>OX453301.1:24314069-24992521 GCA_949710035.1 Crambus lathoniellus
CGTTTGAATTCATATTTAGAACACACTTTTAATCAAAAACAAAAATTAATTAATGCTCTAGCGAGCAATGTTCAAGGTTGCAAACCTGTATGAATGAAGTAGGCAACTTCGAGCTGGCTGCATGCCACAAGGAAGTCTGCTAGCTCTTTTGTCAGTTCAGTGATCTTTCTACTAGGTATAGGTTGACCTCAAAATCTTTAATGATATTATCTTTGCCTTCTCAGTTAACAGGTATTTTTGGAAGTCTATTTATTTATAGTTTTACTCCTTATTTTTAGTGTAGATTTTACTTAAATTCTATTAAACCGATTTTGATTAAACTTAAGCTGTACCATACACCTAATTTAAATCAAAAGAATCATCTGGATATGACTTGCCGTTTTTGCGTTTTGTCAAACATACAAACAAACATACATAGGTGCACTTACGAAATTAGCACACGTGCTGGAAGCCTAAATAGAATGCTTTACTCAAATATATCCAATGAAGTAGGTAGTAAATAGATAGTTTCTATCGGACACATGAAGGCAATGCAATGCTATGCAATTGCAATGATTTGTTAGCAAAAGTCGTCAAGTTTATTGTAATTCGGTTTACAGTCAAAAGTATTCACAACAAATATTCAGTTTTCACTTTCCTTAACCTCCTAAGTAAAGCAGTCAAGGTCATCGGTAGTCGCAAAAAGAATCAAATTCTTCTTTCAATCGCTATAAAATTACCTGGAAGAAATCAATAATAGCCGATAAGGCCGAAATTGTGTAACTGTTGTTTTATCTTAGCTGTTACGTCATTTGCAGTTAAATTTAGAGCTTCAGTAACACAATTATTCTTAAATATTAAGTTATTTATAAATCTTGACAGGGTAGAAATATAATCTTAAAAAATTGGATCTATTATAATATAATAAATGTAAAAGTAACTCTGAAAGTGTCCATTAGTCAGAAGGTAGGTACTTTTCACGCCATAATCATAATGATTATAAGAAACTCAGAATAATACCATCACTTATTATAATAATGTGTTTAAACTCAACTAGGAACCTGTGTGTGTTGTCATATCACTTTGATTGTTAATTGAGTTAAACTCAACCAACTTGTGGTAAGTCCTAAACACTTAAAAGACAGATGTCGTTACCTCTTGCTATCATCACCATTAAAAGATACGTTACTTTTCCTAGAATCACTTCAGTAAAGTCAAGTTGACCCCATTAACTAATCTAAGGACTTAAAAAGTTGTTTAATTTTAAACCCTACAAAAGGGTAATAATGACGACTGTATAGGTACTATCTTAACGGCTTACCTCATTTACACAATGTTCTTAACTGAATGTTGTCAACGTTGTTTTGTAACATGCACCTTCGAACATGCACTAAATCCTGCATTCCACAATTAAACAACGCATGCGTTAGATATTTCTAAATAGTACGCCCTGTAGTTATGTTAAACGTTACAAAAGAAATATTCATGCAAGCGGATGCTCCCGGCATCGTTCACGTGAGATGAAGTTTAGTAACCTATAGTTTTCAGGGATTCGGTTAAAACAATCTTTAAAAAAAAATGCCACCGAAAAGTAAGAAATTATCTCTCTTTTACTGTATTCAAACTAAATAACATAAGTACTTTGAAGTCGGGCGGGTTTTACCAAAAATTGTACATGTTTCACGCCCGACTTCAAAGTATTACGTTGTTTGGTTTGAATACAGTAAAAGAGGGATTTATCATAGTTTACTTTTCGGTGTCATTTTTTTGAAGGCGGTTTTATTATTTTATAAAAATAATTTTTATTTCACTCTTTTTAGTGCATCATGCAGGCAATTTTAGTGTATCCTGGTAAATAGATATGTTAGGATGTAGAGCAGGCGTACCGGTTTTGGCCACTTTAAGGATTTTTTCACTTTTAACCGCTTAATGATCTTAAGTATTTTAGAGAAAATTTATAATGTAGAGTTATAGATAATTTATCGACCTTTAAGAGTACAATCTACAAAGTGAATAAAAATCAATAGTTTTTTTTTATTTAGAACAAATTCTGCGGAGGGGGCCAAATACACCGTTTGCACCGTTTTGGTTTTGGCCACTTTCATAAAATTACTATATTTATAAGTTGAGTTTATGCTTAATTGATGTCTTATTAGAGTTCTGGACTAAAACACTACATGAAATAGTATTTCAATCACAGCTAGCTCCTTACTACAATTTTATAAGTATACCTTTATCACTTGATTAAAAGAAAATTAGCGGATTGAGGCTAGTGTAGGCTAGTGCCTACAGTAGAATCAATCCGCTAATTTTCTAGTACGTTAGCTAACAAAAGTGAGTTGTGAGTCTTTTAAAATAAATGAACTTTATGATAGGTTGGAAAATTTCTACTAATGCCAAAGTGGCCAAAGGTGGCACAATGCTAAAATTTCTAGCCCCACTTTTGGCCACTTATTGTTTCCCAACTTTTTGTAAGAACAGTGAAAAAACAACACTTAATCCATCTAGAAGAAACATATTCCAATATGATATAAAATATTAAATAACCATAAAATAATTTTATTGTAGAAAAAAAATGATTTTGCAAAACCTTTACCCTTAACATTTTGCTTAGGAATTTTACAAAATGTTAACTTTGAAACATAACACGTGTTTATTTCTAAAATATCGTACTACATAAAAAAGCTAAGTGCTGTAATTATAAACTAAAAGTCCAATCTTTTATTCGCCATTGATAAATATAAGCAATAATTATTTAATTCCTATTTCTATAACTTTAAAGTGAAAAGTGACCAAAACCGGTACAGTGGCCAAAACCGGTACGCCTGCCCTACTTCGTTTATTTATGTTCAGTCTCCTCCAAATAAATAGATTGAAATCGGGCTGCAAATAATTATAATAAATCTTAAAAGTAAGCAAGTGGAGTTTTATTGCAATACAAGTCAAGTATATTAAACCTTAGAATTAATCGGAAGTAGTTAATTACTTATTCAGTTAGTATGTAGGTAGGTATGCGCAGCAGATTGCCTCGAAATATCTCTTAGCCATTGGTACTTCCGTAGGCGAGCATACTATAAGGATATTAATGTTTTTCGAAATACAAATACCTACACTGTCTTCACCTTCAAAATACATTTTAAACGCTTTGTACTGCAAGGTGTCAATGAACCTGTTTTTAGGGTTCCGTAGCCAAATGGCAAAAACCGGAACCCTTATAGATTTATAGGAAAATGTGATAGTAAAAAACCACGAGCCCTATAAGTAGCTTTCAGGCGGGATTCGAACCCGCGCCCCCGGGAATCCGGCCCGATGCTCTGACCAACTAAGCTACCGAAAGGCCTACACGACTCGTCGAATTTTGCTATCACTTGTTACGCTGTAGGCCAGCGTTGTTTCATCAATGTGAGGAAACCCTCGCATCCGAAAGAAACATTTTTACAAATGTTTAACAGTCGATTAAGATGAAACAGCCATTATATAAGATTTTAAATTATTTTTATGCATTCACAATGCAATTTTTGTAAGTATAGGAAAATGTGATAGTAAAAAACCACGAGCCCTATAAGTAGCTTTCAGGCGGGATTCGAACCCGCGCCCCCGGGAATCCGGCCCGATGCTCTGACCAACTAAGCTACCGAAAGGCCTACACGACTCGTCGAATTTTGCTATCACTTGTTACGCTGTAGGCCAGCGTTGTTTCATCAATGTGAGGAAACCCTCGCATCCGAAAGAAACATTTTTACAAATGTTTAACAGTCGATTAAGATGAAACAGCCATTATATAAGATTTTAAATTATTTTTATGCATTCACAATGCAATTTTTGTAAGTATAGGAAAATGTGATAGTAAAAAACCACGAGCCCTATAAGTAGCTTTCAGGCGGGATTCGAACCCGCGCCCCCGGGAATCCGGCCCGATGCTCTGACCGCCTGAAAGCTACTTATAGGGCTCGTGGTTTTTTACTATCACATTTTCCTATACTTACAAAAATTGCATTGTGAATGCATAAAAATAATTTAAAATCTTATATAATGGCTGTTTCATCTTAATCGACTGTTAAACATTTGTAAAAATGTTTCTTTCGGATGCGAGGGTTTCCTCACATTGATGAAACAACGCTGGCCTACAGCGTAACAAGTGATAGCAAAATTCGACGAGTCGTGTAGGCCTTTCGGTAGCTTAGTTGGTCAGAGCATCGGGCCGGATTCCCGGGGGCGCGGGTTCGAATCCCGCCTGAAAGCTACTTATAGGGCTCGTGGTTTTTTACTATCACATTTTCCTATACTTACAAAAATTGCATTGTGAATGCATAAAAATAATTTAAAACCTTATAGATTTGTCATGTCTGTTTGTCTATCTGTTTATCCGTCCGTCCGTATGTCACAGCCACTTTGTTCCAAAACAATTATTAAGACTACATACTAGAACCTTGGTAGGTAGATAGATTCTATGAACCGCTTTAGGATTTGTGTACAAAAATAAAAAAATTAAGGGGTCTCCCCTTACATCGAACTGAAACTGAAAAACTATATTTTTTTTAAAACATTGTCTTTAGATAGGTATTTAAAAATGATATTTAGGTTTTTTCGTTTTTTTTAAACTTTCTTCGAAAATTGGTTTGAACAAGATAAAGAAAGCAGTTTTTGAGCTATCAAAACATTTTCAAAAACCAAATTTAAGTTTGTCGTTCATACAAACAAACGCTATGGAAAACAAAGTTATTTTTTGCTGACGAAAAGTCATAGTGGTATTTTGGCTTGGCATAGGCAATCGGTACGTTAAGTGGGGAACGGAACCCTTCATGGGCGAGTCCAACTCGTACTTGGCCGATTTTTACATATACTAATTTGTTCTTCATTAAGTTTTCCAAAATTAACTACCGAATACAAATATGGCATGTTAAAGAGAAGAACAAAACGGTCTATCATAAGTTTTTTGCACAACGGTTTCAAAGAATGCCCTCAAAATATGAAGGTTACGTAGGTAGTAGTATAGTATAGTATAGTAACTGTTTAGTCATCTGTGATGAAGGGCCAATGAGCTAGAGGATCAATGATAATAAATACTTAAAAATTTATCATTAATCATTTATTTTAGGCAACATAATAAAACTTTTCAATATCAGCCGGTCTAGCATGAGCGGCTTATAACGCGCGATATGATATGGTACGGCATGCCGTCTTGCTTACACCTTAGAGGGGTAAGCAAGACAACTTGCCGTACCATATCATATCGCGCGTTATAAGCCGCTCATGCTAGGCCGGCAGGCCCATATATAATAAACTAGCGGCCGCCCGTGGTTTCAACCACGTGGTTCCCGTTCCCGTGAGAATATCGGGATAATTCATTCGTATGTTTTAATCTTATATCTGTGTGCCGAATTTCAACCAAATCCGTTAAGTCGTTTTTGCGTGAAAGTGTAACAAACATCCATCCATACATCCATACTCACAAACTTTCGTATAACCTATATCAAGCCGTTTCTTGCGTTGTCACTCCTTTCAGATTCATCTTCTATCTTCTATATCTATACTTATAATAAATCTGTAGAGAGGTCAATTCTGTACATCTTCTATCTATCTATTTATCTTCTATCTATACTTATAATAAATCTGTAGAGAGGTCAATTCTGTACATGAAATATATTTCCAAAATGACTATCAGAGGGTGATTAGGGATCGATCCTGATGCCAAAAATGCAATCAGTAAAGTTTTTGTCTGTCTGTCTGTCTGTCTGTCTGTCTGTATAACCGTTATAGAAACAAAAACTACTCGACGGATTTTAACGAAACTTGGTACAGTTATTTTTCATACTCCTGAGCTGGTTATAGTATACTTTTCATCACGCTACAATCAATAGGAGCAGAGCAGTGAAGGGAAATGTTGGGAAAACGGGAGAAGTTACTCCATTTTTTAAGCTTCTGTCGCGTGTGCAACCTTAATGGTTAAAGCTACACAGAAATCATGTATGACGGAAATGTTCTCCTTAAAATTATATAAAAAATATCCCACGACAGCATATGTTTATCTTTTATGGTTGACTCACAATAACACGTGTAACTCCCGATAGCTTAGCAGTTCGCTCGACGCGTCTCGCGGCCGAAGGAATAAAATGGCGGGGCGTCCGAGCGCGAGCTTCATACAATTATAATAAAAAAGAACCTTCAATTTTATTGTTACCACTTGCAAGTGAGAAGGAATAGATTTGTATACTTACAACGTTTTCGTTGCTTATTCAATCAGTTTATTGTTGACATGTACGCAAAAATTTAAACCGAAAGATTAGTTTTAAATACGATCTAATCAAAGGCAGCTGCGCGCTGAAGAATACGTGCACCTTCGCTACGCCATAATCAATGATAGATCATACCAAAGATAACATTTTTGGAGAAGTATTGTGTTATATGTATAGTGTTGAGTGGCAAAAACGCGGCTTACCTCACGCACATATCCTGCTTTGGTTAAAAGATAAGGTTCGACCTAAGTTTGTTATAATTTTAGACGACGTTTGCACAACTAGCTTCTTTTTGTCATTGTGTGTGTACAGGCCCTCCAGAATACCAGCGCTGTTACAGTGAGCAATGTTGCACACTGTAACAGCATAAGCTGAGGAGGGTCCTGATTGGCTCAGTATCGCCACGAATTAGGTACGTTTTTTTATATAAGTTTGTTATTAGGTATCTGTGTTATGTGTATATTTTCTATTTTTTTATTGTACCTGCTTACATACATATTATTTATCCAGGTAAATGAGACACATTTCTATTAATTTTATAGTTATCAGCAAAAAGATAAAAAAGTAGACACTAACAGAAAAAACCTGACCTTATACACGAAGTCTTTAATTTTTTTGCATGACGAAGACCTGTCGTTAACAAATATTGCTTTACAAAACGATCAGCCAATTACAGTTGCACAGTTTGCTTCAGCGAGTTAACCTGATTTACAAATAAGACACGAATTTTTGTTACCTTCGTACGTTTTCAGTCATTCATGCAAATGTTTTTAAGTTGTTTAAAAGCGTTAACTCTCTTACAAAACTAAGAAATTATAACAAAATATCTAGTCAAAAGTCAACTTAAATCATTTAAGAACACATAAAAATAAATAATAATTGTAACCTTTATTATCAAAAGTAAATAATGGTAATAATTCCGCGCATCAAAATCAGTAAATAAATCAGTCTCGCGCCAGCGGACTTCGAGCCAACCTCCATAGATAGATTAATAACTCTTCGCTTCGCTTACGCTAGATCGATAGTCTTCATACTAAAGCTTCGTCAAAAGTGAAGCAAAAAATCAGATTTATGTGTGTGCGAGCATTACGTGCCTACGTGCGCCGACCAGCCCCGACACGCACACAAACAAAACTTTGATGTTAACAAAACGGGACGTTCGTGTAAAGTCGGGGGCCGACTGAGCCAAATTGGCTCAGTTTGAATTGCTTCATTTTCTTAGGCCTACTCGGTTTCTAGGCGTTATTATTCTAAGCCTCCATACAACAGCGCAAAATTTTGAAATAGCTCACAAAAGATTTCGTGCTACGGCTGCCGGTCTAGAAAATAATTTGTCTCAAAAATAAAAACTTTATTTGTTACTTGTATACTAAGGATGACATTTTGCAATTCAATTAATTCTAAACCAAATTTCAAAATAACCAGTTTTTAAAGTCTGATAATTTCTGTCAATTCTGATCAAATTTAGGGTTTTTGAAATTCCCAGATTTTGTTCAAAACACGCGTTTCTTTTCCCAATAAAGTGATTTCATTGGGTTTTACTATAGACTTATGACATATAGAATCTGTATGATATTATACAAGGATCTAGATAGAGTACTCGAAACTTCGCGAATAACTATTACGTCTTACTCACATTCTTGGCACAGTGAGTAAGAAACAGTAACGTACAACTTGAGAACATTCACTGCTAACATACATAGACTTAGTAACGCTAAGCTTCGAAATGACTTGTCGAAATGCATGGGCATGAAAGTCTACACTTCAGAATGAAGATATCCTGCTAACATATCACTTTACATAGGAGTATAACTGTTTTACTGCTATGTGGACTCATTCCAATACAACTTGAGAGCCTAAGCACAGGCCATGTCTTCTATGTTATAGCCATTTTTCAATTTGACGACTCTGTATGATATGAAATATTGACGACCGATTTGGCGCATACCTTTGAGATGGGGCACTCGAAACCGATGTGCCCCTCTAAACTAGATAGGAGCACCATGACTGTGCTTTAAATGTGGACATGTGGCGACGTCCTGCAGGAAGGAGCCCAAGTGCTTCGTCTGCACCGCTAGTGGGCGGTCAGGCCAAATGGACACATAATGGGCTCCATGAGGTGTAAACCTCCAACCACGAGGGGCAAGTTGGATGGTAGCGGTGCAAACGCCAGAGCAGCAGAGGCGAAGACCACTCAGAGCGTGACTCCGCCTGATGTAGAGGGGATGTCAGACTAGGTCTGGCATTCCCCTCCGGAGGTCCGCCACTCCACGCGCCTCTAAAAGGAGATGCGTTGTTGTGATGTGGCGAAGCAGACGAGGTGGGGGGATCGGGCGACGTAACGGGGAATTTCGTTCGGAAAGACGTGTCAGGTGCCCCCTGTACGCTACACCAGAGGAGACGAGGAGAGAGCGTCGAGAGGACGCTAAAAAAAGGCACGGGGTGGAGACGCGGTGACTATATATCACCCAGGTAATCTGTAATCTCCGCTTCATGTGCTGAGGAGGCACCTCGAGGGTTTTGGTGGGTCCAAGCTCCACACAACCCCCTCGTATCTCCTATGCGATGGGTCACAAGGGCCACCGACCACAACCACAAAATGTATTTTTTTTTCTTTAGTTTTCATTCATTTTATATGAACTCGCCGCACACGGTTGACAGCCAACGCCGCCTGCTAGCCGTCAATTGTTTCTTCTTCTAGCTTCAAGCGTGTGGTGTCGCGTGTGGCTCGTGTGCGGCAGTGCGGCGACGTGGCGGCGACGACGGTATTGGTTTAGTTCTACTGTTATAGATCTTAACTGTGCTACTACGACGCACGTGCGCGTGAGTGCGCATCGTCGAGGGGGGCACCAATTGGGCATGTCCGTCGATCAGACGGTTACGCGCGCAGTGAACGAACTCAGCGCGCCAATTACACCTACTGAATGTCAGAGTAGGGACAGACTGTCAAAATGACATTGTAGAGCTGGAGCCGAAATGGGCAATTTTTTAAAAGAGGTAAATGTTACTTCGATTTCATTTCTTCGAGAAAGCTGTGATTTTCCCATCAAAATAATTTAATAACAGCCACTCGGGTTATTTTCAATACCTCATACAATCTATAATGTCACCTTTTATATTCATTTCTACGACATGCTTTTGGCATTGCCCATTAGTAGAATCTTCTTTGTACCCAAATTCGAGAGACTAGAATATGATAAACGGGCTACTGGAATTAACTCAAAATTAATTTAGCCCAATTCCTGTGGAAAGTTGAAGGTCATCTAATTTTAACAGCTGCGCACTAAAATAAATGACAGCATTATACAATGCAGTACCGTTGCATTAAGCCGACATCAATCTTCAGACTTGAAATCGGGATCAGTATGGCGTGGAATAAAGTACGCAGCCATTATTGCTAAATGTACGATGCACTGGAGAAATTGCAGCTAATGATGTTACCGATTGCATCACAGAACCGCGTGGTATTACGCTGCATCATAAGAAAGGTTGCTTCACTGTGTTAATGCAACCTAACTTCAGACTTAATTTTTAAAATGGGTCGATACTGCCAACTGCATCAAACTTTGTACGATACTCGCCAGGGATAAACAATATAAATAATGAATATCTGCATTTATTTTAGATTATTATTATGTATTTGTATTGAACTGTTTCCTTTAGTTTATCGTTTTATTCTTCACGAGATTTATTTGAAATTTCCTGCAATGGAATCATTGACACTCAGCACAGCATATCAACTCGGAAATAAAGGAGAGAGAAAAATGCCCGCGGATAAAACATTAACTTATTTATTTTGTAATAAGTACTTTACTTTTTCCAATGTAAGAGTAACGTAAAAGATTCGAATGCTATCCCTACAAATCGAAAATATTAGGTAGGTACCTATACCTATTTAGGCCGAGTGAGTATAAAGGTCACTCGTGATAGAACTATCATTATTTGTTGAGCAATTACTTTAAAGAAAACATCTTCATATCTATCGCCGCTATAGTAATCATAATAGTAAGTATCCGTCAAAGTGCTGCTGTCAAATATGTGTTGAATTTTAGTTCCTTATACGTCCGAAAGAGGCGCTGGTCTGGTTTCATACATTAAACGATAAAATAACGATCGAAACTGAGAGTTTTTCGTGCTTGAGGTAACTACCTACTGTGCTCTTTTTTGAGACGTTAATAACGACGTCGTGGGTTCGAGTCCCATCGGAGCTAGTTGTGAGACGGGTAGATTTTTTCAAAATACTTCATTTTCTATTTTTCAATAATAAAAATTGCATTGTGAATGCAAAAAGTAAAAATTTAAATAAGGTTAAAACGAAAGAAACCAGAATAATTCTAGGTCTTGACACTTGGTTCCTTCTCTAAGTGCGGGAATTTGATTTGATTTTATTATATTAGATCTTTTTTCAATCCACAACAGGGCAGCACTTTATCACACCTGATGTTAAATCAAGATAAAGCTGAATGTGGAAGCGCACTACTCCCAGTAAGTATCCACAACTACTGTACTGTAGGTAGATAAGGTTGTGATAGCAAGCCAGGTGAACTAAGAACAAGTACTATCACCAACCAAATCGAATACGCTAACTACCGTAAACTGCTGCAACTTTGCACGAAATTTATGGTTTTTTGAAAATATCTCTTCAAGTATTTATTATCTGTGTCCATGTTTACATTAGCGGTCTAATTGGAGATCTATGCCATAAATCTTAAGGTTCATAACGCCGAAACTGCTGTTAAATTGATCACCAGAAACCGCCAAAGTTGTAGGCAAAATTGTGATGAAAAGCCTCAACTTTGCCTAGAAGATTATTAGCAAAAATACGAGCCGCATTTAAAAACTGATCTTAATTATAGAGCCATAAAGAATGTGTTACCATAAAGATGTGCATGGGTTACCACATAGAACCATCAATTTAGTTTTCTGGCAAGCAGGCAAAGTTGGCCACAAGCAGGCACAGTTTGAGCAGTATCAGTAAATATTTTCATAGTAAGTTTTAAGCATGGTTAGGGTTGCTCCAAATAGAAAAACACAAAATGTAAAAGACTAAGTAGGTATATTCAATAAAAACAATTAAAGTTTTTTTGTACCATCATGTGGAATACTCTTTTAACCAAAACAAACGTTATAATAGGTTCAATCAAACAAATCTGACAGGAATAAACTAGTTTTCTTTATTTAAGTTTTAATAAGTCAAATTAAAATCACAAAACAAAAGTAACAAATAATAGTATATTAATATACCTTATATGCCACTCTATGGACACCAACAAAAGATGTATAATTCTATATAATATAAATTATTTTTGCAAAAAGTGAAATAAAATGGTAAGTATAACAAAACCTACACGGACCAAGTAGGAGGTTTAATAAAAAAGACTGGTGTACGCAGTGACAAAAATCGCCGCGCATGTATGAAATGAAAAGATTGATGGATGTGAATGAAGCGAAAGAATTGTGCAAGGATCGTAGCAGTTGGCGATCCATAGTCTCTGCCTACCCCGTGGGAAATAGGCGTAAGTATATCTATGTAATAGATGTAAATATATCTTTTTTTTAAATAACTAAACAAAACATACCTATATGTACTGCTAAAATCAAAACCCTCCAAACGCTTCACTGTAGTTGAGTAACTAGTGACAACCCTAGGACTAGGCAAACTTGAGTCACTAAGTGACCGAGAAGCCTTCACAACATTGCCTACCATCGTTCTAGTCGTAAATGATCACATTTACAAGAATAACCATTATAAACATGAGAAAGAGCACATTTGCTTACCCCGTAAACACTAAGAAAGCTGAAATTCTCGATTTTTCCAATGAAAAACAAAAAGTTTTGCACTGACTTAAAAAACGTGCACACTTCTTGTGACCGTTGAAAGGTGCCAGACAAAAAAGTGACGGTGTTGCCACAACGAATAATAATGAAATGGGTTGCCATTAAAACGAAGGTTTTTCTCCCATTATCAAAAGTAAAAAATAGATGGCGGTGGTGAAGTTATGTTAGTTTTAATAGATTAGGCAAAGTTGAAGCTAAGGGGCAAAATTGCAGCAGTTTACGGTACCTACCTACCCCACATCAATAAAAATATGAAAAGTTCCAACCTAGTAATAAGGATAATTTTTCATCAATAACGATAATAATTGCGTTAGCGAGTTCCAAGAATTTGAATTCAGTATATCATGTCGGATGTGACGTAATTTGTTCACGCATGAGCGTTTCATGCACATAAGCACCTCAATGAGGCAAATTGAGCAGTTATAACTAGGGCTATTTGATTAAATCTGATTCTGTAGTCAATGATCTGTTTCACCTATTGTTATGACCTCCGTGGCCGAGTCGTGTACGCACCGGTTTTCAAGGTGTCGGTATCTCTAGAGGTTCCGGGTTCGACCCCCGGTCGGGTAAATATTCAAAACGAACTTTTCAATATTTTCTCGGGTCTGGGTTTATGTGGACCCGTTGTTGTTTCCAATTTCCATAATACTAGTGCTTTAGCTGCTATACTTTGCTATTGGAACAATGTATGTGATGGTGTCCAATATACTTAATGATTACTATTATTTAGATTCAAGATTCAAGATTCAAGATTCAAGATTCAAATTTGTTTATTCAATTTAGATTGTTATTTACAATACTTGTGAACGTCATAGAAGCTACGCCATCGGTTCGCAAACCCTACAGCGGGAGGCCTTGGAGAAGAACCGGCAAGAAACTCCAAGGGTTGTTTTTATCTCCCTGTTTTATTTCATATTGTCGTCAAATTGAAAAATGACCTTAACATGGTATGACTAAGGTCAGTTTCCATCACAATTACACAATGGGTTATGATAAATACCGATAAGTATAGGCGAACTAATGATCATAGCGGTGAACAATTTTCAGTTACTGAGGAACTCTACTTTAGATGAGCGTATCCAATTCGTTTAATTATTTTTTTATATTTCTTTTATATTGAGGATTCCGTGGCGCCACGGCTAGCGCTCTGTCTGCGATCGTTGTGGTTAACGCCCGAATTCTCGTACGCAAACACAGCCGTCTCTATCGTCTTCTACAAGCCATGCTATGATACGGAACGGCAACATTGCTGTGAACCGGTTTACTCCTCTGAGTACTAAATCCTATGGAGGTGGCATACCTACGAAAAAGTGAGGTGTAACTAAGTCACAATGTAAGAAAATCTTGGAATTCAATTTTAAACTACTTCTAATTGTCATATTAATCGGTCAGTCAAAATCGGTCCAGCCGTTTCAGAGATTAGCCGGAACAAACAGGCAGACAGACAAAAATTGTAAAACATGTCATTTTGGTATATGTACCGTATATTTAATCATATGCACGTAGTAAAAAGCGGTTATTTAATGATACAAACAGACACTCCAATTTTATTTATTAGTATAGATGTATAGGAGATATGCCATCTCCATAGGATTCAGTACTCGAGGTTTACTCGCTGTTTAACTGTCACACGGTGAAAACGGTGTCAAATCGGTTCACTTAAAACTACGTTGCCAACTTTATGCGCATGGCTTGTAGAAGACGATAGAGATGGCTGTGACGCAAATCATCTATGGGAGCATCTCAAACATCATGGCATCTCTTTCATATGTTTGACATTTAAAGTGACAGGGCGATGTGTGAGACGCTCCCAAAGATAAGTAGCGTACGAGTATTCGGGCATAAGCAACTTCTGCAATGGTATTTCACAAGATGGGAGATCAAAAACCAAAATCTTATCTTGAGCTCCCCCGTGCTTTGGAAAGTAAGCGACACGATTGATTTCGGCGTTGCGTTTGCAATCGTTTAAACCCACCAATCAGCATTGGGCCCCTCGTGCCGGTGTGGGTCATGGCCCACTCTCCTTATCTATCCATTTGGAAGTCCTGTGCCCCAGCAGTGGGGGCATTAAATGACTGATGGTGATGATAATTTATAGGTCATGAAAAAAACAGACAGGTATATGCAAATCACAAGCATCTCAGTTCGTTTACGTGACACGTAGGTACCTAGTGTGGATTCTCAAGCAAAAAGCTCCTCTTGTATAATATTGTTATATAACTTGAAGTATAAGTATCATCTCGGCAATTTTTTCTCTTCATTTACCGCAGAGTCTAGTACCGTGGGAAACTTAACGTGATTTATTAAATTTTATTTCTACTTATTTCACCTGCTCTGAGAAACCGAACGCGATTTAGAATAAGAATATCAGCTAGACAAGGACTATTGCCTAAATAAAAAAATATCGGAAATTACCGTCTTATTCATTGTAAAATTGAATATTAAATCATAGTTTTAAGATATATTAATAGCTTGACTTGAGATAGCAAAGTTAAGAAACGCAGGCACAGGAATTTCATAGTTTTGATTTCGAGGTCAGTAGCCCTAGCACGAAAAACTGCCATTATGGTAACCGTTAAGTATCGTGATCGTATTATTTTGTATGTAAACAAGAGCAGCGGCCCTTTTTCATCCACAACAGGGTTGCACTTAGTCTTCATCACACTTGATCTCAAGTGGTGATAAAGCTGAAGAAATGGTAGCGCACTATTCCCGGAATCCTCAATTAAAATCAAGCCCCTTTCTCAATACATCATTGACAATAGCACTTTGACAGAATTTGAATGAAAACCTGAAAACTATGTTTGTGCCGCATAATTACGATTATCAGATTAATTGACGTAACAGGGTGTTGATATATCACACCAAATCTTCCATTCCTAGCAGGTATTCCTATCCTAGTAGCTAACCAAGTTTTTTTTTATCCGCAACGTGTAACGGTACAGAATTGCACTTGTTATTATATTTCAAATATTTATTGGCTTTTGTATAAAATAGAATGATAATGCTAACCTTGGGTCCTTGGGAAGTATTGGTTGATGTTTTGGAGGTGAAAGCTCGATACAAATTGGTTTAGAAAACAAAAATTAGCTTTATTTGCGAAATGCATTATATCTTCAGTGGGTATACATTCATTCTTGAAGTCTTGAGTCTTAAATAATTGTTCTCAAATGTGCACGGATTGATTTCTGAAAAAAAGAAGAGGTTTAAAAGTAAATAAAAACAATAGTGTTTATTTATATCTGACCTTGGAGGTAGCAATTTAGAGATTATAGTGGATCTCACCTTGAAACAATAGCTGTGCAGATTGTATAAACCTTGAGCATGTTATTTTAGACATATTTGTAAACTGACAGGTTTGTAGGCAACAGAGTTTGTAGGCATGTTTGTTTACAGGCGTGTTAGTGGCACAATATGTGTTCGGCATATTTATTGGTTACACATGTGAACTCTGGTTAATTACATCACATCAGTCTAATTATTATGTTTGGAGCTAAATATTTATTTTATACAATGTTAGCAAAATACTGATAGGTTATGACAGGTAAACATAGATGCTCCTAGCGGCAGAGTTGGGGACTAAAGCAAGTCAAATGAGTGCACATAAGTATAGAGAGAAGGTTTTTACTCACAGAATGTTAAATTAACATTATGTAAAACTTAAATAAAAATATGGGTTAAATAATCAACAGTACAGAATATTGGTTTCTATCTTAGATAAGGTTCAAAGTTTCAAATATGTTTCTTTGTATTAGAGGTGATTCGTTCGGAAATTATGTTCGAACAATTACCATTTTGATAATAATTTTCATTCATAAATAATAAAAAAAAGGGATCATACAAAATAATGTGTTTATATTATGTGAGAAGGTAATATTTTGAATAGTTTAGTAAATTCTATAACTTGATATAAAATAGTTTTGTAACTATCAAAGGTTTCTGAACGAAGGCCAGGAGGGGCGTTCGGGATGTTTGAAATGGGTTGGCGTTAGACGCTAGAGGGCGCTATGACGAGAGAGTAGGGATGTAGGACGCTAACTTTTGGCGCGTTTTGGGTAGGCCTATATAAGCAAAAACGACGCGACGCTCGCTCTTATTTCTCCGGGATCGACTTCGAGGCAACACGTATGGAAGACGAAACACTTTTTGAAGAAGTTTCCATTTTTAATCAAGCGAGAAGTAGTCTTCAAGCAAGTGTACAGTGAGTCCTTGCACCATAGGGCGTTTATTGGGTTCGCGATCTTTTAAACGTTTTAATTTTGGAATTCTGACTGGTAAATTGGATCCGAAATTAAAAGGTCTAGTTTGTTTACAGAAAGCATTTCAATTAAAGTAAATTATTCCCAAGTAAAATCCTAGAAAATGGGCTTAATTTGAGTCAGAGAGGGTTGGAAGCATAGAGTTTGTTTCTTCAGGAGTACATTTTTATGTCTCCGGGCTCCAGGCAAGGCTCACGGGAGGTCGCTAGGTAAAGAAAGTCTGGCATTGTGGAGTGTCAGATGAGTGTTCATTGGATAACGCTTAGTAATTTCCACATGGTTTGATCAGGCGGGCTGTTTTCATTGACAGTTTTTCAGTTAACACGTCTGATGGCGCGGGGCGTATGCCCCAGATTTGGAGGCAGTTGCGGCCTGATTGAACCATACCTACCTGTAGGGTGTCTATCTGTTCCCTTCCCAAGCAGATGGACCACGGCATGAGCGATAGGATTTTAGGGGGCCCACTCACCCAAACTTGACAGAATTGGGGCGTCAGAACTGGCGATACAGGCGCCAGGTTTGTGTTTGTTAGGAAAGTCGCATTTAGTCGGAAATTAGGCAGGTAAGTACCTACTTAGAATCACGAGCTAGGTAACTCGAAGACCTTTGTTCTGGCAGAAAGGGGGAGGTCTGCTGGGGCAAGGCTACGAGGGGAGTCTGGTATACAGAGTAGGTAGAAAGAGTAGGGTCGCTGTTAGGTCTATAAGTAGCATTATGTGTTATCACAAATATATCTACGATCAAATCCGAATTTTGTTGACATCCCTAGCCATAGATTCTTGTGATAGACGAACAAACCCGGGCAATTTGACAGAGTGATTATAGATAGTGGGGAAGAGTCCGATTGACAGTTTCCAGCAAAATGGCTGTCTTTATCTAACAAAAATAATGTTACATCTTAAGAAGAGAGATTAGGTCAATGATTAGTGCGTTGTAGCAATGTAGTCTACAAGTTATATGATATTCAGTGAGGTATGTAAGAAATTAATAGATTTGAAAAGGAAAAGGTGACCAATGGATACCTAGTGCTTTCAGTATTTGGGAAATGATTTGTGAGGTAACAATACTAGTGGAACAGTCCAAAGAGCTTGATTAGAGTAATCTTTATAGGTTCACGCATTGCAAAGATATGAAGGTTGAAATAATCTATCAAACATAAGTGGAGAATCTAAAATTACCTATATATTTGGCTTGACAAAAGGTAATATATTCCTATGATGCAAAAGGCACCTATAATAATCTATAAATTGAGCTGGTTGCGGAAGAGTTCTCTGGATCAGACTACTGCTAAATTAATGTATGAAGAGGATTTTGTTCGGTGGCGAGAGAAGATGTTTAAACTCGAAGGAACTCGGTGTAACGTTGACCAGTGTCTTATGGAAGCTGATGTGGATTCAAGGTTTTCCAGATACTAACCTATTGAGTTGGAACATGATTCTATTTTAGCCATAAATTATGTAAAGCTATCGGGGTGAGGCGAAAGCTTCTGTCCAATTTGGTTGGATTCTTAAGTTATTTCCAAGACCAGTCCAATGGTGAGATTAAGGATATATTACCATGAGCGAGATTCTTTAGAGACAAATTTTAACCAACAAGTTGCAAAAGTTCAATAAGATCCGAGTCAGACACATAGACATAACTAGGGAATTTAGTTCTACGGGGAAACTTAGTCATAGAAAAGGTTAGGAGAGTCTATATTTATATGTACTTACTATGAATTAGAATTGAGACTTGCTAGTTCTCCTAATTTAAGCACTCAACCTGTTGGATTTATCCCAATAAGGATTATTCAACAAAAGGAAAAGGATATATCAATTAACGTTAACTTTAACTGCTGCTGCCATGAAGGAGAAAGATCTCTTCATGTAGATTAGCAAGTCGCTTTGAAGCATTTAGCTTGGTCCTCTTTTATTTATATATACAGAAAGAATTGACGAACATGACAGCTTGACTTTATATGTTGAAGTTTGTTTCTTATATAAAAATTAAATAAAGCAGCGCCGGAGGAGGGATGTCCAAGTCTGGTGACGAGTTCCACTGTTATGGGCGGCGGAGGTGCCCTGACTTTACCGGTTAAATAATATTGCTGGAGCATTTGTATTAGGCCAAGATGGTGATTAAGATCAATAGACTCTCTTCACCCTAATGATTATACCAATTTCATCTCTAACTTTGCAAGCAAGGCCATATGCCTAAGCTAGTAGGTACGGTTATAGATCTGATATAGTGACTCAGTCTTCCAATAGATATAACAAATTTTCATTTCTAATTTGCAAGCAAAACCATATGCTTAAGCTAATAGGTATTATTATAGTAATTGTGTCTCCATCTTCATATAGGAATATCAAATTACATTTCAAACCACACATGCCAATTTCACCTTAGACCTTGCAAGCAAATCCGGATGCTGTTACTAGTTTCAGTTCCATTGTAACCTAAATTATTAAATTCCACCAGTTTTAATAGACAGTTAACCTTGGGTCAGTAACCAGAAAATTAGCATGGTGGACTCAGCAAAATAACTCACCAGGTTTTCAAAGTATATTAGACCTAGGAATCGGTTAGGACCTAACTGTTAAATGTCCAAGCAATGTAGGGGTAAACTAATGTTAGATTTATACAAGAGTATTAACTTATTTTGAGTGTCTTTGTCGCTATAAATGAGGTTAGAAAATTAGAAGCAACGGCCATGTAATATGAACAGCTGTTAAGTTGATGTAGGCATATAGGCAGTTCAAAGTATGAGTTAGTTAGTAGTAAGGTTAGTCTCTGTCGCTTCATTTAAAAGATCATGGGTCTACGCTTTACAACCAGGGTTCTCCATTACGACATCACAGGCCACTTCAGAGTTGATTCAGAGCATCCATAGTAGTTATCTATATATTAATCGGACAACAGTTAGGTATTACAGTGTTCAAGCTAGCTAGGTATTTTAGTAACTAATAGAATTCTTGACAGAGGTTCAGTATTAACTTAGAGTAAATACTAGAATGGTTTGTTAGTATATTTAGGTCATCTATTATTATTTAGGCTAAGCGATTAGGAAGGATAGGTAGGTGTTACAATTTAGTAGTGCCGTTACCAGGATTAAAAATTAACACATATTATAGCAAATCTTGTATAGGAATAAGAAAATAAGACAATATTTACAAACCTTTTTAATGAGTTTAGCATATAAATTACATTGGAGCTCTGAGTATTTCTGAAGGTAAGTGGCTAGTTTACATTGAGTTGGAATAGCCACAATTTGTTGTTTAGTGCAGAAGGAAAACTGAAGCGACGGGGTTAATATTAATTATTTAATTAATTTTTCTGTTAAGCGTCCCCGGGTAGGATGTTTCTTAATAAGGGTCTTTTGAGAACTGTTCATAGGTCTTGATCAGGTTTAGTTAAGTATAGCAACTTGTTTTCTGAAATGGAAGAAATAATTCATTATTGTAATATGCTAGCAAATTCAAAAATAAGAAAATGTTTATCTTTTCAGAGATTTCATAGGTAGTAATGTTGAATTTTAGTTAGATGAAATGCTAAGTTGGATTGCATTCTGTTAGAGAATAAATAATTAATCACATAATTAAACAAGTACTTACTATTAATTGTCTTTTTATTAAAAAGAACAATAGTTATAATTCTTGAGTAACATCATATTGTGGTTTCATAGATTACCAATATTATCTCTGTTGAAATTCGTCAATAATTAGGTAATTTAATTGTCGAAAGCCGGGCAGGTGAATTCACAAACTTGTATAGCACAATTGTATAGTTGAAAGACTTTTGAGTAGAGGTTATATGGAGCTAATCAAAGAGCATGTATGAGGAACACATGGAGAATGACATTTGTCATTGACAAGGTTGTTTCTCTCCTTAGTGTTAGCTCTGGGTAGGCGAACGGAAAAATTATGGGAAACTGTATGGACCTTGTTAAGTACAAACTTTGTATGGGCTTGCATATTTGTATACAAATAAATTATAGAGACACGTTATATGTCAAAGTAGTACGGTTTTGATGTTTAGTAAAGACTGGGAGCTACCGCGTTACTTTATGGGTATGAACTTCATACGGTTTTTGGAACTTTGAGTCAATTTTATAAAGAAAATAGTCGCTATCGGTTCCTTGTTTTGTGACGTCGGGTGTAACGATAACTAGCTAGCAACGTTCAACGGAGCAAAGCAGCGAGAATCTATCGGAATGGGGAATTCGAATGACAGTTGAAGCCCATACCCATATCCAGATTTCTTAGCCGGTAGCCCTCTATTCACAAAATTAGATTTTGAGGTTGTTTCTTGGAAAGGTCGATATTTAAGAACATGAGTGACAGGATAGATTTTCTAGCTTCCGAAAGCTTCGCTAGATGGCGTTGAACGAAGTGTGTAGCGGCTAGTATATTTTGGTATGAATCATATTTAAATTAAAAACCCAAAGGAAACTAATAATAAATTAAATAAGTACTACAGGAACAGAAACGAAATAGTTAAATTTTAAAGATTAAGGTAAATAAATAACTTCTGTCTGACGTTCCGTTTTACAAAAAAAAAAGGGGTCAAAGTAAAATTTCATGTTTCGTACCTTCTAACTGCATAGATAGGTGGGACAGCGCCATCTAGTGATCGAGCTTTCAGGAAATCGCCCATTAGCACGGCATCACAAGAAAGTTAGGGCAGTAGTTACATTTTTACTCAACGGAGGTCGCCACGGGTATTTTCGAACGAGTGGAATTTGGTTAGTAACTGAAATAATAATGGTAAATAAGGCTGAATGTTATTGATAAATGAATTATAGCAAAACCTTGTTTTGTTTTAAAAGGGGCAAATTCTTTTAGCTAACAGGGTAATTACGCTACTGTGTGATAGATGTCGCTACCGGTAGGTTACGAAAAATTGTGGTTCTTATTAATTAATTAAAATGGGTTATGTTATGTATCAGAATCGTGCAAATTAATGACTATGTGATGTGCGGTCCGAGATTGTAGGTTAAAGGCGTGTTTGAAAATGTTATAAAAAAAAAATTTAGGATAGATAATGACATACATTAGGTGAATTAGCGGGTCTGCCTTCCTTGTAAATAATAGTACACACCGGGGCGTAATACTTAACGGCGTTGATAACGGCATGCGCGTCCTGGCGCGTTTATGGTATCAAATTAGTGCGCTAAAACCCGAACGCATCTACGTATTATATCAAACGGCGCGCTAATTGGTGGCATTATATGCAGGTGAAACCCGTGCATCAGTGTGAGACCATAGTTTGGCACAGATCAGATATTAGTTATTGGTGTCAAAGTGACAGATGACAGGTTTGTTGAAGTTGGGGAGGGGGGGCGATCACGTTGTTCTGTGGTGCGCTATTTTTATTGTTGTTAGGATATAAATCCAGACATGGCTTAAAGAACTCTCATCCAAGCCAAAAACATTGGGAAAAAAAAAAAGAAAAAAAAAAAAAAAAAAAAAATTGTTGTTAGTAATGTTTTTGTTTTCATCAAGAAAATTTATGAATTATTAAAGGTTGAGTGTCATTTAAGTTTGTGAAATTGGTGAAAATGCTGAAACTGTCTGAAGGATAGATCTGTGGTTGTGTTTATCATTATTGTGAAAATATAACCTAAAAAAAAAAAGGACATTAAATAGTTATGCAAATAGGTTTTAGTGTAAATTGTTGTAAGAGTTATGAATTTGAAGTAAGAAAATAGTATTTTAGTTAATTTATAGTTTGTACAAGGTATTTCAAAGGGGTAAATAATTAAAGAGTTTGGCTTGGTTGAAAAATGTGTCTTGATGAGAGTGATTTCTCATGGAAATAAGTGGATAATGAAAACTGAAGAAGTGTTATGAGGTCTGGCTTTTCATGGTGTACATAAGAGAGGGAAGACCCTTTCTGACTTATAGATTGATAACAACCATTTTGGTAAGTTAATCAGAGATTTAGTTTTAATTAAATTGTTGAAAATTTTTAGAATTAGACACAATTGGTACCTACTTGTATATGGACAGCTTAGACTCAAAGAGGGTAAATTTTGTTTGAAGGGAACGGTATTTGCAATGCTAAATAAGTCAACGGATAACTTAGTAGGGACGGTTTGATTTTTCAAACGCTCGGTTAACTTAAAAGTTGAAAATAGTTCAGAATTAAAGAGAAATCTTGTCTCGATGAATGATAAAACTATTATTTTGTATTTTGGGGTCGGTGATAAAGTTTTAAAGAACAAAATTAGATATGTCAGTGGGTAATGATTAGACTCCTAACTTAGTGGAAGAAAATTATATTGCTACAAACTAAAATAATGTTAGCTTAGCTTGTTAAATGTAGTTATGGATATATTTAAAAGGTAAGGTACCAATATTTAGTGGGTTTTGTATCAAGTTAGGACAATGAGGTAACATTACTTCTTACTTCTTAAAACTTGGAAAATAGCTATTTGGGTAAAAGAATGGTTTCTTTTACTAATAGTTAGGTATTGGAATTCATGAAATATGAACCAAAAGGAATTTGTTAGGGAAGATTTTGGATTGGCTAGATTAGAAACATTAGATTCAATGGTTTCTAATTTGAACAGCAAGTAGAGAGAATTTCATCTAAAATGGTTCAGTGAGTTTGGAAAAACCATAATAGGATAATTTCATAATTATTAAACAATCTAATATATGAACAAGAAGGGAAAAATTACTTGGTTTAGGTAAGTAATCAAAATTTTCATCCGGGAACATAAAAGAAACTTAGATGTTGGTTATAAGACTTGCAGAAATTTTATTATAATTACAGTGGTTTTGATTTCAAGTAGGAGTTGTTGTTTGGATGGATAAGTAGTGTAGACTAGGGTGGGGTGGTGTGTTAGTCCGGAACTATTATAGATAAATAGGTACTTAACAAGAATAAAATAGGGTTAAATAATTCTTTACCTTTCGTTGAAATTTGAGTTAGAAAATTCAACGACGGTTTAAGAAGGAATACAACAATGTTATAAAATAAATCAAGTAATTATTCTTATGTCAATGAGAATTATAGGAGATTGCTTGCCTAACTAATATTGCTTCTCTTAGGTATCCAGTTAAGTTTTATAGGTTGCTATGTCTAAAAGTAGGTAGTAAATATTACAAATTAGCTTAAATAGGTAAATAATGTAAGAACCAAGTGTGTCTGACAGTTTGGGGTCGCTGGCGTGATGTAGTGAACAACTGTTGACTATTTATAACTAGTTATGGGTACCACAGGTATGCCGGGAATATTCATAGACTAATTGTATATTCTCCATATAGAAAAAAAAAACAGATGGATTTAATTGAAACATAGTATGCCAGCAGTGGTCCTCGTTCACTTGACATGATGATGTTGAATAGGGGGTGGTGAATGGAGAAGGGAAAGAACTTTCATACAGGCGACGTGATTGGTTTGTTGTTCTTTTTATCAATCTTGGTTCTATATTAGTAATTAGAAATACATTCTTAGTTGAACCATTGGTTAATCTTAATAAATTACTTTGTGATAGGACTATAGGTACGTTATGTTTGAAAAGAAATAACATATGGTCGAGGTTTGGGTGTTATTAGGGATTATTATTATTATTATTCTTATTTATTCGGACAAGCAGTGAGACAACTGATAGATGCTGGTAGAAAAAGTAAGGAAATTGTCGCTATGCTAAGAGTACCATTGTGTGGACACTGGGGAATATTTTATTAGGATGTTAGTCATACATAAAATTATTAGATTAAAAATTTACTAGTTGCATTGAGAGAACATCATACTCGACTATCATCCATAGGGTAGAGATTGGTACTTGCGATTATAGGGAAAGGAAAAAAAAAAAAATATGATGGCTCCAGTTTAGGCAAACGATGAGACATTTGAATTGATGTAACGGATTAAATATTATTAGAATTAGTTAACCTTTATTGTTGACTTTGGTTTTTTTATAATATCAGTAGATAGTGCAGTTAAATTTTATAGTATGTTGGATTGGGGGTCGTGGAAAAGTGTAACTACAGTTGCAGGTTAATCAATTAGTAGGGTTTAGAATTAATGTAATTAAAGTTACTAGGAATTCTAGTTGCAGGTTAATCAATTAGTAGGGTTTAGAATTAATGTAATTAAAGTTACTAGGAATTCTATTTAGGTTAGTATTAAGACCTTAGAATTAAATTAGCTATAGAAAATGATATTAAGTGGGACGTCCATATGATAGGTTAACGACCACTGGGGTCGAATGGTTTGGAAGTCACTATATGTAGAGGTCTCGGGTTCGATTCCTGCCCAGGTGATTGTCGTAGACAAACTGTTCAGTGTTGCTTTGGGGCTTGGAAGTGTGATGATACCCGTCGATGTTTGGTATTTATGATATAGGTACCTACTTATTTTGTAACATAGAAGGATATGAGCGGGATAAGTGAAATAAACGTTATTAATTAATATCATTATTAGTAACCAAAGTTAGAGATGGATGACGGGGTTTATAATGGGGAAAATTATTTACTAATTTTGAAATATGGTGTATTTTCCAATTAGATAAATTAGTTAAGAATATGTTTTACGGGATAAAGGCAGGTTATAGTTATAGGAAACTTAAAGGAACCAATATAGGTTGTACTATAGTGTAA
Source organism: Crambus lathoniellus (assembly GCA_949710035.1). Taxonomy (NCBI): domain Eukaryota; kingdom Metazoa; phylum Arthropoda; class Insecta; order Lepidoptera; family Crambidae; genus Crambus; species Crambus lathoniellus. The sequence goes on from OX453301.1 coordinate 24,338,970, forward strand.
AGGTTGGTTGCGAATTTGAAGTAGAAGGAATTTAATTGTTAAACAAATACGCTTTTTAGTGGAAGTCAATTCTCATGCTCTATACTTTAAAAATTAGGGCATAAGGTCAGGTACTACTTAAAGGTGGGGGGTCGAAAGGTTAAAGTTGAATTCCATGAATAAACTTTGACTTAAACCTAAATTAAATTAGACGTTAACACCAAACGTGAATTGGAGTAAAAACCAAAATTAGGATAAGCCAAAACCAAATATGTCATTTGAGGGAATAAGGGGTCTTATAGTTTTTTTATAGGCATAGTTAAGGAAGACACTTAGTAGAACTTTTGAAAAAAAAAACTTAATATTACTTATCAGGATTAAAATGTCAAAGTTATGTTAATAATGTGAATTTTACAACTAATATTTAAAAGAGTTATATAGGGATGTTAGTTGGTTAATAATGTAATCTTTATGTACCTAACATGAATTGAGCTCTGACACGTAATGGACTTAATAGATGGTAGCAAGAAGGTGATAAGTGTTGATAGGTCAGCAAAATTCGCTGATAGTATTCGGATAGAGAGTGGTGGGAATAGACTTTTAGTAGTTTGGCTAGGTTAGGGAAGTTGTTAGATGGAAAAAAAAGGTAAGCGTTGATAGATTGGTCGGTACTGCGGTATATACCTATATTAATATATATTGGGGGTATTTATATATTTACTTAGGTTGGTTTATAGTTCGATGCAACAGTGATGGTAGTGATGTGTTTCAAGGTTGAAATTGTTATTACGATAGGGGTTTTACGTTCTTAGTTATGGTAAAAGTTAGGATTGGGTTATTAAATTTTGTTACAGAGCTTTAATTCAATTGGTGTAATATTGTCATGTTTTAGATAGACAATTGACATTTGCTAACGGGTAGGAAATGTTGGTCGAACTTGTACAGTTGGCTTTGGGTCATTATTAGCAAAGGAAAGGGATAGTATTCGGTCATGTTAGATAGTCCAATCATGTGTTGGAGTCAATTCATGCACTTTTTATGAACCGAATAACTATAGGAAAAAAATTTATTAATTTCGAACAAATCTGAGCGTAAGGATTTGTTAATAAATTAAACAAAAGAGGAGTTCTTATATATATATGGAGGGGAAAGGAAAATAGAAGAGGTGACAGTATTATGAGGATCGGTAGTATTAATTTTACAAATTAATGTTAATAGCTTTTAGGGCAATATACTACAAGTAATCAGGTGAAACGTTGGTTATGTTCATGGTGGCGCGGATGTGAGTTTGAGGAAGGACGGAATTGTTAAAAAGTGAAGAAGAGTGGAATCTGTATATATAAAAAAAAAAAAATATATGTAAGTGTATATATATATATATATATCTATTTTATATATAAAAAAAAAAAAAGATTCAAAATATGAGGCCATGAGTGTAAACAAATTGGGAAGCCTGATTACAACCATTATTATTAACCCAAAAGATAAGATCCGCACACAACAGCACGTGATAGGGATAGGCGTAGAGCACGTGTTAACAGACTTGAATTTTGTACAGTGGGACTTTGGTGTTAGGATAAATAAAAAAAAAAAAAAAAATATATACAAACAGTGTTTATGTTTGTATCTTGTCCCGGTGTAAACGCCTGTACTAAATTTACACTTCACGTGGGTCAGGACGGGCCATGTTTAACTCGACAACTATACACTCTCCAAAGTGATATCGGAGGCTATTCCAGAGTTTTGAGTAAGCTTTTTGACAAAAAGGTCTTTGTATATGCTTCATTTAGAAGGGGGCGTACAGAGATATGCAGGGGCACTTTGGGAGTATAAATTGCTGCGCTAGAACGCCATGTAATCGTAAGGTTGGATTACTCTTTATACACTAAGGCGAGTTTATTCTAAACTACGGATTCACAACCCGTACCTTTCACCATGCTTTGTACGTCTCTGGTGTTGGATATACATACGATGAATTTGGATAAAGCAATAAAAAACACTTAAAGCTCGCTTGATAACTTTTGATATTATTTTGGTCTAAATACACTCTACACTCTTAATTACATAATCACTAGGGCTCACTAAAAATTGATTCGATAGGGGTCGGAGGCCGCAATGTCCTTTGGTAGGACAAAGAGCATTGTGTTTTTCTTGGTCCAAATTGATTCAATTCTTTGATTTTGGGAAAATAATAAGAGAAAGGGATATATATATATATATATATAAAAAAAAAAAAAAAAAAAATATATATATATATATTGATATAAAAATAATAATAATATATATATATAGATATTAAAAAAAAAAAAAAACATGTCTATATATATATAAATATATGTGTAAAAAGAAATATTAGAGATTTGGATAGAAAGAAAAATTCTACTCCGGATCCAATACTTGGTACTGTCACCTTTGAAGAATTTTGGGGTCGGCTGTAACGGTACAGAATTGCACTTGTTATTATATTTCAAATATTTATTGGCTTTTGTATAAAATAGAATGATAATGCTAACCTTGGGTCCTTGGGAAGTATTGGTTGATGTTTTGGAGGTGAAAGCTCGATACAAATTGGTTTAGAAAACAAAAATTAGCTTTATTTGCGAAATGCATTATATCTTCAGTGGGTATACATTCATTCTTGAAGTCTTGAGTCTTAAATAATTGTTCTCAAATGTGCACGGATTGATTTCTGAAAAAAAGAAGAGGTTTAAAAGTAAATAAAAACAATAGTGTTTATTTATATCTGACCTTGGAGGTAGCAATTTAGAGATTATAGTGGATCTCACCTTGAAACAATAGCTGTGCAGATTGTATAAACCTTGAGCATGTTATTTTAGACATATTTGTAAACTGACAGGTTTGTAGGCAACAGAGTTTGTAGGCATGTTTGTTTACAGGCGTGTTAGTGGCACAATATGTGTTCGGCATATTTATTGGTTACACATGTGAACTCTGGTTAATTACATCACATCAGTCTAATTATTATGTTTGGAGCTAAATATTTATTTTATACAATGTTAGCAAAATACTGATAGGTTATGACAGGTAAACATAGATGCTCCTAGCGGCAGAGTTGGGGACTAAAGCAAGTCAAATGAGTGCACATAAGTATAGAGAGAAGGTTTTTACTCACAGAATGTTAAATTAACATTATGTAAAACTTAAATAAAAATATGGGTTAAATAATCAACAGTACAGAATATTGGTTTCTATCTTAGATAAGGTTCAAAGTTTCAAATATGTTTCTTTGTATTAGAGGTGATTCGTTCGGAAATTATGTTCGAACAATTACCATTTTGATAATAATTTTCATTCATAAATAATAAAAAAAAGGGATCATACAAAATAATGTGTTTATATTATGTGAGAAGGTAATATTTTGAATAGTTTAGTAAATTCTATAACTTGATATAAAATAGTTTTGTAACTATCAAAGGTTTCTGAACGAAGGCCAGGAGGGGCGTTCGGGATGTTTGAAATGGGTTGGCGTTAGACGCTAGAGGGCGCTATGACGAGAGAGTAGGGATGTAGGACGCTAACTTTTGGCGCGTTTTGGGTAGGCCTATATAAGCAAAAACGACGCGACGCTCGCTCTTATTTCTCCGGGATCGACTTCGAGGCAACACGTATGGAAGACGAAACACTTTTTGAAGAAGTTTCCATTTTTAATCAAGCGAGAAGTAGTCTTCAAGCAAGTGTACAGTGAGTCCTTGCACCATAGGGCGTTTATTGGGTTCGCGATCTTTTAAACGTTTTAATTTTGGAATTCTGACTGGTAAATTGGATCCGAAATTAAAAGGTCTAGTTTGTTTACAGAAAGCATTTCAATTAAAGTAAATTATTCCCAAGTAAAATCCTAGAAAATGGGCTTAATTTGAGTCAGAGAGGGTTGGAAGCATAGAGTTTGTTTCTTCAGGAGTACATTTTTATGTCTCCGGGCTCCAGGCAAGGCTCACGGGAGGTCGCTAGGTAAAGAAAGTCTGGCATTGTGGAGTGTCAGATGAGTGTTCATTGGATAACGCTTAGTAATTTCCACATGGTTTGATCAGGCGGGCTGTTTTCATTGACAGTTTTTCAGTTAACACGTCTGATGGCGCGGGGCGTATGCCCCAGATTTGGAGGCAGTTGCGGCCTGATTGAACCATACCTACCTGTAGGGTGTCTATCTGTTCCCTTCCCAAGCAGATGGACCACGGCATGAGCGATAGGATTTTAGGGGGCCCACTCACCCAAACTTGACAGAATTGGGGCGTCAGAACTGGCGATACAGGCGCCAGGTTTGTGTTTGTTAGGAAAGTCGCATTTAGTCGGAAATTAGGCAGGTAAGTACCTACTTAGAATCACGAGCTAGGTAACTCGAAGACCTTTGTTCTGGCAGAAAGGGGGAGGTCTGCTGGGGCAAGGCTACGAGGGGAGTCTGGTATACAGAGTAGGTAGAAAGAGTAGGGTCGCTGTTAGGTCTATAAGTAGCATTATGTGTTATCACAAATATATCTACGATCAAATCCGAATTTTGTTGACATCCCTAGCCATAGATTCTTGTGATAGACGAACAAACCCGGGCAATTTGACAGAGTGATTATAGATAGTGGGGAAGAGTCCGATTGACAGTTTCCAGCAAAATGGCTGTCTTTATCTAACAAAAATAATGTTACATCTTAAGAAGAGAGATTAGGTCAATGATTAGTGCGTTGTAGCAATGTAGTCTACAAGTTATATGATATTCAGTGAGGTATGTAAGAAATTAATAGATTTGAAAAGGAAAAGGTGACCAATGGATACCTAGTGCTTTCAGTATTTGGGAAATGATTTGTGAGGTAACAATACTAGTGGAACAGTCCAAAGAGCTTGATTAGAGTAATCTTTATAGGTTCACGCATTGCAAAGATATGAAGGTTGAAATAATCTATCAAACATAAGTGGAGAATCTAAAATTACCTATATATTTGGCTTGACAAAAGGTAATATATTCCTATGATGCAAAAGGCACCTATAATAATCTATAAATTGAGCTGGTTGCGGAAGAGTTCTCTGGATCAGACTACTGCTAAATTAATGTATGAAGAGGATTTTGTTCGGTGGCGAGAGAAGATGTTTAAACTCGAAGGAACTCGGTGTAACGTTGACCAGTGTCTTATGGAAGCTGATGTGGATTCAAGGTTTTCCAGATACTAACCTATTGAGTTGGAACATGATTCTATTTTAGCCATAAATTATGTAAAGCTATCGGGGTGAGGCGAAAGCTTCTGTCCAATTTGGTTGGATTCTTAAGTTATTTCCAAGACCAGTCCAATGGTGAGATTAAGGATATATTACCATGAGCGAGATTCTTTAGAGACAAATTTTAACCAACAAGTTGCAAAAGTTCAATAAGATCCGAGTCAGACACATAGACATAACTAGGGAATTTAGTTCTACGGGGAAACTTAGTCATAGAAAAGGTTAGGAGAGTCTATATTTATATGTACTTACTATGAATTAGAATTGAGACTTGCTAGTTCTCCTAATTTAAGCACTCAACCTGTTGGATTTATCCCAATAAGGATTATTCAACAAAAGGAAAAGGATATATCAATTAACGTTAACTTTAACTGCTGCTGCCATGAAGGAGAAAGATCTCTTCATGTAGATTAGCAAGTCGCTTTGAAGCATTTAGCTTGGTCCTCTTTTATTTATATATACAGAAAGAATTGACGAACATGACAGCTTGACTTTATATGTTGAAGTTTGTTTCTTATATAAAAATTAAATAAAGCAGCGCCGGAGGAGGGATGTCCAAGTCTGGTGACGAGTTCCACTGTTATGGGCGGCGGAGGTGCCCTGACTTTACCGGTTAAATAATATTGCTGGAGCATTTGTATTAGGCCAAGATGGTGATTAAGATCAATAGACTCTCTTCACCCTAATGATTATACCAATTTCATCTCTAACTTTGCAAGCAAGGCCATATGCCTAAGCTAGTAGGTACGGTTATAGATCTGATATAGTGACTCAGTCTTCCAATAGATATAACAAATTTTCATTTCTAATTTGCAAGCAAAACCATATGCTTAAGCTAATAGGTATTATTATAGTAATTGTGTCTCCATCTTCATATAGGAATATCAAATTACATTTCAAACCACACATGCCAATTTCACCTTAGACCTTGCAAGCAAATCCGGATGCTGTTACTAGTTTCAGTTCCATTGTAACCTAAATTATTAAATTCCACCAGTTTTAATAGACAGTTAACCTTGGGTCAGTAACCAGAAAATTAGCATGGTGGACTCAGCAAAATAACTCACCAGGTTTTCAAAGTATATTAGACCTAGGAATCGGTTAGGACCTAACTGTTAAATGTCCAAGCAATGTAGGGGTAAACTAATGTTAGATTTATACAAGAGTATTAACTTATTTTGAGTGTCTTTGTCGCTATAAATGAGGTTAGAAAATTAGAAGCAACGGCCATGTAATATGAACAGCTGTTAAGTTGATGTAGGCATATAGGCAGTTCAAAGTATGAGTTAGTTAGTAGTAAGGTTAGTCTCTGTCGCTTCATTTAAAAGATCATGGGTCTACGCTTTACAACCAGGGTTCTCCATTACGACATCACAGGCCACTTCAGAGTTGATTCAGAGCATCCATAGTAGTTATCTATATATTAATCGGACAACAGTTAGGTATTACAGTGTTCAAGCTAGCTAGGTATTTTAGTAACTAATAGAATTCTTGACAGAGGTTCAGTATTAACTTAGAGTAAATACTAGAATGGTTTGTTAGTATATTTAGGTCATCTATTATTATTTAGGCTAAGCGATTAGGAAGGATAGGTAGGTGTTACAAACGGGGTAGCACTTAGCCTTCATCACACCTGATGTTAACTGGTGATAAGGTGGAAGCGCACTACTCCCGGAATCGTCAATCACTGAGGAACTGGCTATCTTATCTCTAACTGCCAGAACACAATAATGCTGAAAACATGCATCCAGGCGGACTAAGAACAAGTCCTACCAGCACCATCCAAACCGAATACAATATGTACCCCCACTGGGAATCGAACCCGGGACCTCTTGGTCTGAAATCGGTGGTGTGAACCACTAGACCACAGAGGCGGTTAAAAGTTGCAGCTTTGTCGCTGCAACTTTTAACTTCTTGCCTAAAACATGTTCAGCTAAATTAAATCAGCCTATAATATGCATAATCCTTTAATATTCTGGCTTACCTTGTATTTACTTGACTGTGTCAGTAACAGTTTTCATTAGTCACTATTTTAATATCTAGTCTGTGATAGATTAAATGATAAAAGACTTTATTAGAAAAAGACACCTAATACTTACGAGGGTTACACTGAAAGTTTTGCGTAATATAACATTCAAAATTCAAACATTTATGAGCGGCCAGGAGCGCAGAACTTTCAGTGTGCCCTATGTAGTTATTTTACTAAATGAAAAAATAATAAATGCTTAAAATAAATAAAACACTTTCACGGATTTTTTCACGCAATTTATTCAACAACTTAGTTAAATTTTAGTTGTTTTTTGAGATTTTTTGAGAAAATCTCAAAAAACAACTAAAATTTAACTAAGTTGTTGAATAAATTGCGTGAAAAAAAATCCGTGAAAGTGTTTTATTTATATGGACAGTTCGCGCAGAAATCTAAGATGTGTTTATGCTTAAAATAAATTTAAAAAATATAGGTCTAGAAAACATTGTGATAGAAAAAACCACCAGCCCTATATGTAACTTTCTGCCTTGGCCTTTAAAAGTATGGAGAATCTCTAGTTCTCCATCAATCAGATAATCTCTATCAAATTAGAAGACTAAAGTCACAGCCTTCTCTATCGTCGTAGAAGACGTTAGAGAAGGCTGTGCTAAAGTAGATCAACTGGAAACCTGCTACTTTATTAGTTGAATCAGAAAAAAATAAAGATATTAAATATACTGCAGTATGCTGCAATATCAGGCCATTACGACCAGTAACAGATACGATATCAACATCAACCTCATTTTGTATACGCGAGAAGCGAGAAAGGCGGTCAGCTTCTCAGAGACTCTGTAGGATTTTCCTCGTCAGTCTTACCTACGTTACAACAGGTTACAATTAAAGCTTTCATCCTTATTGTAATAAAAAATGTCAGGTTACTATATAAGCTTTCCTCTTTACTATAAAATTAAAATGTCGGATTATGTCTGTTCTGGGTGCTTACCATCAACTCTTATTGCGGTTTTGTTTAGGACCTAAACTGATCTGCTTCGCTTATTCGTACCACGACAGCTTAATATCAATGACAGCGGTTCAGTGATCATTCAATGACATTTCACAGCCGCTGAGCTGTCATCAACTCTTATTTGACTTATAACTTGGCCAAGCTAACATGACACCTGCAGGTTATACCCGTCCCTTTCACTCTCTGGGCATGACAGAATCGAGTGAAAGAGACCGGTAGAAGAAATAAGGACACAAATCGATCGGTCATTCACATTTAGCAATTCATTTGCGATCCAGTTTTTAGAAGGTCAGAGTACGAAAGAAAGCAATTCATTTTAGGAACCTATTATGCATCGCGCTATTTTTGAATCGCTGTCTTAAAGTTGATGGTAGGCACCCTGTTCGTGTGTCTGTTACCTTTTGACATACCTTAAGCTACTGTAGTATTTAATTCGAAGTCAGAAATTAAGAAGTTATCGTTTTAAAGATTTGATTTTGTGAGAAAAAATAAAATAACATATTAGTATCAAATATAAAACACTATAAGTCTTTTTATTATTTTTATACGTATTTGTTCGATTGTGGTTTTCTGTAAATAATGGCAAATAAAAAAATCTGTAATTTCCGCAAATATTTAATGGTCCACTTTGTTTTGACCTTAGATTGGAACTTTCAATTTTTCTTGGTCACCAATTACTTTTCATCAACTTGAAAGCAAATTGAATTATCATTACTGCCCCATAATTATAAGCATATAGTTAAAATAAAACGGAAATAAATGTTCTATTCCCCATAATGTTATCTTTGAATATTTAACTCTTTAACAACAGATTGCTGGACAGTGAAAGATTGGTTGCTGGGATTCGCGCTTGACGAGTCGTTCAGTCAATCCGTCTCGTAGAAGCGGGATTTTACATAAAAGTATTATATTTCAATTTGCAATAAATTAAAATAACAATGCCACATAATAAAGACTTAATACCAGCGTTGTTGTGTAGTGGGGCGACCCCTCGACCTGCAACAACGTTATGCTGATGTGGGGTCGTGATTGGCCCATCACATTAGTCATGATCTAAAATTAATGTTTTCACTGTGTTTTTTTTCTTGTAATTTCATGTATTACTTACATTCTGTAACTGTAGGTAAGTATGTCTTGTGATGTATCAATGAATAATTTTTATTTCGTTTCAACAAAACGTCACTTTGAAAGCGTAGGTTCCTTAACGCTGAAAAGGATCCTTTTCCGAACGTTTGGTGTCTAGCCTCCTGATTCACAAACGGTATCGGATTCAAATTATGTGCTTTGTCTTTGTCTATTCTGTAGTGAGTGACGGAAACAATGCATACATTCTACTGTCGGGAACGTTTCCGATGGTTTGTGAATCAGAGGGCTGTATCCGTAGATGGAAAATGTGCATACGTTATCACGTTTGTACATTTGCAATTTTCGTGCTTCCGTGGCTGGCTCGCTAGTAAAACTTTTTCATATTAATGGACACTGTCAACCCCTAAAATCTTTGTACTAACTAAAATTTAGTGATAAAGTTTGGTACCTATACGTACCAAACTTTATACCTATTCTGTGTAACATACTAACGCAAGTAGAATACATTAAAGTTTGTGGCAACTTTAGTTATCATTATAAATCTGTACCAAAGTCGCACCATTACTTATATAAAAGTATTAGCAATCAAATGAAATGACTGTAATTTGGTATTGTTTCACAACTGATTGAATGTGTTATTTAATGGTGTAAGAAACTATAAAGCTTAAAGAGTATTTTAACCACAAAATCTTGCTTTGATCTGGTTACAAACTTCATGTCCTACTTTTAATAAAGAAAATTGAGTTAATTCAATCTATTTCATATGCTATTTATTTATTGCTACGTGTACGTTAATACATTAATTGTTCCTCTGCTCATGAGATATTTTACATCCTTCTACAAAATATTGTTGCCTTTTTTAATTTATCGTTTTTTATTTATTAACAAATGTTAACAACTGTTAAGTACATTTATTTAGCTATTGTTATAAGATATTTTAACTTTTTCCATACTTTTTGCTAAGACATGTTTACTAACATTTTAAATAATGCTCTCTAGCCATTAAGTCCGCCATTTGTAACTCTTGCAATAAAGGTTAAATAAATAAATAATTGTTAAAATTGTGATGTTGACTGTTGAAGCTATATTAGGGATCATTTCGTCCAAATTTTTAGTTTAACTTCACTTTAATATGGGCAAGGGCTTTGAAATGATGTTATTTTAATTCCTGTATTTGATGTTAGTTTTACCTTATTTAAAAAAAACTTATGACAATACAATGAAAATAATTTAAACATGTTGACAGCAGAGCTAGTTGTATTTTTTACAGCTAACTTTGGTAATAGTTGAAGTAAAAATAGATCTAAACGTTGGATGACAAACACACACGTGACGAATAACAAAAAATCTAGAATGAGCAACTCACCGGATGGCACCAATGAGGGGACAACTAAATAATCGAGAAGTCGATGAGGCTACCTTTAGGTACTAGGAATTCAGTCATGGTACAATCGCCCTCATGTCAAGCTTACCTACACGTTGACAGGTGAGCGCCTTTTATGGCGTAATGCCAATAGTTGCATTCATCATCATCATCATCAGCCTATTAACGTCCACTGCTGGACATAGGCATCTCCAAGAGTACGCCATCGAGCACGTTCAGTGCGGCTGCTCTCATCCAGTTGCCAGCCACAACCACCCTGCAAAGATCGTCGCTCAACCTAGTCTGAGGGCGTCCTACACTACGTTTGCCGATACGCGGTCTCCACTCTAGAACTCGTTTACCCCAGCGGTTATCGGTTCTTCGGCTTATAATATATGGCCGGCCCACTGCCACTGCAGTTTGCTAATCCGGTGGGCTATGTCGATATAGTAGCATAATGTTTTTTCAACTACATATTTATAGTTGGAAATGACAAATAAAACATCGTGAAATGAATGCTACTGGGAAATCGAACCTAGTAGTCACCCGCACGAAAAGTTATACCTACATTGTCGAAAGAGTTCTTGTTGTTGGATTTAGGTTTATCTGCAAATAACTGTAATATAGGTAGTAGAGTTATTGTAATAGTATCCTTACTACTGAAAGTAAACAAAGCGAGAAAAAGTAAAAGTACATACTGGCTGGGCTGTTTCAACAATATAATATTTGGGTCGGTACGTCATGAGTAGAATTCGATTGAATTTTTTAAAATGAATTAAGTAAGAGTGTTTCACTTTTTCATTAACAATAGCTGTCTAAAAAAATAGTTAGACCTTTTAACGCAAAATTATTTCAGATAATTTCAGAACATTTTAACAGTTTTTAATTCAAATCTCATTCTACAAAAAAACAACCTACTGTCGCCAACCGACTGACTGACTGGAGATAGCTCTGTAACTATCTCCAATGAAAAACATTTGACTGCTTTTCTTTGAAACGAGGTTATATTAAAAGCGATTATCGTATTTTACACTGCTCTCACTAGCAAGAAATTGAAGTAAAAGTCATCTCGAGTGTCTCGGATCTCGTGTAGCGGATCCGTTCCGACGGCCGCCCAGGGGGTCTACTCCGAAACACAAAAGCCAAAACTTCATTATACCCGTCCCTTTCACTAGATTCTGTTTTGACTGGAGAGTGAGATGGACGGGTATAACGAAGTTTCAGATTTTGCTTTTCAGAATTGGCCCCACTGGAGTTTTTGCTCCATTAACAATATAGACATTCAAGATACACTTCAAGGAATACAACACAACGGGACCGTGTCTCGGTCCAGTTTCCACTGCTATTATTATGCCTAATATGAATTATTTATAACTTAACACACGATGAGTTATAAAATACTTGTACATTCTCACTTTTTCGCGGTCATGTTTCGGATTGGGCGTTGAAAGATTTGTATCTTCACGTTGCTTTTACTGTCCGTACTAATATCGATAATGCAAAAGTTACACATTCTGTTTATATTTAAAAAAAAAAACGTTTCAGCAGTTTAGACTTCGATTTACTTTAACCAATTTCTATCCGCGGATTTTTTGGAACGAAAAAAACATAATGAGTAATCGACTTTATGGATACACTAGCTGTGCCCGCGACTTCGTTCGCGTGGAATAGTGACTTTCGGCAGCATTTTTAATTTTTTTAGCTAATAAGGTTTTTCGTTTTTTGTGTATTTATTTTATATTTATTAGTTTAGCGCTATGATACATACTAACACATAAAAAAAATATTTCACATAGCCATCCGCCCGCGGTTCGCCCGCCTGTACTACATGACGTTATCTCGAGGGAAAGTTATATTTTCCCGGGATATCAATTAGTCTTTGTCACTCTCTAGCTCCTAAAATATCCACATACTAAAAAAACACGCCGATCCGTTGCTCCGTTTTGACGTGAAAGACGGATATACAAACAATACAAACAGTATGTTAAAAGAAAGAACTTATCACGCTGAACAACTTCTCTTAAGATGCTATCTCATATAGTTTAACCTGGCTGCTAGGGTTCCACATCAGCTGGCCTAGCATGAACGGCTTTTATCATGCGATATGATATAGCACGTCATGCTGTCTTGCTTACCTACCCCACTAAGGTGGAAGCAAGACAGCAAGACGTGCTATATCATATCGCGTGATATAATGATGGTAATCCTAGCCAGGCAGGTGTACCAAGACCTTCAAACTTTGTACGTCAATAGAAAATGCTCATCACATTTAACAATTTTCCATAAGACGGTATTTTTATATCTCTCATAGTTAGGCTGGACTGCTATGGTTCCACATCGGCCATTTCGATCTTCTAAATAAATTATAGCCTACCTATAAGTTGGCGACAACTAATTGCTATATAACAAAAAAAGTTTCATTAAAGTCCGTTCAGTAGTTTTTGCCTGAAACGTGGACAACAGACAGACAGACAAAAAATTCAAAAACTATATTTCTGGTATCTGTTCCGTTTAAGAAGACCCTTGGTGGTATTTTTTTTCTATTTCTTTTCTATTTCTTTTCAATGTATACAGCCCTTGTACCGGCAAAAAAATATGGATATGGACATGGACTTCATTTGACAATTGATGCCCATATTTTGTGCTTTTAAGGGCATAATATGGGCTTCAAATGTCAAATGAAGCCCATGTCCATACCCATAATTTTTAGCCGGTAGCCCCCTGAATAAAATCGCATACAGTTTTATAATAAGTATGAATTATTTTATTTATTTACTTAATATACACGGTAATTTTTTTATCACCCTGGATAAAATTAAAAGGATTATTCTGCTCATGAAAACAAACCATTTTTATTATGGGACCAACACTAAAATCGCAAAACAAAAACAGCTATTCCATACAAAAGTGCAAAAATATTTAATCAAAATGTATGGAACAGCTGATATTTTTTCGCGATTTCAGTGTTGGTCTAATAATAAAAGTTGTTTGTTTCATGAGTAAAATAATCCCTAAAAATATCCGGGGTGATAAAAAAATACCGTGTATATTACATAAACAGTACCTACGTATAAACACATTAAAAATTATATCACATAGCCTTCCGCCCGCGGTTTTGCCGCGTGTACTACACGACCTTTTTCCGAGGGAATGTGATATTTTTCCGGGATAAAATTAGCCTATGGAACTCTCTAGCTTCTAAACTATCCACATACAAAAAAAAAAACAGGTCGATCTGTTGCTCCGTTTTGACGTGAAAGACGGACATACAAACAAACACACTTTCACATTTATAATATGAGTATATATTGTATGTCAAAAGAAAATACTTATCACGCTGAACAACTTCTCTTAAGATGCTGTATTTGTATCTCTTATAGTTAAGCTGGGCTGCAAGGGTTCCAAATCAGGAGTACCAGACCTTCGATATTTTTCCGTCAATAGAAAATGTCCAAGACGTTAAACAACTTTTCTTAAGTCGCTATGTTTGTATCTCATATAGTTTAATCTGGCTGCTAGGGTTCCATATCAGGTGTACCAGACCTTCAAACTTTGTACGTCAATAGAAAGTGCTCATCACGTTTAACAATTTTCCTTAAAACGATATTTTTATATCTCTAATAGTTTGGCTGGACTGCTATAGTTCCACATGAGAAATTGCGATCTTCAAAATAAATTATAGCTATATGTAGGCAAGGACCAATAGCTGTACTTAAAACAAAAAAACTTTTATCAAAATCCGTTCCGTAAACTTTTTGCCGACGTCATCGCACGAAAAAATTCATCCCCTGTTTTCACCCTCTTTAGGGTAGATTTTTTTACAAACTTTGAATGTCGTATTTATTGATCTAATCAAAAGCCTATAGAATAATTTTGAAGCTTCTAGCTTTAAAAATGACGTAATTTCCATACAAACTTTCATCCCCTATTTCAACCCCTTACAGCCCTTTGTTCACATAAAAAAGTAGCCTATGTCCTTTCTCAGGCTCTAGACTATGTCTGTACCAATTTTTATTCAAATCGGTTCCGTAGTTTAGGCGTGATTGTGTAACACACAGACAGACAGATTCGCATTTTCGCATTTATAATATAAGTAAGGAAGTAAGGATTGGTGTATTTTAGTAGTGCAATTTTCTTTTCTGGGATATTATTTAATTTTTCTTGAATTCTATAAATTGTGTCAATAACAATTTATAGAAATGCTCTTGCAACTGTTTTTTTCTTGTCTAATAAAAATATCATGTAAGAAATATTACAGGTGATTAAAAAAAAAATTATTTCAGCAAAGTACATTTTTTACGTGATATTTGTTTCACAAATTTTATAATACTTTTAAAATAAACCTAAGTCAGTTTAAAATAATACTTTGAATTTGTGCAGAACTATAAAGACCCGCCTCTATCCAGATAATCCGGAAGGTGCCGCCGTTATTGTCTCTAGGACCCAACAAGTTAATGACCTCGCCAACTCAGAATTAAGATAATGTTTCGACGGAGTTTAGACTATCCTTTGGGTCTGGTACTCATCGATAATTTATTAATTTTAATTTTTTATAAATAATCATTCAGTGAAAAATAATCGTGATTATTATGACCTTATTCATAATAATAAACATCAGTCTCTATCCTATCTCAATCCAGATAATCCGGAAGGTGCGTCGTTATTGTCTAGGACCCAACAAGTTTATGGCCACGCCAACTCAGAATTAAGATAATGGTTCGACGGAGTTTAGACTATTGTTAAGGGCTGGTACTCATTTATTGTATTTTTACTAGTGGATCCGGTGAACTTAGTATCACCAACATCTAATAAAGATAGACCTCGATAGACAGATAAAAATAAATAATCGCGAAGCACATCTAAATTCACAAAAGAAGTTTTATATAGTGCCTGGAATTTTTTTTAAAGAGTAGCCTATGTCACTCTCCTGTGATTCCCAAAGCTATCCCCATACCAAAAATCACGTTGATCCGTTGCTTCGTTTTGACGTGAAAGACGAACAAACAAACAAACAAACACACTTTCACATTTGTAATATTAATTAGTATGGATATTCACCATGTTTTTACGATAAGTTTGGTAAGTAGGTACTAGAAGAAGAATAGGTTTTCTTCGTTCGATTGCTCAGTAGAAACAGGAGTACACAAAATAAAAAGAATAAAGTACCTACCTACGTTATTTTCATAATGCATTTAGGATCATGTTAAGAACAACGTAAGTACAAATGTCTCAAAACCCTTGCAACTAGACCTTTATTTTAAACCAATAAATTATCATTTATAATCAGACTGCAATTTTCTCGTGGAGAAAGTGATAAGTAGAGAAATGATCCAGTCCCACTTATTACTGGCAAATCCCAGTGTATTAGTTTTCACTCAGTAAACTGGTTCTTATACATATGACACCAATTAATAATTTCCTCACTTTCTTTCTAGGGAAATCGACGACGTATGTCGAAAAAAAAATATTATATACTTTTGGTGGGTTATGCTTACTATATTATAAAATGGTTAATATTTTTTTTACTATTCATAAACAAGTACTTGTTTACTGTTTTAAGATTAAGTTTATTTACGAAGTACGTACAACTTACATTACAAACGATTGCAGTTTATTAGCAACCTATAATATTTTTATTGGAATCGTTAATTGCCGTTAAAAATTCCGGACTTAAAATAATTAGTTGATTAATTAGTTGCAAATAATTGTTCTTGCAGTTGGCAAATGGATGATAAATGATGATGGTAATGATTAAATAACTTATTAGAATTGTAAAAACCAACGAACATAATTTATAAATATCAAATAAGTACATAAGTATTAGATAATTCATTGCTATTCAAAAACATTAAAGTATAACTAACCTGTGCACATCTTCAGTTTTTCATACGTTCTGCTCATTGAAATAGGACGAACATTTAAGGCGCTACTCGGAAAAAATTGAACTTTTTTATTTAAAACTATAGGCTGGTTAGAGAAGTTAGAAATCTGATAAAAAGATATATATTTCTTCATACCTTTATCTAGACTCGTATAGTTTCAAAAACACGATTTTATGATTTTGCCTCGACACTTTTTATTTTCGAAAAGACCTCTAAAAAATACGAAAATTCAAGATTATTCTTAAACGGGGTTACAAATACTATTGGAAATTGGTTTAATTAGTGGACACCAATAATATTTAGGATCGTGTAGAAGCATTTTTTAAAAATCGCTATAGTTTTTTAATACGAAGTGATTTTGTATTTTTTTTTGCCTAATCTGCACAAATCGGTCTCGCTCCCGCGCGCGTCGTTTTCTCATTGCTATCTCGCTTCAGTACAATTTTTCCGAGTATCGCCTTAAGATACTAGCGTACATTATAACTCAATGCTAGCAGCGGCCCGGGCTTCGCTCCCGAGTAATTTCGGGACAAAAAATAGCCTAGCACCTATTCTCAGGTCTACCAATTAATATTAAAAAAAAAAAACAAAAAACCAGTCGCGACGCTTTGGTGGAGTTCAATAACAAACACTGTAACCCTCAGAAAATATAAATGTGAAATATTTTGTATTCTAGTTAAATTTTTTCTTTATTGCATTCACAATGCAATTTCTATTACTTATTGAAAAATGGAAAAAAATTGTGAGACGGGTAATTTTTTTAGGGTTCCGTAGCCGAATGGCAAAAAACGGAACCCTTATAGATTCGTCATGTCTGTCTGTCTGTCTGTCTGTCTGTCTGTCCGTCCGTCCGTATGTCACAGCCACTTTATTCCAAAACTATTAAGACTACACAGTTGGAACTTGGTAAGCAGATGTATTCTATAAACCGCTTTACGATTTTATTACAAAAACTAAAAAAATAAAAAAATTAAGGGGGTCTCCCCATACATGAAACTGAAACTAAAAAATATTTTTTTAGTCTAATATATTAGTGTGGGGTATCTATAGAAAGGTCTTTAAAAATGACATAAAGGCTTCTTAAACCATTTTTTCTTAAAGTCGATATTTTGAAAGATACAGCCTTCTAAAGTGGTAAAATGTGTGTGTCCCCCCCCCCCCCCCCCTCTAACTTCACTACATAGTATAAAACAAAGTCGCTTTTTCTGTCCCTATGTCCCTTTGTATGCTTAAATCTTTGAAACTACGCAACGGATTTTGATGCGTTTTGTTTTAATAGATAGAGTGATTCAAGAGGAAGGTTTATATGTACTTTTTATCCCGATATTCCCACGGGAACGGCAACCACGCGGGTGAAACCGCGGGCGGCCGCTAGTTTAAAATAAAAGAATGAAAAATCTAGAAAAAATATATGCTGTAGATCTTAATAAAAACTTTCAACGAAAATTGGTTTGAACGAGATATAGTAAGTACTTTTTGAGATATAACACATTTTCAGAAACCGCAAATGTTACTTTGTCATTCATATAAACACTATGAAAAACAAAGTTATTTTTTGCTAGCAAAAAATGAAAGTGTTATTTTGGCTTGGTGTAGGTAATAATGTAAGATAATGATGTAAGGAAGTGATCAGTAAATGGTAAAAAAATCAGCTTACGATGTGTACCGTATTTTTTGATATTGATAACGATAGGTACAATTTGATGATGATGATGTATGTGTGCGCCTATGTCTGTTTGTTACTCTCTCTGTCCCGCAAAATATACTGAACAATACTAATATAGCTAAAAAAAAAAAATAAAAAAAAAAAAAAACGTTTATTTATGTCACAAGTCAATTTCAATGTGGATGTGTGAATCTCATCCTTTTAAGTTAAAAGAACCCTGTATTAGGATGAGACTGCTCTTATGAATATCAAATGACTTGAACAATGAACCGAACATACTGAAATAAAATTAAAAACAACAGTTACACAATTATACAATGTAAATTTATAGCTAACAACAATAGTTCTAACTTATTGCTTAAAAAGTAATTTAATTTTAAACACTCTTAATGATTTCGTCTACAAATTAAAAATAAAGAATTATCTACTTATAATTATACAGACCGATATAATTATACTTACTTACTTCAAACATACAGAAACAATTTATGAATTAATTTATGTATTGATATACTTATTGATATAGTAATGATTCCGTGGAGTCATAGTCAAGTTGCTTTAGCCAATCTTTTACTAGTTTTTTACATACATGGTAGGATTGTGTGTAAATTTTAAGTTTCCTATTTATTACATTATACAGCCTTTTAGATTGGGCATCAAATTGCATACTAGCAAATTTAGTTCTTACAATTGGAGGGGCAATAACTGTTCGTGGATTACGTTTATTCACTATATTAGGATCCAAATTAAGTGTTTTGTGGATATTAAGAACACAATTTAAAATGTAATGCTGTCTTACCGATAAAACATTACAGTCTTGGTACAGTTTTGTAGTTCTATAAATAACTTTTTTAAAAGTCATCACTTTTAGTAGCGAACGCTGTGCCCTCTCAATATAAATAAGGTTGGTTTTATGAGAGCCTCCCCAGATTGGCAAACAGTAGGTAAGGATAGACTGCACTAAAGTTGTGTAAATGTAGAAAAGAAGTTCTCGGTTGGCAATGTGTCTAAGATATCTAAAGAGCCATAGCAGCTTTCTGACACGAAGTGTAAACATCTCAATTTGTTTATGCCAATTTAGCTGCTGGTCGATATAGATACCAAGGTACTTGGTGAATGGGACCCTCTCAAGGGATGAACAAGAACAATGGTTTGATGCGTTAGACATATCGCAATAATGAGCAATTAGTTTTAAGTTACAGTTGGGTTGAGATGAACTTTGTAAAGAGAATGTGATATAATGTGTTTTGCTGGTATTCAAAGTTAATAGGTTGTTAGAGAGCCACACAGAAACAGTGTGGAGGCCTTTAGTAGCTAATTCATATACCTCTTCCCAGCTGTCGCCGTGAAATAGTAAAGCAGTGTCATCTGCGTACGAATATATCTTTCCATTAAGTAATTTGGTTTCAGTCAAGTCGTTAATGTATTACAAAAACAGGGTAGGTCCTAGAACGCTACCCTGGGGTACGCCATAGTTAGTAGAGGGCTCTTCAGAACTGAAACAGTTACTGTTTAACTTGACTTGTTGGGATCTGTCCATCAAGTAATCTGATAACAGATTAAGAAATAAACCTCGAATGCCAATCATCTCAAGTTTTTTAATAAGTATAGGGATAGAGACGGTGTCAAATGCTTTTTTCAGGTCAAGAAAAACACAGAGAGCTTTCTTTTTTCTGTCAAGATAATCAACGATTTTACTAGTTAGAGCCAGTACCGCATCTTCTGTGCTTCTCTTCCCTCTGAAACCAAATTGGGAGTCAGAAAGAATATTAAATTTGTTTGCAAAATGAATAAGCCGGTTAATAATGGTCTTCTCTAAAAATTTTGAAATAACAGTAAGTACCGAGATAGGTCTATAACTGTTGACATCGTCTCTATCCCCGGTCTTATAGATAGGATGTATAATAGCACGTTTTAATGACCTCGGAAATACCCCACTTGCGAAGCATAGACAGCAAAGGTGTGTGATAATCGGACCGAGAACATCTTTGGCCATTTTAACAAATCTAGTAGGTATGTGGTCCCAACCAGCTGCTGAATCAGTTTTAAGGTTCGAAATTATGGTATTAATTTCTTCAACGTCCGGGTCAATAACGCCAATTGAATTGAGTTGAGACGGTAATAGGTGATTTATGGGATTTGGGATGTTAACATTTATTTGCCTTGTGTTTATATGTTCCGCTAATATTTTACCAGTATTTACGAAGTGTTTATTAATTAAAGTGGCCGAGTTAATAGGTGAATCCGCTAACTGTAATAATTCATGATTAAACTGTTTTTTATTATTTAGATTGGTAATGCTTTTAATTGAATGCCAAAGACGTTTGCTGTTATTAATGGAATTAGATAATTGGTCACGTTCATACTGTCGTTTTAGTTTTTTTAATAAATTGTTACAGAAATTTCTGTACCTTTTATAAATTAGAGATAATGTTTCATTTTGTTTGTCTTGTTGAGATTGTCTCTGAAGCCTATTTCTATGTTTTATGCATTTAAGCAGACCCGGAGTAATCCATGGTTTAATTATGCGTTGGCTACTCGGGGTCTTGATTGTTTTAGTGTGCGATAAAATTGTGGTATTTATAGTTTCTATAAGATTATCTGTTAAAATATTAGGATCTTGAACTTCTAAAAACCTATCAATACTTATGTCACGTAAATCATCAATAGCTTTTTTATAGTCAATAATTATTTTTGTAGATCTTTTATTACAAATCAGCCCTTTAGTAGAATATATATTAGTTAAAACCATCAAGTGATCAGTAACAGTAGTTTGCAGAACAGCTATAGAAGCATAATATTTATTAGGGTCTAAGTTAGTACAGACATGATCAATGCAACTTCTTACTCTAGTATTTAGTCTATGTCCTGGTAGTAAACCATGTTGTGCCATCATTTGAAGGTATTTTTCACTGCGTGAATCAGAAAAGTTTTCTAGGATGTTGATGTTAATATCACCTGTTACTATTACATTTTTACTGATATCACTGGCAGAAAGATGCAAGTCCAAGGAGTTAACAAAGTTATCGATGTTGTGATTAGATGGTGATCTATAAATGCAAAAAATAGAACAGTCAAAAATACAAACTTCCAGACATGAGGCTTCATTTATAAAAAAATCCCTTATTTTATGTTCTAGAGAACTATTGATGTATACAACAACTCCATCGTTTTGTGTTACTTTGGTAGTTGTACTATATACACAATAGCCACTTATTTCAGGCAAAGGTATATCTGGATTTAACCTACATTCTGTCAAAATTAAAATATCAATATTCTGTTTAATTAGTGCTAAGTTGACCAAGAAGTCATCATAGTTTTTATTTATGCTTCTCACATTTTGTGTAACAAAAGAAAAGAAGGGTTTTTCAATTGGCAATAATTCATGGAGATTAGTCGTAGTGCAGGAAAAATTATTAACGTTATTAATATTATCCAATTCATGCATAACTTCAATTGTATTACTCATAATTATTTGTAGAATTTTTCATAAGTTTTAACTCAAATGTAATGTAATGTAATAAGGTATAGTATGTAATATTTTTAGCTTTAGTAAATTCATATTTAATTTATTATTTAAACTTATATTGCTGATATATAAAGTGGTGTATTTATTATAAAATGAACTTGTGTATAAACTAGTGTAAGCATATTTTACATAATCGGTCTGTGTTCGATGAGAAAACGAGATATATTTAGAAAACGGAAAAAATAAGATAAATGAGATTAATTCTAGGTATAAACTTAAGAGTTGGAAAAATAGTCAATCACGCATGAGAGACTGAACTTGAGCTTCGTTATTTATCAGAATAATTGGCGAGTTGTCCTCCTTTCTGACGAACACGCGACCGTAGGATGTCCAGCAGTACTTGAAATTTCTGGATTTTTTCAGGTCTCTTGCAAGGAAGAATAATCTTGAAGCTTTTGGCGTCAAATATTCAGCAATAAAGATTGGACTATCTGGATTTTTCTTGTTTCCCAAGTGTTTGGCGCTAAGTTTATCAGTTTGGTTACGTTTATTGAACATTTTAGACCCTTTTATGATATCATCCTTCATAAGAGTCGAGTTAAACTCGACTATGATAGATTTTTTGTCTCCGGAGCCCTTAGATTTGTATATATCCCTAATGTCTGCCTTAGTAACGGTCACATTAAGAGACTTAGAGAGGTTATCAATCATATTCAACAGACCATCCTTTGCTTCTTTAGCTTCAACGGGAACATTTTTTATCTCAATGGTAGTTTTACGGTTTGTCCTCATAGTGTCTTCCAACCGCTCTTCAATGATAGCTATGTACTCATTTTTCCTTCTTAATTCACTCTCCAATTGCTCGATCTTTTTATGAAACTCCGTATTTTGCTCAACCAGGGAGGTGATTGTAGTTTCAATATTTTTGTTTGCATCTTGAATGCCATTTAAATGCTGATACATCGGAATAACACAGCCTGCTACAATTTATAAAGATTTTGTGTAATTGTCATTCAAATGAATAACTTAGGAGTAACCGCAAAAAATTACATGGTCTCCAACAAAAAATGGGACAGTTAAAAAAAAGAAACGGGATGCGTCAATTTTAGTGTTCGGTGGTTTAGAAGTGCGCCACATGTTGAAATAGCTGTCAATTGGTATTGACTTAAAACAATAAAAAATAAAAACCTTTGTGTTATGTTGAGAGCTTGGTTAGCCACCGTTTATTTATTGTCATTGTTTCAATTTCTTTTTACGTTGTGAATATTTTTAAGTTTAATATAGAAATCAAATGTAAAAGGCAGTGAAATAATCTGAAACATTGTTTTATTATTTAAATTTTATCAAAAGTAAACTTTATTAGTCATTAGTTTTCATTTCTTTTTACATCCTGAATAGTTTTAAAATTAAATTATTAAGGTTGCATTTTTATATATTTATTAGTTTCGTGTTATCAACGACTGAAAGGTAAGTAAAATATGTTTTCTTTTTGGGTGCTGTCGTTGTTGCAATTGTGTTGGTTCGGTATTTTATATGTAGTAAAATAGTCATCAAGGTCTGCAAGTGCAGGTTGATATGATAAGTAAGTACCGACGAATAGTTTAAAAGCGTCATCGACACTTAGTGTGCGCGGAGAGGCAAAAAAATAATTCTGAATATTGTCGAACCGTAATTTTTACTGTCTAGACATTATTATAAAGTAGGAATGTCAAGTTACATTTTGCTGACCAAAAATGATAGTGGAATTTTGGCTAGGATAGGCAATCGGTACGTTAAGTGGGTACGGAACCCTTCAAGGGCGAGTCGCACTTGGCCGATTTTCTAAATATTATGTACGCGTTTAAATCCGTAATGTTGTTATAGTTAATTATAATTAGGTATGATCAATATTTTTAACATGTTCATGTACCCAGCCTAACATCATCTTTAGTAGGTAATGTGGGAGTGGCGACCCTGCGATCCGAATGTTCGAAGCAATTCAGCCATTATTACCACATTACCGGTAACTCTCACTGACAGATCTCAGTCTCCAGGCCATCCTGACAAGCGAGAAGGTCAACATAGATTGGAAATTGTAATAAAGATTACTAAAATGATAAAGCACCTATAAAATACTGAGGACAATAACGAGAAACTGTAACTACCTACTCGAGTTTTCGCACAAGGGATCTCATTAGGCAAAAACATCTTAAGTAAACTGGAAGTGGCGACCCTGTTGTAAGCAATTCAGCCATTATTACCGCATTACTGGTAACTCTCACTGACAGATCTCAGTCTCCGGGCCATCCTGACAAGTGAGAAGGTCAACCCAGATTGGAATTTGTAATAAAGATTACTAAAATTATGAAGCACCTATAATACTGAGGACAATAACGAGAAACTGTAGCTACCCGAGTATTTGCTTATACTGCTCACTGCTCTCATCTCACCTTTTTAATTATAACACTTACTGCAATTTTACATAAGGGACCTCATTATGCGAAAACATCTTAAGTAAAGTGGAAGTTGTGATTCAGCCATTATTACCACATTACCGGTAACTCTCACTAGCAAATCTATCTCCAGGTCATCCTGAAAAGTGAGAAGGTCAACACATTGCGATTTATGTTATAAAGATTACAGCAAGTTCACCTACTATATTCATGTCAATTAACAAGAAGTTAACTATAGCTACGCAAGCTTTCGCTATTATTTTGTGTACTCGCTAGTTGTGTGACCAATCAGTGATGTATGTTCTTGATCACTAATCTAATCAAATAGTTTACAAGACAGTCTCAACCCACATCTCAAAAAATATTTATCTCTGCATATTAAGAGACATAAAGGCAGGATCAGTATCAAGATAGTAGATAAACATTAACTGAGGAGAACCTAAGTAGGAAGGTATAGACATCCCTATTCCCTAGTACAATTTTATGTTGGCCTCCATTGACCAACAGTGGGGAATTCGTTGGGATATAGTAACAAAAACCTGACATTGGCCTAACGCAGAATAATATTATCCTGATTTTCAACCATTTTGCCATCGTTGAGCCAGTGCTTTCACTACATATTTCTGAAATATATATGAGTAGGTAATGAAGCTTGACAATCAATTAATTATAATAAGCTTAAATAACGCCATACCTATATTGGTGGAGAAAGTCCAGAAACAGTGTTACTTTTCATCCCTATTACAGTTGTATGTATTTTCCCACAGCTGGGATACTGAAAATTATAAACCAAATCTCAACCGTTTGCCAACTGTAGGGTAACTGTCAATATTGTGTTAGGAAGCCCTTCGTGGTAGGCCCTACCCAAGCCCTACCTCAAAAAGATGGCCAATTTTAACTGTTGGCTAACGAACAAGGTGCACTTGGCCCGATCAAATGACAACAATAAATGCTATTAGGGTTACATACGCAGGGAGCAGTGGCGTCTTTTGTTGTCGGAGGCCAAGATCCACTTCGGGGTCATCGCGCCATCGGAGTAAGAGTAAGTAAGTAAGGGTTACATACAGGGTGGCACATTTAGATCGGTCAGTATAGGCACCGACAGCCGCGTACTTACTTTGTGGTATAGGCAAGTCTAAAACTATAAGACATACAAAGATACGTTGATCGAAATGAGCCACCCGGTATATTCATGAATTTTCAGACTCACAACTTCAAAAGAATTAAGTCATTGTTTACTTACATCATAAAGCTCTCCATGCTGACTTCTACCACTACCTTATGTCATACGTAATAAGTGCAGTTTTCGTAGTGCACCTGTTAAGTTTAATGTGGTGTCGGTTATACAAAAAAAAAAAAAGTAACTTTATGTATTTTTTGAGTCAAGCCGTGGTTATGTTCAACAAGTTGCAATATAAACTTTGCTTACCTTATTTTTACTTTCTGTTTGTCATTGTGTCATATTCATATATCTTTGAGTACAAAGAGCTAAAGTGACACACATGTGGAGTTGTGGACAGCATTACTCATACCTACCTACTATTGTTATTGCGTTTTTATCCTTTCTGAGTAAGTACTAATAACCGCCCGCAACTTCGTCTCTCCTGATTTTTCCGAACTTCGCCATACAACTTCTCATGAAATTACAAATTATTTTTTTAGTATGACATTTCTTTCTAATTAATTCAATGGCTATGAAACACATAAACTAACAAAGGTCTATTGGAAAAACAACTAACGTTCAGTGGTTTTTAAAGGTAACATAAAGACAGGCTTAAGTAAATTCGCAATTATAATGCAAACTATTGCTCATAAAAAAATGCAACGCAAAAAAAAATATTTAAAAATATTAGTAGGTAATTAATATTACAATCGATACACTTTCTAGGTATGTGGTATTCACAAATAACTAAACAAAAGCTCAAAGACACGATTCACACCAACACGTAGCATTATATTATTATAGTTTGAAAAAAAAAATTACCACCCACCCACATAGTACACAAAGAGGAAATAGAACAAAAGGATATTAGGATACACGGTTTTAAAAATGGCTCTTGAGCACGATCGCTTGATACTCGGATAATGACGCTGCTCTGACATTTTTTGTTAAAAAAACTCTAAAGTTCATTATCCTGCTTTTTTTATATAACGCTGAGCATATTTTAATCAGCAAATTAAGTTCTTTTTCCTTTATGCAATTAAATTCCATGTTTTTTTTTTCAAATAAACTTAATAGCTGCATAACCTTTTCCACTTATTTCATCTGTGTCAAGTAGAATATACCTCTAGATAGACTCAACATGGATTTATTTAGTACGATTAAAGTACAGTTATCAGTTTCGTTGGAACGGTATAAAAAGAGGATTCTTGGTAATTTTTTTTAATGTCGTCGACCCGTAGAGAGTTGTAATTAACGGATATTTATAAAGAAGAGATCTGACATCATTTTGGTCTAAGAAACTTTTGAACGATGTAACATAAAATTACTTAGCCGTATTTTATTTATTCTTTATTTTATATCTCTTTCTATCCTTCCTATTTTTATATTCCACTTTTAGTCGAAAGCCGTTCGTTCGTTTTCGAAACAAAATTATTGACGATGCTGTATAAAATGCAATTTGATTTTTGTACCCACCCAGAGCTTATCCAGAGATTTTATTCTACAAAAAGATCTACGATTTGTAAAATTCATTTTTATGTAAATAAAGCAGTATCTACTAATAGGTATATATAGGTAAGTACTCTAATTGTCTCAGTGTTCTATATTTCACATTAAACCTACAAATATCAAAAAATTACAATAGGTACCTATTATACTATCTACGCCATAAACTCTTACAACTTTCTAGAAATAAGAATATTTCTAAACTTAAACATTGTAACCAGACATACCAGAGCCAAAAAACCGTAACAGAGTTCATAGACACATCCCAAAGGATCAGGGTTGGGTTCGGTGAGGTGGGTGGACGAAAGCCTTATCTAGGCTCAGAGGAGTGGGGCTGCGCTGACCAAACACTACGCGTCCGACCGCCGCCGCGATCGCAGCGCCCGCGCAACTTTCGGCCTCTCGAAATTCGAATTTAAAAATGTTCCCTACGACAGTGACGTGAGACATCAACCGTGTGAGTGAACCGTGCCAGTGAACAAAACTGTGAAGGATACTTTTATTTTTTGACGGAGCAACCCCAAAAATCAAAGGTAATTTTCGCCTATTTGGTGTTTTCGGTGTGTTCTGTTGCAATTGGAGTTGCAAAGTGCATTTTGCAGGTACCCCAGTTTCGCCACACGCGGTCCGTCTGACTTTCACAAAGATGGACTAGCTATTATTAAGAAATATTATATATTTCTCTCATAAACGATCAACCTAAAGATTTAATTCGGAAAGTTAGTAACTCAAGTTTTCTTGAACATGCAATGAAAAGAAAGTGTGTTTCTAAAATATGTTTTTAATGCAAAAGTAAATTGTTAAACATAATAGAATACTAAAATATACACAATACAAAAAATAGACTTTTCATAATTGTAGAGCCGTTATAAAAATTCAGCAGTGGTGCGGCGTTGAAAATCATTTGTCCAGACAGTAATGTTATACTGAAACTAGTAAACCGTGAATATTACAAAACGTTTTCACCGACTGAAAGTACGAGTATTGTGTAGCTAAGTTGGCGTACAAAATTAAACTGTACTTAATTCAAATATTTTAAAGTAATTATTATCCGGGGTTTTATGGCGTGGAAAATTCGTGATTAAATAATTATATTTGTGAATGTACATTATTTACGAGTACATAAAATTCACAGTTACATTAAGTACCTACTCAAAAAAAAATTATACTTACTAAAAGTAAAATTACAAAACTAATGTAGTAGTGATTTAAAAAGCAATTAGGAACAGACTAATTAACCCTTAAACGTAGTGAGCTTTAAATGATAGCAGAACTCAGAAAGTAGAAAACTTTAACTTTAAACATTACTATAGTAATGTTTATGGTATGTTATGTTTATGTTTATGTTTAAGTAATCATTAATCCTTATTCATCCATAAGAAAGGCCAGTGCCCCAGCAGTGGGGACATTAAATGGCTGATGATGATGATGATGATGATGAATCATTAATACGATCATTTTGTGTTGCTTATAATTAAATAATAACTCTAAACAAATTAAATTAAAGTCAACGCAATTATGTTGATACAGGTGAATTGTCATTACACAGATATTAAAGGTAATAAAGAAAAACTCATTATCAATCCTTTTCAAATTTCAAGGGATTATTTTAGGAGAAATTTCAAATGTTAAATTAGCCTTCTAACTGTATATATGCGATAATAAGTTAAGGTTTATATCTAAAGGACCTTTCTCATCTAGAGACTTGTTGACATAAGTCTCGACCACAAAACTAACATTTAAAGTAACTAAGTTTAAGTTGTACTAAATGGCACTAAAGTGAACGTCTTGGCATTTGCAATCTTCTACGTAATCAGTGTTTAACACATATCTCTGATCAACTATTTTCTGATGGCATAATAAAAACTCTTTTTATAAATGTCTTTTATCGATAGGATCTTTAAAAAAAAACGAAATGGCAACAAAGCAATATTAAATAATAGCAAAAATGTCTGTGTAAAGCGGAGCGAAATATATCATTTTCCGCCCCGCTTCGCGCATCTTTTATCCCGAACATATTCCCCCTTAATCCAAAACGTAGACTAAATAGCCCTGGTTTAAAACTGGTGCTGTCACTTTTATTTTCCAAATGAAAGACAGAATTTTGAAACAGTTTTGGAATAAGGGGGATAGGGTGTAACGTAGTGGTTACTACTTTTTATCCCGGATCAATAATATCACATTCCCGCGGGATAAAGTCGGTCGTGTAGTAATCGCGGGCCAAAACACGGGCGGATGGCTGGTACTTTTATATACTTAGCTTAGCGTTTCTTATTTATCTTCGACTGAGGCTATGGTGTCGAATATTATATTGTGCAAGATCTATTTTGTACACATTAGAAGTAATAAAGATAATGAGTAATAAGTAATTATAGATGAATAATAATATAGAAAAAATTCTAAAGGGAATAGAGGACGACGCGACGACGTCGCGCGTCGTCGTCGCAACGGCTGCTAGTATGTATGTACTCCTATTTCAAATAGATAGCTGCAGTGCATCATTACGTGAAAGCATGCTATATGAGATCAGAACTGCGTAGTCGATAGATGCAATTTGTTGCAATCTTGCACACGATGCATTATTTCACTTTGCAGAAAGTTGGTGATACGCGCTCCCATGGGAAACTCTCTAATTTTCTCGATAGATTCTTTATTAATCTTGTGAAACACAATACCTGTGACAATACTGCGTGCAATGTAACTGTACATTAGTACTACTACTTAACGATAACAACTTCGTAAAAATGATCTAGAACCTACTTACAAGATTTTGCTATCAAATTGTTAGATATGCATTTTCTGGCAAAAAAAATAAAGTAATAAAATAAATGTTGTTATTGTATTTGAAGATTCATTAACACACTAAATTTTGATAACATAAATAATTTGTTTATGCCGATTATAAAATTTTACATTTTAAATACATAGTAGACAAAACAAATTGATTGTTTTAGTATAAAATCAGGCTTTTTATTGTTCAAAAGAAACTACGTAACTCCCAAAAGTGTCACAGTGCTATACATCTTAGAGCTTAATAGAATAATCTTTTTGTGTGCTCTCGCGTCTTATACGATCACAATAGTGCCATCAGGTGTCCGACCGACCCGCCTATTGTGTTCATACATGGTTCATACATAAATCTTGTACCGTAGTAATTTTACGTCCAAGCGTGAAGTCAGAGTTTTAGGCTGGAAATACACAGACGGTTCAATCGCAGCGGGGAAACGCTGAGGAAAATATTCTGACCATAAACAGAGTTAAGGAGCCCTTGGCGCAGTGGTTAGTGCGCTTGGCCTGCGATCGTTGAGGTTAAGCAACTTACGCATTGGTTGGTCGCGGGATGGGTGACCAAAAACATTTCATATCGAGCTCTTCCGTGCTTCGGAAGGCACGTTAAGCCGTTGGTCACAGTTGCATTTGCAGTCATTATTACCCACCAATCCGCACTTGGTGGAATTTTCGCACGTGGTGGATCCATGATGGTCCATTCTCCTTATTCATCCATAAAGAAGGACAGTGCTCCTGCAATGGGGACATTAAATGGCCGATGATGAAGAGTTATCCATCCGTGTACGATGCACATAGGCTCGTTTGATGTACATCTTGAAGGAAGGCATGTGCCCAGCAGTGGTCATATTGTAAGACTGACGATGAAGACTAAATTGTGTGCGTCAAACGTTGAGAAATAGAGAGAAAGTAAACAAATATTAAACGTCGGGACTTAAATGAAAGGCACGGTAAGAGACTTTCATATAAGATATACAACGTACAGTGAAGCTTAGGTCAACGATGTGATAATGATGTCGTTAGTTAAATAAATAAATAAAAATAAAAAAATATATAAATCTAACCGGCACGAAAAAATATGGTAAAAGATTTTCTACCTAAGTAAATATCTTAGGATTAAGGACAATTTTTGTTATTGAAAAGAAAGTATTAGAAAAAATCGACCCGTCTTGCAACTAGCTCTGATGGGACACGAACCCACGACCTTTTACTGTCATAGTTAAGTACCTAATTATTCAATTTTTTAATAATTTATTTAACTATATTTGACGAATTGTTTAGAAATAAGTTTAGAAGTAAGACAGTTGGGTCCAGTTAATATTGGGAACATTACACTCGAAGTTGTTGACCACTATGTTTACCTAGGACAGACGGTCCAGTTAGGTAAGTCCAACTTTGAGAAAGAGATCTCTCGTCGAATCCAGCTCGGATGGGCAGCGTTTGGGAAGCTCCGACATATATTCGCGTCCGAAATACCTCAATGTCTCAAGACGAAAGTCTTTGACCAGTGTGTGTTGCCAGTAATGACCTATGGAAGTGAGACGTGGTCTTTTACTATGGGTCTCATAAGAAGGCTCAAAGTCACCCAGCGAGCAATGGAGAGAGCGATGTTTGGTATTTCCCTGCTCGATCGAATCAGAAATGATGAGATCCGCAGGAGAACTAAAACAACCGACATAGCTCGAAGGATTGCATCATTGAAGTGGCAGTGGGCGGGACACATAGCGCGGAGAACCGATGGCCGTTGGGGCGGAAAGGTTCTCGAATGGCGACCGCGTACCGGACGACGTTCCGTGGGCAGGCCCCCTACAAGATGGACCGACGATCTGGTCAAGATCGCGGGAAGCCGCTGGATGCGGGCAGCGCAGGACCGATCGTTGTGGAGATCCTTGGGGGAGGCCTATGGCCAGCAGTGGGCGTCGTTCGGCTGACATGATGATGATGATGAAGTATAGTAGAAGTATTTCCGCAGCAAAAACATTTTTCAGTGTAATATACTATTCAAATTCTATTTGCCCATTAAAAATTATGTTTACGTTTCATCATTATTATTCGCAGTACCTACAAGTTTACCTTCTCTATGGTTTGCTTTAATGCTATTTTATACCGTAAAAATTTAATTGCACATTCCTACATGGATGTAAAATTTTGCTATTATTTTCTTTGGCTTCCGTTTCCGTCAGATAACAAATCATATCTTTAAAAAGACGTGTAATATTTTACAGGTTTTATAAATAGGAGAATTAATTAATACATACATTTCAGTTAATTTAGTTTGGTTGGCGGATCAAATGAAATGAATGAGATTATCTATTATACTGAAACTACTAGACAATAAACAAAATTTAGTATTGATAGTTATAATGTTGAGACACATAGATAAGTACAATAAGAAAAACAATTATATTTAATATTAAATAATCTATTTGGTACATATTGGTATTTTACTTATATTTTATTAACTGATATAAGTTTATTGTTTAATTATTTAAAATATTTTCCAAATTTTAGCAACAAAATTTAAGAATTTATTTATTATCTTTGTGAAGACTATCTTTGTGACGACGTCACAAGTCAGTAACGTCATAGTCCTGCCATTGAACACTTATTTTTTGAAATAGACAGATATAGATAGAATTAAACAGGTTATATTTAATTTGTATATGTAAACAGATTAAAATTATTTATCACGTTTGGTATTCTTAAATGTTTAATTTCATCATTAATTTATCTACATTTCAACAACAGTGAATTTTTTTTAATTTATTCAATGGCAGCTCGATTACTTCTTCTGGAACTTTATTAAAGAATGCTATGCTTTTCCCCAAAAACGAGCTTCTACTTTTTTCAAGTCTAAATCTTGGAACGACAAGCTTATTTTTATTTTTTATGTTAAAATTATGAATACTTATCACTATTTTTAGTGAATGAGTCAAGATGTTTCCTAACATATAATATATTCTCATAGATGTATTGCCCTGCTAAGGTTAATATATTAATTTCTTTAAACAACACTTTTAATGAATCGCTTCGGAGATCGCGGCGGAGGCTGTAAATGGCGCGTACCGCTCTTTTTTGAAGTACAAAAATATTTCCAATATTGGCTGCACAACAACATGCCATAGGACATTACACTATGAAAATAACTAAAGTAAACAAGTCTTGCCGTTTCAATATCAGTTAATAGCCTTATCTTTTTACTGCAAAAGCAGCAGAACTAAGTCTACTCGACAAGGCCTCAATATGTGGATCCCATTGTAGTCGTGAATCAAGGTCTAAGGTAAAATAGGAAACATTAAATACCATCCCATACAAGTACAGACCCACCACCGTAGGCTACTTTTTCTTCGATGCAATGTTTGCTTGAATCTTTCCCCTGGTCTTCTATACACTCTGTGTCTTTCATCGTGCTTGTAGAGCATACATTTTGATTCGTCAGAGAACATAACTTTTGACCAAGCTTCAATAGTCCAATTTCAGTGGTTTTGGGCATACCTTAGTCTTGAAATACGATGCCCACGCTCCAGAGGCCCTACTCTGAAACGCGAAACCCGAAACTTCGGAATACCCGTCCCTCTCACTCTCTAGTCGGGACAGAATCGAGTGAAAGTGGCGGGGCTAACCGAAGTTTCGGATTAGCGTTTCAGAGTACGGTCCCAGTATAGGGCCGTTTGCAGGTCTAAGTGGTTTCAAGTTAGCTTCAGCAAGTCGTCTTCTTACTGTCCATGCGCTTGGGTTACTTCCTCCGAGGCGTCGAAACTGATTTGTAAGTTCAGTTCCTGTGAGAAAGCGATTACGAAGCATTTTGTTCACCAAGCATCGATCTGTGGTAAGTACACCTGGTTCTGCCTGTTCCTGGTCTGCGTAGGTTAGAGCTAGTTTCCTCGCAACGTCGGACAACTCTTTGTACTGTTGACAGCGACACACCGATCACAGTCCTGGCTGTATCGCGCTGACTCCGGCCGGTTTCCAGAATTGTGAGAATTCTGGTGCATTCTTCAGGTGTAAGGGACATAATTACAGCAAAATCAAAATTATTGAATAATAAATATTGAACACTGTCAACATGATTTATATACCCACACGTGTATGCTCGGAGATTTGATGCAACTTGACACCCGTCAGTCTCGAACTTGTGGTGGCAGAATTCGAAATTTAAACTGTATTAATTACACTGTAACAGCATTTTTCGAGTGATTGGCTGGATACACATGTGTGCCTAATCCGAGTAATATGACGATATAATGTTTAGGACATCTGTGTTCCTAATCCGATCGTACAGGTTAAATGTCAGATTAGAAACAATAGCAAAAACAAATGCAAAAATTTCGTAGTTCCATCTTCCAAAGTCTCCCTTTTTACCACACTTTTATTAGCTTCACATGTAACTAAGTCACAATGTAAGAAAATCTTGGAATTCAATTTTAACCTTCTTCTAAGAGTCGTATTGATTTGAAACTTTGCAAGTCGATATGAATCCGATGACAATACAATAAATTGCTACCATTAAGCTGATGTGATGATGGAGTCAAGAGGTAGGCAATAGAACTCTTCAATGCCTGCTAGGAAACCCGTCGAGTTTAGGCTTATTTGTTTTGTTCTGATGAGACCTATTCGCTACACTTGATGGTGAGGGTCTGATGATGGACCAGGGAGGAAGCCTGCGGCACTTCTTTCTTAATGACCACTAGGAAACTCCTCGAGTTTGGGCTCCGTTGTTTCGTTCTGATGAGACTTATTCGTTACACTTGGTGGGGAGGGTCTGATGATGGAGCATGGAGGAAGCCAGTGGCAGTCCTTAATGACCAATAGGAAACACCTCGAGTTCTGGCTCATTTGTTTTGTTCTGATGAGACCTATTCGTTACACTTGGTGGTGAGAGTCTGATGATGGAGCAGAGAGGAAGTCAGTGGCACTCCTTAATGACCACTAGGAAACTCCTAAAATTTGGGCTCATTTGTTTCGTTCTGATGAGACCTATTTGTTACACTTGGTGGTGAGGGTTTGATGATGGAGCAAGGAGGAAGTCAGTGGCATTACTTTGTGACCACTAGGAAACCCCTCGAGTTTGGGCTCATTTGTTTCGTTCT
Source organism: Crambus lathoniellus (assembly GCA_949710035.1). Taxonomy (NCBI): domain Eukaryota; kingdom Metazoa; phylum Arthropoda; class Insecta; order Lepidoptera; family Crambidae; genus Crambus; species Crambus lathoniellus. The sequence goes on from OX453301.1 coordinate 24,373,602, forward strand.
GATGAAACATATTCGCTACACTTGGTGGTGAGGGTCTGATGATGGAACAGGGAGGAAGTAAGGGTTCGGCTCGCGCATCCGGTAACTAATAGCCTCCACTTGATTTGTAAAACTAAATACATACAATCACGCCTTTGAGTTAATAATGTTTACGGGGTGGGCAGACACATAAATGGACTGTGAAATCGATTACCATCCATCCATAGCTTGCCCTTTATTAAACTAAAAAGTAAAAAACTAATATGTAGTTTAAAAAACTAAACAAACACACTTTTATAGGAGCTTACTAAAGAGTACAAAATAACCGTCTATTCAGTAACTGAAATTAAAAAGCGTGGTGCGCCCTTTGCAAAGCATGCATTCAAGTAGGTAACTTAATATTGACCACGCGCACCACGCTTTTTAATTTCAGTTACTGAATAGACGGTTATTTTGTACTTTTTAGTAAGCTCCTATAAAAGTGTGTTTGTTTAGTTTTTTAAACTACATATTTTTTAAATTTGATTTTTTTATGACATAACTTTATAATAACTAAGAAGTTTTAATATCTTTAATAATCAATTATGTCACTACAACGCAATGTTACCTACGGATATTTTGTATAAGTTATTTTATTCATTCAATTGAGGATTATTGGTTAGAATTAGGAAAAAATTTTTTGATAACTTTAAGCTCGTAATTCTATTATTATTGCAGTATTGACAATGTTGAAATATTATATTTAATAATGTATAACTAATTGCGCTGTAGGGACATAATGAAACACTTTTCTAAAATGATTCAATAAGCTAGCATTCTTAGTTTTCGAGAGTTGTAGGTTACTTTAAGTGACCCGGTTTCATTGCTCTCGAGTGTAGAACGAAGCCAGAAGCTCTAGAAGACACTAATCTTAAAAGGTATACAGTTTACATGCTTATATTATTAAGCCCTCTAAGTAAAAAACCTATATCAAGGTGATCTAGACTCCTTTGTAGTTCGACCTTTTCTGATAGAACTGGTATAATGACTCTAATTAAAGTACACTTTATGGTGAAACTCACGTGCTTAAGCTTTTAATAGAGATCTGTGGTATCTTAACAAGTCTTATTTGTAGTGAAATCCTCGTTTAGACGAATCGAAAATAATACAAACGCCTGAAGGCCTGTGCACTCAGCCTGTGCCCTAGCAATAATGAAATTGAATGGCTGATGATGACAACAACAATTAAAACTATAATTCGGTTTCCGAAAACATCATCAATTTTTATTTATTATTATTAGGTACTTAAGTACTTACTAGCTTTTCGTTAGCGGCTTCGCCCGCCTGGACTACCCGACCTTATCCCGCGGGAATGCGATATTTTGCAGGGATTAAAAGTATCATGTTTCTCTCCAGGCTACAAAGTATGTGTGTCCCAAATTTCAGCCACATCCGTTTAGCCCTTTTGCCGTGATTAAGCAACGAATATCCAAACATCTAAACATTCACATTTTTAAAATTAGTAGGATAAGAATGCTTTAAATTAATGACACCAGCTATTTATCTCTTTGCTTTAAAATTACTGCCTCGAGCCATCGTAGTTCAGTAAAATCATAGTAAACTCCTTTAGTTGACTTTATACCTGCTAGCTAAATAAAAAATACGAAGCTTGCCTTTGGGGATTCCCTTTTCATCCCTCAAACATCCCCATTGTAGTATTTCTACCTGACTGCATAAAAACGCACATGCATTTAACCTGACGCAAGATTTATGTCTTAGATAGTCCTTTTTACTACCAAGACCACTATTAAAGCTGCAAACGTATTTATTTTTATGTTTTATTTTATACCATGCTGCAAGCAATAATGTAAACTTAACAGCCATGTTAAAATTTAAATATAATCTGTCAGAAATCATTGAAGAAGGTAACGCTGTCTTTTAGAACGTTTCACACGCCACTGACTTATTTTTTGATTTAAAACTAAATCTTAAATAAAGGATGAAAAAATGAATAAAAATAGTGTATGTATAGGAAACTGCAAAAAGGCCTTCCAGGCAAACATACAATCTAATAAAATTTCTCGATCATATTTCTACAAGTAACAAGTTTTTTTTTTCGTATTAGGATACAACTTTAAATACTTAATCCTTTTTGAATGAAGTTTACACAATTTTATTTTATTTATGATGTTTGAAAATTTTAGGTATTTAGATACCTGACTCCTTCTTCTAACCGGTTTAGCCGGTACAGTCATATAAACATAACATTAATATGTTAAATATCCACCTGGCATAAAAATCATAGTAATCAATTCCCATAGCAACATCCGTCAGGGGAAATATATAAGTTACAATAGAAAATTACCGTCAAAATCCGGTTTTTCAACTTTATGGTATTCGTTAAATAGGGCTTTATTGGTGTTTAAATATTGGCACGCGTAGTCGCGTCTCTTTAGTACTTTCAAGAGAATAAAATTTTTAAAAACCAACAAACAACCAACCACTGAGAAAAGAAGGCAATTAGGAGAGAATTGGGCCTGATATCCAAAATCCCCCTTATTCCAAAACGTGGACTAAGTTAGACTTGGTTTAAAACTGATGCTATTCTGTCTTTCATTTGGAAAATAAAAATGACAGTACTAGTTTTAAACCTCGAATATTTAGTCCACGTTTTGGAATAAGGGGGAATGTGTTAAATGTAAGTTGTTTCAAATAAAGATTTTATTTTATTTTATTTTTTATGGTTGCGGGTTCAGGTCCCATCCGAATCCTATAATATAGGATATTATGTGAAGTCCCTATTTGTGAAGCTACAGAACAGATTTCTTTTTCTATTAATTACTAGTCGCTCACCGCGGTTTTACCCGCGTCGTTCACGTTCTCGTGGGAATATCGGAATAAGGTAAAGCTATCTAATCCAGGAATAATGTAGCTTTCCACTGTTGAAAGAATTTTTAAAATCAGTCTAGTATTTTTTGTTTTATTCATTACAAACAAAAACAAAATCTTTCCTGTTTAAATTAATATAATTGGTATAGGTTACATGGTAAACATTAAACACTGTAAATATTACGAAAAGCGGGATTTTTACTGTGTTTTGGATTCTTGTCGAGTCCGGGGACTCGATATTTAATTTTCGGCATAGTTGCACACGCCGTGATCACGGAGTAACGGAATTAAATAAAGTTATCGGAGATCGACAACAAATCAAAACGTGGTAAAAATCCCGCTTTTCGCAATTATTAAATATACATTATTTTCCTAAAATATGTTTGTTTTGCTGTGCTTTCCTACCACGATCTTAGACTTATGTAAGTCAGTAGAGACTTTTTTTAGTAAGTATCAAAGATTTTTGTATAAGTAGCATTCTGAAGACAAGAAATAAGTAAATTATGTTTTGCAGATTTCAAAATAACAACCGAACTACAAAATAATAGATAAGTATCTAGCTAGTAATTAACATACGACTTTTTTATAAACGCAAACACTTGATTCTATTTCGTACCTATCAAATATTTGATGAAATTTTATCATTTTAGCCTTGATCAATCATAAGTCACTCGTGTATGAATGTCTGTTCAATGGTTATTTAAAGTAGCTACACTATATATTACTACCATTTCACACCAATCTTCATTGATATGTCAAAGTTAGAAACTGTTCAGATACTTCTGATGGCATTCGTCTTTAAAATGCATATCACGTTCCTTTGCATAACGTGCTTACTGACCTCTTAAGGATCCTGACGTCAAATGATTTCACATACTAATTTTTTTATTGGTTTCCACAGAATTTTCCTTCAGATACCTATTAGCCAGAAAATTCTTACTTCTAACACGTATGAGTACTTGTACATAAAAGTCAACCATTACTCACTGATCATCAACACACAGCTCAAACCACTGAACGGGTTACGCAGAAAGTCACGCAGATTATTATTAGTAGTCAAGAAATAATTTTCCGCTTCATAATGGAATCGAACGGGGGTCCAAAGTTTTAATAAAAAATAACAGACAGATATAACATGTTTTATAAATAAAAGTTTAGTAGGTGCCTGATAACTATCGTCTGATAATTTTTTTTTGTTGTAAACTCGTAAATTGGCAAAACGTGTAAAACAGAATTCTAAATGTTTCAAAAAAATTGAAATATCTAATTAAAATGGATATCATACGACGACCGATCGAGCGATCATACGATTTGACGACCGATTTGGCGCAGGGGTAAGCCTACCCCTGCGCCAAATCGGTCGTCAAATCGTGCGCAGAAGGTGGGTAGCCACCCACCTTCTGCGCCAGTGGTCTCGGGTTCGATTCCCGAACAAGACAAATAGTTGTGTGCATGAACATGTCTATTTGTCTTGGTCTGGGTGTTTTCTATGTATATTAAGTATGTATTTACAAACAAAAAGTATTTAAGTATATATTTATTCGCTATCAAGTTTTCCATGATACAGTTTCGTAATGAAATTAAAATGGGCTTAGATAATTGGTGTGAATGTAAGAAGTTATTTATTTATTTATTTATCATAAAAAGTCAAATCAATTTAACTACTGAATTGTTACTACTGATTTCGGTTTTAGAACCTGGGGGCCAAGCCTGCTAACGTTAAGTCATAATCGTGTCTCAATCGTGTTTCAATTGTAGTTCAGTTGTAGTGCTTTTTTCCACACTAGTTACAAGAAATATGTACTTTTTTCACAATAGGTACTATTGATGGTCACACCACACACTACATTCACATCACATCATACTGTCAGAATTATTGTTACTAGTTTTTAAAAAAGCACTACAACTGAACTACAATTGAAACACGATTGAGACACGATTGTGACTTAACGTTAGCAGGCTTGGCCCCCAGTAGTTACTCGATTTTATTTTATTACATTCTTTCAAGCATTGTAATTGAATTTATTTTTCACGTTCTTAGATATCAGGTTGTTATTAACTGCGAGGTTGAATTCGATAAATTATTTCGAAAACGATACTACTTCTCGATCAAGGCCGCCCTGAGATTGAAAAAACGATCACTGCCTGATTTTATTTCGTAGTGTTTTCTTATTAACTAGTTGTTTTCACGTGAACTACATTATCTTTTACCGTGGCAATCAGATATTTTTCCAGAATAAAAAGTAGCTTATGAGCTTTTGCATTTATAATATTAGTAAGACTAATGGTAAGCCCCTACTGCGTCTGCGTGCATTTTATTCAGTAATCTCAAATATACTGAATATAATGAAAATAAAAAGTGAACAAGAAATATTGCATTTTCTTGAGACATATTTAAACGATAGAAATAGCCTTTCTACAAACTGAAAACTACAGTGCATAATAATTTAGATTGGCAAAATTTATAAAACTAAAGTTGATTTCATATTAATACAATTATTGCGGACGGACCGTAATGTTGTCTAGATTTTAATTACCTGTCAAGCAATGCCTCACCTATACTGGATAGTTTTTAAGAAACTAGTGGCTATTCGCAGTTTTACCCGCGTGGTACCTGTTCCCGTTGGAATATCGGGATAAATAATAGCCTATCTCACTCGGGAAGAATGTAGCTTTCGACTAGTGAAAAACAATTCAAAATCGGTTTAGTAGTTTTGAGTTTATTCGTTACAAACAAAAAACAATAAAATACAAATAAGTATTTGCTCTTTATGGACTAGTGACGTAGCATTATTTACGTGAAAAGTTAACATTAAACTCTCAAAGTAAAAGTATCCCTTTCATTCACGGAAGTGCGCATGAGGAAGCTTAATAAAAAATTTATACTATCATATACTGTGGCTTTACGTAACAGTATTTAACTATATTGCCAAGGATAACTACTTTCAGTTTTGACGTTAATATTCTGCATGTAATCGCTTAAAAAATTAAGATTTTAATAATTATTAACAGTAAACTTTTTACAATCTAGCTCATAAGTAGCTTCCATTAAGAAACAAACTGTGTTATGGAAACTAGATAACGGATAAATATATAAGTAGGTATCTACTTACTTACTTATATACTTTTTGATCGTAAATACATAAAACACCCAGACGAAGACAAATAGACATGTCCCTGCCCACAAATATTTGTGTTCGGGTATCGAACCCGAGACCTCTGGCGCAGAAGGCAGGTAACCGTACGCCTGCGCCAAAATGGTCGCAATAGGGGACCGGACTGATTTTTTATTTATTTATCTAAAATGTTTTTAGAAGTATCAGCAACACAACACAGGAACCTATTTATTTTCAAATATTTTTCACTTTTTCAAAGATATAGAACATCAAACTTTCTTATTAGACAAGGACAGCGCTACCTACGTGTGACGTCAGACGTAGGTACCGTACCACCATACTCCCGCCCGCCATATAAAATTTCGTTTTAGAAAGAGATATTCTTTTAAAAAGAGATTCGCGGTTTGTAATACTTCAATGTTATATTTTTGACTGTCGTCACTATTATTTGACATTAATACCAGTCCGATCCGATCCCATATTGACAGATCTAAGTAGAATTGTGAATTTTAATCTATTCGAAAAACAATTATGCAGTGAATTGGTTTTAATTGAATCCTGAATCGTAATCTTAAATTAAATCATCGAAACGATACCAAATTAATCGATTTGTTCTTGATAAATACAAAGAGAATTAACAGAGTTGCTAATGAACATGTAAAATGTTTAAAACCACTCCGCAATTTAGTACGAATGTTTACATAACTTTGTTGTTTGCAAACATACTCATGTGATGATTTATGACAAAACTAAAAAATATTCAATACTTCGTTTTTTCTCAATCTTGTAAAACATTTGAATGAAAATAAATTTATTCATATCATATACTATGAAAATGCAAAAACACTTGCGTGTACTTTGTTGCGTCTTTGCCATTAACTCATATCAATTGTATAGGAAAAATTGTGATAAAAAATCGGCTATGTGCGAGTTTAACTTGCTCATGAAGGGTTCCGTACCCACTTGAAGTAAACCTAGCCAAAATACCACTATCATTTTTCGTCTTCTAAAAATAACTTTGTTTTCCATAGTGTTTATTTGAACGACAAACTTACATTTGGGTTGTTGAAATTGTGTTATATCTCAAAAACTTTTTTCTATAACTCGGTTAAACCAATTTTCTTTGACACTTTTTGTTAAGATCTACAGCATATATTTTTTCTAGCTTATTGACTTTGATAAAATATGAAATCGAATATATGGGGAGCCCCTTAATTTTTTTTTAATTTTTTTTTGTATAAAAATCTGATAGCGGTTTACAGAATATATCTACCTAACAAGTTTCAAGTAGGTATGTAGTCTTAATAGCACAGAACACGGAAAGATTTTTTCTTAATAGTTTTGGAATAAGGTACTGGCTGTGACAGACAGACATGACGAATCTATAAGGGTTCCGTTTTTGCCATTTGGCTACGGAACCCTAAAAACCACCAGCCCTGCAAGTAGATTTTCGGACGGGACCCTGGGCATCCGGCCTTACTAAAAAAACCGGCCAAGTGCGAATCGGAATCGCGCACAAAAGATTCCATTCCATACCACGAAAAAATCACGTTTGTTGTATGGGAGCCCCCCTTAAATATTTATTTTGAAAGTGAATATACAACATAATATTTTTTTTTTTATTTTGAATATTCTGTAAATATTTCAAGCGTCTACCTGTTGTTGTTGTTAATATATCGAGCAAAAACTGCAAAAAAAAACATTTGTTGTATTGGAGCCCCGTTAAATATTTGTTTAATTCTGTTTTTAGTATTTGTTGTTATAGCGGCAAGAGAGAGACACATCATCTGTAAAAATTTCAACAGTCTAGCTATCACACGGTTAATGAGATACAGCCTGGTGACAGACATACAGACGGACAGCGGAGTCTTAGTAATAGGGTCCCGTTTTTACCCTTTGGGTACGGAACCCTAAAAACCACCAGCCATGAAAGTAAATTTTCGGATTTGACCCGTCCGAAAATCATTTCATTTCTTTAACCTACCTACCTGATGTCTATGATGGATAGGAACATAATATGCCTGAATCATCACCATCAGGTGATATCAAATAGCTATAAATAACTTTAGATGTATAACTGGTAAAAATAACACAAATCAATAAACTTGTACGTTCGAAGTAACACAGTGACATCATTAAAGTAGTTTTGATATTCCAGTCACGCACGTAGCTTAGCTAGGACCATAAATTTATGTCACACGTTGTGCCCTGAGGTCAAATTACGTATGGTAGAAATCGCATGCGAAACTGAGCTGGCAGTACTAGTATGCATACTGCGACAAAACTTTGTCGCTTCACTTTGCGACACTCTCCTGGGGGCCAATTCTGCTTACGTTAAGGTGTATCGATGAGCTCAGTAGCGCCACCAATGGAAATACATCAATTACATTTTATTAAAGGCTTAGATTAAAAGTTTCGGTTATTTTGCGCAAATGAAAGAGTAAAATGAATTTTATAAATATACTTTTAAGAACTCAAACTTACGCAATAAGTCGTGAATCCCAATAGTGCCAAAAGTGGCCACATTTTAGCAATATCGAGATCCATAACTTAATGCTCATATTTGATGCCATGAAAAAACAATTAAAAATTGCATTTTACTCTTCTATTTGCGCAAAATAACCGAAACTTTTATTCTAAGCCCTTGATAAATCGTAAATGATTTATTTCCATTGGTGGCGCTACTGAGCTCATCGAACCACCTTAAGTCATAATCGTGTCTCAATCGTGTTTCAATTGTAGTTCAATTGTAGTGCTTTTTTACACACTAGTTACAAGAAATGTGTACTTTTTTCACCATACTACTGATGGTCACACCTCACACTACATTTACATCACATCATATTGTCATAATTCTTGTAACTAGTGTGTAAAAAAGCACTACAATTGAACTACAATTGAAACACGATTAAGACACGATTATGACATAACGTTAGCAGGCTTGGCCCCCTGGTCATACCCAGTGGCAGAAGCTCTAACAAAAAGCTACTATAACAATAATTTGATTCTTTTATCATTCTTCTCCTATCTCCTAATCGCCTTATCCATCCAGAAGGCCAGTACCCCAGCAGTGGGGACATTTAATGGCTGAGGATGATGTTCATTCAATAAATAGATGAAAAAAGTAGTAGGCAGTTCTACTTGAACTGTATCCTGAACACGTGGCTGCTAGAACTCTATCAGTACCCTCCTGACCCCTAGATGCGGGGCTAGGCGAGTCCCACATAACCACCGTTTGCATCGGGGTATGCGTAAACGCATTCCCCTCACTAATAATAACTATGCGAGGATCAAAACGCCCTCAGGTTTTAAAGATTTTTATTGATGTCCAAAATTCGCAATAGTAAATGTGTCAGTTTTATATTCATATCATCATAAATCTAAAGTACTTACCTAATATCATATAAAAGAAATTTTAATAGGAAAAACTTTAATAGAAAAAATATATCCATACTAATATTATAAATGTGAAAGTGTGTTTGTTTGTTTGTTTGTCCGTCTTTCACGTCAAAACGGAGCAACGGATCGACTCGATTTTTGGTATGGGGATAGTTTGGGAGCTGGAGTGTAATATTGGCTACTTTTTATTCCGGAAAATTATAAAATAAAAATGATTATTTTGTATAGAAAATCGATAAACTGTCGTACTATACAAAACTGTCATTTCTTCCATAGCCGCTTCCAAAGAGGTATGTCAAAGAGTATTGTAATCACTGACGTTTTAGCCGCTTTGGATTACCTGCTTTTTAATAAGTGACATTTGTTGCAGGCAGTGTATAAAACTTCTTCGCGATCATTGATTTTCATCTATCTATAATAGATGTTGGTGATACGAAGTTTACCGGGTCCACTATAATTAATATAGCAAAACAACGTTTGCCGGGTCAGCTAGTAATATAATATATATAATAAGCGTATTTCTAGTAGTATTAGTACCTATATTTTAGTAGTAACTTACAGAAAAAGCAATGTGAATCTTAAAAAATAAAAATAATTGAATATCTTCGTCACTTTTTATTATATTTGTTTGTAATCTTCTGCTGCTTGTTGCAAGTTTATAAATTTTACACTAGCAAAGGGTTGACAACACTCGTAAATGAAAAACGACAAAATTTCGTCGTGTCGCGCATGCTCGATCGACAGGATACATAGGTACACCATAAAGTTAATTCCGCTAAGGTATATTAACTTTATGGTACTAACACTAATCACTGACGTGACGTGTGATGTATTAACTGACCAAATTATTAGTATTCTGAAGTCGTATGTGGCGTAATTCTATTGTTAATTCCCTAGTCGAATGGAATTGGTAGCTATGTCGCAGTTAATAAATATTCCCATAAGTAACATCATCAACGGTTTCATCTCATTAAAAAAACGGAGATGTCCAGCTTCGTTAGCTATTGTGGTATCTGAGTCTTGGGGCCTTACTATAAATAAGCTGTTAGTGCAATGTCAAAGTATGATTGTGAATTGCGATAACAGGTGATGGTATAAAGCCTGTTTATGCAAATGCGATATTCATTGTTTAAAAAAAAACCAGCAGCTGTCGTTTGACAAACATACATATTAGTATATACTCGTTCATAAGTATTCATTCAACTTTTTGTCGTTTTAATATCTTATTTTTGCAACAATAGGTAGTATCATTATGTTTGGCAATTAAGTAAATTAGAATGTACAATCAAACAAACACTGATGCTACATATATTAGTATAGATTAATACCTACGGATATACACAGCTTTGATTACACAATACGAGTTGATTACATACAAGCAATTTGATTGTATCCAAATAGCAATAACATGAAAATTACATAGCCACCTAAACTACTTTAGTTTCAGCCTCTCTCGACAGGATGTGTTATAATGCAATTTTGATATATCATTTTACCGCCTCTGTGGTCTAGTGGTTCATACCACCGATTTCAGACCCAGACAGAGGTCCCGGGTTCGATTTCTAGTAGGGGTACATATTGTATTCGCTTTGGTTGGTGGTAGGACTTGTTCTTAATCCGCCTGGCTAGCTACCACCATCTTATCTAAGTCTGACGCCATAACAATGATGTTTTCAGCATTATTATGATCCTGCAGTTTGAGATAAGATAGCCAGTTCCTCAGTGATTGAGGATTCCGGGAGTAGTCAGCCTTATCACCACTTACCATCAGGTGTAATGAAAGGTAAGTGCTACCCCGTTGTGGGTAAAAATAAATCATCATCATCATAAGCCATTTAATGTCTCCACTGCTGGGGCACAGGCCCATGGAGGAGGAGGATGCAGGAGAAAGCCATGCATGACCCGGGCCCAATGCGGATTGGTGGGTATTTACGACTGTAAACACAATCGGGACCAATAGCTTAAGTGCCTTCCGAAGCACGAAGAAGCTCGAGATAATACATTTTTGGTCACCCATCCAACCGAGCTTAGCGAAAGTTGCTTAACCCCAACGATCGCAGGCTGAGCTCCCTAACCATTGCTCTACGGGCTCCTCGATACAGAAAAGTATAATAATACTAGCCTTCCGCCTGCGGCCTCGCCCGCGTGAACTACACGACATTGTCTCGCGGGAACCTGATGTTTATCTGGGATAAAAAGTGGCTTATGTCACTCTCCAGCTCCAAAACTATCCTCATACCAAAAATCACGTCAATCCGTTACTCCGTTTTGACGTGAAAGACGAACAATCAAACAAACAAACACAATTTCACATTTATAATATTAGTATAGATATTTTGATATAGAAAATTGAATTTATTCTAACAATGACAAATACAACCACAGCCACTGTAGCACGTCCTAATTTCACGGTCGCTTACATACAAGATCTGAGTCGATAACCAGTAACCACGCGATCCCATAATGTACAACTCAATGGCAGATCTAATTTAGATTATTATTCTCGTGCCTTCCGCAAAATACAATGACACTTATGGAATACATAATAAAACAGCAAAAAACATAACTGAAAAATAATATAGGTACCTACCTACTGAAGAACACATCAATTTGGTATATAACTATTCATGAAGCCTGCGTTGTTTTTGCTTCCTGTTTACTAAAAATAATTTTAATAATAACATAAGTAACGTGCAATTAATCTAGATTTTTATTTGAATTATTTGTATTGAATCAGTACTTTTCTAAACTCTGTCGATATTTCAAGCGGCCGACCACGCTTGTTCACGTGGTAATTTTTCAGATCGGGGGGCGTCTATTAAGACGATACTCGGAAAAAATGTGCTGAAGCGAGATAGCATTGAGAAAACGACGCACAGTGTTGCCACCGGCGGACAAAAACCAATTTTCTCAACTTGAGGGTACATGAAAAATTATTATCAAACGTTCAAATAGAAAATGTCTGTCATCAAACTATAAAATATGAACGGTAGGTCTCTAATATATACTGAGATATCACCTATCAAAGTACGATATAGTAAACAAGGTGTTTTTGTCGGCAAATTTAAAGGAATTTGAATTGTGTGCTATTTTGTTATTTCTTGTTATTTTCAAGATTAGCAACATGGATTCTAAAGTTCAAGGTACTACCTTTTAGAAATGATGTTAATATTTTTAGAATTTTTATTATATTTACTTTAAATAAATCATTCAAATCAGTAAGTAAAAATTCATAAAAAAAATATTCAAAATGCTAAAAGAATATACTTTCTGCTACTTTCTGCAACGAAATCTTGATCTAAATTATGGTTAGGTATTAAATTATCAAATTATAAGAACAAAGCTTGCTACTACGTACAACTGGCACTGCTACATTTTTTTTTCTTGCTGTAGGTCGAGTGGTTGAGTTTACTCGTCGCGAGCTAGTGGACCTAATATTTCAAGATCCCGCAAAAAACTTCAACCAAGGGCCGCAATTTACAAAAAAATATAATTGCTAAGACTAACTGCCCTGAGCATAAAAAAAGCGCCACTCGAATGGCCAAGGCGTTTTCAACAAAATAAAATCAAAATATTTAGATGCTAGTAGAAGAAAAGATTTATTTTATACGAGGCACTCAGTTTAGCTAAACGAAAAAGAAACTTTTCCGTCTTACGGTGTTCATTCTGGGCCAGGTCGTCCATCTTCTTCTTTTGATGTGGTGTCTGAGAGGACTAAGCGCAGGAAAGTCGCGGAGAAAGTGCAAGTGGCAGTGAACTTTCATATGCTGCAGCCATGACTTATCGCAAAGAGGGGCAAAGCGATAAGGCAAATATTATCAGGAAAATTGATTCCGTTTCACCTGTCAAGCTCAGGTCATGCATGTGTTCCCTTGCTAGTGATGACAACAACTGTTTAACACCGGTAAAAGCGCTTTGTGTGTTGTTAGATGCACAGCACTGTAGCCCATATCTAAATTGGAACACTAAGACAAGCACCAACCTCCAACTTTTAACTGTTATGCAGTTTTTTAACCTTCCACCATCAGCTAACCTAAATAACTTAAAATAATACAACTAAAGGTCTATTCGTACATATGGTACTTAAAAACATCCTCTAACTCCTAACCATTGAGGAGTTGTACCTTCCATCATCAGCTCATCAGCATGAGATGATGACTACCAGATGCAAATACTTAAAAACTTTTGAAAATGTATAAAACACGTAAACTACCTTTAAAATTTGCGGGTTTTCCTCGATTTCCCCTGGATTCCACCATCAGATCCTAATTTGGTAACAATGTAACCACCTCAGGAGTTTGCTCTTTCAAATAAAAAAAGAATCATTGAAATTGGTTAATAGTTCGCGAAGATATTGACGTGTAAAGCAGGAACTACGAGTCGAAAACTATGTTTTTTCAGGACTGTGAAAAAACTACTAAACTGACTACTTTAAATTTTTCATGGGACCACACATAAACTATTTTCTTTCAGATAAAAAAATAATTAATAAAATCGGTTAACAACTGGCAAAGTTATGGTAAAACATACATAAAAAAAAATACAGTCGACTTGAGAACCTCCTTCTTTTTTTGAAGTCGGTTAAAAAATGTCTTTTATTCTATTTTATATCATTCTATCTTACATATTAAAGTCATAGGTAGGTAGTTCTTATCTTAAATAATATTGTCCGTCACTCAGTATGAGGAGGAAACACTGTGCGACGCGCGCGGGAGCGAGACCGATTTTGCAGATTAGGCAAAAAAAACACAAAATCACTTCGTATTAAAAAACTACAGCGATTTAAAAAAAATGCTTCTATACGATCCTTAATATTATTGGTGTCCACTAATTAAACCAATTTCCAATAGTGTAAGTAACCCCATTTAAGAATAATCTTCACTTTTCGTATTTTTTAGAGGTCTTTTCGAAAATAAGAAGTGTCGAGGCAAAATCATAAAATCGTGTTTTTGAAACTATACGATTCTAGATAAAGGTATGAAGAAATATATATCTTATTAACAGATTTGTAACAACTGTAACCGTCCTATAGTTTTAAATCAAAAAGTCCATATTTTTCCGAGTAGCGCCTTAACTACGTTAGGCATTTAGGGGGGAGGAAGTTGACCTGAATCTCATCTATTCTCACGTGGGGAAGAGGCCCGGTCTCGGCAAACATCACGTCTTTTTTTTCGCAAGCAACACTGTAAAATTGTGTGAAAACGAGGTTGCAAGCCGAAATGAAACCGATAGGTTTCATTTCGGCGAGTGTGCAGTAGAATTGCAAAAAACTAATACTGCCATCTCCTTTCTTCCATCGGACAACCAGACGTACGAATCAGCGCCATCAGTCTTGGTGGTTTTTTTAATGTATTATGGGCTTGCTCTTGGCTTCACACTGAACCTTATGGTTAAGAAGAAGAAGATATTTTTCTTAATACTTCATTTTCCATTTTTCAAGAAGAAGATATTCCAAAGACGCTGACTTGGGGTTTTGTTACTAATTTTATCATTTGTTGGTACCGCTGGAGAATGTAACTCCTATTCTGTGTTTTCCAATAGGTACCATCTGGGGACCTTCAAGTCACGAGTAAACAGGTACCTCCTAGTCTTGGCCAGCGCGATTCATCGTAGATCGCATCATAGCGAGCAATACTTGCCTATCTAACATAATAAAAACTGGTTCAAAATAAAATATCAGTCATTCATCACTTCATCGGTCTTAAAAAATAAAGCATTATAAAGTATTTTCACTATAGACACGAATTCTGAAAAATCTCACGTTAGATTAGGGGGAAGAGGGTCGAAAAATCGCCAAAATCACCTCACGACGACGCTCCCTTGTCATGCAAAATGTCATCGCTATTAATTTCTTGTTTTATTTGCAAAAAATGCATTGGGAGATGTTAGATAGTTTTATTATAATGAATGATAAGTTTTAAATGCTACTAGACTGACCTGAAAGGACCGCAGCAGACCGCTAATTTGGCTTACCTACAATTTAATATTACAGCTGGTTTAGATAGACAGACTGTAATAAGATCAGAGTAAGGGGACGGCTTTTATAAAAAAAACATTTTGACACAATGTAAGTTTTTACATAAGTTAAAAGCGGTCGCAGTTGAGTGGTGAATTAAAAAATTTAAATATGTATACGTGCAAAGGCATACAGTAGTAACTAATTGCCCATAAATGCACAAAGATCATTCATTATGTATGCGTAAGTAAATCTGCGACCTAATTGCAATTGTATGTTTGTACTTACCTAACCTAATAGCGATGATGTTCTGTACTGTACTTACTAAGTATAGTTTATTTTATTTTTTAAATCTTTATTGCATTATACAAACAAATGGCGGACTGCTTTAAGGCATTCTCTGCAAGTCAACCGGAAAGGGCGTCAAGGAGAGAAATTTTAGCGGCAATAAAAATACTTAAAACAATTTTTTATGTGTCAATTTTGTCATAATTATGTTAATCAGATTAACGGAAACTACTCGGGTAAAACCGCATGATGCAACTAGTGTAACATATACTTGAATATTACAATTGTTATTTTGTTTTTTTGTCACAAACCTTTTAAGGAAGTAATAAAGTTTATTTTCTGCGAAACTATAAATTCTAAAAAAAATTACTTATTACGTAAGTAATGTCAAAGTCAAAGTCAATAAATTTTTATTCATATAGATTAAATAAAATTAATGCTTATGAATCGAATATAATATAATTGAAATGAATGAACCTATTAAGAAAATCATGAAACATTAGTTACAAGTCCAATAAAAGCTTGTTAAATTCAAGTTGGTTAACATTTACTTTTTATTAAGTAACAAATCTTCATTTGTCATTTTATTCGACTTGTATAAAAGTGAAACTCTCAATTTCGCAACATTAAACCAGTCAGTCTTTTATCGTTTCATGACTTATAGCGTTGGTGATTAAACATGTAATTTAGTTTTTATATCGGTATTGAATTTTAAACTTATATTGCTCTCAGCTCTAATCCGCGGTCTAGTGAGCATAGGACTCTTTCAAAGGTGAAGATAAAATTGCCAAATAAACGCAGCGATGTTTTTCCTTACAATACCATCATCATCATTATTTTATTATATTTTTACGTCCATATTAGGTTACTGGGCTTTCTTATTTACATTGTGAATTACCCGAAAAACTTGAGAATTAAAACCCATCAATACATTGTTTATTATTGGGCTAGCCTACATCGAAAAAAATCTGCAGTTCCATGCAAATTCCTAAAATACCAGCATATAGGAACACCTCAGTCATTGAAAAGTGGTTTGTAGTTTCACGGTAGGTATATCAAAAATTTACGGTGCATTTTGTTTAAAGGAGTTTTTAGTTACATTTTACAAGTAGGTAAAGTGCCTTTTACGTATTTACAACACTGTGCCCAATACCTTGATAGTAAGCAACATGACCAATCATTCAGGTTATGACACACTCTATCGAACAATACATACTTACAACATCATTTAATAATTTTTCATTCAGGCAGGCGTATACTATTAACAAATAATTAACATTATTGTTAATAGTATACGCTTATATTAACAATAATTAACATTATTCATTATTCTGGCAGCATTATGCTGAGACGGGGTTTTGTTGGCCCACACACACACACCTAAGTGTTATTTTTTTGTTTTTAGTTTTAGTTTATTTTTTCTCTTCTCATTATTTATTGTTTGTTTGATTGTTTCTTTTATAAATGTTTTTCTTTCTTTCTTTCTTTAAAGTATAGTCTATCTATACTAATCCATACTAATATTAGAAATGAAAAATAAATGAAAACGTGTTTGTTTGTTTGACCGTCTTTCACGTCAAAACGGATCAACGAATCGACGTGATTTTTGGTATGGGGATAGTTTGGGGGCTGGAGAGTGACTAGGCTTACTTTGTATCCCATTTTTTTTGTAACAAGAGGAGAATGCGGTCTTTAGGCATACCAAACGGCATGTTGGACTCGGTCACACCCAGGGCATGTCCCTCGCCGCACCCAGCCCTCCCGCCAAGCCTAATAGGCTTCGCGTCAGGGCTGGGCGGTTCTAACCCCTGCCCCGCCCCCTAGCAAGCTCGAAAGCTTGAGAGGGGGCCGAACAGAGGGAGGGAGCCTCCTCCCCAGCTCCCCACAAGGCTACCCACTCGTGGTGGGCCGGCCAGGTGGGGTGAACGGGAGAAGGCACCACTACCAACTAAACTCCTCTCGAAGACCTGCGCCTTCCCTGAGCCTGTGGGTATGTGTTAACACACTCCACATAACCCGGGGAGAGTGGCCCGTTCGGGCTCCACCCTATAGGGGGAACAGCGCACCCCCTCTTGCGACTAGGGGAGATCGAGACGCGCACGTTGGCGTCTCGTTCTCCCCGGCCGCGCACTTTGGAGTTGGCTCGCTGCGACGTCCGCCTCGCGAACTCACTCCGCGGCCTCCTTCTGCGAGATGACGTCCTCACAGAAGGAGACCATGGCCTGCCATCCCTCCTCGCTCCTCAGCATCGCAACTGTGATATTGGGAAGCAAGAGGTCCGGCCCAACCGCAGCGACCAACTCCTGGCGCTGCACCACACACGCCGAGCACTCCATCAGAGTGTGGCGAGCGGTGTCCTGCGGAGCACCACAATGGTGGCACTCCTGAGACTCCTCCCTCTGAATTTGACACAGGTACCTTCCGAAACACCCATGTCCGGAAAGTACCTGTGTCAGACGGTATGTTAGAGCTCCATGGGCTCTGTCTCTCCATTCCCGTAGGACTGGGCGGATGGCTTCCAGCGTCTTCAGGCCAGCGTTAGGCGTCTCAAACTGCCGCTCCCAGTCCCGGAGACATCTCTCCTCCGCAGCGCGTCTTGCCGCAGCCCACTCTTCCGGGGCCAGTCGGTCTTCGCTCTCTCGAATGTCTCGCCTCTGCCTGTAGGCATCCGCGAGTACATGAGCGTCCAACTCACATGGGGGAGTGCCGGCAAGGGCGCACGCTGCTGCCCATGACACCGTGCGGTACCCGCGGATCATGCGGGAGGCCACGACTCTCTGTGGCTGCCTTAGAGCAGCCTTGTTCGCCTCGTTCAAAGCATCCGCCCAGACAGGGGCTCCGTAGAGGGCCATACTACGAATGACCCCTGCATAAAGTCGCCGAGCACTTTTATTAGGCCCACCTACATTTGGCAGTAGCTTAGCAAGGGCTACCGCTGCACCAACCAGCCTGGGGCTTACTTTGTATCCCTTTGTAAAAATGGCACATTCCCACGGGATGACGTTATGTAGTCCACGCGGGCGAAGCCGTGGACGGAAGGCTAGTATTATATAATGTGATAGTATGTTTGTTTGTTAGATTTTTTGTCCGTCTTTCACGTTATTGTTAGGTTTTCCGAGGCATTGTCAATTGATAATGTATTGATTTTGTGAAATAAAATAATGATCATAAGGTTAACAAGCTGACGACATATGTTTTCAAAGTATTTTTTAAATAAACAATGACTATATTTTTTATTTGTTTTTATCGTTCTTTTTAGAGCGATTATGACTCTGGTTTTATAGAACTGCCACTGAACTGTTTAATAAGTATAAGGTACCTACGTTAAGGCTCTGAATGGAACAGGGAAAAATCGTAGATAATTGCAATGCGGTCGTGTAGAAGTAATAGCACGATTTTGTGGTTTTACAGAACCATTTTACTGTGAAGGTCAAATGAATTCAAGAATCTGTAGTATTTTGCGGTTGGAATGATCATTTTCGGGAAAGATCGCAATAATTCCAGCGGCATGTAAACAACTCTTAACAAAATTTAACCAACTGTGTTATGTTATTTCTAGTGATTAGAATTTTATTGAAGAGATGTTTAAGTGCATAGATCGTAACAAATACTTGAAAAGTACTCTTTTTCTCGTCAATATTTTATGTTTACTGAAATGCATAAAGCGATAGTAACTTTCAAAAAATTTAACACGCTGCCTTTTACTTGTAAAGTTTTTATATCGAAACTTCTCAATTCTGCATGAACAAATATTTGCAAAATACTGCAAGCACCATAATAAACTCAGACATAAATATCACTTTCAGTTTATTTGTCATGCTTGACCTACTGTCCCCGGAACTATTTACTTTGAAGTTCCTATTTACGTGTCTCATGCTTTTTATTATATTTTACTTTTATATAAGTAGCTTCAATAAATAATTAGAGCTTGACGCGTATTTAGCAGGTTTTGGAGAACAAGATTCTTCACATTGGAACTATTAGTAAAACGTGTTTCTCATTATTACCTTGGTCTAGCTAGATAAAAAAATATACTTACCTATACTTATTTTTAATACCAAACTGGAGACTGCATCTTGAAATTTTTTTTATTATAATTAAATTGTTCGAAAATTGTGAAATTTTAGCTTTTTATATGTACTTACCTATCTTATTGTATTGTGAATATAGGTCAATTAATATCTTTCAATTGACTTCTGTAAACGTTTTTTTTATGAGCGTTGTAAGTCGTGCAATTAAGGACTTTCCAAATATTTTAACCCTTTTTCCTTGTCAAACAAAAGGCTTTTCGTTTTCGTTATTATAATTAATATAATATCATATTAATATATCAGTACAGCAGGTTGGAACCTGCTGCTTATACTGAGTTGGGCGCTTTTGTGACACCACACACGACGCTGCGTCTGTTATCATAGATGCCTATTTTTGTTGTGTATTTTCTAGTTGTACTTAATAAGTGTTTTTTTTTACTTTTATGCTGTCGTGTGGATCAAAGAATAAATTATTTTTCTTTCTTTCTTTCTTTCTTTTTTTAATACAAAATATCACACATCACAGTCAATAGTAAAATAATGTATTTTATATAAAAGTTTTTAGCGATGGGACCTACTCATAAGTCTAATAACTCTAAAAAACTCTCTTATAAAATTACTTACCTACTTTTTACACAAAAAGTAGCATTGTGATATTAGCATAAGTATATTCTGTCATCTGTTGCTAATACTATTATAATAGTAATTTTGATGATTTCAAACTCTGATGTAATGTAATGCAACCGTTTTATAGAGCTAAAATAAAAAGTATCGGTTGCCTTTTTATTTTTGTTCATGCAATGCACGTATTAAACAGCACATTTGCAATTCAGATCACTAGTTTTTTAAAAAAAAAAATACTCACTATCATATCACACACATAATATATAAAAGAAAACAAACACAGTGAAACTTAAAAGGACCCTGTTCAGCATGTGTTGCAGCATAAATATCACCTGCAACCTGCAACGCTGATAATTTCATATGCAGGCGTACCGGTTTTGGCCACTGGACCGGTTTTGGCCACTTTTTGCTCTAAAAGTTTTCTAAACAACTTTTAGGCATTTTTGATCAAGGAAATTAAAATAAGGTATTCTAAGGTAATAATAACAACCGATAAAATTCCTTAGGTCATAAGATTGTTTTTCAATAATATCCATTTTCTGTTTGAAAAAATGTTTTGTATGAAAATTTTAAGAAATTTGTTTTGGATGAAATACTTTATAAATCTTTGCTTTTTACAATTAAATTGTTGTTTTGCAATTGACTGATTTCTAGTGCATAAGAATATATTGATTTAACCTGGGTTTGGTTTTGATTTTTTGCAATACTTACAAAAGTTTAACTATCAGTAAATGGCCAAAACCGGTACATTTGGCACCTCTTACACATTGTGTGTAATATAAAAAAAACTATTTTACTTTTATAAATTTGAAAAATGTACCTTTAAAGGTAGGTAAAGTATCTATAATTTAAGATATAATTTGTGTCTTAAATTCCTAAGACCATTTAGTACTTAGTGCTTAAAAGTCAAAAAATCCTTAAAGTGGCCACAAAGGGTACCTCTGCCCTACCTAACATGACAAAAAGATAGAGAAACCGTGACTCTAATGTGTATTGGACTGTTATTCTGGTAATTATTAATCACTTACTCCTTCCTCAGTCTCCTGCCATTAGAAGGTCCAGCAAACAAAGGCGACGGAACTTAACCAGTGGTTACAACAAGCGGAAACATAAGAAATGCCGTAATCGGCTGGTTATCGCAACTGTTGCAACAGCGGCACACATAATCGGCAACCGTATGCTCTTGCGCAGCCTAGCCGTGGAGACGTCGAATTAGCCGTGTTTAGGAGTGTGATGGTATATAGTAGGGACACCAAAGAGTACGCGCTACTAAAGAGTACGCAGTGTGTTTAGTTTAGTAGTTTTAATGTGCGACAAGGATCCTTTGACACACGGTCGAAATGGGAACTAACTTTTCTCTTGCTATTCAATCAGTCAACTAGCGCTCTTGTCAATGTTATCCAAGTGCTAAATGATTCTTGTCGCATATGACCATGAAGCTCGACTTAATACTCTGAGGTAACTGGAGTTCTCACCCTGAATAAAAAAGTGTACCCAGCAAATTTGACATTTATGTATGTAGTGGCTGTCAGTTGTCTCATATGACCATACGTATTTTTTTAAAGTGTAGGTGAGACGGAAGATGGCTGTCTTCCGTGTCTTCTGTGTAATTTTTGGTGACAAAAAAGTGTTAGTACTGCACTCTCCAGTTACCTCAGTATTAAGCCGAGCTTCATGCATATGACTAAACGCACTGCGTACTCTTTGGTAGCGCGTATTCTTTGGTGTCTCTACCCTATAGCATAGCAAACAAAAGCTTAAAGCGCTTACAGTGCCACAAGCTTTTCTGTTCCGGTGACAGTCGTGACAGAAGAGCCACTTGCAATACGAAATTAGCTGTCAAAATGGACTGTCGTATGAAAACTGTTTTAGTTCCAAAGATAATCACCGGAACAGAAAAGATTGGCGCACTATACGTAACGACGCGAAAATTTAACTATAATAATAGGGGTTAAAGAATGAAATTGCCGTTTTTTTCTTTAGTACATATAACTTAACAACTTTTATGATATTAGAAATACATAATTTCTTTAATATTGCGTTACATTATGACCGTATCGAGCGGCTTTTGATAATTTAATAACCACGATATTAAATTATTTACATAGAAAAAACTTATCTTGAAAGTTACGACTATTTTTGTTTCCTGAATTTCGTACTTTATTAGTTGTAACTTAGTGAAAATATTTTTTTTGCTCTCAACTAATATATGTTATATTCGTAACTATATGTATATAGTTAAAATGTCCATAAATACGTGTGTAAAATTTTGTACAGTTACATAATATTAGAAGTTGACTAAATTACAAAAACGTTAGTATGGAAAAAAAAATTGTACAAAAATCTCCATACAAAACGGCAATTTGATATTTTAACCCCTAATAGCACCGTAGAGACCTTAACTAGTACCTAACTATTTAGTAATCTGTCCTCTAACCTCGCCTGCAAACCCTAACTGATGGTGGTTTAAATAAGAGTAATATGAAGAATATTTTTATACTTAAACCTTTTTGTATTTTTTTGTATTAAGTAGAGCCCGTAGCGTAGTGGTTAGCGCGCTCAGCCTGCGATCGTTGAAGTTAAGCAACTTTCACAATGGTCGGTCGCGGAATTCGTGACCAAACATTTATACGAGCTCCTTCATGATTCGGAAGACACGTTAAGCCTTTGATCCCGGCCTCGTTAATACTTATCTACCAATCCGCATTGGGCCCGCGTGGTGGGTCATGGACAATTCTCCTTACCCATCCGTAAGGAAGATCTGTGCCCCAGCAGTGGGGATAATGGCTGATGGTGATGAATGACTGAAAGTATTTGGTGCTTATTAAAGTCACTCTTCTTAAAAATATATGTAATAATTAACTTCGATAGGTACTTAATTAAGTTACTTTTATATTTATGACAGCTTGACTTTAAAAGAATTATAAAAGTCCTGCATAAGTTTTATAACCAGTTTCGATTAATCAGATACACGCCAACTTTCAATTTCACTTTAATATATCTTTGTACCGGATTTTATATCCTTAATATTAATACCGTTACATAAATCCTTCTTTCACATTAAGATTTCTTAGAAAAACTGTGTAAGTGAATGTTGTCTCAAAACATACACTTGATGGTTTGTCGTAAACCGGAACTGGTTGTGAGACGGGTCGATTTTTTCTAAATACTTCATTTTAAACTTTTCAATAAAAAGAATTGCTTTGTAAATGCAAAAAAGTAAAAATTATAAATTGAAATGAGCAAAATTTAGTAATCTTGCTAAGAATACTTGCAAAATTTTATGAAAGATTATGGTTGACAAATGACAAGTGAGGTTGTACCACTAAGTTTACAGTTAGCTTACTTCTCTTTTTCTTTCTTTTTTATTTAAACCAAATCAAATCAAATCAAATCATTTATTTATTTGCAAGGACATGGTAAATACATGATTTTATAATATTAAATTATTGCGCAACATGACCTGTCGAGTTTTTCAACGTGCAAATATTCTTTTCTTCATTCTGAATTATTACAATGTCAAAATGCTTACAAAAATACAGACTTTAAATGATTATAAAACATGTCAATGAAAATATACATCTTACATAAAATGCAACGACAAAAGGCCTATTTTGTTAGGTCTAAATGACGTCACCAGGTTAGTCTAGCCAGAACCTACAAACACTAAGGCTATGTCACAGGTCAAGTATGTCACGCTTTCACAATTAACATTAAGACGAATGAATTTCAATAAAACCGAATCTAATAGCTAGATTATATTAAATAGAAGTAACAATATTGATAGTTAATTTCAGTTATTGTAGGTGTTCACTTAAGCCAGCCATACACGCTATGGTAGAATGTAAAACCATTAGGTACTGTACCTGTACTACAGTTCAACTCTGGTTCAACTGCGTGGGTAAACCTGAGCACGTTTGTTCCTCAAACTTGGGAATTTTCGCAGTTATATACCTATATTTAACAGAATTTGTTTCAAATACATTTTTGAGAAGAAAATAATACCAATGAACATATCAAACAAGACTTATGTGATGCATTTATTTAATAATTTCTTACCCCACGCACTGACTTAAATGAAGATGAAACAGAATTTTCATATTAATACTTACCCCATTTTAAGTGTACCTACCTTTTTGATGGTATGCTTACCTTCTCGTCTAAAATAAGTCCCAACATGTAGGTAATTCTTAGTTAAGTAAGTTAACTTAGTTATAAAACAATCTCCACGCACAAAAAGAATAAACCGCATAAGCCTTTTGTCACAAAAGTGAGCGTTATCGCGCGCATCTCGATTGCATCCGTATTATACATGGTAACAGGTTACATTCCCGGCTGAGCTTCTAATGAGGTAACCGCGAGCGAATATTCTCAGCTTATGTAACGACGCTAACAACGGACGAAAACCTAAGTTGAGTTTGGCTTACCTATAAAATAAACTTTACATTACAAAACTTTTTACATGTTTATTTCACAATAGTTGTTCAATGAAATAATATTTCTGCGGCATATAATAAAATTAGTGGTGTCAAATTATCACGTGGTCTTGCCTTTTGTCTTCGCAAAAATGTAAAGTAGTTGCATACAACATTTTTATTTTTATATGTAAACGTGTGCAAAACAGCTTTCTTTTGCTTGCTTCGAAAAGTTGATTATATTTACTTAAAAGTACAGGATAATTTTGCAAACATTTTTAAGATCGACTCAGAATCGATATAGTGTAGTGATAAACTTTCTCCTAGAAACATGGGTCGAAATACGACAAAAATTTTTGGACTTCCCATACTAAATCGATCACGTGATCAGTCCGATTTGTATGAAGAGTCAAAATTTTTTTATCCTATTTCGACCTATGTTTCTAGGAGAAAGTTGTTCACTTACCGATTCTGAGTCGATCCTAAAAATTTGTGCATTGATAAAAAACTTATCCTGTATAACACATGGTTTTAAGGTTTTAAGTTATAAATAACGTTTTATCACAGGATTTATGGATTTTATTTATGCTTTTGACAAATAATTAATCCAACTTCTATATTCAATACTAGTGGCTCCCGGCAGTTTTACCCGCGTGGTTCCTGTTTCCGTGAAAATAGCGGGATAAAATATATTTACTCTGGAATAATGTAGCTTTCTACTAGTGAAAGAATTTTATAAAGTAGCTTTCTACTGGTGAATGAATTTTTAAAGTTGTTCCAGTAGTTTTTTGAGTTTATCCATTGAAAACATACAAACAGATAAACGAACAAAAAATGTTATATTTCCTCTTTATAATATTATTATATAGTTATTTATTTATAATATTCGTCATCATCATCATCATCATGTCAGCCGAACGACGCCCACTGTTGCATAGGTCTTCCCCAAGAATCTCCACAACGATCGGTCCTGCGCTGCCCGCATCCAACGGCTTCCCGCGACCTTGACCAGATCTCCGGTCCACCTTGTAGGGGGTCTGCCCACGGAACGTCGTCGTCCGGTATGCGGTCGCCATTCGAGCACCTTTCCGCCCCAACAGCCATCGGTTCTCCGCGCTATGTGTACCGCCCACTGCCACTTCAATGATGCAATCCTTCGAGCGATGTCGGTTGTTTTAGTTTAGTTTATAATATTATATTAGTATATATTACACAAACTAATCGAAGCACAATAAAACAGTTTAATAAAAAGAGGTAAGTACCTCAATAAGTAGGTAGGTACCTCTACTTAAATTATTTTTTCACTAGTTCAGTTAAAGATCGACAGAGCGAATCAATTGATACAGTTGTAAATAAAACTGTGGTGTGTTTCGTAAGAGGGTTTTCCTATAGTTCGTGCTCGGGGAAAAGGCCTCTGCGCGCACGCACGTCTGTACATTGGCATCGATCATGAAACGATTTCTCTTAGCCAGGGGAAACATGACTCGGTTTTATAGGTAAATACATAATTATAAATGCGAAACTTGGTGAGTATGGATGGATGTATTATTGTTTGTTACTCTTTCACGCAAAACCTACTAAACGGATTTGGTTGAAATTTGTCACATCGATTGTAGGTAGCCTGGATTAAAACAGAGGATACTTTTTATTTCGATATTCCCACAGGAATGGGAACCACGCGGGTGAAACCGCAGATGGCTGCTAGTAATACATAATTATATCATTCTTAGTTATTCGTAGTTTTTGGTAAATTTTCGTTTCTTTGAGGGCGCATAGATAAACGTTGTTGTTTTTTAGTAGAAGTGTAAAAAATAAGTTAATTGACCGCACCCTCGTGATGGAGATTTCTGTTTATTGGTGATCTTGATGTTATTAACTATTCTATACTAACCTACACGTAAATATATATAAGAATAAAGCTTATATGAATATAAGCTATGTTACAATCATTACTAGTGGCAGTAAGCTCCATTACTGTATTGTACTTTATTTTACTACTGTACTGTATTTTTATTACAGGAGTGGAGTCTCCTGTAATAAAAATACAGTCTTGATTACAATTAACAATCTTTGGACAATTTTATATATTTTCATACCTTCGTTATTGATATCCGTAACACAAGCGCGTAATCAACTTATCTAAAAATCAAATCTATTGTTATGTATGTAATGTAGTTTGATATTAATGTTTAACTATTTATCCAGCGGCCAACCGTGACTATAGACCTGCGTGTTTGTATATATATAATAGATATTACCAGAATAAATTTAACGAAAATCATAATAATACTTATGTATTTGGTTGTGTAAAAACCTGTTCCCGTGGGAATATTGAGTATAAAAAGTAGCCTATGTGTTATTCTGATGAAGGTAAGCTATTTACTGTAAAGTATAATTGTAATCCATTCAGTAGTTTTTGCGTGAAAGAGACAAACATACCTACACACACATACATCCTCACAAACTTTCGCATTTATAATATTAGTAGGATAACTAGTTTCAGCATGATCTATATCGTACAAGTTCACGGGCCTTCACGTTTAAATCTATCGACGTACCTACGCCTATTGCTATACTAAGTACAAACTCCGGTCTCAATAAGATATTTCCTGCTTTAAATTAGTATCACTATAATTTGACTGTCCCTAAGCTATCTTAGGTAGGTACTACTAGTATGTTGTCAGTTGTACTGCTGAGTAGGAAGGAAAGGAATGCTTAGAAATACTTTACGATTTCATTGTCTTTACTGAAAACGTTTATATCTTTATGGTAAAGTTTTAAACAGCATTATTACTGAGAGTAAATTGCTTCGATTTTCTCGAGCTATACAATATTTATAATCAATCTTATATCAATTACTGCATATAATGCCGATTTATATTCAACGGACCGATTTCCGCAAGTGGTGCACCAAAAGTAAGTACCTATATATTCATCGCAAACATTTTTTAAGAAACAGTTGACCAACATTGTTGATGTACACACGTCAACAAGTATAGGTCAATCCTACAACAAACAGCCAACAATATTTTGTTTTATGATAGCAACTCAGCAAGATGGTGCTCCCATTAGTGTTTCATAATTTTTACCAAAGACGTGTTTCTTCCTTTAGAAAAAAATTTCGATAACCTTGTAGTTTGGGATCAACCATACTAACAAGGTTATTCAAAAAACTTTAATAAGAATAAATTCTAGCCAATCTATCAATAATATGTCAATAACAGCGTAGAAAGCGGTTCGCGTGATACATTGAGCGGGTGCAGCACGCTAGAAGCAGCAATTAAAATTAATAATCCGACGCGTATACGAAACATTAAAAGCGAAATAGGAGTATCAGATAAACGACTGAAAGCAAGCTCCAAGTATATAATCAGTAGAAAATAATGCACTTTATTTTTTAGTGCTCAAAGCCTCTTCTTAACTGCGGTCCAAGTTGCATCTTATCTGTTGCATGAGGATCCAACTTTCCTAAGGCAAGGCAGTATTTGTAATAGCTTATTTTCTTATCAGAGCCTTCATCAAATTCCTGTTACGCAGGAACGTTCACAGTCTTACAAGAAGTGGTATTTAACCAACTACTTAGTTTAATTTAAGGATGGAGATAGGTATATCCTAAGATTCTCTCTTACTCTTAATATTTTTTACAGGATTATTCGTCTATTCTAGTCAGTCAGTCTGCCAGGGTGTGGTCAAAATAGTTTGATTTAGAACACAAAGATATAAAATCCTAAACTGTTTAGATAATTAATTTACCTACTTTACAGCTAAACGGACTGAAAAACATCAACGACGACTTTTAACGAATTACAAATACACAGTGCAATAGTTATTATTCGTGATTCGTCAATTCAAATTTTTACAACATGATTCTGATTTTATTGTTAAAATTTATTTTATTGCACGCTTGACTTTCGGCCAGTCCTTGCTCTACTTGTCTGTGTTAAACTATGTACTTATTAAAACAAGGCTGTAAGTGTTATTATAAGACAAACGGATGCCGAAATTAAGAACATGCTTTTATATTTCGTCTCAGGAAATGTTGTGTACATTCTTGATGATAGATACGGATAACTGGTTTAACATTAGTTTTATACTTAGTTATCCTGAAATTTTAACATAAACCTACACATTTAATTAATTTTAACAGCACCGTAAATATAGTTAATACCGCCACATTTTTTTAATACGGACATGTTTTTTAGTTTATAAATTTCGATACCCTAACAGAATCAGGGTTCATGTGTCGGTCATCATAGCGTATGGCTAGACTGCGTTATCCTAAACCTCCAAACTTAAGTTATTTAGCCAATCTACGGCTGCAGGCGATAGTTGGTGAAGCTCTGCCAAGCCGCCCGAAAAAAGGTGCAGTGTGCAGTCCTCGACTATACGCTGTAGGGTCTGGTCTGATGCCCCACACTCACAGGCAGGCGAGTCTTTTAGTCCCCACTTGTGTAGATGGTGATTTGACCTCCCGTGTCCAGTTCTGAAGCGATTCAGCTTTACCCATAGAGCACGTTGAATGTCGCACCCTGCGGGCGCCTTCGTTGGATCGGGTACTAAGTGCTTATAGGGGTGATTAAAAGCTTCCCATGAAGAGCGCCACGCTTCGATTGTGCTGAAATGGTCCTTGAGACAATCGTCGTTCCAGATGGGGAGTCTAGACGGCAAGCGGTAGGGAGGAA
Organism: Crambus lathoniellus; assembly: GCA_949710035.1. Lineage (NCBI taxonomy): Eukaryota > Metazoa > Arthropoda > Insecta > Lepidoptera > Crambidae > Crambus > Crambus lathoniellus. The sequence goes on from OX453301.1 coordinate 24,402,960, forward strand.
GATGGTCTAGTGTCTCCCGGATCGGCATCTTTGGGTCTTGACTCTTTTGCCATTCAGCAACTGCCGCGCTGCGTCTGCGCAGCTCGGGCGGAGGAATGTGGGCCAGCGTAGAGAGCCAGGCTAGTGGGGTCGATTTAATGAGTCCGGTGATGATGCGCATAGCCTCGTTGAGCTGAGTATCTACCTTCTTGGTGTGCGCGCTTCGGTACCAGACTGGTGCACAGTATTCGGCAGCAGAGTAAACCAGTGCGAGTGCAGATGTGCGCAAGACCGTAGCTGAAGCTCCCCAAGTGGTGCCAGCCAGACTCCTTATAATATTTATTCTGGTTTTTAGCTTCTGTGACAGACTTTCCAGGTGTAGTTTATAAGTTAAGGATCTGTCCATTATAACGCCTAGGTATTTAGGCGCAGGGTTATGTGTAACTGGCTCCCCACAAAAAAAGACATTAAGGGCTTTGTTTGCCAAGCAGTTGGAGAGGTGGAAAGCTGCTACTTCTGTCTTTGCTGGGTTTGGGCACAGGCGCCACTTTCTGTAATATTCGCCCATCAAATTGAGGTCTGCGGATAGTGCTGCTTCGCCCTCTTCGAAAGTCTTTGCTTGGAAGGCGAGTGCTAGATCGTCAGCGTATGCAAATTTGCGGCTCCTCGTGTAAGGCATGTCGCTGATATAGGTGTTGAAAAGGAGTGGCGCCAACACTGAGCCCTGTGGAAGGCCATTTTTAAGAAGCTTTTGGCTGCTCGCTTTTTTGCCTAGGTGTACTCGGATGCTTCGGGGGCCCAAAAGAGATTTGACGAGACCCAGTGTTCTCTTACACGGTATCACGTGACTCAGCTTATACATAAGACCCTCCAACCAAACAGTATCGTACGCAGCGCTGAGGTCTACGAAGGCGACGAAAGTCTTAAGACCACTTTGGAAGCCTGCTTCAATGTAAGACGATAGCGCGAGGACCTGGTCTGCACAACTCTTACCCTCTCTGAAACCTGCCTGCGCAGGTGGGATGGAGGCATTGACGTTCTTGTATATACGGTTGTACACCAGGCGTTCCAGAAGTTTATAGGTAACAGAGAGGAGTGATATCGGTCTGTAACTCGATGCTTCGTCTGTTGGTTTTCCAGGTTTTAGTAGCGCGATGACCTTTGCTTTCCTCAGCACATCCGGGATTGAGCAGGCCTCGAGAATGTAGTTAAAAAAACCAAGTAGCCAGCGCTTTGCGATCTTTCCGAGGTGAAGGAGGAACTCGGGGTATATATCGTCAGGCCCAGCAGCTTTATTAGGTTTCGTAGACCTGAGTGACGTCAGCAGCTCTGACATTGTGAATGGCTGGCTGTAAGTTTTGATCTCTTCGCCTGATTTTTGGTTTCGGATCCACTTTTGACGCAGCTCCCTAGTCAGCACTTTGTCGATGGCAGCAGCTTTGGTGAGAGACTGCAATCGTTTAGCAATTGACCCTGGATGGATAGATGGGGTTTTCTGTTCATGCTGTGGGGCTGCTCCAAGTTGGCGTAACAAGGTCCAGCTCTTCTTACTCGAGTGTGTGAAATTCATGGTTTCCACTCTTGTCTGCCACTTAGTCTTTCTTGATGCATCCAGTGACTCTAGTAGTTTGTGTGCTGCGTTAGCGTCGTTACTAGCAAGAAACTCTTCGTATGCTTCTTCGGTCTCACTTGACCACCCTGGAACATAGTCTTTGCGAAATCCTCGTGGGATTGAGCGTTTTGCAGCTGCTATGACGGCCCTGGTGAAACGGTTGTAGTTGTTGACCTTCGGATTAATGAAACGCAGGGTTGAGTCCAGGCTTTCGGAGAAGGTGTTCCAATCTGCCTTGTTAAAATTCCAGCGAGGACGCGGGGTGGACTTAATCAGAGGGACCTGGATGCCGATGGTGATCAGAGCAGGTCTGTGTTGGCTATGAGGGAAACCAGACAGGATACGCCTTGATATGGAGAGATTTTTGCCCTGGTTATCCTCGGATGCAAAGCACAGGTCGGGGTTTGTATTGCTGCCCCATCTGGCGGACCTGAAAGAGCTTTTATCTTTTGGGTCGAAAATTAGCCGGATGTTATTTGTTTCAGCCCATGTGTGAAGTACCTCTCCGTTGCGGTCGTTTTTCTCATATCCCCAGGCTGTGTGATGGGAGTTAAAGTCACCCACCAGGACGAAGGGGTGGGGCTGACTTGGCAAAGAGTGGCTGGAGAAGTCAACTGCTGGAGGCTTATAAATAGAAACGAGGTTAAGGCTGCCGACATGTGCTACAATAGTCTCAACATTGTTCTCAGAAGACGCCGCCGATACGCTGCAGTCATTTCTTGTGACCTTCTGATAGATGGCAGAACCATATGTGGCTGAAAGTATGTAGCCCATAATTTTATAGCCGTCAATGGCACCTCTGCGGGATAGGTCACTTTCCTTACTAATGTGATGTTCTTGGATGCAGATAATATCAGCATCATGTTCGTGGGCCAATCTAGACAGAAAGTCACATTTACTTCGGGATGATCCCTCTATGTTTAACTGCAAAATACGGACTAACGGTCCTATATTTCTTGTCCAAGGGCCCTTAGAAGGGCCTTTTTTGGAGGGGCCTTGAGAAAGACCGTTGGGTTTAGGATGCATGATGTTACTGCAGTAGGAGAGCACCGGGAGATTCTCAGATTACTCGGGGAACAGTCCGGTGAGCCAGTTGGGGGTCAAGAGCATTCAGCCGGATTTACTGGGGAGCAAATCCGTTGCCCAGGGTGGACCACGAGGAGGTAGTTCTTGACCAGGTTCCACCCCAAAAACCCCCATGTGTCGGTATTTTTTTTGTAACATCTGTAATAAATAACCACATGAGTGCAATAAATAGATTGATTTAATTATAATTAGGACAAGTTTGAAAATGTTAATATACTATATAACAGCTTGACGTGGTATATAAAGCAGTCACACACTAAGCCCGCCATCACCCGCCGACACAGACCGGCGCGGCGGGGCGGCTTAGTGACGGCGGCTTTATGACAGAATCATGTCAAGCGAATCATTTGCCCGCCCAACACTCGACCTGTCACTAACCACCAAAAAAGTTGCTGATTTCGTGCCGCCGACAAAACTGAATGAGATTTGAAGTCACCGATTACCCCACCGACAAAAATGTCGATGACTCATGTCGGTGGCTTTGGTGTGTAGACTCCAATAGAGATGAAGATGGACAAAATATACAGTTTATCACAAGACACATTCCTACCTACATTAAGTTTATTGCTAATTTCCTACTGAAAATAACTAAAAATAAAGTTTGACATTACATTTTTTATTATTTTTAAGCTTATAAAATATCGATTCTCTGGATTAAAACTTGCTATTTTGATTTTTCAATCTGTACTTTTCTTAAAAAACGTCGTCGGTAATTATCCCATAAGTATAAAGAGCGAGACAGTTTAATATGTAATACTTAGTCGCTCTTTTGTCTGTTAATTTCTTAATTGATTAATGATGTTTGTTAAACTTTGCTTTTAAGTTAAGGTTGTTGCAACCTCACAGTTAATTATTTTGCGGCCTAAAGAAACAAATATTTATTTTAACATTACGAAAAAATTATGAAAGGCAACCCAACAAAGTAAGTAGTTCTTTTTCTAAAAATGACAGGTAAAACAATGTAAGTAGGTACATTTTGTTTTTTAACTTATCCTATTATTTCAGTTACTTAATTGGAAAAATTGTGCCTTTTCCTAAATTTATTAACTAAGTACTATAAGTAACCTTATAAAGGTCTAATGAGAGGAATAACTTGCATCCAATGTTCAACGTTACATTACAGCCTGCTTCCGTCCGTCCGCGACTTTTAAAAGGTCCCTGTTATTACTTTCATCTTTAATTCACTTTCTTATGTTCACGACAAATCGTAGCCTCTATCTTCATTTCAATTTATTTACGACTACGAACGAGTGTTAACATGCAAGAGCGTACCAATATGAGAGTGTGCCACTTACGTTTTAATCTATATATATAAACTTGAGGGGACATAACTCACTCATCACGAAATCTCGAAAACTACTGGACCAACGAAGATGTAATTTGGCAGGAAGGTAGATTATGGCTAGGAGACGTCCGCTAAGAACGGATTTTAGGAAACTCCCCCCCTAAAGGGGTAAAATGGGGGGGTTAAGGTTATATGAAACTTCCTCATTAATGGATTTAGAAGCATGAAAAATGGTACGTTGGATACTGGTTACGACTGAAAATGATCTGAGTAAGCAAAGTAAAAAAATTTCCCCCTTAATAGGGTAAAATGGGGAGATAAAGTTTATATGGAACTTTTTCATTTCTGAACTTAGAAGTATGAAAATTGGTATTTTGAATACTGATCACGATTGAAAATTATCTGCGTAAGCGAAGTTATAAAACTCCCCGATAATGGGGTAAAACGGGCGGCTTCCTCATTTCTAAACTTAGAAGTATGAAAGTTGGTATGTTGGATACTGGTCATGATTGAAAATTATCTGCGTATGCGAAGTTATAAAAAACCCATAATAGGGTAGAAAGAGGGGATTAAGGCTTATATGAAAACTTCCTCATTTCTGGAGTTAGGAGTATGGAAATTGGTATAAAGAATACTGGTCATCACTAAAAATGATCTGCGCAGGCAAAATAAAAAAAACACCTAATAGGGTAGAAAGTAATAATTGAACTCTGTCCAGGATAGTTTCATACGGTTTTATTAACTCGAAAAAAGTAAAGTTCCCTTGGGATACAGTTTTTTTTGTTCACTTTATTCAATGAAGCATGGGTCCCATGACAGCTAATTTTCGTGTAAAGCAAACAATTCTTTATGCATTAGAATAAAATTCAATAAAATCAGTATTACACATTTTTTAGCAAAGTATTGACTTGATTTTTTGCATTTTGGTAGTTGAAGAGTAGGAAAATGTCCGAATATTATTCATACGATAGTAGCTCCTGTTTGTCTAGGTATCGTTACCTTCTTATGCCTAAACCACGGGTAGCGTGCTCGGCCTGCGATCGATGAGGTTATGTTACTTTTGCAATGGTCTACCATGGCATTGCTGTTAAAAAATATATCGTGCTTTGGAAGACACGATAAGCCGATGTTTCTGGCTGCATTTGGATTGGTTAGTACACCATAACTTCAATGGGCCCGTGTGGAAGGTCATGGCCCATTCTCCTTATCCATCTATATGAAGGCCTGTGCCCCAGCAGCGGGGACATTAAAATAGATTGATGATGGTATTGATGAGACCTTAGAGAATGCATATCTACCTATTTTTTGACACAAAATTTTGCGATGTAGTACTCGCGGACGTAGTCGCGGTTGCCGGCCATTCATATTCCTATTTCTACTATCCCTACTATTATTATAAATGCGAAATTGTATATGCTCACGTCAAAACGGCTGAACCAATTTTGATGAAATTTGGAATGGAGATAGTTTGAGACAGTGCTTCCGGGTGCTCCTACTAATTACTCCTACTGATAGGAGCACCGGGACACCCATGTCCTGTCCTGTCCTAGGAAGGACATAGGCAAATTGTAACCGCGGGAATAAGGCTCATTCCCATGGTAAAATAAGTTTTAGCTCGGGCAAAGCTGTAGATTGGAATTGGTATTTAAAGCGATAGTTTGAGTTCATGGGAAGGATGATGTTTAGAATATTGACAGTTTAAGGCCCTGGAAAGGACATATTTTACTTTTTACCGCGGGAAATCTCATTGTAAGGAAAAATCACTTTAAGCGCGGGCTAATTTGGGGGCAGAAATTGGTATTTAAGTAAATAATTTGAGACCCTGGCAAGGATTATAATATCATATTCCCACGGGAAAATCAATAAGTAGGTATTATTTGTTTGTCCGTCTTTCACGTCCAAACGGAGTAACGGATCAATGTGATTTTTGGTACGGGGGTAGATTGGGAGCTGGAGAATGACATAGTTTATCCCGGAAAATATAACATTCCATCAGGATAATGTTGTGTAGTACACGCGGGCGAAGCCGCGGGCGGAAAGCTAGTTTAACAATAATAACCAAAATATTTTTTTTACAATAAAGGTATTTTATATGTCAATGTCACATTATAACATTTAAAATAAATATAAACAAGCAGTCATAAATAATTTAAATCAAAATTTAACAACACAATATTTTTCCCAAGTCCTACATAAGTACCTTTGGTTGGGTCTTATACAACTGAATGAGTATTAATGACCCCATTAACAACCAAGTCTCGTCCTAAAGGTAAAAGGTTTCAGATATTCCTATACGCATAACAATGAGACACAATTAGTCAAACGGAAGAGGCAAGGAAATCCCGTACAACCTCGTATTTTGCCTCAAGTTCTCTACGACACGGCCTTGGGAAGGCCTCGTTGCCTCATTCAGCTGATAGCAAAAAAACTACAACCAATATTGGCCAATGTTATACTACTTTCATTGCTCGTAACTGCATTGGTGTTCTAGAAATGTTTGATATGATGCTCGATTGTTTGTGTATAAGTAAAGTTTTAACTGAATTGTGAACTAAATATTTTAAAATCTTGAAGATTACAAAAAGTGTCATTAGTGTACCCACTAATTAAAATGAATAAATGAATAAAAAAATATTTATGATTACGCACCACCAGCTACAAGATGTTTCGAGGTCACCAGGTCAGCGACCTATTAAGCTTCAATTAATCACAGACAAAACATACAGACGTGTATGATTTAAAAAGATTTTATAGTAAACTAGCTTTCCGCCTGCGGCTTCGCCCGCGTGAACTACATGACGTTATCCCGCGGGAATGTGAGTTTTTCCGGGATAAAAAGTAGCCTATGTTCCTCTCCAGGCTACAAAGTATCTATGTCCCAAATTTCAGCCAAATCCGTTCAGCCGTTATGGCGTGATTGAGTAACAAACATCCAAACATCCAAACATCTAAACATCCAAACATCCAAACTTTCGCATTTATAATATTAGTAGGATGAAAAAACATAAGCACTTTCCTTAACAAAGACTTGACCCCATGGATTATACAATTGTTTCTCTCTAGTTAAGTTTACGTAATATTAGAAAAGTAAGTTACAATTTATATGGTTTCAGAGTGAAACTGCCCAATAAAATATATGGTCCACTTGTAGAATTGTAGAAAATACAACTATTAATTGAATATAGCTTGCATGCGTGTAGCTACGTTATGTTATTTTTAAAGTTCTTAAAAAAACTCGTTGATCACGCAAAGAGAACACTTAGAATTTGATGTTTTTGGACGCCTTCTTTACATTTAAATTTATTTTTATTTTCTAACCGCCGCGCCGCCGCTACGGTCTAGTGGTACCTACACACCACCGGTAACTTGAGTACCAGTACCCCGAGTGTAAGTTTTTATGTCAAGCAAACGCAAACTATTTCGAGTACGTATTTATGTCAATTTGTATGAAAACTGCATAAGCGCGCTACTCGCCGCTAGAGGCGCTGATACAGTTTTCATACAAATTGACATAAATACGCACTCACGATAGTTTGCGTTTTTTGACATAAAAACTTACACTAGGGGTACAGTGCCCGTAGTGTAAGTTTTTATGTCAAAAAACGCAAACTATTTCGATTCCGTATTTATGTCAATTTGTATGAAAACTGTATTAGCGCCTCTAGCGGCGAGTAGCGCGCTTATATAGTTTTCATACAAATTGACATTAATACGCATTCGAAATAGTTTGCGTTTGCTTGACATAAAAACTTACACTAGGGGTACAGGTCTCAACCCTGCCACATATTATAAATAGATATATTAAATAGGACGTCGTACTTTTTATTTACACACGATCTGGATTTTAATGGTTTGTGAATGTTTTCTGTTTGGATATATATCGACTTTTATTTTATTACCGTTTAATTAACTTTTTTATCGACAACGGTGTCGCACTTAGCCTTCATCACTCTTGATGTAAGTTATGATAAGGCTGAAGGTGGAAGCGCACTACTCCCGGAATTCCCAACGACTGAGAAACTGACTATCTTATCTCTAACTGCCCGGTTATGGCGTCAGACTTAGATAAGATGGTGGTAGATAGCCAGACGGACTTAGAACAAGTCCTACTATGCTACGGTAGGTAAGACTTCTAATTATTAATATTGAAACTTCGACTAGGTTAATAATTTAAATATTTCTTAGAAGTATTTAATGTTGGTTGAAATAAATACATCGCCATCGTGTCCTAATAGGGAATGTCCGACCTAGAGGGGTCTAAACAATGTCAAAGAGGGTGAAGACGTGGGCGGCAACTAGTTTAACAACCTCCTTGACACGTAGCAAGTAACCCTTACAACATTAAGAAGTTAGATGAATTACGCTGATGACTTTACGGCCTTACATCATGAATGAAACGCGTAATTGCGTAACGTTATTAGATGCATTATAAAATTGACGTGTCATTTACAGAGTAATTATTTATGTTATTTTAAGTGTGTTTTGTATGTAACGAATAAACTCAAAAAGTACTGGACTGATTTCGAAAATTCTTTCACCGTTAGAAAGCTACAGTCTTCCCGAGTGACATAGGCTATATTTTATCCCGATATTCCCACAAGAACGGGTACCACGCGGGTAAAACCGCGAGGATCCGCTAGTGCAATTATAAACTTAGTTTGTACTGTGGGAGTAGGTACCTAATGTTATTTATATCAGATTGCCACCTAAGTAAGTATACAAAAATGTAGGGTTAATTCTTTTTCTCGAAAAATTTGCAAAAATTTTCGACATACGATATAGGTAGGTAGACCTTTGGTAGAGGAAAAGTTAAAGATTTAATTACTTAATAGTTAATAAGTCTTTGAAATTCAACCAAAACTTAACCACGCGGGTGAAACCGCGGGCGGACGCTAGTATAGTATATTATTAGAACAGTGCCCGTAGTGTAAGTTTTTATGTCAAAAAACGCAAACTATTTCGAATGCGTATTTATGTCAATTTGTATGAAAACTGTATTAGCGCCTCTAGCGGCGAGTAGCGCGCTTATATAGTTTTCATACAAATTGACATTAATACGCATTCGAAATAGTTTGCGTTTGCTTGACATAAAAACTTACACTCGGGGTACTGTACCCCTAGTGTAAGTTTTTATGTCAAGCAAACGCAAACTATCGCGAGTACGTATTTATGTCAATTTGTATGAAAACTGCATAAGCGCGCTACTCGCCGCTAGAGGCGCTGATACAGTTTTCATACTAATTGACATAAATATACGGACTCGCGTCCGTAGTTAGTTAGTTTGCGTTTTTTGACATAAAAACTTACACTAGGGGTACAGTTCTAATAATATACTATACTAGCGTACGCCCGCGGTTTCACCCGCGTGGTTCACGTTTCCGTGGGAATATCGGGATAAAAAGTACATATAAACCTTCCTCTTGAATCACTCTATCTATTAAAAAAACGCATCAAAATCCGTTGCGTAGTTTCAAAAATTTTAGCATACAAAGGGACATAGGGACAGAGAAAGCGACTTTGTTTTATACTATACTATGTAGTGAAGTGATAATGATGATAAACGATTCTCATAAATCATTAATAGTATTGTTTTCAACGCGTAACGTTACTTCGTAAATAAGTAAGGGAAGTTAATTAAAACGCATTTTTCAATAACATAGCGTGCAAAATCTACTCGCGGCAACACAACAACCAACGCAACGTGAATTAAAAATAATTAAATAGGTACACGTGCTGTACATATTGTTCGATATAACAATTTATACGCAATTATTTTTAAATGTCAATATTTACTGATTGATTTACCAATGGATTTAGAACATAGGGTGAGAGCCCTGGTTTTGGCCACACCGCCCCGGTTGTGGCCGCTTTATTCACTAGCCTTTCACCCGCGGTACTTATATCATTCTCCAGCTCCCAAACTAGGTATCTCCATACCAAAAATCACGTCGACCCGTTCGCGTTGTTCTGTTTTGACGTGAAAGACGGACATACAAACAAACACACTTTCGAGGGATAAGATTGGCTGTTGGTTTTCCTTAACAACGTAACGTTTCCTTAACGTTAACATCTGACGACCGATGACGACCGATTTGGCGCAGGGGTAAACTACCTGCCTTATGCGCCAGAGGTCTCGGGTTCGATTCCCGAACAAGACAAATATTTGTGTGCATGAACATGTCTATTTGTCTTGGTCTGGGTGTTATCTATGTATATTAAGTATGTAAGTATTTACAAACAAAAAGTATTTAAGTTTATATTTATCCGTTATCAAGTTCACGTAGACACAGTCTTAATAAATTTACTACGGGCTTAGATAATTGGTGTGATTGTAAGAAAATATTTATTTATTTATCTTTTAAAAAATTTAACGCCCTCAATATTTGTATTGGCCTGTAAAATATCCTATGGCCCGCATGCATGATAGGTACTTTCTTCATCTGTGTACTTTGCCACAACTTATGCTTCTTCTTTGATACAGAAACAACATGATTATTTTAAAATAACAATGTTACGTACATAATGCAAAGGTACATAATATTATGTAAGGATACTTACCTAAGTGGATCATTTGTTTTCACAAGATGGCGGCGATGTTGGATGAATAATTATGGGGTTTAAACCAGTTGTAATGATGATGATACAAAATATCTATAAGTGATCGATAATTGATCATTAAGTAGAATAATATATTGACACTATTATTTATGATACAAAGATACAAACTATAGTTACCTACTACTATTATTATATTAGATTAAATATACCTAGTAGGTTTTATATTATTTTTATGCATTCACAATGCAATATTCCCACTTCCACATCCCGCCTGAAAGCTACTTATAGGGCTCGTGGTTTTTTACTATCACATTTTTCCTATACCTAGTAGGTATTAAATCAATTAAACGTTGTAAAATATTTTCGCCATTTAGCTCAGTCCGTTGAGAATGCGTTCTCTATATGTACAGTCTCAAACAATATTATAAAATTTTAAAATGAAATATACCAAATTAGTTACTGTTGTGTACTCACTACTCACTCACCAATGTACAAAAGTAGGTAGGTACTGCAAACAGCGAACTCCAGACATATACCCAAATTAAATTTTTCCCATCAGTCCATCACCTACGTGGCAATAAAGACAAATAAGTGTTAATTATTATACATACCTAACCATGTTTACTAATGTTCTATACACACAAATTTTGCCTTGTGCTGGGATCGAACCCGCTATCTCTGCGCAAGGTGGATATCTGGAAACCCTTGCGCCACATACGAGTAGATCGTCAAAGGCACAAAATGTGTAGGTATAGAAATTATTACATAAATATGTCCTATATAATATTGAACAAATCCAGACCTTTGCTATTGTTTCCTACCTCAGATCATATAATACTATATAATTATGATCTGAGTTTCCTACCGACAACATTTTTTTACTAATCAAAAGCATTCTGGTTTTAACTGGTTCTACAATGTGTAGAACTAGTTTTTTATCATTGTTTATTTAATTTGAATCTGTATAATATAATCGTTTTACCTCTATACTTCTTAAATAAGTATATAACTAAATCAATAAGTTAGTCCATATAACTAAACTAAATAAATAAATGGCTTTTATTGGGAAAGAAATTAACCTTATGACACGAGCTCCTCAGTGCACTAGCTGGCAGTAGCTATTAAAAAAACTTTACTGTTGCACCATACTGCAACACAAATTACATCTTTGAGAAAATTTGTAAAATGTTCAGTAGTGTTATTTTGTATAATGTCATTTATCATGTGTTGTAATGATTATTATTATCTGTCAAAATTTACTTAAGATTGTGCCTATACGTACGTTATTACGTATTTCTGAATATATAATACGTTTTATAATATATCCAGAATTAAACTAACCTTATGTGTAGGAATAGCTGGGATCCAAAATTTCAGTAATATGAAAGACTGGAAACTTGATAAAAATACCAACACAAAATACATCATCACTAAGTAACAGGGAAAACAACATAGTTAAATTGCTATAGCTGTTGATGTCGATGATCGAAGGTCTCTAAGTTCGATATCCAATAGAGCGACGCAACTAAACTTAACTACCCTCAAAGAAATCTATACATATAATAAAACAGAAACGGAAAAAAAGTCTGTACATGAAAGATTAAAAAAAAATAATTACTGCTATGTGATGTGTACAGGATATAGACCCCAAAACGATAGATATTAAAATTTTTGTCTGTTTGTCTGTTTGTCTGTTTGTCTGTTTGTCTGTTTGTCTGTTTGTATGTTCGCTTTTCACGCAAAAACTACTGGACGGATTTTTACCAAATTTTGTGTAGTAATAGCTTATAACCCGGGTCAACATATAGGGTACCTTTTATTGAATAAAAACCCCTTATTCCTACGGGAAAATACAAAGACTGATTCTTACTAAAATAGATGGCGCCACATGATTATGAAAATACGTTATATTTAATCGCTGTCTCAATTAATAATGAATCATGTTCTTTTTTTTTTACCTGCTTCAAAACATAATATAAATTGAAACCCATCCAGGCCCATATAAAATCATAAAAATAATTTCATGTTATTTACGTCATTATATCTACTAAGCAATAGATGGCGCAGGTAGTCAGTAAGATATACCTCTCACAAAAGTACATTGGAATGATTATTTTAATTAGGGTGAAAGCCCCCTCTGTTGCCACTTTAAGATGTTTTTCACTTCTTTCGCATCATAACTACTAAGCAATAGATGGCGCAGGAAGTCAGTAAGATTACGATATACCTTTCACAAATGTACATTCGAATGATTATATTAAGTAGGATGAAAGCCCCCGCTGTTGCCACTTTAAGATGTTTTTCACTTCTTTCGCCTATGGTCTTAAGTAGGTATCTATAAAATACAACATTTATATCTAAAATTGTCAAGAATGTATCTTATACTTTTCTTTACATTTTTCAATTCTTACAATACAAAAAAACTACATAAAAATTTTTTACAGACTCCAAAAAGTATTTGTCAACTGAAAAGGAAAAATATAATATCTATAATTTAGGTACCTTTTTGAGGTCGGTGCCAGTCAGTTTATTTTTTTTAATTACTTTTTATTTCTTAAGTTTTAGTGTACAATAACAATAAGTTTTAGTGAATTGTACTATAACATACCCACGGAAACTACTAAACTGATTTTGATGAATCTTAGACTGTTCCCAAAGTTAGAATACACCTAATTTAAATCAAATGGAATCATCTCGATATGCCTTAAGATTTCGAGAAATTCGTGGACAAACATAGTAAAAAACATATAACTAAGCATTCATATACCTACGAAATTTAGTTTTATTTTAGTAAATTAAAAACCTATTCTTTAAACTTAAAATGTGCGAAGGGTGCCGATTGATGTGTTTTTGTTAATCAAATTTTAAAAGATACATCGAGAAATCAATACATAACTAACTTAGATAAAATAAAAGAAACATCTAATTCGATGTAAACTGAATTATTACTATTGTTAGGTATTATGACTTAAAAGTCATAGATAAAAAGTATATTATCAAGCAAAAGTTATTAACGAAATGTTTTAAGCTAAGTAAGCACTCGGGGCAGTGGCCAAAACTGAAGTTTTCACCCTATTGATGTAATGTTTCTATTTCGCATTTTCACTCGACGCTAGATGTCGCTACAGTAAGTATAGTGGTGCCACAAATATATCTGACCCGGTGACAGTGGTCGTGGAGGAGCCACTAGCAATACAAAATTAACTGTCAAAATGGACTGCCGGCAGTCAACAGTATATTTAGTACCAAAAACTAACCACTGTGTGAAATAAGTTTGTCGCAATGTAGACAAAATGTCACCAATGTAATTTTGAAAAATTTGCTCATAAACGCTAAGTGGCCAGTACGTAGATACCCACACCTACCTACCATTTTTTATGTCATTTAACCGGCTCTGGCTACTTAGGCCTTCAGCCGTAGGTACCATCCAATAAAATAAAGGAATATTAAAAATAGTTTTCTATCTAACTTATTTATTCATTTATTTAATAGGAAAGCTTACATAAATGATGTTAAATTAAATAATTAAATGGTATTGGTATATCATTACATTTTATACCTGTTACTTAAAGAAAGTTAATTACAAGCTCTCACAAATAGGAAATGTCTCCATATCAAAATACTAGCCTTCCGCCCGCGACTTCGCAAGCTCGGACTAAACGACGACGTTATCCCGCGGGAATGTGATATTTTTCAGGGATAAAAAGTAGTCTAAGGCAGCCATTACACAGTCCATCCAGATCGCGATCACTGATCGTGATCTTGATCGCGATCGAGATTTACTATGTAGATATTTTGCGATCAAGATCGCGAGCCGTCAATCACCTTCGTACGCAGTCAATCTGGATCGCGATCATTGATTTTGATCGCGGATCGCGATCCAGATTGACTGTAATGGCTGCCTAAGTATGTCACTTTTCAGCTGCCAAACTATTCCCATTCCAAAAGTCACGTCGATCCGTTGCATCAATTTTGACGTGAAAGACGGATAAACAAACAAACCCTCTTTCACATTTATAATATTAGTATGGATACACACAATCTCTTTTTCATTTTATAGTAAAAATATGATTGGCCTGATATTATGCATTACTAAGTAAGAACATAAATTTTAGCTTGATACCTCCCACGCATACTTGAGAAAAAGTTTCTTGATAGGTAGACGGACAGATCTATGGATGAGGGCTCAACTATGTTCATGCAGCATTTGATAACAACATACCATGTTCATACCCTAGCCTGCATATTCGATATTCTTTAGACCCTTTTAGTAGAGAATAGGATTTCAAGAAGAGCGTTATGAAATCTGGGCAACAAACACACATAAACTAAACTAACACAAAAGTCACTACACCGCGCGTACGAAGTCGCGGGCAACAGCTAGTTATAAAATAAATTACGTTCCAATTTACTGAGCCATTAAATTGTGATAGTTTTATTTTGCCAGGAGACCGTAACCGTAAGTCAATATTGGTCAACTTTTTCCAATTCTTCCCAAACAAAGACAAAATTACAAGCTTCCCGCTTGCGAGTTGCTCGCGTGAGCGAGGCATACTGTACTAGAACAACATCTATCACTGTGCCAAATTTCATCCACCGTGATTGAGTAACAAGCATCCAATCATTCGCATTTATGATATTAGTAAGATTTGATATTGATACGGATTACGGATACTATTAGCAAAAGTTGATCGACCTTCTGTAACGAATGCACATGACAGCATGCGTCACGCCCGTTAAAATGGCATTGACCGGTTAAGTTACTTTCTAGCTCACTCTATTCCAATTCTAGATGTTACGCAAAATACCATCCTACAATTATGCGCACGAGTTGGCACATAATGATTTAATAATTAAAAGAAAATAAATATAAAACAAAGTAATAATGACGAATGTTGACATGTGTATGAGCATTCATTACAGAAAGTAGATCAACTTTTGCTGATCAATTTCAATTTTCAAATAATATGAATGTGATAGTTGAAAACAAAAGAAAACAATAGGTTTTGGATCAATATTGACTTTGAGGCCTACTGGCGCCACCACCACCAAACTTATTCCATGGAAATAGAAAATTATGTTTTGTAACAATAACAATATCATATCAGTCTGAGAAATGGCAGTAGTTTATTTTCAAGCCACACGTATATGAACTATCAACTCAGTGAATTGGAACGTAACCTCTTTATATTTCTCCGAGGGTAGGTCGTTATATTTTTATTATTCTAATACCTATGCTGTCCGTTCTGCCGAGTTCAGCTGTTCTGTAATATCTTTTGAAGGCTGTTGTTGTTGTAAAACCAAAATAAAGTAGTAAGGTTAGTACTAGGTTTTTACTTCTGTATTTTAATTGATGAGATGAGAAACTTACAAAATGATACTTGACTTATGCGTCGACTACTCGTCATTATACTGCGGGAATGTAATATTTTCCCGGGCTCCAGCTACCAAACTATCCCCATACCAATAATCAAGTCGATCCGATGCTCCGTTTTGACGTAAAAGATGAACAAACAAACAAAAAACCAAACACACTTTTACACATAATTTATAACATGGTATAAGATTGTAACAAATAGTAATTTAGTATAAGATTGGTAAGTAACATAAATCATTAGCTTTTCTAGGTCTACCAATCCGCACTTATTTATAATCACACTCAATTTATTTGATTTTCATTATTGTTGTTATTAAATTGGTATTAGTAGAAGCCTGTATTTATATTAATTAACTATGATATTATGATATAACTACACTTGAACTTTTATCTACTTTTTACTTTACTAATTATTCATCATAGACATTAAGTAAGTCTAGTATTATCCACTTCCTACCTATATCTTAAGATGCATCAAATCTTATGCAAATGAAATCCCCTTTCACTATTGAAATGATCATGTCTCGCTTGTGACTTGTGATTGCGAAACATTGAGTGAGAAATAAAATAAAGAATAGAAAACACTTTAATGTTGTTCTTTTTTTAATGAATAGAATCGTAATAATTATACTTTAGCTGAATTGAAAAGTGATAAATAGCAAAAACACAGGTAATGAAGATTTATTGTTAAGGGCACGATCTTCCAAATTATCGAAAACAACCAATTTTTGATTCAAAAATAAACAATCAAATATTCTTTATTTTGGACAGATAAAAATATTAAGTTCAAGTTTCATAAACGATCTTGATTATTTTGTGGCTAGAAAAACAATATTCGTATCTTAAGTCGACTTTAAAAATTTTCATAAACAAAGAAAATTTTCATTTTTTTTATATTTTTTGGGTTTTATACTTAGATTATTAATCTCTAATTCACGAATATTAAATAGAAAAATAGGTAATGACATATAGTAGATTATTCTCAGGCTACTTTTTCAAAAAGTGGATTTATGCTCAAAAAAACAACAAAAACATTGAAAAAATTAAAAAGTGAGGTTATTTTCATTACTCTTCACACATAAAGAAAAAGACAAAGACAGAGTTTTTGGAAGATCCTGCCCTTAAACGCCCTCATAAATAAAAGTAAGTAAACTATATAAAATCTACATGTAGCAAACTGGATTCATTGTTATCTGGTCATCTTATGAGATACAGTCACAGAATACTGAATAGTACCTACATACAGTCGAGTCTAAAACTTTCTCAGATTTCATTCAGATTACCAATATTCTTTTCACAAGGTTTCACATTTTATTAGCATTTTAAACAACCCCAACAAGAAAGTAACCGAATATCCACTAAATTAAAAGTAAATAGATTTTTCATCAAATTCCTTAGTTTTTCCGTGGATAAAATCTTTAAAAACGCAAACTTAATTACTAACCTGTCAATGGGTGGTAAGACACCTGTCATTTACCTGTTACATTTATGCTATTTATCAAGCAAAGGCGAAAGGCAAGCCCGGTCAAGGCGGTCTACTGGATCCAAGTAGGTATCTTAGTACCGCCAGCAACAGAAGTGCAGGATTGTGGTTACTTTTTAACCGACTTCAAAAATTGAAAAGGAGGAAGTTATCTATTCGTCGCGTTTATATTTTTTTTATATGTATGTACACCGATTACTCGAAGACGGCTAAACCGATTGTAATGATTCAAACGTTATAATATCAGGTTGTTTTTGACATTTGGAATTCAATTTAGTAGTTTTCAGGAAATCTTAAAAATACTGTCGTCTCGTTTCCACTTTATGTGAATTTATTACGTATCTTTAGGCATAACTCCTTTGTTTATAAACCGATTTAGAAGATTCTTGTTTTGTTGGAAAGGGGATACGTTTAGGTATTTTAACCGACTTTAAAAAAGGAGGTTCTCAGTTTGACTCGTATATGTAGGTATGTTTGTTCGCAAGATGGGGTTTTCAGGTTTTGGTATTATAACCGACTTCAAACTTCAAAAAAGGAGGTTCTCAGTTTGATCACATACCTATTTACCAGAATACACGAAAATTTCCTGCATGATGCAATAAAAAGAGTGAAATAATAATTATTTTTTCTTATATAAAAATAAAACCGCCGTCAATAAAATGACACCAAATGAAGTCGGTTAAAAAGTAAGAAATAATCCCTCTAATACTGTATTCACACCAAAATAATAACGTAAGTACTTTGAAGTCGGGCGGGCTTTAACAAAAACTAAATGTTTCACGCCCGACTGCAAAGTACTTACGTTATTTGGTGTGAATACAGTATTAGAGGGATTATTTCTTACTTTTTTGGTGTCATTTTTATGAAGGCGGTTTTATTTTTTTATAAAAATAATTTTTAAGTTTGATGTATATCTTAGACTAGGCCCGTATTAAGAACGACACTCAAGTGGAGATCTCTTCTCAAGTACAGTTAGAAAGGGATGCAAATACATGCAACGAATACATTCATCCCTTTCTAACTATACTTGAGAAGAGATCTGTCGTTCTAGAATCCGGGGCTTTGTTTTATAAAGAAATAAATTTATTCTTATTCTTATTGTACTGTATGTAACGACAAAGGTACTAAGCCCAATCTGAAAAAAAAACTGTCGTTTTGGTAACCGTTAAGTATCGTGATCGTATTACTTATTTTGTATGAAAACCAGAGCAGCGCCTCTTTCGGTCGTATAAGGAACTAAAATTCTATGTATTATTTACTGCAGCACTTTGAAAGCTTTTGAAGGAATAACGAGTTGTGCTAGGGGTATAGATGACTCTAGGATACCTACGCGAGTCTAGGAGACGAGTCATTTGTATAGGTGACAATCATGACTGTACCCTGTGTGTAGTGTGCGATCTAGAATACAAATGTATCGGTACTTTTGAGCTCGACTGTACTTATTTGTTTAGTCTTATCTCCATTAGATCTGTTAAGCTGTAGTGGAAATATTTGAGGAAAAAGGCATAGAAAAGAAAAACTAACCCTACCGTAAAATAAGTTAAATGTAATTTAACGACACAATAGAAAACCTATGATTTATTACGATTAGATGGTTGGCAAAACGTGGTCATAACAAATACTTAACCTGTAAGCTGATTTTATTATCTGCTGCAACCAATGAATATATACTTATCTACATGAGTCCAACACAATGAACCAATCTGCTACAATGGCGTATAAAAAACCCACTTTTAAAAATTTTAAATCCAGACAAATGACTACGAAAAACCACAACGAATGATGATTTTATGACGAGCCATTTTCAAAGGCTACGATAAAAGAAAATGAATACCTACTACGTAGATATGATATTAAATTAATTATAAAGATACATACCAGACAGAACTTATTGATGATTCTATAAGAAGTTTAACAACTTAGACTGTAGGAGTCGCTTAACTGCTACAGCACATTAAGGTGCATGTAGTCGTGAAACGATAATTTTTGAGGCCCTAAAACTCATATATATTAAATATTGTTATATAAACTTCAATCTGAGCATTTAAAAAAAAACATAGTCTTTAAGATACTATTAAAAAAAACATTGAAATGAAGCTGTTTTCAACTTGAAATACGCTACTGCTTCTAAACTACAAGTGATATTTTCACGTTTCTTTCGGAAAAAGATTGCTAACTTGCTTAACTTACAACTGAGCATTTTTCGTTTTAAAATAATACATAGTTTTGACGAAACGTGTGTTTAAGCTGTTTTGGTGCGGGTAGCGGGCGGGAAAATTAGGCCACTTTTCTAGTCGTTGGCGATACCACGGGCCTTAAATGTGTAATTTTCATAGTGCCTTTTCGTATGACCTACCTACTTATAATAATAACAAAACTAATCCCAACGTCGCTGCCTCGGGTTAAACTTTAAAGGCCGAAACAATACCTTTGTAAATATCGGCCTAAATATTGCCTTAAATAAGAAAAATAGAATGAGCAAAGCCCATTTATTGTAGGTAAGTAATTCATAATAATAATTATAAAAAAAACTTTATATGCAGAGAACACACATCATAGTAATTCCATAGAGTTTACGTAATTATACGGATATAGGATTTAGGCATCCCAAATATTTACCTCAAAACTAGTTTAAGTTATCGCTAAGCAAATATACTATTAATGGATCGACTCATTGTTGAACTGCTTAGGTGTTAATTAGAGTTAAATGAGTTTAGAACAATATTCCTCCTTAATTGAACAAGCTCAATATAACTCGACATCTTTAAAGTTAACTATTTACGAACTGGCTTTAAAAACGTATTATTATTTTATATTCTTTCAAAACGGAGCTAAAACTTCTGCACCAAACACTTTTAATTCTTATTTTCTGCGTTTAACTTTAAACTAAGATTTTTATTTCATATCTACTTAAAAGTAAATATATTTTAATTTAAGAGAAACACATGAATACCTGTTAGTATAAAAATAGTTAAGTACGAATTTATCGAGACTCTTGAAATACCATAATGAATGAACACACAATATGAGAGAACATATTTTATTACATAAATTATAACTAGAAATAAAATACGCATTCAGAACGTTATTCTTTTGTTTCAGATGGGTTGCAAAATGACGTTCGTGGACGACCTTCTAAACAGATCCTTCTACAAGCTCGGCTTACTGGTGGGAAGGCAGCCGGGCTACTTCATCATCATCCCGGTCCTGCTGTCCCTGCTCATGATCACTGGTTACCAAAGAGTCCACTATGAGATGGACCCAGAGTACCTATTCTCACCGGTCAGTGGACAAGGAAAGCTGGAGAGGAGGATAGTGGAAGAACATTTCAAAGTTAACTATTCACACAGGTTTAATGTTGGAAGGATCACACGACCAGGTTAGTAGCAACATGCTATTGTGCAATTGTTTTATTATTGAAAACAGACGCATTTGAAACTTTACGCAGAGACGAAATTGACGCTAAGAGAGATGCGTTAAAAGCTAAACCACCAGCAGCTTTAAATTACCATTTTAGTGACGGCGTACCGACTTGCCCAAAATGCTTCAGAACGTTCAAAGCCAAAATTGGCTACAACAGTCACATGCTAGCACACCACCGCGCGGAGCAAGTAGACGCCACTAGCTGAGCCTACCCAGCCAGCAGAAGTAGCCGAAATCGGCTCAGAATCTATTTTTTAATACAGTTGCTCAAAAAGTGGCGTATTGCAGGGACGTATAGCGTTCGGGATGTGGGCTATTATACACTCGAGCTTTTTCTTTACCTTTCCCGAACTCGTGCGTTTTCTTTCCCAACTGTCAAAATAATGTCTATTAAAAAGAATAAAACCAACCACGAAGTTTTTACAAAAAAAAAACATTAAAGTTTTTATGATTCATGCAAATATTTCTAAAAATAAAAAAATAATTTGTTTCAATAAGTATCAGATTTAAAAGTAATTTTAATTAAAATTTAAACATTAAATTAATCGGCCAAATTAAATTTATAAATATAAAAAAGTTGGCTGTATGACGTGCACTGCCATAGTCTCTGCTTATAGGAGTTTGCGCGGGTAAGTGAAAAGAAAATGAGGAACCTTATTTCTTTATTTTCTAAATTAGTTTTTTTTGGTTTTTATTGTGGTAGGTACTTAGTATGGTGGAATTAGTGCAATAATGTGCCTTTAATGGAAAACGATTTAGTAAAAGTGAGAAATAAGGAAATGCGCTCCTGTCGGATTCAGATTGCTTTTGTTAGGTTAGGTTTCATTTCATTTCATCTCATTTTATTTCATTTTCATTTCATATCAACAAAAAAATTCTACTGAAGACTTGGCTGTCAGTCATAGTTTCCTTTGCCTACCCAGAATGGGTGAAGAAAACAAAAAAAAACTGTTGTGTTTTTATTATTTCTTTAAATTGTTTAATTTTTTCGCAACTGTATTAAAAAAAGTTGTTCAGTACACGTGCGGAACCGTCATTGCAACTTGTTCCGACTGTCAACCCTCGCCTTCGGCGGCGCCTCGGCTCGGGTAGACATTTGTCGGAACTCTTTGCAATGACAGGCTTTCCGCACTCGTAATGAAATATACTATTATATATCTGTTGTGGGCAACTGTAAAAATAACTCTTGCCATAAAGTTTTCAAACTATTTATTTTAATTTTTAGTTTTTTGCATTCACAATGCAATTTTTATAATAGAAAAATGGAAAATGAAGTATTTAGAAAAAATCGACCCGTCTCACAACTAGCTCCGATGGGACTCGAACCCACGACCTTTCGCTTTCCGGGCGACTGCTCTAACCACTGAGCTACGGAGTCGTTACGAGAAGCGTCGAATTTATCCAATACTTCTTACTCGCTGTATAGTCAGCGTTTATTTCATCAATGTGGAGATATTACTACCCTCACACGCGAAAGAAATACCTTTCCAGGTATTTGGCAATCGCTAAAGATGAAATTACTATTGCAAGTTATTTTAATTTTTAGTTTTTTGCATTCACAATGCAATTTTTATAATAGAAAAATGGAAAATGAAGTATTTAGAAAAAATCGACCCGTCTCACAACTAGCTCCGATGGGACTCGAACCCACGACCTTTCGCTTTCCGGGCGACTGCTCTAACCACTGAGCTACGGAGTCGTTACGAGAAGCGTCGAATTTATCCAATACTTCTTACTCGCTGTATAGTCAGCGTTTATTTCATCAATGTGGAGATATTACTACCCTCACACGCGAAAGAAATACCTTTAGCTAGTTGTGAGCAGGGACCGGAACCGCTTACCCTAACCCGGGTTTTTATAGGGTATTTTAAAGACTTGTTTCTACAAACCCTTTCAAATTGATAAGCATATCATCGACTTACCGTATTGACAGGGTAACCAAATGAATCAAGTTAATTCGGGTAAGCGCTTACCATAAACGAAAAACCCTTTTAAGTCTTACCCTGCGACAGGGTTTTGAAGCGTCAAAGCAATTTAAACTTCTGCGCGCACTACATTAGACTTATTATTGTATAACAATTTCAAGTGTGATCGCGGCATCGACAAAATCTTCGCTACGTCAGATAATAACGAATCATGCGTCGTTCACGCTAAAGTTCATTTTCGCGTGATCCGTCGGTCGCCGCCGCTCGCTAATTGTTTATCCGAGTGGCCGCGGCGCCGGCATTTAAAAACGGAAGGAAGGAACTTGTTTAGTATGTCCGCTACATTACACGTGTTTGTTTGTTTTTGTTACTGACGATCGTTTTTAATTATTTGTAAGCAGTGAATTCTTAATTTTAATTTTAATTTTATTTATTGTGACAACAACAGCCATACTTAAACTAGAAAGACAAACTTAACTAAAACAGTTACATCTTCGGCCAAAAAGTTGCCCACAGTGAAAAATAATAATACGCCTTTATGACAGTTTAAAGTAAGTACCTATCTTTAAAAATATGTAAAATTACAAGAGAGTGTTTTTGTTAAATTGACACTAGCAGCATCTAATAAAAATATTAAATACCTAAGTTAAATATAAAATAATCTACTTATACATAATATTAGAACAAAATACAATACTATAACACCACATAACCACACACAAACCTTGATAAAAATAAATAAATAGAATAGAACAAATGTGCATTTGAACAGCGTTACTGAGAAAACAGAATGTCTTTCGCCCCGTTCATAAAAACACCTTTGCCTCCTATAAATGGATCGATATAATTTATATATATAACTCTTCTGTGCGTGTGTATGTAACTGAAGTCCTCCTAAATAGTTTCAATTTCAATGAATTTTTTTGTGTCTTCAGGCGGATTCCAGAATGATTTAGATTTACAATTGGACCCGGTAGGTGGCGTGCTGTCGATAAGACGGTACAAATTTCGCCGATCGAGCAGCTAGTAGCTTTTTTTTTTATTTATTACAGAACCATGAACAAGTTTACAATTTGCTTAGGTCTAGTAAATTACAAAATTTTAACAAATTATAATAAGTTATTGTAAACTCAACAATATGGCTATATTTTAAGTTAATAATGTATAGTTACAATACAAGACTCGAAGTAGGTACCTATAAAAACTTATAAATTTAAATATTGTACAAAAACTCTAGCGTGAGAAATAGGTAGTAAGCTTTATAAAATAGCTTTATAAAAAAAAGTAATATTTGATATAATGCTACTTTGTAGAAACGTTTTTCATATAAATTTAACTGACTATGGCTTCTGAGGCCTGCAACGTTATTAGTCATTTGAAACAAAAATTATCAAAAAGAAATAAAAAATCACTTAATTTTTTGGATTCGCCTATTTTTGTTAATCTACGTAGGTACTAATAGTATTTAGCCTTCTTTAACATGTGATGCAATCTCGACGCAAACTAATATTTTTTCATACAAAAAAACTAGTTTTTTTCTCAATAACTGCGCATTTGTCAGTTTTTTCATATAAAAATTGTTAGGAAATTCATTATCTGTCATGAAATAAAAACAGTTCGATACAGCGATTTTGGTTGTGGGGGCCATGCACGGTGTTTCCAAAACCCTTAAAATTGGACATCCCCCTTTTTTTCAATAATTGGAAAGAGTTAAGCTTTACAAATGCAACAGTAGAACTCCCGTGTTTCAATTCCACTTGGTTACCGAGTAATAAATTTTTGAAAATGGGCTTTTTTTAACACCGGTAAATCGAAACTTATTTGTTATTAAAAAGGTACGCGCTAAAAATTTGATTATTTGAAAAGTTCGTTTTCAATATTTAGCCGACCGAGGATCGAACCCGGGACCTCTAGAGATAGCGGCACCTTGAAAACCGTTGCGTACACCACTCGGCCACAGAAGTCATCAAATGTCGTCAAAGTAAAAAAAAAAAAAATCCAAGATGGCGGCCAACTTTTTTGTTTGTGGGCAGATTTTGATGAAACTCGATTTTTAGTACTATTTTTACAAGAAAACTGTAACACAATGTTAAAAAAAAATATAAACCAAGATGGCGGTCAACTTTTTTGTTTGTGGGCTGATTTCGATGAAACTCGGTTTTTGGTACTATTTCGTCAAGAAAAGAGTAACGCAATGTTAAAAAAATTAAAAATCCAAGATGGCGGCTAACTTTTTTGTTTGTGGGCCGATTTTGATGAAACTTGATTTCTAGTACTATTTTGACAAGAACACAACAACGCACTGTTAAAAAATTTAAAAAATTCAAGATGGCGGCCAACTTTTTTGTTTGGGGGCTGATTTCGATGAAACTCGGTTTTTGGTACTATTTCGTCAAGAAAAGAGTAACGCAATGTTAAAAAAATAAAAAATCCAAGATGGCGGCCAACTTTTTTGTTTGTGGGCCGATTTTGATGAAACTTGATTTCTAGTACTATTTTGACAAGAAAACAACAACGCAGTGTTAAAAATAAAAAAAATCCAAGATGGCGGCCAACTTTTTTGTTTGTGGGCTGATTTCGATGAAACTCGGTTTTTGGTACTATTTCGTCAAGAAAAGAGTAACGCAATGTTAAAAAAATAAAAAATCCAAGATGGCGGCCAACTTTTTTGTTTGTGGGCCGATTTTGATGAAACTTGATTTCTAGTACTATTTTGACAAGAAAACAACAACGCACTGTTAAAAATATACAAAATCCAAGATGGCGGCCAACTTTTTTGTTTGTGGGCTGATTTCAATGAAACTTGGTTTTTGGTACTATTTCGTCAAGAAAAGAGTAACGCAATGTTAAAAAAAAATCCAAGATGGCGGCCACCTTTTTTCTTGTCGGCCGATTTTGATGAAACTCGATTTCTAGTACTCTTTTGACAAGAAAACAACAACGCACTGTTAAAAATATAAAAAATCCAAGTTGGCGGCCAACTTTTTGTTTGTGGGCTGGGCTGATTTCGATGAAACTCGGTTTTTGGTACTACGCACTGTTAAAAATATAAATTATTTTTTAAAATAAAAATATAAACCAAGTTTCATAAAAATCGACCCACAAACAAAAAAGTTGGCCGCCATCTTGGATTTTTTTTATTTTTAAAAGTGCGTTGTTGTTTTCTTGTCAAAATAGTACTAGAAATCGAGTTTCATCAAAATCGGCCCACAAACAAAAAAGTTGGCCGCCATCTTGGATTTTTTTATATTTTTAACATTGCGTTGCTGTTTTCTTGTCAAAATAGTACTAGACTTCGAGTTGCAACAAAATTGGCCCACAAACAAAAAAATTTGCTGCCATCTTGAATTTTTATTTTTTTTAACATTGCGTTACTCTTTTCTTGACGAAATAGTACCAAAAACCGAGTTTCATTGAAATCAACCTACAAACAAGAAAGTTGGCCGCCATCTTGGTTTTTTTTTTATTTTTAACAGTGCGTTGTTGTTTTCTTGTCAAAATTGTACTAGAAATCGAGTTTTACCAAAATCGGCCCACAAACAAAGAAGTTGGCCGCCATCTTGGATTTTTTTATATTTTTAACATTGCGTTGCTGTTTTCTTGTCAAAATAGTACTAGAAATCGAGTTGCATTGAAATCGGCCCAAAAACAAAAAAGTTGGCCGCATCTTGGACTTTTTAATATTTTTAACATTGCGTTGCTGTTTTCTTGTCAAAATAGTACTAGACTTCGAGTTTCATCAAAATCGGCCCACAAACAAAAACATTTGCTGCCATCTTGAGTTTTTTTTAACATTGCGTTACTCTTTTCTTGACGAAATAGTACCAAAAATCGAGTTTCATCGAAATCAGCCTACAAACAAAAAAGTAGGCCGCCATCTTGGACTTTTTTATTTTTAAAAGTGCGTTGTTGTTTTCTTGTCAAAATAGTACTAGAAATTGAGTTTCATCAAAATCGGCCCACAAACAAAAAAGTTGGCCGCCATCTTGGATTTTTTAATATTTTTAACATTGCGTTGCTGTTTTTTTGTCAAAATAGTACTAGACTTCGAGTTTCAACAAAATTGGCCCACAAACAAAAAAGTTTGCTGCCATCTTGAATTTTTATTTTTTTTAACATTGCGTTACTCTTTTCTTGACGAAATAGTACCAAAAACCGAGTTTCATCGAAATCAGCCTACAAACAAGAAAGTTGGCCGCCATCTTGGATTTTTTTTTATTTTTAACAGTGCGTTGTTGTTTTCTTGTCAAAATTGTACTAGAAATCGAGTTTTACCAAAATCGGCCCACAAACAAAGAAGTTGGCCGCCATCTTGGACTTTTTTTTTTAAAAAGTGCGTTGTTGTTTTCTTGTCAAAATAGTACTAAAAATTGAGTTTCATCAAAATCGGCCCACAAACAAAAAAGTTGGCCGCCATCTTGGATTTTTTTATATTTTTAACATTGCGTTGCTGTTTTCTTGTCAAAATAGTACTAGAAATCGAGTTTTATTGAAATCGGCCAACAAACAAAAAATTTGGCCGCCATCTTGGTTTTTTATCATTTTTGACATTGCGTTGCTATTTTCCTGTCAAAATAGTACCAAAATCCGAGTTTCATCAAAATCGGCCCACAAACAAAAAAGTTGGCCGCCATCTTGGATTTTTTTATTTTTAACAGTGCGTTGTTGTTTTCTTGACGAAATAGTACCAAAAACCGAGTTTCATCGAAATCAGCCCACAAACAAAAAGTTGGCCGCCATCTTGGATTTTTTTTATTTTTAAAAGTATGTTGTTGTTTTCTTGTCAAAATAATACTAAAAACCGTGTTTCATCAAAATCGGCCCCCAAAATAAAAAATCATAAAACCTCCACGTGGTGATGGCGAAGTAAGCTAAAACTTGAAGTTTTTGTCTGTGTGTCTGTCAGTTGTCCGAGCCTCTGAAATATAGCGGTTGCCGATTGGCAGTGGAAAATAGATACCTTATTTCTATAGAAATAAGGCAGCATTTAGTTGGCATGTCGGGTGCCTCGAGGCCCCCGCCGATGCTTCACAGGTACTGCAATGAGTGAAAGTTAACATTATGACGTCACACGTGCTCAAGTGTGTTCGGGAGCTGTTTTGGCGTGTCTGCGGTTCGATTCAAATACTAATTTTTATTTTGATATAACTTTTGAATTATTGCAAAAAAAATAAAAATAGTTTATTAGAAAACTTATATTATGATCTTTTGATTTATCACAAGAAAAAAAATACCACATCCCTAATTTGAGCTTTTCTAATATGTTACTTACCTATTTTAGTCCACGGGACTTTACTTTATACATAACTAGCGGCCGCCCGCGGTTTCACCCGCGTAGTACCCGTTCCCGTGGGAATATCGGGATAAAATATAGCCTATGTCACTCGGGAAGACTGTAGCTTTCTAAAGGTGAAAGAATTTTCTAAATCGGTCCAGTACTTTTTGAGTTTATTTGTTACATACAAAAATACAAATCTTTCCTCCTAATAATATTAGTATAAATAGATATACCACAAAAAAAAAACAAATGCGCTTTAAAAATTATTAGTATCCACAACACACAACACAACATAATTATAACCGAGACGGACGCCCACCACCCCGAGATACGGTATGCAGAATGCGCGGAAAAGAGACAGGAGACCATTGATGCGATGCAGGAGACAATAGGGTAACCCAATTATGTGGTAAGTGCTTAATTCAAAACCCTTTTGATACGGTAAGCCCATTGGAAAGAAGTTAAGTTAATTCGAAAGGGTTACCCTTTCTTGAGTCTTACACTATCGATAGGGTAACCCTATAATACGGTTACCCTTTAACAAGGTTTCCCTAATAATAAGCTTAATCAAAAACAGGGGTTTTCCGGTCCCTGGTTACCTGTCCTCGGCTGTAATGTACTATTAATTTTTAGTTTTTTGCATTCACAATGCAATTTTTATAATAGAAAAATGGAAAATGAAGTATTTAGAAAAAATCGACCCGTCTCACAACTTGTGAGACGGGTCGATTTTTTCTAAATACTTCATTTTCCATTTTTCTATTATAAAAATTGCATTGTGAATGCAAAAAACTAAAAATTAATAGTACATTACAGCCGAGGACAGGTAAGTAAGAAATTACATTGTCGAGGATGGTTTGAAGCACGAGCCGCAGGCGAGGGCTTTAATCATTCGAGGCAAGGTAATTTGCTTACCGTACAAGGCTTGTATAGTGCTTTTCTCAAGAAATGCGAGGAAATAAAAAAAAACTGTTTAACGAAATAATATTTATGAAAATTTATAATACACATGTTCGGGCAATTATTAAATGTAAATTTTATTGTTTTCCCGGGCACACTTATGTATAAATCGCCCAAAATAATATTATTTTAATGGTGTATCATTAAAATACGCCAACAACACAGATTCCGAAAACGTATGCGCCTTTTTTCACTTTTCCAAATCAGATCGTAGGTTTTCATATATCTTTCTTTTGATTTTGCTGGCAGTAAGTTTTCTGTTATTAATTTTGCTTGTGCTCTCAAATTTGGTGGAGTAGGTACATACAATGTCTGTATATGTTTCATGTGCAGAACTTATTTTGATAATTTATTACACAATATAAACTGTATTGATATCAAATCAACCGCTGAAAATCATTCCCGCCGTTTTTTTTTATATTGGCTTGTGAGACCATGTTGAACGGTCATACAGCCTATTGATACTTACTACTTGCTAATAAAATGCGCAACTTCAATACCCGCTTCTGGGCGGTAGATGGCGCTGTACATATTTCCCATACAAAATTACTCGTAAACATGGAAGTATTATCAGGGGGGTGTCACTCCGCAGTTTAGGTACGTTCGGGCGGCGCGCCTGCCGGGTAGGCGTAAGGCAGAAGGATGCCGCTCGGCTCGTACGCTCCACGTTCGCGCGTAAAACAATCGATCATTGCTTTGATTTTTGTGTACCGAACAATGACTACTAAACGTTCTTATAATCCGTATATAAGATACTGTTGTGTTTACGGGTGTATAAATAAAAGAAAGAACAAAATAAACAACAAAACCGAACTCGCAAGTCGCTCGCAACCCTAACCAGCGAGCGAGCTGTTTGAGACATTCATAGAAATAGAAACGCTCGCGCGTAGATATTGGGTACAGTTTTGCTTGCATGCGCGAACTCTAGGTTATTATAACAGTAGGCAAGCGATGACAAAGCAACCGGAATTGGACTTTATTTCCACGCAGAAAGATTTATTTTTATTTGAATGAGCTTGCAGAGTGAGTCTTCTGTGCCTTAGCACTATTATTTATTCTGTGGTATTATTTAGGTAATACTTCCATGCTCGTAAAGGATATTTTGTCTATGATAAATCTCATTTTGTTTTTTCGATTGATGTTCGTGCTAAGGGTACATAGCGCTTGTGGTACAATACGAAGTAATATACTCTGTGCGCACCGTATTTAAAAAAAAGTTAACCTAATTATGATACAATAATTACCTTTATAATAATAATAATAATGTGGCTGTATGGTGCAAATGACCCTTTGCTTTTTCTGTTTTTATACACAGGAATAACAAAAGAAAAAATAAAGAAAAAAAGTTGGTAATAATATCTTTGGGTAGTACCTTTTCCGAGGTAAACATTCTAAATTTGAAAATCACTACAGTAATGAATTTCAGTACTTACTTACTGCACTAAATCATTACTGGAGTGATTTTCAAATTTAGAATGTTTACCTCGGAAAAGTTCCACGTACTGCATTCTTTTCTCAAATATAATATTAACATTTCAGAGCATAAGTGTGAAAAATAACTTGCAATAGTAATTTCATCTTTAGCGATTGCCAAATACCTGGAAAGGTATTTCTTTCGCGTGTGAGGGTAGTAATATCTCCACATTGATGAAATAAACGCTGACTATACAGCGAGTAAGAAGTATTGGATAAATTCGACGCTTCTCGTAACGACTCCGTAGCTCAGTGGTTAGAGCAGTCGCCCGGAAAGCGAAAGGTCGTGGGTTCGAGTCCCATCGGAGCTAGTTGTGAGACGGGTCGATTTTTTCTAAATACTTCATTTTCCATTTTTCTATTATAAAAATTGCATTGTGAATGCAAAAAACTAAAAATTAAAATAACTTGCAATAGTAATTTCATCTTTAGCGATTGTCAAATACCTGGAAAGGTATTTTTTTCGCGTGTGAGGGTAGTAATATCTCCACATTGATGAAATAAACGCTGACTATACAGCGAGTAAGAAGTATTGGATAAATTCGACGCTTCTCGTAACGACTCCGTAGCTCAGTGGTTAGAGCAGTCGCCCGGAAAGCGAAAGGTCGTGGGTTCGAGTCCCATCGGAGCTAGTTGTGAGACGGGTCGATTTTTTCTAAATACTTCATTTTCCATTTTTCTATTATAAAAATTGCATTGTGAATGCAAAAAACTAAAAATTAAAATAACTTGCAATAGTAATTTCATCTTTAGCGATTGCCAAATACCTGGAAAGGTATTTCTTTCGCGTGTGAGGGTAGTAATATCTCCACATTGATGAAATAAACGCTGACTATACAGCGAGTAAGAAGTATTGGATAAATTCGACGCTTCTCGTAACGACTCCGTAGCTCAGTGGTTAGAGCAGTCGCCCGGAAAGCGAAAGGTCGTGGGTTCGAGTCCCATCGGAGCTAGTTGTGAGACGGGTCGATTTTTTCTAAATACTTCATTTTCCATTTTTCTATTTTCAAACTATTTTAGCTTTTATGTAACAGAACCTTCAAAATATCGTTTACTAGCTATTTCTTACGGTTTTGACCGCGTGGATTCCTTTCCCGTGGGTCTGTCAGAATAAAATGTAGCGTTTTATAATAATACTAGCTTTCCGCCCGCGGCTTCGCCCGCGTGAACTACATGACGTTATCCCGCGGGAATATGATTTTTTCCGGGATAAAAAGTAGCCTATGTTCCTCTCCAGGCTACAAAGTATCTGTGTTCCAAATTTCAGCCAAATCCGTTCAGCTGTTTTGGCGTGATTGAGTAACAAACATCCAAACATCCAAACATCCAAACATCCAAACATCCAAACTTTCACATTTATAATATTAGTAGGATTGTAGGAGGTTTTCCTGTTTTGTTAGAGAATATGTTTACATGCTAATAGGTAGGTGTTTTTTTTTAAATACATTGCATTCCAAACGGGTGACTGAATAAATATATGAAACACTGCTGCGTAAGGGTGTGGCGACCGAAAGGTGATCCCAGGTTATAAGGGATTCCACCCCTCGATATCGGAAATCACTTTCCATGCATTCCGGCAGATCGTAGGGTGGAAAAGTGGAAGAAAGGCAGAGGACGGTAAATATAAAAATTATTTTTATAAAAAAATAAAACCGCCTTAAAAAAATGACATCGATTAAAAAGTAAGAAATAATCCCTCTTCAAATAACGTAAGTACCTACTTTAAAGTCGGGCGTGAAACATGTACATTTTTTTGTTGTTTTTGTTAGAACCCGCCCGACTTCAAAGTACTTACGTTATTTGGTGAGGGATTATTTCTTACTTTTTTAATTGATGTCATTTTTAGCTCATAGACTCTTAGTTCTAGAAAGCTGTAATTTGGCATGAATATATATATTAATCGCGCGGACAAAGTGGTGCAGTAAAATTAAAAATAAAAATTTTCGGTTATCTCCCCTTCTCGTGAAGTGGGGATGTAATTTTTTTTATAACTTTGTCATTCATACTATGAAATACAAAGTTATTATTTTCTGGCGAGAAATGATAATGGTATTCTTGCTAGGTGTATGTAATCGGTACGTTAAGTGGGTACGGAACCCTTCATGGGCGAGTCTGACTCGCACTTGGCCGCTTTTTTTAAGTTTATGAAAGTGACAAAAAGTTTACCTAAATAAGCTAAGGATTTTTGTCAGGTCCCATACAAAAGACATCAACGCGCGATGTTTTTTCCATGGCACTTGGACAAAGTTGAAGATTGAAAAAATAGAAAAGTGAAAATGTTTTTTTCCGGATAAACTATTTGACGGAGATCCATCGAACGAAAAGACCCTACTTTTTGTTCGATGGACCTCCGTCAAATAGTTTTTTGCAAAAAATCAGACGTCAGGGTGAATTTTCGCAGATCGCTAGGGGCATTCTGAGTGTTTTGAATTGTGGATAGATAGGTATTTTTTTTTATTAAAATTTCTTATTTTCTGAAAATATAAAATATTAAAAACCGTTGGACGATATTAAAGGATGTGGGCTATCCCGACCCTAAGTCGGCTGGTTACGGAGAGCTGTCACTGGGAAGGTTTTGCTATTTGATACAGCCCCAACCCAGCAACAGGTCGGCTCGATCCGTAAACCCGCATTCCGCTAGAAAAGACGCGGCCATGCTGCGCTCCAAACGTGATTCCATACGGACGGAAACGAGGACATGGGACTGTGGAAGGGGGGTAGAAAATATAAAAGAGAAAAGATAGAAAAATTGGAAAGAAAGGAAAATGAAAGAAGTGATAGGGATGAGCGAGGATGTGACAGAGAGCAAAAGACTCAACGCGATCTCTGTAGTCCACCCTTTCGGCAATACGCTTCATCATTATTTTAAGACGTGGACAATTGGGAGAATCGGCTCGGTGCTTGACGTCGCCTTTGACGTTATTTCTTTCGTTGTGGGTGCGATATAGACCGTTGGTCCCGGCTGCATTTGCAATCGTTTATACCTACCAATCCGCATTGGGCCCGCGTGGTGTGGTGGGTCATGGCGTGGTCATGGCGCATTCTCCTTTTCCATCCATAAGGAAGGCCTAGTATCTAGTACTCCAGCACTGGGGACATTAAATGGCTGATGATGGTGATACCTAAAAAAACCGGCAATGAAAATAAATGAATAAAACTGACCTAAATTGATACAGAACTAATATAGGTTGCTTCTCATTGTAAAGTTCACAACCCCCCCTGAGGTTTAATTCCGAGACAAAAAAAAACATAGGTAAGTATTGAAACATACCTTTGTATTCATAAGAAATAGAAGTGAGATATTTTTATATTAAAAGAGTGGTTTGCAGTTTGTATACTGATTTTCAAGGTGTCGCCTATTATCCTCGCCCTGGCTTCAAAATCTAGGAGGGGAAATTTATTATATGATAAATGCATTTGTAAGGACATGGGTCATGGTTGTTACATTCATTTAGGTACTTAGTTATTTAAAACCGCCTCTGTGGTCTTGTGGTTCCCACCACCGATTTCAGACCCAGAGGTCACGGGTTTTCCCAGTGGGGGTACATATTGTATTCTGTTTGGTTGGTGGTCGGACCACATAATAAATAGTAGTACGTAGGACTTGGTCTTTCGCCACCACCATCTTATCTAAGTCTAACGCCATAACAATGATGTTTTCAATATTATTGTGTTCCGGCAGTTTGACTGTTTCAGATAAGATACCTAGCCAGTTCCTCAGTGATTGAGGATTCCGGGAGTAGTGCGCTTCCATGTTCAGCGTTATCACCAGTTAACATTAGTGTGATGTTAAGTGGTAACCGTGTGATGAAGGATAAGTGCTATACCCCGTCGCGGATAAATAAAGTTATATGGTGTCGAAGTACTAAATTATAAAACGAATGTTACGCAAAGTAGGTATCCATTACACAAGCCTCTACCTGCAGTGCTTATTTTGGGTCTAGGCTAGGCTAAATAAAGTGAGTGTGAGAGATATCTGCCCTGGAATTGCGTAAGGTCAATCGTACCTTTTCATTTGACAGTTCATATTGTATCATAGAAAATGTCATTCCATACAAATTGCAGCCGATTGAATACGATATGAACTGTCAAGTTTATGCCCCCCTGATGATATTATTTGCAATTTTTATGGATGAAGCCAAGTTAACTATCCTAAATGGATCTTCGTAGTTTGTTCAATCATTATTATTACCTTCATGCGTAAACAATTACGCCTAAGCTAACATCTAATTAAAGGTAATTATGTTTACGACTTGAGGTGAGTAAGTAAGTACTTACCTACCTACATAAAATTTTAAGTCGAACATTGACTTTTGATATATATCGAGTTTTTTTTTGTTATATCTGGTATGATCCTTACTTATACCTACATAAGCAAAACGAGTTCAGTAATTAATGGGAATATTATTCATCGATAAAAACTACAAAGATCGTGATATGAATTTTTATTATAGACACGTTTTTAAGGACAAACTACACAACTAAGCATGAAGAAGATACTCGTATGAGTACTTTTAAGCCCTTTTTCTTATTTAGGTATCTACTTACTTTTACACTTTGATAAGATTTGAAACAATATCGAGTCGAGGATGGACAGAAAACAGACAAACAAGATTTACTGTTACGGATAAGTTACAATATTCTCAACGGATACATGCCTACCTACTTACCTTATAAATATTCAATCACTAAGATAAAACTTTACAAATCAAGCACTCAATAAGATTATCGTTATGTTGCTTGCTGTAATAATAATAAGTGGTAAGTATGTACCTACTTACTAAACAATTTGGAAAGCAATTTAATATGAATATTTTCGCCATTTTAGAAATTAACAGTTGCTTCAGAATCTGATAATATAGGTAGGTACTTATATAATTAGTTAAAACTACTCTTAGTAAAAAAAGACTGACATTCAAAACGAGAGAAAATAGTAGATTGTACAACAAGTGCATAAAACGTCGAGGGTAAAAGGGGTTTTATGTACGAGTTATACACCCTGCTTTTCACTTCGAATGTTAGGAAAATAATAGCAATATTGCAAAAAAGAAAAAATAAAGACTTCGCCATATTGGCGGGAAGACATTCTTTTTATTTTTTTTATACGTGGCCTTGGCAGCAAAGTGACTTTAGCATAGATCGTAGTCCATAATGCTCTTGAAATACTTATTTCTTAGAAAACTCATTAATTTTGCCTAGTTTTATTAATTAAGTAATTTAACATGATTATGTAAAAAATAATGGATGCGGGCAGCGCAGGACCGATCGTTGTGGAGATCCTTGGGGGAGGCCTATGCCCAGCAGTGGGCGTCTTACGGTTGAAATGATGATGATGATGATGTAAAAAATTGAAGAAACAGAATGAAATAACAAGTTTATTTAACGAAGTTTAATTGCGTGTGTGACTGTTTACCTGACGACCTGTCTTAGAGTTTGAGACTTTAGACGAAGATTTTACTTTATGCACTAGAGCCTAAAAAGCGATTTTATGCAGCCTATACCCATCATAAACACGAACTTTACGAGCATGAGAAGTGAAAACAATGTTTGTTTACGACGAGTTTAGTCAACTTCCAATTTCACGTTCAGTTCAGTTCGTAGATATTCTTGTCAGCGGGAATTCTGCAATATCACTGAACATAATGCCTGTAAGTATTTCTCAAAATACTATAGATAAGTATTCTTATTTTTGTATGCTTCTACCTATTCATGAAAGCAAACAACTTTTATTATGGGACCAAAACTGGAATCACGAAAAAAAATCAGCTGTTCCATACAAAAGTGCAAAAGTATTATTTTAATCAAATGGTACGGAACAGCTGTTTTTTTTCTATCGCGATTTCTGTTTTGGTCCCATAATAAAAGTTGTTTGTTTTCATGAGTAGGTAAGTATTCCTTAAATTATCCGGGGTGATAAAAAAATAACCGTGTATTTAAATTTTAAGAAAAAAATATATGCTAACGAATAAGGAATAAGGGTGATTTATCTCAGGATTTTCATAATAATTATAACTGCGTGGACTACACGGCGTTATCCCGCGGGAATGTGACAATTCTCTGGGATAAAAAGTAGAATATGTTCCTCTCCAGACTACAAAGCATCTGTGTCGCAAATTTCGGCCAAATCCGTTCAGCCGTTTTGGCGTCATCGAGTAACAAACATCTATACATCCAAACATCTAAACATTCACATTTATAATACTAGCATTCCGCCCGAGGGTTCGCCCGCGTGGACTTCACGATATTTTCCCGGAAAAAAAGTTGCCTATGTTCCTCTCCAGACTCCAAAGTATCTGGGCCCCAAGTCTGCTAATTTACAAATGGTTCAATTGAATCTTAATTGGATCTCAATAGCGGTTTTTGACATTTTTGGTATTCTGCTACTAACTTAAGACCAATGGTATACGACTGAACTGCCATTGAATATTTGCTAGTCTGCTCTTCAATCGTATTACAATCGTAGCTCGATTGTGGAGTTAATCGGTATTCTACTCTCATTGACATTTGTTTGACAGTACTCTCAATGGGGTATGTATCATAATAACTACGGTCATTACGACTATGGTCGAAATAACTACGATCGATTCACATATTTTCATAATGACTATTGAACGACTCAACTACCTGTTCATTTCACCTACGGTTGATTGAACTACAGTTGATTCAACTAACGGACGATTGGCCTAATGTTCATTTCATCTACTGGGCCCTGTTTAACCATTTTTACAAGTCTACAATTATGTAAGAAAGCTACAAATTTGTAGACTTGTAATACAAGTGCTGTTTAACCAACATTACAAATATGTAAAACTTCTACAACTAAAAATCTTACATATTTGTAAAGTCTAATGCTGTTTAACCAAAGTCTACAATTGTAGAAAACGCCTGTAGATTACAATTTACATATTTGTATTTACATATTTTTAGTTGTAAAATACAAATTACAAGTTGTAAATTTTTGAAGATGGTAGATTAAAAACAATAGAATTTTTAATCATCATCATAAGTAATAACTGATGGGGTAAAGACCTTCCTTATGGATGGATATGGAGAATGGTCCATGACCCACCACGCGGGCCCAAAGCGGATTGATGGGTATTAACGACGGCAAACGCAGCCGGGACTAACGGCTTAAAGTGCCTCCGAAGTACGGAGGAGCTTGAGATAATAAAATTTTGGTCACCCATCCCGTGACCAACCATAGCGAAAGTTGCTTAACTTCAACGATTGTAGGCCGAATGCGTTTACCACTGCGCCACTTGCTACTCTGTTTTTTTCTAATAAAAATATTTATTTAAAATTTTGTTTGAAGAGTACTAGGTAAGTACCTACTGCTGTTTTAACTAAAAAGAAAGTCATGGAAAACTTTAATAATAATACAATACTTTCACTACTAGTGGCTAGAAGCATTTTTATGTGAATAACAATTTAATTTCTTTACTTATTCGGCTGGTGCAAACAATTGTAAAGTTCTGACACAGGGTGAGTCCGCCTGTAGAAATCGTGCTACAATTTACATATTTGTAGACTTGTAATTACAATTCTTCGTTTAACGAAACGGTTTTCCTTACAAATTTGTAAATTGTCACCTGTAACTTGTAAATGTTGGTTAAACAGAAATATGTAGAATTGTATCTACAATTTACAAATTTGTAAATTTTCCACCATGGTAAACTTGTAACTTGTAAATGTTGGTTAAACAGAAACTTGTAGACTTGTAGCCTGTAAATACAATTTACAATTTGTAAATTGTATTTTTGGTTAAACAGGCCACTGGTTGTTTCGACTATGAACGACTCGCCTACAACAAGCTTATGAATTGGAAAGTTTATTAAATGGATTTGGGCGCGATGGATTGTTTTTTTGGTTAGGGTGTCGCAAACATAAAATTTTTTACTGTTTTAGTATGAAGCGGGGACTTTTCAAGAACGAATTTTATAAATATGCAAATATCTCGAAAACGGTGCGTCATAGCTGAAATCTAACAAAATTTTCGATCCCCTATGGTACTCCGGAGATACCTAGGAGGCATCCGATGGACATATAAAAAAATATTTTTTTATTTCTTTTGGTAAAAACAAAAGTGGGGACAGGGGGCGAAGCCCCCCGCCAGGGGGTCTCGGGGGCGAAGCCCCCTGCCACCCAACAAAATGTAACAGACGTTTTAGGTTAGGTTAGGTTAGAACAGTGACCAAAACGCCGCGCGAGCCGAGCGAGCGAAGCGAGCCGAGCGAGCGAAGCGAGCCGAGCGAGCGAAGCGAGCGTTCCGCGGCAGCGGCCGGCGAACCGCCAGAATCGACTTTATACACCCCCCCTACCCCCTACTTCAGTTTAATAGGAAATGGGAATATGTATATAGTCGTTTCTGGCGCTTCGCCGGCCGCTGCCGCGGCACGCTCGCTTCGCTCGCTCATGTATGTTCATGTAAACCTAACATGCTCGTCGCTTCGCTCCTCGCACCTAACAGCTATACAGTCACGACCAATAATATGTATACAACATAGGACTATGTCATATTACAATATTGAATGACTTCTGTGACACTGATCGTTTTCTTTTGGAACGCTACAGTGTGACAAAGTTCTATGTTGTATTGTATACATAATATTATTGCTCGTGTCTGTACATGAGTCACTATTTTTAAACTTAATAAACCGTGTAGGTGAGTTGACCGTAGGTGAAATGACCAGTAGTTCAATCAACCGTAGGTGAAATAACCGTAGGTGAGTTGTTCGTAGGTGAGACCAGTAGTGATTTCGTACATTAGTTATTTTAAAAATAGGTGTAACGACCAAGAGTTATTTTGAACAGTAGGTCTTTTGACCGTAGTTATTTCGACCATAGTCGAAACGACCGTAGTTATTATGATACATACCCGAAGGCAACACCATTAACTATCCAACTGAGACTCCATTACGATTCAATTACGATTCAATTGCGATTCTATTGAACTGACGTACAAGTTTTTACAGAATACCCAATTTGTTTTAATCGTAATGGAATCGTAATTGAGTCTCAATTGAATATCAATAGAATCTTATTTAAATTTAAATTAGCAGACTTGGGGCCCTGGGCCCCAAGTCTGCTAATTTACAAATGGTTCAATTGAATCTTAATTGGATCTCAATAGCGGTTTTTGACATTTTTGATATTCTGCTACTAACTTAAGACCAATGGTATACGACTGAACTGCCATTGAACTGCCATCGGAATATTTGCTAGTCTGCTCTTCAATCGTATTACAATCGTATTCTACTCTCATTTGACATTTGTTTGACAGTACTCTCAATGGGGTATGTATCATAATAACTAAGGTCATTACGACTATGGTCGAAATAACTACGATCGATTCACATATTTTCGTAATCACTATTGAACGACTCAACTACTGTTCATTTCACCTACGGTTGATTGAACTACAGTTGATTCAACTAACGGACGATTGGCCTAATGTTCATTTCATCTACTGGTTGTTTCGACTATGAACGACTCGCCAACAACAAGCTTATGAATTGGAAAGTTTATTAAATGGATTTGGGCGCGTTGGATTGTTTTTTTGGTTAGGGTGTCGCAAACATAAAATTTTTTACTGTTTTAGTATGAAGCGGGGACTTTTCGGGGAAACTTTTTCTAATTAATCTTGAACTTACTGATCTGATTGAAGTCGGTGTCAAGCCAAATAGATATTAATATTAATATGTATTTGATAGGTTACAATTTACACCACTCTGCGCATGAGATATTGTTTATTATTGTTTCACTATTTTGAAATGAAATGAAATGAAAATGAATTTTGAAATTGAATTTTAAGTATTCGTTCTTGTTACTTTCGGCTTGACACCGACTTCAATCAGATCAGTAAGTTCAAGATTAATTAGAAAAAGTCCCGCACTTTCGTATTTTGAATTGAATGATTCAATTTATTTTTCACTTTTACGTGTTTTTGGGAAATGAGTTTTTTTTGCAGTTTTGTTTTGAATGCGGTTTAATTTTTTTGAAAAATTTTGTTTTTTTTTCCTTTTTTAGTGTAAGAAATCTACTATAAGAAACCGCATAATGAGCAAGGGTAGCTCAATGTGCAACGACTATAGCCCATATCTAAATTAGAACACTCAGACAAGCACCACCCTCCAACTCGAATTGTAAAATAAAACAAATTTATTCGTGTGTTTCCTTTATTAAATCCTAACGCCCATATATTTTACTTTCCATTTCAAATAACTATCATATAAATGTCAGGTCTACACTATATGATTTAAATAAAAACTGTCTGCTAGAAAAGATATACTTTTTAGAGAAAACCTGTTATGCATTTTCCTTCCACCATCAGCTAACCTAAATTACTTGAAAGAATACAACCTAAAGAAGAATTTCTAAAATCGGTTTATAATTGTCAAAGTTATGAGGTAAAAAACATAAAAAAAAAAAAAAACTACCGAACTGAGAACCTCCTCCTTTTTTTGAAGTCGGTTAAAAATAGGTGTAACTCACAATAGTTATTTTGAACAGTAGGTTTTTTTACCGTAGTTATTTCGACCATAGTCGAAACGACCGTAGTTATTATGATACATACCCGAAGGTAACTATCCAACTGAGACTCCATTACGATTCAATTACGATTCAATTGCGATTCTATTGAGCTGACGTACAAGTTTTTACAGAATACCCAATTTGTTTTAATCGTAATGGAATCGTAATTGAGTCTCAATTGAATATCAATAGAATCTTATTTAAATTAAAATTAGCAGACTTGGGGCCCTGTGTTCCAAATTTCAGCCAAATCCGTTCAGCCGTTTTGGCGTCATCGAGTAACAAACATACAAACATCTAAACTTTTACATTTATAATATTATAGTAGGAAGGATTTAGAGGAAAGGGCATCATATTGGCGTTTTGCTGACATACCTGGACAGTAGCGCGTCGCTGTGGGAGGACGTCCACGTCAAGGGGAAGAGCAGCATGCTTTCGCAAAATACACCGAAGAATGTAAAGTTTCCGGACAGTTAAGACCTGACATTCAGAGTTTATCATATGAGTGGGGTATCGAGTATGTTTGCAAGTCATTATTTTTAAGATGGCTCTTTGTGCCCTTTCCAGACTCAGCATTATTGTACATCCAGCTCCACCCAAACCGGAATGCAGTAGGTCAGAACCGACTGGCACAA
This sequence comes from Crambus lathoniellus, assembly GCA_949710035.1. Taxonomy (NCBI): domain Eukaryota; kingdom Metazoa; phylum Arthropoda; class Insecta; order Lepidoptera; family Crambidae; genus Crambus; species Crambus lathoniellus. Next base: position 24,444,564 of record OX453301.1, read on the forward strand.
AGCCAGATATACTGTCTTCACTGTTTCACGGTCAGCAAGGTGTCTTAAGGTTTTAAACATATAAATTAGTTTACGCACCCTTGTTTTCAAGGCTTTGATTTGAGAGTGCCATTTCAAATCAGAGTCAATATGGACGCCAAGGTATTTAACGCTAGAAACAATACAAGTGGGTGAGTGAGGTTGAATTTAAGTTGCAGGTAGGAATTTTGATCACAGAGTCATCAAGTGAAACAAAAGAAGCAGACGTTATCGAAAAAGGAAGGATATTATGTGTTTTATTTATGTACAGCGTAATTAAATTATTTGAGAGCCAATCGACTACAATTCTAAGTGCATCCTGGGCGTATTGCTTGGCACTCCTCCAGTCACTGACATGCACTAAGAGCGCAGTATCATCAGCATACACATAGACATTACAGTTTGGAATGTTTAGTTTGCACAGATCGTTAACATAAATCTGGAATAATGTAGGTCCCAGTATGCTTCCCTACGGGACACCATAATCAATCGTCTCTGCATCACTGACATGCGAGTCGACTCTTAATTGCCTAAGTTCGCTCTGAGTGGTAACTTTGAAATATACTCAGTTCCCGACGCCGAATGCCTCAACTTCTATGGTTATTCAAATGGTATTGTCAAACAGAAATTAAAAACGATGAGTAATGAAGGTCGAATAAAAAACAAAATTGATTAATTTTATTGTGAGTTTGCTTTATTGCATTTTAATGATTACCACATCCGAAATTAAGTCGTATAGCTACATTCATGAACCACTTTCAATTTCAACTTGTCTGTAACCTTACAACCAAGGGTTTTGCCACGTTTTGTAATAAGATTAAAAGCGTGGGTCAGTCCAAAGGGCCGTTCATACAGGGGCACAGATAATAAAGACACCATGCGCATACTGATTGCGTATCGCATCGACGCGGACGCATAATTAGGACAGCTAATTGTTGTCATTGTTTCAATGCTTTGCGTTCTTAGTTCTTATGATAGATCGCATGTGTCAGATAGGTATGAGGGAAGATAAGCATCTCTATTCAGTGAGGGCCTAATTTTGCTAGGCAGATAATCTGCATCGCCGCCTAACACCTTACATGATCCGCACCGAGGTGTGGATCAGCCCCGATTCACTACTAGTTCGGAAAGGGAATTGCATTCGAATCTGTGCTTTTGTATAGGTGTATTGTGAAATGAGCGACAGTGACAATGCATACATTTCGCTGGCGGGAACGGGGTGAATAAGTGGCCAGAACTAGAAAGGCATTTCTAGAATGCACACAATACAATCTGCTATTGTTAGGGTACTTCAAGTATCTACTCAGTGAGTTAGAAATTAATAATTATTATATTTTAACAACAAAATAGCTGTATTATGTCGACCGCAATTATTAGCATTATTTAATGCAATGTAAGGCCAAGCGCATCGAAAACACAGTTTATAACAGTATATACAGGGCGTCCCAAAATTAACTCACATGGAGGGAAAGTACCTTAAATACTCAAGATATAAAATTTTACTGAAAGGAGACTTCATTTTTATTTTAAAAAGAAAACGAACTGCATTTAAAGAATTTTAAGTAATCAACTGTCTGAACTGGGAATCAAACCCGGAGATTGAAAAAAAAAATTTTTAAACGCAACTACATTTTTAACTGCATAACCAAAGCTTAGAACTTAATCCAAATGAACTTCTTTCGAAAAAAAAATTAGTTGCTTCTCTTCATGTCCAACACGTCTCGTAAACCTTGTTTCTATTACCAACCTCGACCTCTTTTGTTGCAGGAAGATTCGGCCGCGTCATAATCGTGTCGAAGGACAACAACACGAACATGCTCCGCACCGAGGTGTGGAAGGAGCTGAGAGAGCTGGATGAGCTGGTACAGAACATCACGGTTACCCTCCCTGATGGAGAGACCTTCACTTACCGGGAGGAGTGCGCTAGATGGGAAGGACAGTGCTTCGTCAATGATATATTGAACCTCGACAAGATCATTGGAGAGGTAAGTTTTCTGGAAATCAATTCCAGTAGCGATAGAACTAGACATCGCCATGTCAGTTGTTTATTTTATACTATGGAAAAATGGTGTGTTATAAACTGCAGATAAACAAAATAGAATGCCATGACAAACCTCAATACATACAGTGCAGTACTGGCACCATAAAATAAGTGTTTTAGTAAGAAATATGTAGCTGGGTATTAGAATTCTAGCTATACTATATAATTCAGATACCTACCTATCTGTAAAAAAGTTAGAGAAAAGCTAGGAACCTTATACATTTGTATAGTAACAACTATCTTCTCAATCTAAGGAGCAGAACTAAAAACCATGACTGAAACAAAAAATAAGACAAAATGGTAATATTTTGTCAGGTTGTATTCTGTAGAGCCTACATATTATATTGTAGTCTCCTATGTAGTGTAGACACTTCATTATTCTCCACTCTTCGACTCATTGAAAGTATTGCGTTGTCCGACAAAGAATTTGCATATTTTACTGTGTCAGGTTTACCAAACACACTCATTCAAACAAGCCTGTTCTTACTATAGTTTTCTTACACTTTCTCCTTAAAAACAATTGTTTTTATATATTTTACTAACTGGGTAACACATTACTGTCTACCATCAACAACTTACTCACTTTGATGACAAACTTTCCTCATGGGCTTGACCTCACTTACACGAGATTCTACTTCTAAACTGTTTCAAGGAAAACTTAAAAAGGTCAGTCACGGGAAGTTCACGTTTACCCATTGCCATGGTCGCGAATTTGATTGCCAGACTCGGTGCTTTGTCATTCGGAGCCATTCGAAGTAATCACCCATAGATCACTGAATCACTGATCGTTAATAAACAATAGACAATTATTACTCAGACTATCTATAGCCGCAAACCGCACTTCGTTACATTAAACAATGGCATTTATTTAGAATACCACCCTCGATGACACTTTTGGTGGTTGATTAAATCTACAATTGCGTGTTGAGTTAACCACTTCCTACATCATCACTTGTAGGTAATTTTTTCTTGTGATTTATTGACGCTTGTAGTTATAATCATACTAACATTCTTGCTGAATCACACATTTGATCGATCTAACAACCGGTGATGGGTATGGTATGGTTATATTATAGAAATTAGGATATTGCTAACTTTTTGTATCACTTCCCATATTAAGTGGGTATGATATCATCGTATAGGAACGGGGAGGATAAAGTTAATTTTCCACTAGATTTCCGAAATAAAATTGTAGGTATCTGTTAAAAGTAGTCATCATCTTGAAGTATGTATGCAATGCATCACGTTATCATTTATATCAACACTGGCCTGGCACCAACCGGATTAACCACTTTCAGGTAGTCTCCTTATACGATGTCGACTGGGCGACTTAGGTTTTCTAGGTATGCTAGAAAACCTAAGTGGCCCAGTATAAGTAAACCAGTATGAGAGTACTGACCTAAATACATATAACCGAGCAGTCTGAATTATTATTGATGACTTCTGGTTAATGCGTCTATACTTGTGACATTTTACCGAACATTATCCTGTCACGTGACCGTCTCAGAAACACGTGTCAGTCGTGTGTCGTGTCAACGATAATGTGGACGACTTTTGTTACGCGAACAATTGTCATAAGCTTCAATCTGGCTAGAATCCATTCCGAATACTGGAAGAAACTACTGGACACGGATAAACGGCAGGACAATGTACCTACAAAGTTACGATCTACTAGCCGGGTGCAGTGTGAACGCTGGTCTGTGTACTGTCACGCATCTAAATTAAGTACCTACCTACGTGTTACGAGCAGCCGATCCATCAAGAGTTGGTTTTTTCAAAGGATGTTCGCTATTGTCCGCGTGACCAGGAGATCCAGACTTGCATTTATGGCACGCTTCGAAGTTCGCCAGATGACACATAGGTATACAGACACGGGATAGGAGTGGATCCCGAGTTTAATGCAAGTAATAGGATATTTAAATGACGATTAGACGGGATGTTTGAAATTTTATTTTATGCAGTTAAGTATCACTAATAGAGTATTGAATGGCCGGAATGACTTGATAAAAGACTGTAAAAAACATATAAGTTTTTTTTTTTATTTAAGGAAAACTTACTGCTTACATTTTACATAATATTTATAAATAAATTACCCTAAATACCCTATTTTAAAATACCCTATTTTCGGGAATCTTAGCCTTATGGATATGAAACAATTTTTAATAAGCGCGTCTTCAGTATACCTATGTTATGTATGATGTCCTCTTTGGATTTTAATTATTTGAAGTGGAAACTACGATTGATGCTAAATGTATTGATGAATGTAATATGTAGGTAGGTAGGTATATTATGAAATGTTAAATCTAACTAATAAAAAATGTTATCTCGAGCTTCTCCGCGCTTTGGAAGGCACGTCAAGCCGTTGGTCCGTTAATACCCATCAATCCGCATTGGGCCCGCGTGGTGGGTCATGGCCCAATCTCCTTATCCATCCATAAGGAAGGCCAGTGCCCCAGCAGTGGGGACATTAAATGGCTGATGAAGATGATGCTAATTACGAAAACGAATATAAATCGATCGGCAATTTAACGTTGAATACAGCGCAGTGAATTGATGATAATGAGATGTATAGTTAACTAGCTGATCCTCGCGGTTTCACCCGCATGGTTCCCGTTCCCGTGGGAATATCGGGATAAAATATAGCCTATGTCATTCGGGAAGAATGTAGCTTTCTAATGGTGAAAGAATTTTCGAAATGGGTCCAGTAGTTTCGGAGCCTATTCGATGCAAACAAACAAACAATCAAATCTTTCCTCTTTATAATATTAGTATAGATGAACATTTAGGTAGGTAATCCAAAAGACTGATATGCCATCGCATGTGTAGGCTCCAGAAACAATATTTTTAGATCTTAGGCCGCCTAAGATCTAAAAATATTGTTTCCGCCTAAGTTAGGCGTACATAAGACGGTCACGCAACAATCAGTCAATTCCATCACTCAAGTCAAGACTAGCTAATCAATCGGTATAGAGGAACTTCGGGCAGCGTTATGAATGGTTAATTTTGATGGCTAAAAGAATCGTGACTGATAGCAAACTGACAGCAAAACCTATCGTCTAACGTCTAAAGGGCGCCTTAGAAGTTTTATAGGTAACTTACCATCGGTTTCACCCGCCTAGCTGGTACCCGTTCCCGTTAAAATATCGGGATAAAATAAAAGCCTATGTCACTCGGGAAGAATGTACGGAGTAGCTTTCATTAGAAAGGACCATTCAGTAGGTCAATGAATATTCTAAATCGGTCCAGAAGTTTCGTAGCCTATTCAATTCAAACAAACAAACAATCAATCAAATCTTTCCTCTTTATAATATGAGTATAGATAAGTAAATATTAATATTGTTGTTTTCAGGTGGAGCGAGGCGAGTTGAATCTCACATTCCCGATAATGTTCAACCCAGTGACGTGGGAAGCTCACGCCTTTCCTGTCTTCTTCGGCGGCTCAAAGGTGGTAGATGACACCATAGTATCAGTGCCGGCGGTACAGCTGGTGTGGTTTGTGAGGACCGACACGAAGTTACAGATGCAACGGTATGTATGTGATTCATAAAATGTGTTTTTCTGAATTTCTTTCCGACTTTAAGTTTAAGCTTGTCTTGAGACGTCTAGACGGCGACGGAGGTCTAGCGGTCACGTGACATTTGAATCACTAATGTCAATCCCATACATTCTTTCTATTCTACTGGCGATATCGTTTTTAGAATAAGCAACTTTAGTGTAGTCAATAAAGCTAGTTGACCCCCACAGTAATTCCTCAGGCAGAAAAAACTTTACAGCGTGATAAAGTATCAATAAATTAAAAGTATGGTATAAATTTCCAAAAAATAATAATAATAGAAGGTTAGGTATTTTTTTATGAAATTCTTATTTCATTGATAACTTTTTTTAGGAAAAACCCCAGCAGAAACACCAAATTTTAATAAAATAATTGGGGTGACTTGGACTGAAAAATGTCTCTGTCGAACTTTTTTACGGAATTATACCATTTTGCTAAGCGTACTCATGTTTGAAAAAAGCTTTGGATTTTTATCAAGTATCACATACTAGTATAAATAACTCATTTGGTAAAATAAATTTGGACTGAGAAATTACTCAGTTCAATATATAAACAGATTTGTATCTTTAGGTATAAATACCTAACTTCCGTGTAAGTTTTTTTTGGATAATCACTTAAAAGTTTATGGCTCATGCTATTTTATAACCCATCAAAGTTTCATCGACTGAGGAATTAATGTATGGGTCTCTATACAAAGAATCTGTTCATTGCCTACACTACTTGTCTAGGCCCTCACATCTCATTGGGATAAATCGCCCAGATTAAGTAATTACCTAATAATAATAATTAATTTAAGAATGTGGGATATCGTACCGTAAGCACGATAAACTCTCGTTAATGGTAACGGTAACATTGATCGTATATTTTGTATGAAGCCACACCGCCGACACCGCCACCGCCGCGGCACGAAAATTCAATACCCGGGTACCTACACGAAAACGTAGTTCTACATTTAATTAGAAGTAGGGCAGGCGTACCGGTTTTGGCCACTGTACCGGTTTTGGCCACTGTACCGGTTTTGGCCACTTTTTGCTCTTAAAAGTTTTATAAACAACTTTTAGCCATTTTTGATAAAGGCAATTAAAATAAGGTATTTTAAGGTAATAATAACAACCGTTAGAATTCCTATGTCATAAGATTTTTTTTCAATAAATTCCATTTTCTGTTTGAAAAAATGTTTTGTATGAAAATTTTAAGAAATTTGTTTTGGATGAAATCCTACTAATATTATAAATGCGAAAGTTTAGATGTTTGGATGTTTGGATGTTTGGATGTTTGGATGTTTGTTACTCAATCACGCCATAACGGCTGAACGGATTTGGCTGAAATTTGGAACACAGATACTTTGTAGCCTGGAGAGGAACATAGGCTACTTTTTATCCCGGAAAAAAACATATTCCCGCGGGATAACGTCATGTAGTTCACGCGGGCGAAGCCGCGGGCGGAAAGCTAGTACTTTATAAACCTTTGTTTTTTACAATTAAATTATTGTTTTGCAATTGACTGGTTCCTAGCGCATTAGAACATATTGATTTTACCTGGGTTTGATTTTGATTTTTTGTCTTGCTTACCCCACTAAGGTGTAAGCAAGACGGCATGCCGTACCATATCATATCGCGCGTTATAAGCCGCTCATGCTAGGCCGGCTGAGCTCTAATCCTACCCAAGTACAGCGAGGTGTGAGACAGGGAGACGTCATTCTGTCCGAAACTGTTCACAGCTGGCGTTGGAGGATATTTTTAAGCTTCTGGACTGGAAAAGATGCGGCATCAATATCAATGGCGAGTACCTTACACACCTTTTTCGGTTTGCCGATGATGTAGGTAGTTCTTATGGCTGAGACCTTGGAGGACCTGAACACAATGATGGAATGCTGGAAGATCTCACTAATGCTCCCCAATGAGTGGGTCTTAAGAAGAACATGGATAAGACGAAAATCATGTCCAATGCCCATGTTGTACCCGCTCCAGTTAATGATGGGAACATTACACTCGAAGTTGTTGACCACTATGTTTAGCTGTAAGTCCAATTTCGAGAGAGTATAAATATTACGAATAACAGGATTTTTACCATGTTTTGAGTTGTTCGACGCGACGAGTTGAGACGAGACCATGAAACTAAGTTAAAAAGTTATTTTGAGAATGAGATCTCTCGTCGAGTCGAATCCAGCGGATGCTGTCGATCTAGCTACCTAAACGCTGCCTCCTCGGATGGGCAGCGTTCGGGAAGCTCCGGCATATATTCGCGTCCGAAATACCTACCTCAATGTCTCAAGACGAAAGTCCTTGACCAGTGTGTGTTGCCAGTCACCTATGGAAGTGAGACGTGGTCTTTAACTATGGGTCTCATAAGAAGGCTCAAAGTCACCCAGCGAGCAATGGAGAGAGCGATGCTAGGTACCTATTTCCCTGCAAATCGAATCAGAAATGATGAGAACTAAAACAACCGACATCGCTCGAAGGATTGCATCGTTGAAGTGGCAGTTGGCGGGAAACATAGCGCGGAGAACCGATGGCCGTTGGGGGAAAGGAAAGGTTCTCGAATGGCGACCGCGTACCGGACGACGTTCCTTGGGCATGCCCCCTACAAGGTAGACCGACGATCTAGTCAAGGTCGCGGGAAGCCGCTGGATAAGGGCAGCACAGGACCGATCGTTGTGGAGATCCTTGGGGGAGGCCTATGTCCAGTAGTGGGCGTCGTTCGGCTGGCATGAGGATGATGATGACATTTTAGTCTGATTACAGTAGTCACGAGCAATAATATTATGTATCTATACAACATAAAACTTTGTCACACCTAACTATGATGTTTACATATGCTCATGTCATGACTGTACGTCAAGCCTTCGACCATTCCCTCAACAAGCTTTGAAAGTAGTTTTTTAAATAGACACGGTCACATACCGACAATGTTAATTTTATTTCTGACTAGGGACAAAAACGTATCTATTATTTATGCAAATCGGTACATAGTAGGTATATCCCTTAGGTAAGTCATCAGTAGGTACTTACATGAAGTCAGGAAATTAATATTATGGCAAAGTAACTAACCTAGCGACTGCATTCTAGCCGCAATACGTATGGTAAAGTACCGCCATAGTCCATTAGGAGATTAAGTAGGTACCTATAAATTATATGACATACCTAAAGCCGGACTCCTATTTTAAAATCGTAATGTCCTTTGGGTGGGACATACTACTAACTAGCTGTGCCCAGCGGTTTCACCCGCGTGGTTCCTGTTACCGTGAAAATATTGGGTCAAAAACTAGCGTAGGTGTACCTGTCCTATACCAGCCTATAATCTATTACCTACTGTTCGAAATTTCATCCAGAGCCGTTCAGCTGTTCTTGGGCGATTGAGAAGGAAACATCTACCCATCTTTAATATATAATGTTATAAGATTTAAAACTCAATAAAACATTTTTTTTAAATTTCAGAGGCGCGGCATGGGAAGATGCATTTCTTGACGAAGTCGGAGTCGCCGAGGACACCGGTCGCTTCAAACACATATCGGTAGCACGATTCGGATCCCGAACTCTGGACCACGAGTTGGAGAAGAACACCAGAACCGTTATCCCATACTTCAGCTCCACGTTCATTCTCATGGGGATTTTCTCTGTCGTCACCTGCATGATGGCGGATTGGGTCCGGTCGAAACCTTGGTTAGGACTACTCGGAAATATATCCGCTGTCATGGCGACCGCTGCAGCTTTTGGTTGCGCTATTTATTTGGGGATTTCATTCATTGGCATCAACTTGGCCGCTCCTTTCTTGATGATTGGTAAAGTTCACTTTTGTTTTTCTTTTATACCTAACTCTGCTTCTTTGAACCACTTTTAATTTATTATATTATATCGTGAAATTATAGAAAGGATCAATTTCACGAAGATACCGAATCCTTTTGGATACTTACATGGCTCGCCCCCCTAGCATGACCAACCAAAACGCGATATGATAGGTATAAGTTATCCGGTTTAACTGTCAAAAGACTATGGGTTTTGACGTTTGAATGTCAATAAATCGCTTTATCATGCGATACATATCGAGTTTTGGGTGGTCATGCTAGGCTTACAGTTTATGATTTATATCTTAAACGTGATATTATACGTACCACTAATATTTCTGAAATGTTCCAGGTATTGGTATCGATGATACATTTGTAATGCTAGCTGCTTGGAGACGAGCCTCTCCCAAGCTGGGCGTCCCCGAGCGTATGGCAGTGATGCTCTCGGAAGCAGCCGTGTCAATTACTATCACTTCTGTCACCGACATGCTGTCCTTCTTCATCGGAATCTTCTCACCATTCCCCTCTGTACAGATCTTCTGCATGTATTCAGGTGGGTTTTTCATGAAATATGTATGACTGGTTTCACAGCTATCCTGCCCGCATGCGGGAGATATCCATGCCTGGGAAACCTAAGAGAAGGGGAGAAATTTTGCAAGTTTGGATGTAAGTGGTAATCTCTGGAACTACTGAACCGATTTGAAGATTCTTTCACCAGTAGAAAGCTACATTATTTCTTTATTTGACCTTCCAGTACCGTGTACTTTAGGTACTTGTCTTACTGAGGTGTTTGTTATTATGTTGCAGGACTCGCAGTTTGTTTCACGTTTGTTTGGCATCTTACATTCTTCGCTGGTTGTGTCGCAGTGTCGGGCTATCGAGAAAAGCAGAATCGTCACACCATCACTATGTTGAAAGTTTTGCCCGAGTCCAGGGCTCGGAAAGGTATGACCTTCTTTACTTATATTTTTTCAAGAAATCGATTTTAAATATCAATGCAGTATCTTAAGGCGCGCTTATACGAGCAATTAAATTCCTGTCAATCCCCGCCAAATATAACGTCACGACCACCTGTCAAAATCAAAATGTAGCAACCTAGCTAAGATACCTACCTAAGACCACACAATACCACGAAATATGGAGCAACATCGCTCCACATAATTGCTCCAGATTGATCCATTACAGTTGCCAGGCAATTATTGACAAAAATTGCCCGTGTACGCGCACCTTAATTAACCAACTCACGTGAATTATTTATCTTTACAGAAAAAAAGTCTTGCATGTATCGGCTATTCTGCACAGGAGGGATCGACCCTGACGATCCTGATAACCCTATTGACAATAAGGAACATTGCATCATGTCCTTTTTCAAAACGACTATGGCTGATTTCCTCAACAATGGAATAGTCAAAACTTTTGTCATCATTATATTCTTGGCTTATTTGGCTGGCGCTGGATATGGAGTGACCAATCTCAATGAAGGGCTTGAAAGAAGAAGACTCTCTAAAGAGGATTCTTACTCTGTGGAGTTCTTCGATCGCGAAGATCTTTACTACAGAGAGTTTCCTTATAGAATTCAGGTAAAGTTAAATATACTTCTCCAGTTTTGGAATACATTATTCTTAAAGTCATAGTCATAAACGAGTTCTTGTAACATTTTCTTCTGCTGCAGGTGGTGATAAGTGGAAATTACAATTATTCAGAACCCCAAATACAGGATGAAGTGGAACTTTTAACGCAAAGATTGGAAAATACGTCGTATATATCAAATTCACTGTACACCGAATCGTGGTTAAGAACATTCACCAACTATGTTTCGAGAAATAACGATTACTTAAACGTGACCATCGACAACGAACCCGATTTCATACAAAATCTGAAGGAAGTGAGTAACCCACTTACCTATATGAAACCTTTTCAACTTAAGTATAGCTATTTGGCAATTTGAATTCATATCATGTTTGTTTCATCCAATAAGCATTTAAGAAATAGAAAATAGATCACATAGATGCGTACTGTACGTAAGTGCATGTACCTACTCATGAGGCAATTTGTTACAGTTATGGCTGTTCCCTGCAAATCCATTCTCGTTGGATGTGAAGTTCAACGAAGCTGGCGATCGCATTGAAGCATCAAGATTTTTGATACAAGCCATCAACATTAGCGGCACTAATCATGAGAAGGAAATGGTCAAAGTGTTGAGAGACGTCGTCGCTCAGTCGCCCTTAAACGCATCTGTCTTCCATCCATACTTCGTCTTCTTTGACCAGGTAAAAACTGAAGTTATTAACCAACCAAACTAGTTTGGTTTAATAATTTCGATGTGGTTGTATCCTAATAAAATATATTTCTTTTTCAGTTCGAGCTGGTGCGACCGACTTCCATCCAGAATCTGTGCTACGGAGCCCTGATGATGATGATCACATCCTTCATATTCATCCCCAACATCCTGTGCTCGCTTTGGGTCGCCTTCAGTATTATCTCTATCGAAATCGGGGTAGTCGGATACATGGCTTTATGGGACATAAACTTGGACTCAATATCCATGATAAATCTGATCATGTGTATAGGATTTTCTGTAGACTTCACCGCTCACATCTGCTACGCATATATGGCATCCAAAGCCAAATCGCCGGATGCGAGGGTCAGCGAGTGTCTTTTCTCTTTGGGGCTACCCATTGTTCAAGGTTCTTTCAGTACTATACTTGGAGTAATAGCCTTACTCCTAGCAGACAGCTACATATTCTCAGTTTTCTTCAAAATGGTGTTCATGGTAATATTTTTCGGAGCAATGCACGGCTTATTCTTACTCCCCGTCCTTCTGTCATTGTTTGGACCGGGTTCTTGCACAAGAAAAGAAGAAGACATCAAAATGTCAAAGATAGAAAAATGTTATCCTCATCCGTATTGCTTGCCACATCCTCAATTAGTATTGAACGATCAAATCTTCAATGGGAAAACGTTAAACCCAAACGGAGTCTATAAAATTTATGGTGATGACAAAGACCTAGGCATCGGCACTTCAGGGGAAGACACAAGTGAAAGTAGCTCGAACCAATCGCAGCGACGACAGCTTGATGACGATGGAGGACGTAAAAAATACGACGAGGGATGGAAAAGATCGAGTTATTGTCAGAGTGCGAGCCAATTTCAGCCGTCTGGAGAGCTGGATATGTATGGTCACGAGTTGGATAGGACGTGGCAAAGGCAACGCTACGAGGATAACCGACGAGTGTTCGACAATTACAGGAAAGCGCCGCAGCCAAGGTCTAGAGACGACGAGTGGGTCACTGCGACCCGCAAGAGCAGCGACGACGGCCCTCGTCGCGAAGGCACGTACAGGGTCATGCGCGCGCACTCCCACCACAACATCCACAGGCCACGGGCTCCTCGGCGGTCCAACTCTCACCAAAATCTCGAACATTTAGATTACGTAGCAGAAATGCGATTTCCTTGACAGTAAAATATGGTAACTTCCAAGTGTCGAAGTTTTCAATTTTATTAAAAGTGCTCAAATTGTGGACCAAAGTATTTACCTGCTACTTTCGTAAATTCAAATATTTTAAGATATGTATTTAGAAGAAACTTTCCTAATATTGTGTTGTATTACGAAAAGTGGGATTTTTATCATGTTTTGATTTGTGGTCGACTCACGGATATGTCGGCACAGTTGCATGCCCCATGGTCACGGAGTGGAAAACAAATGTTCAAATCCCTCCTTTTCGTAATATTTACAATGTTAATGACCATGAAAGTTTAAAAAGTTATTGTGTTGTATACTATATTAGCAAGTATTATTTAAGGTATACTTATTTAGATAGAAAAACAGTAAGTAGTGCTAATAAATATTGTTTCACTAATAACTACTAAGAAATTAGTTAGGAGTTAGTCCTCCAGTATCCAAAACAAGAAATCTAGGGCACAATTATTTTTGATATACCTACTATGACATTTTTTAAATACTATGATTTTATGTAGTTATTTATTTAGTATACAAATTACTAAAAATACAACACATGCTATCAATTTGATACACCAGCAATAACAGATGCGAGTGAAACACAATATTTTTAAAATAATTTATTAAAATATTACTAGTTCCTAAAACTAATAATACTTATAAAGTAAAAGTACCAATCAGTCAGTGTTTCGTATATTTATATAACTTATACAATGTTATATTCTGAATCGGAAAATTTCGTGTCTTATGCTTAGTTTCATGTGAATTGTGTGATATTATAAAAATCGGGGGTAGATAAGGTTTTAACTTTAATGGATTGTGTAAATATAAGTGTGTAATTCGATAGACAATAAGCCTCCATTGATTTAAAGGAGAGAAGCTTTAACGTTACCTGTGTTTAAATACTGTAAATAAAAATATTAATTTGTGATATCTATATCTTGCTGCCATGTATGCTATCCCAATTTATATTACTTATGTAAAATATCTTCTGTATGAAAATAACTACTTTCTTTGATTATTACAACAATAAGATAATGTATTATACAAGCTACATTAAAACTTCTATCATTATTTACTTTCTGCTGATCATGAAGTTTGAAGTTTATGATTGATTTCCATTGTGAACAACTGTTCGCAAATATCGTGACTGAATATTGTAAATATTTTGTTTAATATTAATAAAATTAGTTTTGATAAACAAAAAAGTTTTATTTACTTACTGTTCAAACCTTTCATTTATAATGGTCCTAGAACTAATTAATTCATAATGTATAACGAATCAGGTATACTTGTATTACTATAACTACGATAATTACACAATAATATTTTAACAATAGGTACTACTTGTCTTTCAAGTAATGAGAAATCATTTATTTGATAATGACACCTATATAGCGTTCAACGAACCAACATAACAATTTTTAACTGGGCACTCATAATAACAAAAAAGGATTTTACTGCTTTTTTGACCAAAAACAAAATAATCAATACCTCAGTACTCAAAACAACTACAATGTTTTAATCTAATCTAATCTTACAAGTAATATTTTACGATTAAACACTAGTGATATTTGTCTAAGACTAAAATATATTATGAGCATAACTTTTACTGTCCTTAATGTTATTTTAAATCCATCGTGAGGACCTTGCTTGCACTAATTAGAGTAATTAGTATCCGTTCAAAATATAGCACACCATATTACACTTCTTAGTGAATTGCTTGGAAAATTGACATTCTTCCTTCGATCAACAATAACAAAGTATTCTTCATTCGGATTCAGATTAAAAAAAAACGCAATCAATCATAAAACTCAATTTTTTAACACAAGTAACAAATGCAAACAATGTGAATACTACAATTCTTATGCTCGCGTCATTAACTAAAACAATTGAATTTTATTGTTTGTTGTATACTTCCCAACTCCAAAGTATACAAGTATACAGTGTAGCATTTCTCGCAACACACAAAAATGTAATATGCGGTAAATCATTTACTTATATACAAATGCGTATTTAATCAAATAATTGTTTGAGATTAACTACATACCAATTACTCAAGTCACACACCAATTCCTCATCTCACACAGATATTGTGATATCTCAATTTGGCAACACTTTTTATGACTGGTGAACAGTCTGCGAGCAGAATCGCAAAGAAAAACTCTATATAGTATATGTACAGTTGAACCAATTAAAACGTGCCAGCATAAGTTCATTTTCAAATAGATATAAAAAGTCAATAAGGTCGAAATTCAAACTTATTGACGATGACACTGACCTTTATAGTTTTGACGCTTTCAAACAAATTATTTGCAAAATGGATCAAGAATTCAATTGCTTTGACTGTACACTACACCCTTCTAAGATGTTCTAGCATGGATTTTTGCTAACAGTTCACTACAGAATAATATGAGATCACTAGTTGCAAATCTTTCACCCATAAAATCTAGTAAAAATGATAATTCTCCATTTCTATTATGCGAGTTTGGTACATTATGTTTCTCTACTAATTCAGTAATTAATGTTTTAGAATCATTAGTATCAACTTTCTTCATAAATGCGTCTTTAAAAGCTTCAAACGGCAGTGTATCAGCTAACCTTAGTTTCGAAGACTCATCTAAATTCGAACCAAGAAGTTCAACAAAGTCGGGTTTCTGTGAAAAAATATTGAACAGTTTAGTTTAGTTATTAGATCTAGACTCTTATTGCTAAATATATAGATATATAGATAACTATATATAGATAACTATAAATATGTAAAGATGTGCCTACCTCTGCTAAACATGAAGTAATAATGTCCTTAGTTGATTTACTACCACTCTCTTCAGTCTGAACATCTTTGTGTCGAGTTATCAATTTATCTGTTTGAACACTAACAGTCGTCGCTACTATTGGTATAGTTTGCATCTTCATATTTCTAGAAATTACAGCAATTGTCTGTGTCTCAATATCCATTTTAGCATCACTCGTCAATTCAGGAGTTTCATTGTTATCAATGTTAATTACTGTAACTTCTTTAGGCCCAGTTTGCTCAAATGCTTTCCTTAAAGCGTAATCAGTTAACACCTTCTTAGCAATTTTCACTTTAGGTGCCTTGATACACAGCCTGTTTACTTCAAGTTCCGTCATTTTTGCGAGATCACCAACCGTAGCGAGTTTGCCTTCCAATTCTTTCAAAAATACCACTTTCATCGTTGGTGATGACAAGTCACTAGCGATTACATCAATTGGATCCGTACAGTCAATAAGATCTGGGCACAAAGGATCAACATCATTCAAATCACTGTTCTTTACAATTTCTACAGCTGGAGTTTCATCTAAAGACATTGACTGGGTATCATCCGAGTTGGTTTGGTCTAATTCTGTAAAACTTTCCACAGCTTTCGTAAGTACCGAATCCAGCTTGAAGACATTATCCAACCGTTTGGGTAATTTCGAAACTGTTGTTTGTGAGCGCAAGTTTTGTCTTTCCAGGCGTTTTATTGCAGAGTTTTGTGGAGATCTTACTCCACAAGGCTCAATATATTTCTGGACTGACACCGTGGTGGATACGGGAGGGTCATGGAAACTTACTCTTTTTCTCTGCAAAAGAACAAATACATAAGTAATGAACAATAACACTACCTACACTAAATGCTTATGTTACTACTAAACAACAAAGCTAGAATCACTTACTTTGCTAGCTGGCGTGACAGTTGCATCGTCAGTAATTTCTGCTAGTTTCCTTTTCAATATCGGACCTGAAGGACTGCAGTCAGAAGTTGGCAATGACTTTTTGAACTTCAGGAAATTTTCAGATTCTTCATTTTCTTCTGAGTTTTCACTGTTATCAGCCACTGAATTATACAAAATTCTTAAATTTCTCCTAGCTGGTGTGCTCGATGGGCTGACTCTTTTGGGTTCTTCTGAATCAGATCTTCCATTATTTATAATAGTTTGTAACCTATCAGGAACACAAAGGCCCAACATTTGAGCTGCTCTCCTACCAGAACGCACTTGCGGTTTGTTTTTCTTGAGGGACAGAGAAGAACTTGGACTACTATTATTATTTACATGACTTTCTTCTCTTGGAGGCGATAAATCTCTTTTGTCAGGCGAAATTTTTTCTTCAGTAAATATTTCAGGAGAATCGCATTTCTCATAAGGTTCACCATTGCTCTGAACAGGTGAAGTCAATTTTATCACAACGTAATCACTACTAGTTTCCGGCGATGGAGATTTCTTTTCCCTGACAGGACTCATAGTTTTTATGGGCGATATTTCCAAAGTGTTATCGAGAAAATCTTGTTTCCTTTGATCTTCATCTTTGAATGGTGAAGAGACTGCATCAACGTCTTCTACTTTAGACGATATATCAATTGATTCGCAAATGGATTTTGTAACATCGTTAGCAATGTTTACCTCATCTTGATGAGTCATTGGGTCTGTACTATTTTCGCTAACTGCGGCTGGGATATTGTTTAAATTATTATCCTTACTCTCTACTGCGTTACTCGTAATCTTATCGTCTACAAATGCATAAGGATCTGTAGGTTGAGTATCTGCTTCAGCAACCTCTTGGGTTTCTGACCCAACACAGGTGTCTTCGGTGTTAATTACAATAGGTGGGTCATCATCATCATTGATTATAATAACATCACTCGAACTATCTTTCAATTCTATTGTTCTATCATTTATTGGTTCAGTGTCCATATTTTCCGTAGAATCCATTTGAGATTTTTGGGAAGCTGTTCTATTTTGGGGAAAGTCACTGTCATCTGCTTTATCGAATACATCAGACGTTTGTTGCGTTGCAGACTTGTTAGCCAATTCAATGTCAGCTTGTGTCTTTGTTGCTCTTACAGATTCATTTGTTTTGTATGATTTTAGTGGACATTTTTCTAGAACAACTGTAAGTTTTTTGGTGGAACTTTTTGTGGATGTAGTGGATATTGTGGTGAAGGTAGAGTCTTGCGAACTTTCTATGATATCTTCCGATAGCGGGAAGTCTTCTTCTGTTATGTCAGAATTAGTTTGCGACTTTTCTGGGCTGTCACTAACCGTAATGGATTCACTGGCCGTCGATTCATTTGAAGTGCGTTCTTTATCTTTCTTCTTAGAATTTGTAGTATGCGCTTTGGATGGAGTTATAGTATCTGACTTGGATTTATTTAGTTTTTCAGTTAAGCTTTTACGTCTTGAACTATTCAAGGCATTCGTGATATTCTTACGGGTTATTCGCCGTGCGGTGCTGACTTTTAATAAAGGGTGCCCTTCTACTGTATCAATGGCCAATTCTTTTTCTATACGTGATTTTTTACTGCCACTTTTTTTGACAGAAGATTTTGGATTTCCACCCTCTACTTTTTTGGTGGATTGAGGGGTTTTTACACTTCCACTAGTAGAATTACATTCTGGAGCAATAGTAGCAACTTTGCTTTGATTTTGGGCGGTACTGAGTTCAACGTTTCCTTCTGTGACCTTTTCAACAGTTACTAAATCTGGTTTCGTAAGAGAAACTAAATCATTATTCACTGGTTTGGTATCAGGAGCTGGTAATGGTTCTAATTTATTTACAATTTCTATTTCTTTAATTTTTTCAGAATTACTAGCCGTTTCCGTGAGTAGAGCTTTATTAACTTTATGTTTCGTGCTATCTATTGCCTTACTATCCTTTACTTCCATGATTTCGTCTACAAGTTCCACAACTACGTTAGATTTTTTTAGCTGATCAATTTCATCATTTGTTTCATTACATTGAACCTTATTATCGTGTGTAACTTTTACAGGTTCTGATAGTAACCCGTCTTCTAAAGTTTGTTTATTTGGTAAACCAGTTTCTGGTTGCGAATCGCTTAGACTTAACGATCGACGATTTCGCTTCAAAGCTATCATTTCAGCATCGTCGAATTTTTTAGGCTTCCTTTTGACTCGCGATGGTCTTTCAGCGTTAATTTTGGGAGGAGCCGAGTTAATAACGATTGAAGGATCATTTATTATGGAAGTAGGAGTTTTTGGAATATTCTCAATTTGTATTAAACTTTCTGACAAATCCTTATTATCTTTCTGAACCCCTGACTTTTCTATCAAATTTCTCACATTTCTAAATACTCTATCTTTTAGCGCTATTCGGGGTGACTTTGCATCTTTGGGAGAAGCCAGAGGTTTCAATGAATCTACAGCAGTAACTTTATGTGTACCCTCTTCAACTGAATCTTTCTTTAAATTATCTGAGAAGATGTTTTCTATTATTTTTGGTACAACATCTGAACTGGGAATATTTTTAAGAATGTTTGTGACATCCTCTACATTAGAAGATTTGCTAACTGAAGTAGATCTACTATTTGTGGACGAAGAATCTTGTGAATCAGTTTTCCATGTTGTAAGTTTAAATTCATCTTGTGACTGTGATAAATCTTGATACAACGCCGGAATGTCTTCCCTTTTACGCTGTAGCTTCTCTTTTTGGTTTTCTGTCAGTTTTCTGGGATTAAATTTCCAATTTGATTTCACCACAACAAACTCTTCACCGTTTTCCACGACTGTATTTACTATACTGGCTTCTTTTTTCTTAGCTTTTCTTGTGATTATTTTTATTTCTGGAGTAGTGAATTTGTTTTCCTTTGGTTTTTTCTCAGCATTTTCATTAGCAGATTTGGCTTTAGATTCTATATTATCGATAGCCATTTTAATTTCTTTATATGGAGCGAAATCTTCACTGATGTTCAAAAGGCATATATTTAAAGTACCTAACAAACGATTTTTCAGTGGGTCATGGTTTTTTACTAGTGAGAGTAATTGCACTAATTCGTCCGTTATGAAAGTTGTGCACGATTGGTGATTATTTTTGGTTGAACTCAAAAACGCATCTAGTTGCGTTAGTAGATATTCGAGTATTAGCGCATGTTTTTCCTGAAAATAAATAGGCCGTTATAGCAAAAGTAACATTGAGTTTGATACAAGTTTAGTTTCTTTTTGTTTCTAGTTAACTTACCACATTATGTTTTTCTTGAAGGTCTTTTATAATTACTTTCATTACATTTTTGATACATGTTATTGTATGTTTTGCAACTTTTACTTTTACCATCAACATTGTATTATTCAGAGTACAGGCAAGTGTATCTGTTAAAAATTTGCAGACACCTTCGATTTGACTGTAGTCTTCTACGCGATCTGTGACTGCCATCAAAAGCTCAACTGATTTTTCACAACCTTTAAATATAAAAGAAAACATTACTTTCATATTTTCCGAAGCATACATCAGAATCAGATTATATTCTGCTTGTCAAAGAGCAACATCATATTACTAAAGAAGTCATCATACATTTATCAAAGTAGCATGCTACCCAAGTTGCCACAGTTAAAGAAAAATATGTGCAATTCGAAACATAATGATACCTACAATTTATCTTTTCAAAGAGACATCAGTATGTAGTTCAGAAGTTGAATTGCTGATCATGCCAAAACTATTACATTGATTATCAGAAATGCAAAAAAATAACAAGATATTAAATGGAAATATAAAAAAACAATAACTATTCATAATTGTACCTAACACTGGAAATTGAAACAGTGTAATAATTTTGTCAAAAAGATCTTTTCTGTCTCATTGTTTTTACAATGCTCAATAGATGGGTCCTACAGACATCAAGATTACAATGAGAGGGTCTTGGGCTGAGTCGAGCAAGACTACTTTTGATAAAATGACTTATGTATGCCTTTTCTAATCATTTGTTGCTCTCAATTTTCATTTAAAGTATCAATAAACTGTGTTTTACGTACCAACATCATTTATCAGGGCTTGTTTCAAAATAACCAGTGTGGCATTAAGTTTAAAAAACAAATTAGAGTGTGTCATGCCATTGGACCAAAGGAAGGTGCTTATTTGATCTTTAACATCATCACCAAGTTTTGGAAATGAACTTTGTAATAATTTGAACCATACATATGAAGAATATTTCACCTGAAATAAGTAATATTAGTATACAGTGATGGATAAAAACATTTATGTTACATAAAAAATATATAAGGTACTTCTTAAATAGTGCACATAATTTTAATTAAGGGGTCGATGTACTCATGCACACAAACAACTTTTACTATGGTACCAACATTGAAATCGCGAAAAAGAAATCAGCTGTTCCATACATTTTGATCTATTCGATTTAAAATTTTCTATGGAACAGCTGATTTTTTTTTTCGCGATTTCAATGTTGGTACCATAGTAAAAGTTCTTTGTATGCATGAGTACATTGACCCCTTAAAATTATGTGCACTATTTAAGAAGGACCTTATATATTATGACTGATACATACATCACTGAAGGATTCATGGGATTGCAAAGGCCAAAGTATGATGCTGTCCATATTTTCGACATTGTGATTGACATTAAGCAATGATTCAGAAAGAGCCGTCCATAAAAAAGACAGACTTTCTTGAGAAAAGTTGGGAAATATCCACTCTATTAGATTTTCTGGTAAGCACAAGTTTCCATCCACAACATAGTTTGTAATTCGTTTTAATTTTGTTATTATGTCCTTGATAGGCTGACTGAAATCAGAAATAAACTTCTGTTAATACAAGAAATATAAAAGCAAAATTTAAAGCTGAAATATCCTTACTTATATTATAAATGCGAAAATGCGAATTCGTCTGTCTGTGTGTTACACAATCACGCCTAAACTACGGAACCGATTTGAATAAAAATTGGTACAGAGATAGTCTAGAGCCTGAGAAAGGACATAGGCAACTTTTTTATGTGTACAAAGGGCTGTAAGGGGGGTTGAAATAGGGGATGAAAGTTTGTATGGAAATTACGTCATTTTTAAAGCTAGAACCTTTAAAATTATTTTATAGGCTTTTGATTAGATAAATAAATACGACATTCAAAGTTTGTAAAAAAAAATACCCTAAAGAGGGTGAAAACAGGGGATGAATTTTTTCGTGTGATGACGTCGGCAAAAAAGTTTACGGAACGGATTTTGATGAAAGTTTTTTTGTTATACAGCTATTGGTCCTTGCCAAAATATAGCTATAATTTATTTTGAAGATCGCAATTTCTGATGTGGAACCATAGCAGTCCAGCCAAACTATGAGAGATATAAAAATACCGTTTTAATCCTTACTTATCCTTACTTTATTATATTATAAATGCGAAAATGCGAATCTGTCTGTCTGTGTGTTACACAATCACGCCTAAACTACGGAACCGATTTGAATAAAAATTGGTACAGAGATAGTCTAGAGCCTGAGAAAGGACATAAGCTACTTTTTTATGTGAACAAAGGGCTGGGCTGTAAGGGGTTGAAATAGGGGATGAAAGTTTGTATGGAAATTACGTTATTTTTAAAGCTAGAAGCTTCAAAATTATTTTATAGGCTTTTGATTAGATAAATAAATACGACATTCAAAGTTTGTAAAAAAAACTACCCTAAAGAGGGTGAAAACAGGGGATGAATTTTTTCGTGTGATGACGTCGGCAAAAAAGTTTACGGAACGGATTTTGATGAAAGTTTTTTTGTTATACAGCTATTGGTCCTTGCCAACATATAGCTATAATTTATTTTGAAGATCGCAATTTCTGATGTGGAACCATAGCAGTCCAGCCTAACTATGAGAGATATAAAATACCGTTTTTAGGAAAATTGTTAAACGTGATGAGCACTTTCTATTGACGTACAGTTTGAAGGTCTGGTACACCTGATGTGGAACCCTAGCAGCCAGATTAAAGTATATGAGATACAAACATAGCGTCTTAAGAAAAGTTGTTTAACGTCATGGACATTTTCTATTGACGGAAAAATATCGAAGGTCTGGTACTCCTGATTTGGAACCCTTGCAGCCCAGCTTAACTTTAGGAGATACAAATACAGCATCTTAAGAGAAGTTGTTCAGCGTGATAAGTATTTTCTTTTGACATACAATATGTACTAATATTATAAATGTGAAAGTGTGTTTGTTTGTATGTCCGTCTTTCACGTCAAAACGGAGCAACGGATCGACCTGTTTTTTTTAGTATGTGGATAGTTTAGGAGCTAGAGAGTCCCATAGGCTAATTTTATCCCGGAAAAATATCATAATCCCTCGGAAAAACGTCGTGTAGTACACGCGGCAAAACCGCGGGCGGAAGGCTATGTGATATAATTTTTTAATGTGTTAATACGTAGGTACTGTTTATGTAATATACACGGTATTTTTTTATCACCCCGGATATTTTAGGGATTATTTTACTCATGAAAACAAACAACTTTTATTATAGGACCAACACTGAAATCGCGAAAAAATATCGGCTGTTCCATACATTTTAACTAAATATTTTTGCACTTTTGTATGGAATAGCTGTTTTTTTTTGCGATTTTAGTGTTGGTCCCATAATAAAAATTGTTTGTTTTCATGAGCAGAATAATCCTTTTAATTTTATCCGGGGTGATAAAAAAATTACCGTGTATATTAAGTAAATGAATAAAATAATTCATACTTATTATAAAACTGTATGCGCTTCTATTCAGGGGGGTACCGGCTAAAATTATGGGTATGGACATGGGCTTCATTTAACAATAATCCTTTTAATTTTATCCGGGGTTTACCGTGTATATTAAGTAAATAAATAAAATAATTCATTTAAAACATTTGAAGCCAAGCACAAAATATGGGCATCAAATGTCAAATGAAGCCCATATCCATATCTATATTTTTTTGCCGGTACAGGGGATGTATACATTGAAAAGAAATAGAGAAAAATACCACCAAGGGTCTTCTTAAACGGAACAGATACCAAAAATATAGTTTTTGAATTTTTTGTCTGTCTGTCTGTTGTCCACGTTTCTGGCAAAAACTACTGAACGGATTTTAATGAAACTTTTTTTGTTATATAGCTATTAGTTGTCGCCAACTTATTGGTAGGCTATAATTTATTTAGAAGATCGAAATGGCCGATGTGGAACCATAGCAGTCCAGCCAAACTATAAGAGATATAAAAATACTGTCTTATGGAAAATTATTGAGCATTTTCTATTGACGTACCAAGTTTGAAGGTCTTGGTACACCTGCCTGGCTAGCATTACCATCATTATATCACGCGATATGATATAGCACGTCTTGCTGTCTTGCTTCCACCTTAGTGGGGTAGGTAAGCAAGACAGCATGACGTGCTATATCATATCGAATGATAAAAGCCGTTCATGCTAGGTCAGCTGATGTGGAACCCTAGCAGCCAGGTTAAACTATATGAGATAGCATCTTAAGAGAAGTTGTTCAGCGTGATAAGTTCTTTCTTTTGACATACTGTTTGTATTGTTTGTATATCCGTCTTTTACGTCAAAACGGAGTAGTACAGGCGGGCGAAGCCGCGGGCGGAAGGCTATGTGAAATAATTTTTTTATGAGTTAATATGTATCATAGCGCTAAACTAATATATATAAAACTAGCGGCCGCCCGCGGTTTCACCCGCGTGGTTCCCGTTCCCGTGGGAATATCGGGATAAAAAGTACATATAAACCTTCCTCTTGAATCACTCTATCTATTTAAAAAAAACGCATCAAAATCCGTTGCGTAGTTTCAAAGATTTAAGCATACAAAGGGACATAGGGAAAGAGAAAGCGACTTTGTTTTATACTATGTAGTGATAAATACACAAAAAATCGAAAAACCTTATTAGCTAAAAAAAATAAAAATGCTGCCGAAAGTCACTATTCCACGCGAACGAAGTCGCGGGCACAGCTAGTATACTTATATAAAATAAATACACAAAAAACGAAAAACCTTATTAGCTAAAAAAATGAAAAATGCTGCCGAAAGTCACTATTCCACGCGAACGAAGTCGCGGGCACAGCTAGTAATGTTATAAAGATGAAGAAAATGCTGTTTAAATTAATAAGATTTTTAACCTGGTTTTTTAAATATGATTATAATAATATCAATTCTGAAAGAGCGAAACCCAAATGAAATTGTTCTTTTTAAGAGCATTTTCATGGAGCTTCTTGCAATCATGTTCACAGTTTAAGTGTACAAACAGAGTGGGAGCGGGGCGGGGAGCGGGGCGAGCGAAATGTGCATAAGTTGGTGCGTCATATTAAGGCGATACTCGGAAAAAATGTGCTGAAGCGAGATAGCAATGAGAAATCGACACGCGCGGGAGCGAGACAGATTTTGCAGATTAGGCAAAAAAAAAACACAAAATCAGTTCGTATTAAAACGCTTCTATACGATCCTCAATATTATTGGTGTCCACTAATTAAACCAATTTCCAATAGTGTAAGTAACCCCATTTAAGAATAATCTTCATTTTTCGTATTTTTTAGAGGTCTTTTCGAAAATAAAAAGTGTCGAGGCAAAATCATAAAATCGTGTTTTTGAAACTATACGATTCTAGATAAAGGTATGAAGATATATATATCTTATTACCAGATTTGTAACAACTGTAACCGTCCTATAGTTTTAAATCAAAAAGTCCATATTTTTCCGAGTAGCGCCTTAACTTATAATTAATTCAATAATTCAATAATTCAATTCAATTCAATAATTAATAAAAGAATATAAATTAAGAAAACATTCAATTACCTCCTATAGTAGACATTTAACGATGGCCTCATCAACAAGGAAATAACTTTATGCATTGGATCTTCTTGCTCATCCTTACTCTTGAGCAGTGGTTTGATTTTATCATTACCAAACAATGACAGTACCAAATTAAAAATAAGTTCTGTTTTGTTGTTATCAGAAGGTCCATACTAAAAAAATAAATAATTTTGATTATGTAAGCAAAATCCATACTAATATAATAAATGTGAAAGTGTGTTTCTTTGTTTGTCCGTCTTTCACATCAAAACGGAGCAACGGATTGACGTGATCGGTATGGTGATAGTTTGGGAGCTGGAGAGTGTCATAGGCTACTTTTTATTCCGGAAAATTATAAAATAAAATAGTAATATTGGTATTACTATACAAAACTGTCATTTTTTTCGCTTCGTTTGCCGGGTCTGCTAGTCTATCTATAATAGCCTAATACAAAATGCTATTACCTGGACCATAGTCTCTAACATACATAACAGCTCATGGAACAAGTCTTTCCTGACATTATTGTCTGGCAGCTCACTAACAATCAACACAAATGATTTCCAGGCACAAGTTATCTGTTGATGCGTCACTCCAATATTTTCTATACTCATAGAGATTGCCACTTTGAGGGAAAATACCCAGTCATTCCAATAATCCACCAAAACCTTTTTGGTGATTATTCTTTCGGTCAATTTTGGAAAATCAAGGCAGCCAGGACAGTCCAAATGGCCAGCAGATTCAATAAACGCTTCAACTGCCTTCCTCTTTGTATTTTCAGTTAACAAACAAGGCACAAACGGCTGTTTGTTTTGGCGAGAGTGTTGACCAAAGCAAAAGTGTAAAAAAGATATTAGTATTGGATCTAAGAACTTGTCGATCTTTTTTTGGAAGCTTCTTATTAGATGCCACCATGTGTTCAGTTTAGCCAAAGCTGTTTGTTCTACTTTAGCGTTATTAGATTTCAATGGAACTATTAATAATTTCACCATTTTAACAATATTTGTTTCATTTGTCTCTCTATGAAAATTATCAATCAAAACATCCCAACATTGAAAAGCTCTGCATCTGTTTGTCACATCCATTTTAAATGCTACCTCTACAACTGGCAGCATTGAATTGATAGGACTTCCTCCAGGGCTATTATTGCGTGTAATTTGATTCTTTAGAAGTTTTATGAATACTATCCATATTCTGTGCCAAATTTTGCTTCCTGATTCTAGCATATTTTTCATTATAAAGGGGTACCTAAAATAAAAAGTGGCACCATTTAGTAAAAGTAATTTAACGGTTAATTAAGCTTATTGGCTGCGACATATATATACTTCAAACTATGATCGATAATACCACTAGATAACCGGTTGGAAAAATAAGAGTGCATTTCAAAGGTTCACTCTTATTTCTGTTTCCTGTCATCTATGACGTAAGCACAGTATTAATGATGCATTCAGACCCTACTTATTACTATATCGGTGGATTTAATTTGTAGCTGATGAAAATTTTTTCACCGATTACTTATAGGCTGCCTGTGATGTAAACCTTTTCCTCCATTTCGTCAGTCAGTGCCATATTTGAGTTTTGATTTGTCTAGTGACAGGTTTGAAAAACATCTTGATTTTTTATTTTTATCAAAAAAATCAGTTTTTTTTTAAATACTTGTGATTTTTTTGATATCTATTAGGTTTTGCAATCATTACCCTAGTTTTTCTTGTGCAAATAATTTGCTATTTGAATTGATATTGCTGGCAACATCGCTAAAAAAGTAAAATGTAACATCAACGAGAAAAACCAATTTGAGTTTTGAGTGTTATTTGTGTTTGTCTGTTTAAAATTTCCTTTTTTTTATTTTTTAGTTTTATTCTAATAAATAACTCACATATTGTACCTTGTAATTAACATTGTTTTCAAACATAACAGTTGATTAATATGCACTCCCAGCCTTAAATTAAGTCCTTTTTCGGATTTTGAATTAAATCAGTGATTTTTATTAAAAAAATCATGCAATAAAAATCATTG
The DNA here is from genome assembly GCA_949710035.1 of Crambus lathoniellus. Classification (NCBI taxonomy): domain Eukaryota; kingdom Metazoa; phylum Arthropoda; class Insecta; order Lepidoptera; family Crambidae; genus Crambus; species Crambus lathoniellus. The sequence continues at coordinate 24,471,970 of OX453301.1, forward strand.
ATTTAAATCATGCAACCCTGTCTAGTGGTATTGCAGATCAAAGACATTTAACATTAAACATTTAGACAATTTAACTATAAACTTACTTCTGTGGGTTGTAAATACATTCTAGGAGACATTGCCAATGTGGGTCTTTAGAATAATCAATGGTCATTAATCCTTCTGTGAGAGCCTCTAAAGTTTCTACGGGTTTCGCGCTTAAAGCTTCAACAAAAGCTTCATGTTGAACACAATGCACTATAAAGGGGATAACGCTGGTGAACAAAACTTTGAGAATGGCTTTTAAAAATATTGTTTTCTTCTCGCTTGGTAATACTTGTAATAATTTGAGTATTAACTTAGGGACCTGAAAAAGAAATATATTTGTAACAGTATTGCCCTGCACAGCCTTGATGTAAGGGTGGTATTCTACTTATCAAATATATGATCAAAGAAATTGTACGAGGACGAATTCATGAATAATTACATTGATTAATTCTTTGATCAAATGTATATTGGACAAAGATCTTTGATAAGTGGAATACCACCCTTACACAGGTGCTTAAAGCTATTTCATTAGGGATGAATGATATGGTGTATTTAATTTACTTATTAATTTATTTCATCATAATCATTATCAGCCCGTATCCGTCCACTGCTGGACATAGGCCTCTCCTAGTTCATGCCACTGAGCACGGTTTTCAGCTCCTCGCATCCAGCCCCCACCTGCCATCTTTTGCAGGTTGTCACTCCACCTGGCACCAGGGCGCCCTACGCTACGCTTGCCTAAGCCCGGTCTCCACTCCAGAACTCGTTTGCTCCAACGGCCGTCGGTTCTTCGCGCGATGTGCCTGCCCATTGCCAATTCAGCTTGCTTATTCTTTGGGCTACGTCGGTGACCTTGGTTCTCTGTCAAATAACTTCATTTCTTATCTTATTCTTTAGAGAAATGGTGAGCATAGCCCTCTCCGTAGCTCGCTGGGCGACTTTGAATTTGTGGACTAGTCCCACCGTGAGTGTCCATGTTTCGGCTCCGTAAGTAGGACGGGTAGGACGCACTGGTTAAAAACTTTCGTCTTCAAGCTTTGTGGTACCGACGACGTAAAGATTTCGCGAAGTTTGCCGAATGCTGCCCATCCCAACTGAATTCTTCGATTGGTTTCCCTCTCAAAGTTGTTTTTAAAATTTTGCAAATAAATTTAAAATTTATTTGCAAAACTTGGCCGAGGTAGGTGTATTCATGAACAACTTCGATGGGTAGACCATTAACAGTAATCGGTTGCGGGTCTACAAGTGTGTTGTACATAACTTTTGTTTTTTCAATGTTCATACCAAGACTGATTAGCTTAGAAGCATCAGCTAAGCTGGACAGCATCCGTGTAAGATCATGCAGCGACTCAACCATTAGTACTATGTCATCAGCAAATTGTAGGTTGATAATACACACGCCGTTGATAATTATTTTAATAATTTATTTAACAAACATTATATAACTGTACTGTTTGTGTTTACAACAATTTCTTTTGTTATACATAAAACTTACCATACATCTTATCTCCAGTGGTATCTTTTCATTGGAATACAAGTTACAAACTTCTGATATTTTTTCTGGATGCATCATTGCTATTTGAATCAAGACATCATCAGGATAGGATATCACTGTTTCAAACGATAACCTTTGCAGAGATTCCGCTTTGTTTAATTGAGCTGCTGTTGTTATCATATTTAGAAGTTCTATCAGTGACTGCAGTAGATTTGTTAGTGATGAGCCAAATCCAGCCTAAAAATACGGAAAGAAGGATATTATCTTCATATTTTCGGGTCACTTAATCTTGAAAAAAAATTGGTAAATACATAACTATACTTATAGTCCGTGAGCCAACAACAGATTTTACTGACCAATTTCCTCTCAAGCGAAAGCTCGTGAAATGCTTGAGAGAGTTGTATTATGAAGTATGGTGAACGTCAGCTGCCGCTCCGTGGGTGGGTGGTGCAGCGGCAGCCTCTCAAACACGTAATTTTTTTTTTTTTATAGTCATTTCCTCCCGACTGAAAATTTGTTAAATGATAGTTAACGCAATTATTAGACGATAAAAAAAGTCAGCTGGCCATACCGTGGTGGATTATACGTCAGCTGGCCATAGAAACATGCAAAAAAAATTTTTCATTCAGTGATTTCCTCTCACTTGAAAATGTGTCAGATGATAGTTTACATGCTATTTTGAATAAATAAAAGCGTCAGCTGGCTCTATGTTGGTGGAAAGGTCGTCAGCTGATGCAGTGAAATAGGGAGCATGAGAGTCAGGCGTGAGCGCCGATCGCTTATTTAAATACGTCAGGGTTTTCCACCAACATAGAGCCAGCTGACGTTTTTAGGGTTCCATAGTCAACAAGGAACCCTTATAGTGTCGCCATGCCCGTCTGTCCGTCCGTCTGACCCCAGTCTAGCTCATAGACTCTTAGTCCTAGAAAGCTGTAATTTGGCATGAATATACATATTTATCACGCCAACAAATAGTAGTACATATGACGAAGTTAAAAGGAAAACTATCACAGCTAAGTAGGCTATACACGTTTTTGAGATATAACACATTTTCGAAAACCGCAAATATAACTTTGTCATTCATACGAATACTATGAAAAACAAAGTTGTTTTTGCGGTTTTCGAAAATGTGTTATATCTCAAAAACTTGTAAAGTCTACTTAGCTGTGTTGTTCCTTGTTGACTACGGAACCCTAAACGTCAGCTGGCTCTATGTAGGTGGAAAACCCGTCAGCTGACGTATTTAAATAAGCGATCGGCGCTCACGCCTGACTCTCATGCTCCCTATTTCTATACATCAGCTGACGACCTTTCCACCAATATAGAGCCAGCTGACGCTTTTATTTATTCAAAATAGCATGTAAATTATCATCTGACACATTTTCAAGTGAGAGGAAATCACTGAATGAAAAATTTTTTTTTGCATGTTCCTATGGCCAGCTGATGTATAATCTACCACGGTACGGCCAGCTGACTTTTTTTATCTTCTAATAATTGCGTTAACTATCATTTAACAAATTTACAGTCGGGAGGAAATGACTGAAAATAAAAAAATAAATATGTGTTTGAGGGGCTGCCGCTGCACCACCCACCTACGGAGCGGCAGCTGACGTTCACCATACTTCATAATACAACTCTCTCAAGCATTGCACGAGTTTTCGCTTGAGAGGAAATGACTGACAAAATATACTATCTGGCTCACGGTCTATTACTATAAAAGATTAAAGCCATATTTGTAAAAAAAAAATATTTTTATGTGATAATATCACATAAGGTATTTTGAAACTATTCATTGGTTAAATATAAGTACACTATCTGCTATGGAATATAAATCATAATAAATGCCATACCATACAAATTGCAACCGATTGAATATGATATTAACTGTCAAAATAATATGATAACCTTACGCAATTGCCCCCCTGATCCTAAAGCAAATAACTTATTCACTGAATTCAGGGAATTTAAATGAATTATAACAATTAAAAAGTTCCTTTTTACCTGTACCTTCGTCCTTTTCAATATTGAATTGATGTTCAACACTATATTAAGATTATAACGTTTGTCTTGTAAATCGTGTATGCACACAGCTAATAGTCTATCCACTAACAAACTGCTCATCTCTTCCTTATCCAAAACATTTTTGAAGAATCTATAGCATCGACTTCTTGCCACTGGTGAATTTAATGTGTAATCTTCTAGAAACTCTAAGGCACTATGAATATCCATTTTGGCAAGTTCTTGAGACATGTCTGAAATATATCAACAGGAATTGGTTAGGTATATTCTGATGAATGAACGAGGTGAAAGCCAATGTAAAGATATAACGACAAAAATGAGCCGATTAAAGAAGTAGTGAGTAGGTAAATAGGTACTTCATGTTAGGGATTTAATCTACATTTTAGAATGAAGGCAAAAAAGCAATAAAACGGAAAACTTCGCAAAGGCAAGTTGACAAGTACGAACATGGATGGAATATAAACTTTACTCGTTCTAAAGACAAAACCATCAACGAGGCGGTCTCAAATGTCAGGTCCGTCTTTACAATAGCCTGCTTGCTTTGAGTGTTTGCTATATTCATAAAGAAACTGGTACCTACCTTAAATTTGCTAATAATGTGATTTGCAAAGCGGGTTTAAACCATACGGGGTTGTACTTGGAGACTACGAGAGATAAAAATAAAAAAGCCACGCCGAACCGATACGCTCAGTCACGCACGTACAATTAGGACACCTTCTTACCTACCTACTTCTAATAGTAAGATAATTGATTATTCTTTACATCAGATATTTACCTGAAGTTAAATAATTTGATATTATATTGATATTTTAGTAAATTATCAACGACACACGGACACAAAGAAATGAACAACATTATATTTTGTCATTTTTGACATTTAGCGCACTTCTGGCGCGAATGCTGATGCTGTAGTAGTAGTAAAAAAGTTCGTCCTTTTGGACAGGCGAAGACATTAAGCCATACTGCCAATGGGCGATTTTCTGAAAGCTCAGCCACTAGATGGCGCTGTCCCACCTATGCAGTTAGAAGGAACGGAACGTTATAAATTTTACTTTGACGCGACTTTTTTACGTAAAACGGAACGTCAGGCAGATGTTATTTATTTACCTAAATCTTTAAATTTACCTATTTCGTTTCCGTTCCTCACAGTAGTACTTATTAAATATATTATTAGTTTCCTTTGGGTTTTAAAAAGTAATTAATTTAAATATGTTTCATACCAAAATATACCATAGACATGTACATACTTATTCAACGCCATCTAGTGAAGCAATTGGAAGCTTTTTTTTTTTAAATGGCCTCTCAGAAAATCGCTCATTCTTGAATGTTATTATAATGTTATTAGTTTCGATCAACAATAACACCTAGTTCTACATAGGTATATAGTAGGAGTGACAGACATGGCCGAGCGTTAAACGCCCACTTGAGGGTATAATTATAAGTTGTGCCCGCGACTTCATTCGCGTGGAATAGTGACTTTCGGCAGCATTTTTAATTTTTTTAGCTAATAAGGTTTTTCGTTTTTTGTGTATTTATTTTATATATATTAGTTTAGCGCTATGATACATATTAAAAAATTATTTCACATAGCCTTCCGCCCGCGGTTTCGCCCGCCTGTACTCACGACGTTATCTCGAGGGAAAGTTATACTTTCCCGGGATATCAATTAGTCTTTGTCACTCTCTAGCTCCTAAAATATCCACATACTAAAAAAACACGCCGATCCGTTGCTCCGTTCTGACGTGAAAGACGGATATACAAACAATACAAACAGTATGTCAAAAGAAAGAACGTATCACGCTGAACAATGCTATCTCAAAGTTTAACCTGGCTGCTATGGTTCCACATCGGCCATTTCGATCTTCTAAATAAATTATAGCCTACCTATAAGTTAGCGACAACTAATAGATATATAACAAAAAAGTTTCATTAAAATCCGTTCAGTAGTTTTTGCCTGATACGTGGACAGCATTTGTTCTGTTGAACGTTGCTAGCTAGCTATCGTTATACCCGACGTCACAAAACAAGGAACTGATAGTAGCTATTTTTTTGATAAAATTGACTTAAAGTTCCAAAAAACGTATGAAGTTCATACCCATAAAGTTACGCGGTAGCCCCCCTGAATAGAATCGCATAGTTTTATAATTTAGTATTATTTTATTTATTTACTTAATATACACGGTAATTTAGTTATCAGCCCAGATAAAATTAAAAGGATTATTCTGCTCATGAAAACAAACAATTTTTATTATGGGACCATCACTAAAATCGCAAAAAAAACAGCTATTCCATACAAAAGTGCAAAAATATTTAATCAAAATGTATGGAACAGCTGATATTTTTTCGCGATTTCAGTGTTGTTGATTGCGCGATTGATTTCAGTTTCAGAAATTTTTAAATCTTATAAAATTTCTACGCTCCTCTTTACAAATACTACTGATACTGAACGTCCCTACATTAATATTAACGTCAACGGTTTATTATTATCCGGACTATTGGATAGTGGTAGCGCAATCACTATTTTGGGCAATAACTCCCATAAATTATTACTCCAACATGGTTTTAGGATAGAACACGACACCATTATACACGGTACGGTTGCAAATGGTCAACCCATACGTTCCATTGGGTATTAACTTACCTACTATATATAATAACTAGCTTCCGCCCGCGACTTCGTCCGCGTGGACATTCGAAGAAATACTTAGGGGACCAATAATAATAATAATAATAAAACACTTTATTGCAAAAAGAAAACACATAACAAAAAGAAGACACTACAAAAGAAGTACACAAAAGGCGGCCTTATTGCTACGTAGCAATTTCTTCCAGGCAACCTTGAGTGGAAAAATAATAATCGTCTGAGGACATAAAGGGGAAGGGGGAGTGGGTGCAATTTGAAGAACATTATAATATATTATATAGATATAATTAAAAAGAAATAGGAATAAAGTAGAGAAAATTTAATGATAATATGAGTAAGAGAGGAAATAAGATAGGTATTAAGAATAAGATAGGAAATGCGTTCGGACTTGATCACTAAAAGATTTAAGAGATGGAGCCTTCCTGATACCTTCTGGAAGAGCATTCCATAGTCGAACAGCATGCATAGAGAAAGAATAGGAGAGGAAATCTGTGGAATGGGGTGGAAAAACAAGGGTAAGATTTGAGGAGGAGCGTAAGGTACATTGGGTGGAGGAGGTGTGATATCGGAAACACTCTTTAAGGTAGTGAGGAGTGGTTGGGTGGAAGAGGATGGAATAGAGAAGCGTAAGAGCATGTAAGTCCCTGCGCCGGCGAATTGGAAGCCAATTTAGCTTTGAGCGGAAGTGCGACACGTGGTCAAATTTACGGAGATTGAAGATGAAACGGATACACATATTCTGCAGACGCTCCAGTTTGTTGAGCAAAACCTCCGAAAGATCCGTGTAACAGACATCAGCGTAGTCTATGATAGAAAGGAGAAGAGACTGGGCCAGAGTAATTTTGGTTTTAGTGGGTAGAAAGTTTCGTAAACGGTTTAATTAGCTGTATGCAGCAAATACTTTTTTTCTAAGAGCATCGACCTGAGGAATCCATGAAAAACAATCATCAAAAATTACGCCAAGGTTTCGAACAGATTTAGATAAAGGAACGACAGTGCCATCGAAAGTGATAGGAGGTAACTGCCCAAAATCAATCCTCGAGACGTAATATGGACTACCAATAATGATTGCCTGAGTCTTAGAAGGGTTTACAGTAAGCCCAAAAGACTTACTCCAATTGGTAATAGCAGCGAGATCGATATTGGTAGCCGCTATTGCACTAGGGAGTTCAGAGAGAGGTGCCTGAGTATAAATTTGTAAATCGTCTGCATAAAGGTGGTGGGAGCTTGAAAGTGAATGTGTGATGGAGTTGATAAATACAGAGAAAAGCAGAGGAGATAAGACACCTCCCTGGGGAACTCCTGCATCGATGTTACACCATGCAGATAAAGAATCACCAACGCAGATGCGCTGCTGTCGTCCGATCAGGTAACTTCTAAACCAATCAGTTGCAGCTGGAGATATGTTAAGAGTTTGCAACACGCCAAGGAGTAGGTCAAAATCAACAGAATTGAAGGCATTACTGAAGTCTAGTAACGTCAACAATGTAAGTTGACGCTTTTCCATTCCCCGGCGTATGTCCTCCGTTATCTTAACCAATGCCGTGGATGTGCTATGGCCCTTGCGGAAACCAGATTGAAAAGGATTGAGGAGGTTATTTCTATGGAGATAGGCAGTCAGCTGGCCGAAAACTAGTTTTTCTAGGACTTTGGATAGGAAAGGGAGGACGGAAATAGGGCGATATTCGGAATAAATGGTGGGATTTCGTTTTTTGGGTACTGGAACGACATTCGCGTTTTTCCAAGAAGCAGGAAAAACACCAGTAGATATAGAAGTGTTGAGTATTTTGGTGACAACGGGAGTAAGGATATCAATAATAGGAAGGATCATTTTGCGACTAATAGAATCAGCACCCACAGCATTGGATTTGATAGAGAGTACAGATCTCTTAACATCACATTCCACAAAATGATTGAAAGTAAAGGAAAAATCAGGAGTTGGTAGAGTTGAAAGAAATGCTAGTGTACTGTTTTTGCTATTACTATCGGTAGGCACAGATGAGGAGAAGTGGCTATTAAGCCGATTCAAATCAATGTTTTTAGTACTGGTGCCATCGCGAGATTTACCAACACCCAGAGTTTTTAGAAACTTCCACACCTTTGCTGGATCATCTTCATTTTCTAGGGAATTATGTGTGTGGCGTCTTTGAGCATCCCTTACCGCGGTATTACAACGATTTCTGGCACGGTTATACTTCAATTCGTTACTCTCCGAGGGATTATGCTTAAACTTGGCCTTAGCCCTGTTCCTCCTATTCATCAACCTTCGAATGTCGTCTGTAAACCAAGGCGCAGGTAGGTGCTTGATTTTAACTGGTCGAATAGGAGCATGCACGTCATATAAATCGGTAAGATGCTGGTTTAACATTGCCACTTGCTCCTCAACATTTTCCGAAATAAAAAGCGAATCCCAGTCAATATTTGCAGCATCTTCGAGAAGACGCTCATTATCAATTTTAGCAAAACTACGCTGAAGCTTGACGGTGGGTTTTAATTTCGGAGGACGAATGCGGTACGACACGTAGAGTAAATCATGATAGGAGAATGCATCTGCAGAATATTGACCATGCTTAGCAGTCAAGGTAGAAGAGGAGACAATAATGAGGTCAAGTAGTGATGGAGTGCAGTTGGGAAAGTGATGTGTTTCCTGAAGTGGAAGGATGTGTAAGTTGGAGGAGTTAACAACAGACTGTAGTTTTTTTGCTCGAAAGTCGTTTTTTACGAGACAAGTATTAAAGTCACCCATTATAATAGTGTGGGGATAAGACGGAGAATAGTTTTCCAGGATGTGTTCGAGTGACTCAAAATAGTCAACACGAAGTGAAGGGCTATAAAAGACACCTAGTAGAAGTTTAGTATGAGACAGGGATACTTCAAGAAGAAGATGCTCGGCGCTGTTTGGAGGTGGCGGTTGAGGAGACCTACTGAGGATAGAGAAAGAGATGTGAGAACGAAGATAAATTGCCACACCTCCATGTGAGGAACTCACACGGTCATTTCGAATCAATTGGAAACCAGGCAGGGAATATGAAATCGAAGAAAGACAGGGATTAAGGAAGGTTTCGGACACTAGGATAGCATGTATGTTCTTGTTATCGAACGTGGCTAGCATATCCGACCAATTACCAGGATAAAAAGTATTCTTTGTTTTAATTTCATAAAAATCCGATCAGCCGTTTTTACGTGATTAGGCGGGTCCTCCCTCACCAAGCGAGCAGCCTCGCGCGAGGCAGAACGTTTGCCACGTGCGACGGGCCTCGCACGAGTCTGCTCACTTGGTGAGGGAGCTCATTTTTTCGAATGTCCACGCGGACGAAGTCGCGGGCGGAAGCTAGTAAATAATAAGTGTCTGTTTCACAATCAAAAACTTAGTTCTGAGTAGCTTAGGTACAAAGAACTTTTAGGGTACTTAAGAAGATTAAGGTTTCTATACTTACCCTATTTACCCCCTGGGTTTGATTTTCGGAAAACTACAAAATGGGTTGTCTATTTGTTTTAAGAAGTAAGCCTACGAAGTTTCAACCTTTTAGGGGTTGAATCATGTTCAGCGTGTTAAACATCAAAATAAATGCCATTTTTGCAATCGTCATCCCATAAAACCTCAATAACGACATCCATATCGATTTTTAGGTTTATTTATTCCATTTAACCTCTAAGGGGTAGATTTTCGAAAAAATACGAAATATGTGTTTGCTTATTTGTTTTACTTCCGACCATAAGCCTCAATAATAAATTTAATGAAGGACTTTCCATATACAACATTTCGTCCCCCTTTTCACCCCTTCGGGGGTGGAATTGTCAAAAACGCTGACACAGGAAAATATATATTTCAATTGCCAGCCTAAATACTAAATTTGTAGATTCTAACTTCAAAACTGACGGACTTTCATACACATATTCATCCCCTATTTCACCCCCTGGGTTTTGATTTTGGAAAAATTACGTAATGGGTTGCCTATTTGTTTTAAGAAGTAAGCCTACAAAGTTTCAACTTGAAATGTCTATTTTACCCCTGATTTGTCATTCAAAATTTCACCCCTATTTCAACCTTTTAGGGGTTGAATCATGTTCAGCGTGTTAAACATCAAAATAAATGCCGTTTTTGCAATCGTCATCCCATAAAACCTCAATAACGACATCCATATCGATTTTTAGGTTTATTTATCCCATTTAACCTCTAAGGGGTTGATTTTCGGAAAAATACAAAGTTTGTGTTTCCTTATTTGTTTTACTTTCCGACCATAAGCCTAAATAATAAATTAAATGAAGGACTTTCCAGATACAACATTTCATCCTCTTTTCACCCCTTTGGGGGTGGAATTGTCAAAAACGCTGACACAGGTAAATATTAATTTTCAATTGCCAGCCTAAATACAAAATTTGAAGATCCTAACTTCAAAACTGACGGACTTTCATACAAACATTTATCCCTTATTTCACCCCCTTAGAGGTGGAATTTCCAAAAATCCTTTCTTAGTGGATGCCTACACTGTATAACGTATCTATGTGCAAAATTTGAAGTCTCTAGGTTAAGCGGTTTGGGCTGTACGTTGATATCTCAGTCAGTCAGTCAGTCAGTCAGTCAGTCAGGACTTTGAATTTTATATATATAGATAATAATTAGTATATATTGTATGTCAAAAGAAAATACTTATCACGCTGAACAACTTCTCTTAAGATGCTGTATTTGTATCTCTTATAGTTAAACCGGGCTGCAAGGGTTCCAAATCTCCTGATTTGGAACCCTTGCAGCCCAGCTTAACTATATTCTTTCCAGACAGGAAAAGATTATTCATTCGCTACGTCACGTAACTACGTCTAACGTAACGTCGATTTAGATTTGTTTTAACCGCCTTCAAAAAAAGGAGGATCGACTGTATATTTTTTTTTTTATGTGTGTTACCACAGAACTTTTTAACCGATTTGGATAATTCTTTAAAGGTGACGCTTCTCGTGTGGTCCCATTCAAATTTTATCAAGAACTGGCAAGAAGTTCAGGAGTTATCCTGAATAATGTGTATTTAGATTTTATTTGGGTAGGTATATGGACGATTTCATAGTTTCATCAAATTGGGGATCATTTTCAAAATATTTTTTTTTTCGAAAGTTGGTACTTCTGACCTGATCTTACTTTCACCAAGTCAGGACCAGGGGATCAAATCCCAGGAAAATTGAGAGAAATTCTCAAATATAGGCAAGCCTTATGCGTTCCATTTATTATTGAAGTTAGTCAAGTATTTGCATCTGGTAGTCATCATCTCATAGTGATGAGCTGGTGATGGAAGCTACAACTTCTTAACGGTTAGGAGCTGTAGAATATTTCTTTAATAAATCGTACGTATGGGCCAATAGTTATATTCTTTCAGGTTATTAGGGTGAGCTGCTGATGAGAGGTGAAACTCCTCAACAGTTAGGAGTTATATTATGATGTTTTATAAATACCATATGCACGAATGGACCTTCACTTGTATTCCTTCAAGTTATCTAAGTAGCTAAAGATGGAAAGCTGAATTCCGTAAGGGATAGGATATTTACAACAATTTATCATAATCACCATGTAGTTTCTTTAGCTACTTCACTAAAAATCGAAAAACAAAACGTTTTTGAAAAAAAAAATTAACCGCCTTCAAAACGGATCTTCAAACAAAAATTAACAAACACTAAAAACGAAAAAAATAATAAGATTTTTAATTCAAAGGACGATGATACGTGACTTTTTCTAATTTATCTTGGTATTTACTGAACTGTTTGAAGTCGGTGCCAAGCCAAAAAGAATAAGAACGAAATATACTGAGTGAAATAACTAACATATTAAAAAAACCCGGTCCTAAGCGTGAGGTGTAGGACGTAATTACCTCAAAACGTATAAGACGGCACCGACTTCAAACAGTTCAGTAAATACCAAGATAAATTAGAAGTCACGTACTATCATCGTCCTTTGAATTAAAAATCTTATTATTTTTTTCGTTTTTTAGTGTTTGTTAATTTTTGTTTGAAGATCCGTTTTGAAGGCCGTTACATTTTTTTTTTCAAAAACGTTTTTTTTTAAGTATTTTTCTACATTTTACTAATTAATAAATTGGTGCTTCCTGCCGCCCCCTGTCGTATGCCGCATGGCCCACCGCACTATTTTTAAACTTTACATTTAAATGATTTTTTTTAATTGTAATGTTGTAGAAGATCATGCCTGCGTGTGAAGCCGGTGTTGTGTTACCGTAGTTTCTATCAGTAAAGACTCTCTAGTCTTTTCATCTTCGAGTTGGTTTATCGTTTTTCCCATGTTTTTCCGTCCAAAATGTAGGTAAGTATGGGAAAAGTTTTTGGCGATTTCAGTCAATTCTAGTACTCATACCTTAAATGGTCGCACAGTGTCTTTTGATCCTCACATGAAATAGGATCGATAAGCATTTTTTTTGTATTTTAGCAATTTTTTTGCTGCCTGTAAACTTTTCCAAGATCTGTGAATACAGTTCAGAATATCTTAAAAAGTTATGAATGGTCTCCTAAGAACGTTTTCCTGTAACGGTTAGGGTACCTGCCCTTAATGTACCGTCTCAAAAATTCAGATACAAAGATGTATACAAAGATAAAGATTTAGAACTTTTTCTTAAAAATAACACCTTCAAAACTGGTGGTTTCATTATTCATCTGATTCAAACTCCTATGTAACATAGCATCTATAAACTTAAATTAATAGACGGACACTGTTACAAGGTGGTTACAAGTAAGAGTAAGTAAAGGATAAAAAATTGCTTTCGAAGCTAGCGTGCGAATTACATTTCTCTGCGTTCATATATTAAGGCGCTACTCGGAAAAATATGGACTTTTTGATTTAAAACTATAGGACGGTTACAGTTGTTACAAATCTGGTAATAAGATATATATTTCTTCATACCTTTATCTAGAATCGTATAGTTTCAAAAACACGATTTTATGATTTTGCCTCGACACTTTTTCTTTTCGAAAAGACCTCTAAAAAATACGAAAAGTGAAGATTATTCTTAAATGGGGTTACTTACACTATTGGAAATTGGTTTAATTAGTGGACACAAATAATATTGAGGATCGTATAGAAGCATTTTTTTAAAAATCGCTGTAGTTTTTTAATATGAAGTGATTTTGTGTTTTTTTTGCCTAATCTGCAAAATCGGTCTCGCTCCCGCGCGCGTCGTTTTCTCATTTCTCGCTTCAGCACATTTTTTCCGAGTATCGCCTTAACCACTGCATCTTCTCGAATTGTTGCACACGCGCACGCGGTAAGGTTTTATTTATTCCAAGTCGGGGGCCGAAGCGAGCGGCCGCGTCGTCGCTTCATAGCATTGCCATACGCGAACGTCTCGATTGCACAGCTCTTGTCGAGTGTACACACGCGCCGTGCCAAGCATAACAATCGACCAAGACTCATAAAACACGACTCCTTATGTGGATGAAACGTGAAAACTTGTGGTAATGGTGTATCCAAACAGTCTGGACGCAGTAACAGTGAGCAAATAATCGTGGTACAGTGTGGACTTTGCCAGTGTTTTCTTGTAAGAAGTGATGCCGGGACACGCAGGTAGCCCGTACTGGGCTGCCGTGGACTTCGATAGTGAGGGTGAGGACGCACAGACCCCTCCTCCTAATCACAGGGTTTACTTAGACCCTTGGGATACTGAGGCTTACGGGATGATGCAAGCAGAGTCGGCTGAGTCCAGCCAAGGGGACAACTTCAACTCCTTCGCTGGGGAACCAGTTAGCGCAAGTTTTTACTACGTCCCTACAAAGAATTACGATGAAACTGATGAAGCGCCCGTACCTCCACGAAGAAAATCACCTCCAGAAATTGCGATATCTCCTGATTATTCAATTTATGGAAGGAAATTAACTAGATCTATGATCACCGACTTTCAGCCTGATGTGCCGATTTACGGGGAAAGAATTATCCGTAAGTGTTTTTAGTTAGTCACAGCAATTTACCATAACACTTGTTTAAACACACATTGGTACTACTAGAAAGATACAAGTATTGAAAGTAGTCTCTCCTGTATTTAGTAGAGCTGCATGATAATTGATAACATATTTAAAAAATCTATGTATTTTTATACAGATGTAGAAGTCAGTTGAATACTAATTTATTTATGACTAGAGGCCGCCCGCAGTTTCACCCGCGTGGTTCTCGTTCCCATGGGAATATCGGGATAAAAAGTAGCCTTAGTTACTCCTTTTTACATCAGCTACCTGTCGATGAAAGTCCCGTCAAAATCGGTCCAGCCGTTTCAGAGAATAGCCGGATCAAACAGACAGACAAACAGACATACAAAAATTGTAAAACATGTCATTTTGGTATATGTACCGTATATATAATCATATGCACGTAGTAAAAAGCGGTTATTTTAATGTTACAAACAGACACTCAAATTTTATATATGACTAGCTTTCCGCCCGCGGCTTCGCCCGCGTGTACTACACGACATTATCCTTAGGGAATTTGATATTTCCCGGGATAAACTACATCACTTTCCAGCTCCCAATCTACCCCCGTACCAAAAATCACATTGATCCGTTGCTCCGTTTTGACGTGAAAGACGGATAAACAAATAATACCTACCTACTGGTTTTCCCGTCGGAATATGATACTTTCCTGTAGTAAAAAGTAAAAGTAGCCTATTATAATCCTTCCCAGGGTCTCAAATTATTTACTTAAATAGGTACCAATTTCTGGCCGCAAATTAGCCCGCGCTTAAAATGATTTTCGTAAGGGAATGAGATTTTTCCCGCGGTAAAAAGTGTTATGTCTTTCCCAGGGCCTTAAACTGTCTGTATTCTAAATATAATCCTTTCCATTAACTTAAACTATCACCTTAATTAAATACCAATTCCATTCCACAGCTTTGCCCGTGCTAAAACTTATTTTACCATGGGAATGATCCTTATTCCTGCGGTAAAAGTCCTTGCTAAGGTCACAAAATATCTCCATTCCAAATTTCATCTGAATCGGTTCAGCCGTTTTGACGTAAAAACAGAACATACAGACAGACAGACAGACAGACAGACAAACAAACAAACATAAATTTTCGCATTTACAATAATATTAGGGATAGTAGAAATATGAATATGATTGGCCAGCTGCGACTACATCTCCGTCGATAGATTATATCAACAACTGGAATAGATCGAAAGCGTTTTATATTGATAATGGCAGTAAGTAATTAAATTATACTTCATACCTACCTATGTTCTTTTCAATAATTAGTTTCAGTAGGTAATAATATTCAATTCTAACAACGGAGGCATGTTGTATTCTAGAAACTTACTACCTACTTTACATCGTAATTTAACTACCATACAATTTCTGATTCGCATGATTAGTTGTATGTATGTATGTTGAACAAGAATTGAGGGAACACACGCTAAAAGTTTCTCACGCTATAGTAACACGAAACACTATTCCCGTCACTAGAAGGAACCTTTTCGTTAAAATGGGACAGACCTCCGTGGCCGAGTAGTGTACGCACCGGTTTTTAAGGTGCCGCTATCTCTGTGGTCCCGATTTCGGTCCCGGTCGGGGAAATTATGGAAACAAATTTTACAATATTTTCAATATTCTCTCGTGCTTGGGTTTGAGAGCAATATATGGGATTGTGACAAATTTTTTATTGATTTTTAACCTCGAGTCTAGGTAACTTTTTAAGAATGTTGATTGGATAAAACTTTACAGTTTTGTAAAGCATGATCTGCCGTTGACAGTACAGTCACGAGCAATATGAACCCTGCGCGCGACTGTTGCTGGGCCGTTTTTGGCGCTAGTTAGGGCGTTTGTGCACTACACTGAATTTTAGCGAACCGGGAAAAAACGGATGCTTTTATTTTAATAATTAATCATTATATCACAGTAAGTATACTTATCACAGTAAGAATTTATTTATTTCGTGTGTTTCAATGTTTCAAACCCTAAACTACACGAAAAAAATAAATTCTTACTATATAAATGATTAATTATCAAAATACAAGCATCCGTTTTTTTCCGGATCGGTAAAATTCAGTTTAGTGCACAAACGCCCATACAGTACAACTTTTTGTTCTAAGCTTATGGTAAAATATTAGTATTCTATTTCAACCGCGCGCAGACTTATCTGCAACTAGCGGTACTCAAGTCCTGCTAAACACTTGTACTACGAAAACAGATCTATTTAAGCGGGTGCCAGAGGGGTTTAAGCCGGCCTTCCCACAGAGATGACCTTGTAGGCATGATGACTATTTTTTTTATTTAGGTAATAAACATGATCTCTCAAAGATGGAAAAATTAGTAAAATAATTACTTTGCTCGCATGAAAACTCCCCGAGATATCACAGTTTGAAATGCACACACATTGGACTTGCCCAAAAACGCTCCGTACTAACGGCTACGAAATTGTGACGTCGAGCTTTCGTAGTTTGTATGCAACGCGTAAGAAATTTGTTCGGTAGCTATATTAAATAATGTGTTTATCAAAATGGTTTCTTAGACAAATTACGGGCTAATTAAAGGTAATATTTATTTTAATACTTTTTAAATGGACTTGCCCATTCAACTTGAAAAAACTAATAAAACGCAATATACAGGGTGTTAGGGGCACCCTTGCAAAAACTTTAACCATGGCTTCAGACCATAATGCTGAACAACGTACAGCAAGAATTTTTTGTCGGAAATGAAAAAAAAATATTTCACTTTTCATACAAATTTAGCAACTTATCGGGACACACACGTACATACGCTCTAAATAAGTATATAAGTCTAGCCTTAAAGTAAATTTTTTGTCTGTTCTTTCTTTGTTTTTTACTTTGAATGTTATTTATTTCTTGTGTGTGTATCAGCAGAATAAACTTAGTATATATCTAACTGTTGAGTATATACCTATACACATAGACCAGCCGGCCTAGCATGAGCGGCTTATAGCGCGCGGTATGATATGGTACGGCAAGTTGTCTTGCTTACACCTTAGTGGAGTAAGCAAGACAACTTGCCGTACCATATCATATCGCGCGCTATAAGCCGCTCATGCTAGGCCGGCTGACTCTTAAATCGATCATTACGTTTTCAGGGGACAGAAGGCGGTCGATGTACATAGAGGAACCTATCTACGCGCCCCATCCTGTCCTCTACGAGCCTGTGTACGGCCACATACCCCCACCACCAGGGTACTTCCCCCCACCCCCCAGGTCTCGGATGTCTCTTCCTCATCACCCTGAATACGTTATGGCCAACCTCGGCTACGGGAAACATAGGAGACATTCAAGGTACTTATTTATTTGTTTGTAAAATTTTCTCTTGGTTTTCATTTGGCCTATGTGCCATACCGTATAGTTGCGAAACGAGAATGATGAGCCACTTGCCAACATTCTTAATTTAGCCGTGAAATGCAAAGCGGCGTACTTCGGGTAGTTTGGGTTGTTTGAATACACGTTTGCATTACTTTACATGGCTAAATCACAGTGCTAAATTGGCGAGTGGCTGAACAATCCCGGTTCGTGACTATACATGGAAATGTAACTAACAATTCACCATCAATCTGTGTGGAACAGAAGAATTCTTCTTCGCGTTCCATTTTCGCACAAAACAGAATGATCATCCGATAACTGTACCTACTAGTTATCGGATGATCATTCATCAATCTATATGATCTCTATCTGAAACAAATCCCAACTAACATTAGGCGCTAATATAAAAGTTATAACAGATATATAAAAGAGCTAAACAGATCCTAAGGTCATCAATAAGTGCTACCACATGGGAGTTAATAGTGAGCTTAACTCTACTGTACCCCTGCAATGGGCACAAGTTCTTATTTATGATCTTAGGTTCCACTAGGGCGATGTAGTGGAGTTACAGAATGTATTTGATAGTTAGTAGTGTTCTTTAAATGAAACTTATGGGGCTAAACCAGGGCTTAACTAAACAAATTGATTTTAAGATTTTTTATGCATCCCAAATTTCACAATAGTTACCTACCTAAAAGAAAAATGCGAAAAAAAGTCACCACCAGCCTGAAAGCTACTTACAAGGCTGGAGGTATTTTTTCATTCGCATTAATTTTCCAACACAATTTGTTTTATAAAAATATGTAGTTTAAAAAACTAAAAAACACACTTTTATAGGAACAGATTAAAAAGTACAAAATAACCGTCTATTCAGTAACTGATATTAAAAAGCGTGGTGCGCGTTGTCAATATTAACTACTTGAATGCATGCTTTGCAAAGAGCGCACCACGCTTTTTAATTTCAGATACTGAATAGACGGTTATTTTGTACTTTTTAATCTGTTCCTATAAAAGTGTGTTTTTTAGTTTTTTAAACTACATATTTATTTTTTGACCTTTTTAGTTTAATAAATGGCAAGCTATGGATGGATAGTAATCCATTTCACAGTCCATTCATGTGTCTGCCCACCCTGTAAACATTAAAATTCAAAGGCATGATTGTATGTATTTAGGTTTACAAATTCAAGTGGAGTCTATAAGTTACCGGATGCGTAAGCCGAACCCTTAATTCTTCCCTGCTCCATCATCAGATCCTAACCACCAACTGTAGCGAATAGGTCTCATCAGAACGAAAAAAATGCGCATAAACTCGGGGGGTAAGCTAGTGGTCATTAAGGAGTGCCACTGGCTTCCTCACTGCTCCATCAGCAGACCCTCACCACTAAGTAAGTGCAGCGAATAGGTCTCATCAGAACGAAACAAATGAGCCCAAACTCAAGGGGGTTTTCTTGTGGTCATTAAGCAGTTTCACTGGCTTCCTCCCAGCTCCATCATCAGACCCTCTTCACCAAGTGTAACGAATAGGTCTTATCAAAACAAAACAAATGAGCCCAAACTCGAGGGGTTTCCTATTGGTCATTAAGGAGTGTCACTGGCTTCCTTCCTGCTTCATCATCAGACCCTCACCACCAACTGTAGCGAATAGGTCTCATCAGAACGAAACAAATGCGCCCAAACTCGGGGGGTAACCTAGTGGTCATTAAGGAGTGCCACTGACTTCCTCACTGCTCCATCATCAGACCCTCACCACTAAGTGCAGCGAATAGGTCTCATCAGAACGAAACAAATGAGCCCAAACTCAAGGGGGTTTTCTTGTGGTCATTAAGCAGTTTCACTGGCTTCCTCCCAGCTCTATCATCAGACCCTCTTCACCAAGTGTAACGTATAGGTCTTATCAAAACAAAACAAATGAGCCCAAACTCGAGGGGTTTCCTATTGGTCATTAAGGAGTGTCACTGGCTTCCTTCCTGCTCCATCATCAGACCCTCACCACCAAGTATAGCGAATAGGTCTCATCAGAACAGAACAAATGAGCCAGTACTCGAGGTGTTTGCTATTGGTCATTAAGGAGTGCCACTGGCTTAGTCCCTGCTCCATCATCAGATCCTCACCATCAAGTGTAGCGAATAGGTCTCATCAGAACAAAACAAATGAGCCTAAACTCGAGGGGTTTCCTAGCAGCCATTGAAGAGTTCTATTGCCCACCTCTTGACTCCATCATCAGATCAGCTCGATGGTAGCAAATTATTGTATTGTCATCGGATTCATAGAGACATGCAAAGTTTCAAAACAATACGACAATTAGAAGTAGGTTAAAATTGAATTCCAAGATTTTCTTACATTGTGACTTAGTTACAAGTGAAGCTAATAAAAGTGTGGTAAAAACCAAATCATCTTTAAAAAAATTGCATGGAACACTATGGTATGGATAAACGGTTGTGTGGTTGTGTCAATATACTTAGTTAATTAGTATTCATAACATTAAGACTTGAGTCATAGCGACGAGCATGTTTTGTATAAAAATTATTCAATTAGAAGTCATAACTGAAATTTCAATGAACCACGCATGCTTAGGCAATAAGTAGTTAATAATTAAAGAATATTAATTCGTTTATTTTAATAGCTTCCGAATTTTTGTAACATTAAATAACTATCACATTCTTTATTTATTTACGTTGCGAATTAGCTAACTTACATTTGAAAGATCAGGTAAAATGTGATGTTTTCTTAAATTTGTAGTCAATAGCAAGTTAATTAGGAAACGTTTGTAAACTTTCCTTCAACTTTAAGTTATTTAATAAGTAACATGGCATTTAGCAAGTAAGTAGCATATTTAACAAGGCAATGGAAATTTCAGTCAGCAAGCTTCGTAACAGATACCTATCTTGATTCGTAGCCCTTCAAGAACAATGCCGCACTATGAATTATTTTACAATTGTCATACCTGCTCTAATTATGGAACTGAACATTATTAAAACGATGGATGGCAAATTTTAATGTCGACTGCATCCATACTAGCGGCTACCCACGACTTGGCATGTGAGGTGTTATATCCAGGTGCCATATATGAATATTCATTCCCCTTCATGAGCAGCGACTAGTCTATCTAGAGATAGTATCTACATTGATTCTTAACATCATTATTAGTCGTAGCACAAGCTTTTTGACAAATAACGAGGATGTTGCCAAAAAAGACACAGTATTTTAAAATTACCTACCACATTTCCTGGAACCAAGGATCTTGAAACTAGCGCAAGGGACCCGCCCTCGTGGTTACACCAATATGGTACACTGAGGACATACATACAATTAATATTACTCAACAGAAGGCAGCTACAGGCAGCGCATACGCAGTCATTCATTACATTTCTTCGTCTAACCCACCCGTGAAGGAACTATGCAAACTTTGAGTTATTACAGTACTAGCTTTCCGCCCGCGGCTTCGCCCGCGTGGACTACACGACGTTATCCCGCGGGAATGTGATATTTTTCCGGAATAAAAAGTAGCCTATGTTCCTCTCCAAGCTACAAAGTATCTATGTCCCAAATTTCAGCCAAATCCGTTCAGCCGTTTTGGCGTGATTGAATAACAAACATATATTCAAACATCTAAACTTACACATATAATATTAGTAGGATAAATCTGTGCAATAGGTCATAACTGTCCATTACGATACAACTACTGGAACAGAATTATATTAACTACTTAGACATTGAGATTGCTCGCTAAACTAATAAGCCTTAACTTTTGAGGACGGACGTTACCTCATCCTAGAGATGGTTGATCGTTTCTCCGCGTCAAATTTCAATACCTACTTTAATATTTCATTCCTACTGCCTAGTACCTACTAGTTTCTTGACAAAGTGATCACACACGTGGAGTTTTCCTATGTAAATCTATTGTATGTCATCCTAATTGACTTTTAACGACGACGGTTATAATAGTCAGTAAATGTGTCGAACGCTTATCTATCGACTTTGAAGAAGTCGAAGACCTATACAACAGGCACGTACTGGAGGATTTGGGCTATTTTATACTTGGCTTTAATTTGACTTAACTACTGGCAATACATGCCTATCATGATTAGAGCCCCTTCAATCACCTGTGTTTTCAAAAGTAGTATTAATTAATAGACTGAGCTATACCATCGGGGCGTCGTGATATTAGCGTCATCTGATCATTATTACTTTTATATTGCTGCAATAGCTTGTGGTAAAGACTTAGGACAGTTCTTCTTATAATAAATTTTGGTACCTGCTGTGAATTCTGGTAGACTACCTCAGAACCCCTTAAATATCATTAAGCCCGCGTTTTTCGCTTCTCACTCATACTGCTAGTGTCAACGACCTTGACAATTTGATGCAAGAAAATTATGAAGTGCATAAAAACCACAGATATTTCATACGCTGTGCAAGTATCGTAACGAGGTGTGCAGCGAGTAAATGCCATCGTTACGCCGAGTGACCACCACCGCCAGCCTTGCTAGAAATGACCAGACTCGTGAGTCGAGAATTTATGTTTTGATGATTAACTTATGTTGGATGCTAATGACAAAAAAGTGAAAAATTACTTAAAAAAATTAGAACTTGTCTTTAAAATGTTTTGGTGAAATAGGTTTTTTTGTAGTGTGTTTTTAGGAATATAGCACAGAGACTACATTTTTTTTACTTAAAAAAATAATGTTTCTTGTCCTTAAGAATGCAGTGCAGGTATTATGGGGTTGGTTTTTATTAAGATTAATATGATTATATAACTGGAACGTTTTTGGATAAAAATTAAGAGTTCAGTATTTATTTGGAATCTTATCAAATTCTTATCTCATCATCATCATCATCTTATCTTATTTGTTATACATCTTTCTGCGGTAGCTATCTAGGTACTTATAGTTGGTAGGTATTACCGTTTCTAATCGCTTCTACACAGCAATTTGTATTGCCTATAAATAGTAGTCATTAACTTCTCATTCTTATCAAAGTACCATTATCTAACGAGAATGCAGTCTGTTATCTTCAAAACCCAAACATTTCTATAACTCACAACTAAATTTTTCTAGGAATTACTTAAGTAACTTTTGTGTTCAGGTAAATTTCTACAGTTGGCGTATAAAACACTAAGCTTATGCGATAAGGTAAAAGTGAGAGTAGACTTTAAAAAATTATGCTGTTTTTAATAAAAAGGAATCACATTGTGTGAATGGTATCTATCACGTTATATAACATTTTAGACTACTGTGATCATCAGTCGACACCTTAACACATTGTTATAGCATCTCTTCCGATGGTTACACATCACACATCAAATATTCGTGCATTACGATTTCTACGATTGTGTATGGTTACTTGTAAACTTGATGACTGTAGGTCGTTATGTCGTTAACTCGTCTCCAAGTGATAGTGAAAAGCTCGCGTAATGCCGTATGCAAATGTTACCGAGTTGTTTTGTTAAAAGATCAATCTATGTTAAAATATTCAAATACGTAATAGGCTGTGGATTAAAATATTGAGCGATGAAAGTGAAATTAGCATGATTCACTGGAGTAGTTATTACTTATTCTTCCATAACGATATGTAGTATCACAAACATCTCAATCAATATCGAGTACTTTACTTATAATGTGTGTTTTAATACATACCACCTTCTGATAATGTTCTAAGCTATCGAATTTGATACTTATTAAGATTCATTTGCTGATCTACAATATCTACTAAAACTATATTCAAATTAAACTGTTATCAATTAATTAACACAATTTGCAGCTTTTATATTATTTTTATGCATTCACAATGCAATATTTTCCTATACAATTTGCAGCTACTGAAAATTCGTAAAATTTTTTATATCAGAGTATTAAATCATTCAAATACATAGTAAAAGTGATTACGTAAAATAACCAATATTGTGCGTTATGTGGAAGCAAATTCATATCGTTTATCACGAAAACTATCGTGATATACAATTGTAATGTTTACTATGCGTTTGTGTAACTTTTTAGTACTAAAATCACATATAAATCTATGTAAATGTCGTTCGTTCCCACAATCAATCGAAATGGTAATATCCAATTAGTAGCGCGTTTATGTCTTTTGGCTTACGGGTAAAATGTTCACCATAAATCTGAATTGAGCAAAATTTGTACATACTTACATCTTAATAATTTTCAATGCGAAAGTTTTGATGTTTAAAACTCAATCATGGTGAAACGGCTGAATGGATCTGGATGAAATTTGTCACAGAATTAGAGTACTTTTTACTCTGGATAATATAACTTACGCGGGCAACGCCCTACTATGGAATCCTTTTATGGAGGAACCTGCCTATAAATGCAAAATTAAAAATACACCAGTAGAACGTAGTATTTTTTTGTCCTCTGTGGTAGAACTACGTTAATCAAAATGCGAGATAATAAAAAACTTAGTATTCTGTGCCCATTCCCATCAAGATGGTAGGCAGTTCGTCAACTCCACGCACAGCATTTATGGTAAAAACACACGACGCGAGCGGAGAAGCGAAGAAGTGTTATTTGTATCATAATAAAGGTTGGCAAGCGTGTGAACGCACCACTTTTTGCTTCCTATAAATGAAAGTTGCACCTGTGAGAGAATCTAGCATCTGTTTGGAGAAACTCGGATGACATTGACCTCTTGTGACCGTTGCGACAAACTCACAATTTTATTGGTGATCAGTTCTAATGATAATCCTAAGTGGTTACTAGTATAATCATGATAAACAAATTTTGTTATGGTTAATTCATCGTATGGGTAAAAAAAACATCTCCAGCTTTTCTAAAGAAAGATGCCGTCCCCGATCGAACAGGCCGCCTCACATTCAGTTTATGTATGTAAAACTGTGAGTGTGTGGCCGATTGCGGCCAACTGACAGGCCGTTGCCTGCTGGCGGACTGATAGTCTTTGGGTTCCTTTACGGGTACTGTACCCCTAGTGTAAGTTTTTATGTCAAGCAAACGCAAACTATTTCGATTCCGTATTTATGTCAATTTGTATGCAAATCTGTACAGCGCCTCTCGCAACGCCAACGCTAACGCTAACGCCTAGTGTGTACCAGCTCTTACACTAGGGGTACTGAACGTTATTTCGTGACGCTAGACGTTACGTCATCACTAGCTTTGATATCTTTAATAGTAGTCAGTTAAAATACTCGTTCTTTACTCTGCCATTGGTCCTGACAAAGCTCATTGGTCCTGATCGAGTTTTCTGTTGATACTGGTGTTGGTCTATCTATCCTCCTTTTTCATGCTCAGTTTTCGATTATTATTGGCCCATGCTACTCTTGAATTTAACAAAAGTAACATAGAATGATGATCCAGAGATTACTTCAGATTATTTAAAGGACAAATTGCAACTTCCCATTCTTATCAAAGTACCAAATAAGTAATTAAATGTTATTTTAGGATTTAAACAGTCTGAATTAATAAAAGAAACATTATGAATGATAAAAGATGATCAATAGCTATAAGATTAAGATAATAAGATTTAGCTAAGTATTATGATTTCATTTCACAGTTAAAACGGAATATATTTTTAGCAATATTTTTCTAACATCCTCTTTAAGATTGTATCCTTGAAGATTTATTTTTAAATCATGAAAGATATTAATATACCAACCTAAATAACAATTTTTTAGTTTTTTGCAGCAAGCTATTGCACTCTAAAGATTTTACTATAGTCGCAATACTTTAATACAAATGGCATTGATTTACGAACCGAACGACTTTGAAAGGAATGTAGATTTTCATATGTGAAAGCGTCTATAGGTATTACACTATTACGGAATAGCTCGAGAACGGCTAGACAATACATTCATTCCAAGTCCAAGAATTATGCGTAAATAATCTGAGAAACATGAACAAACTAACTTACGATCTAAATCTTTTCAAGTAATTAGGTAGGTATTAAAAATCTGAAATCATTCATTCGAGTCCTCCATTTTAAAAATAATCCCATTGGTAATGAAATATTATTGTAAAATGAATTGTAATAAAAGTTTAAATTCCATAATGGGATATTCATCAAGGGAATCATTCAGAACTTCTAAAATAAACAAAAATTGCTCATACCCAAATTCGCGAATTAATCAACAGTAAGGTAGGTATATGATCTGTAATGTGCAGTACTACATAATTATGTTATTGTAAATACTTACCTATTCAGAAATTTAGGTAGATATTAAAATTTTAAAAGCGCCTACTATTCCTGCGAATGATTATTAGCAGATTCAGACCAAGACAGACATTATTTGTCTTCAATCGAAGTAGATCTTTGCTTTTTGCCTTACATTTATCAGTATTACTTACAGAAAAAGTGTTAAGCAGCATTTCTGTTGCCCACATTTCCACCAATTTGCGGGGAACTCGCATTAGACACGGTATTTAAATAGAGTAGCGTGGTCAGATGAGAGCACTATTTACCCAATTCCTTTGTGAAAACTTACGTGTGTACAATTATTTTGGTAACACGCCACTTTCTAGGCACGAATTACGTGAACGCGACTTTGAGGAATCATAGAAAGCCAGTGAAGCGTCGTTTAAAGCCATCATATTAGTGAATTAGTGCGAAGCGCATAGAAAATCACTCACTTATCTAATATACGAGATTATTCGATCTCCGTCGATTATGCAACAACAACTGTAGGAAGCACCTGTCAATTCTATTTGAGGACGAAAATGTGCAAGTCATTTCTTATTATATTCGGCACTCCTATACGCTGGTTATTGTCTTTTTGACGGACAAGATATTTTTGATTCCGCTAAAGATTGAATTTATTTGTTCTTCTTTATGTAATCTTAATTAAAATTGACGCCTAACTGAGTTATGGAAAAGATGAAAAATTACACAATCCCTTCCTACTCACGTTGTAGGTCTAGTAGGTAATATTGTAATCTATACAAATAAATAAAATTGGAGTGTCTGTTTGTAATATTAAAATAACCGCTTTTTACTACACGCATATTATTATATATACGGCACATTTGTCTGTCTGTCTGTCTGTCTGTTTGTTCCGGCTAATCTCTGAAACGGCTGGACCGATTTTGACGGGACTTTCACTGGCAGGTAGCTGATGTAATAAGGAACAACTTAGGCTACTTTTTATCCCCGAAAAATATCACATTCCCGCGGGATAACGTCGTGCAGTCCACGCGGGCGAAGCCGCGGGCGAAAAGCTAGTGATTATATATACGGTACATATACCAAAATATCATTTTTTTAAAATTTTGTCTGTCTGTCTGTCTGTTTGTTCCGGCTAATCTCTGAAACGGCTGGACCGATTTTGACGGGACTTTCACTGGCAGGTAGCTGATGTAATAAGGAACAACTTAGGCTACTTTTTATCCCGGAAAAATATTACATTCCCGCGGGATAACGTCGTGCAGTCCACGCGGGCGAAGCCGCGGGCGGAAAGCTAGTACTTACATATTTTAGTTGTGGGTGTAAATTATCTAGCTAACACCATATTGTAAACTATTAACTACCTACGCTTTAAGTAATATTTACCTAAAATTGTAATCAATTAGAGGCATTAATTTGCTTTAAAGCTAAATTTATTAATTTTTTGACCATATTTAAAAAAAACTTTTTGGCATTTTAATTTACTAACATATTATTGTTAAAATACTAAGAACGAAGTAAATAGTAGTAGTTATCATATATATGCACGACTGAATATATAGGTATGTACTAATTAATAAATAAACAGTTAGATAGAAACTCGTAACTTATTTGTAACTTAAACTATAAAAAAACAACAATACCTAAAGAAGACTTTAAAAGCCAGAAACTTGCCGCACCATTGTTATACAATCAAGTAACGATTATAGCGTTAAAACAATGAAAGTCTTCTTATCTTTAAGACAATACACTTATCAGTGAGAACAATCAATGACTAAAATTTAAACGACTAGAGTAAGTAATTACGCGTACTCACCTGGTCACCTGACACTTAGTTATACTCAATAATTTATTGCATACAGTTATTACTTTGGCTTCACTTTCGTCACCTTACTTACTACAATGGCATGGTGAACCTGTAGAAGATCTTGACAAGAGGCGCGACTGATCTATCCATCCAGCCGAAAGTATTTACATTACACATAAAGACACTAAAGTCTTCTTCTTCCACGGTTTCGACGTAATTTGCAAGATATCCAGAAAGGGTATGGGTTGGGATAAAAATATATAGGTACTCAGATTATACTCCTTTTGTGATGGGCAAATTGCTAAGTACTTATAACAAAAAAATAATATGAAGCGATGTTTTTGTTGTGAATCCCGTCTGAAAATCTACTAGGGGCTGTATGGTTTTTCTGTCACAATTTTTCCTATACATATACAACCCAACCAAGCACGTACCCAGGATTTTTGTCGGGGGGGTCCGTTGGGGGGGGGGGGGTAGCTTAGATGTTTGTTGCTGAATCATGCCTAAACGGCTGAAGGGATTGGGCTGAAATTTGGGACACAGATACTTTTTAGCCAGGAGTGGAACATAGGCTTCTTTTTATTCCGGAAAAATATCACATTCCGCGGGATAACGTCGTGAAGTTCACGCCCATCCCGCGGATTAATGGATTTCGGGGGGGTCCTTGAACCCAACCCACTTAACTCATATATCCAAATTCAATTGAATCCAATCATAAATTAATTGAAATAGGCTAAGTGGCCACAAGAGAAAAAATAAAAATAGAACAGGAAATAGAAGTTACCTAGTATGTACCTACCTATACTAACGTGACCGGGATTTTTGAAATGGTGGTCCTTTTTAGGAGCTGGCCCTTGATAGGCGGAGGTACCTTACTAAAGCAGGTATCTTATCATCAGGGAAAGTGTAAACGTAAGATTGTGCTATCTACTTACTTAAGTAAAGTTCCCACTCTAAATCAGAGAACCCATACTATAAATAATAAATGTGAATGTGTTTGTTTGTTTGTCCCCCTTTCACGTCAAAACAAAGCAACACACCGTCGCGATTTTTTGGTATGGGGATAGTTCGGGGGCTGGAAAGTGACATAGGTTACTTTTATACCGGAAAAATATCACACTTCCGCGGGATAGCGTCGTGTAGTTCACGCGGGCGAAGTCGCGGGCGGCAAGCTAGTACTTAAATAAGTAACTAAAGCCTCAGCAATTTTCTTAATTTTAAGGTTGTGGATCCGGCTATGCTGAACGGATTTGAGTAAAAAAAATATTTTTATAAAAAAATAAAACCGCCTTCAAAAAAATCACATTAAAAAGTAAGAAATAATTCTTCTCCAAGTAAATAACGTAAGTACTTTTATTTCACTCTTTTTAGTGCATCGTACAGGCAATTTACTTGTATTCTGGCAAATAGGTATGTGATCAAACTGAAAACCTCCTTTTTTGAAGTCGGTTAAAATACCTTGAGGTATCCCCTTTTTAACAAAACAAGAATCATCTAAATCGGTTTATAAACAAAGGAGTTATGCCTAAAGATATGTATTAAATTCACAGTGGTAACGAAAACGACAGTATTTTCAAGATTTCCTGAAAACTACTGAACCGATTTCAAAATTTAATAAAAATGGGACCAACTTGGAAACCAACCTGATGTAATAACGTTTCAATCATTTCAATCGGTCCATCCGTCTTCGAGTAATCGGTGGACATACACAAAAAAAAAGAAACATACATACAGACGAATAGAGAACCTCCTCCTTTTTGATTTAGAAGTCGGTTAAAAAAATATCATACTTACATTAGAATTAGATCATGACCAGCAACAGGACAAAGAGATTAATTTTATCCCATTATATTATATCCATAGGATCGGAAACAACAACGCTCAGCAACTTTCTCTATTAACTGGTTTCACAGCGATCCGGGAGACCCGTATGGGCCAGTGCCCGGCAGATATCAATACCAAGCCGTAAGGACCAATCCAAGTTGTTGTGAAACAATGTTCTAGCACCTCACGCCTGTCTCCGTTACAGGCGCAGCCCATTCGGGTCCCCGGACAGCTATGAACCCAACCTTATTTTGACTAAACAAACATATTGTCTTTCTAGGTTGACAGACGCGTACGAGCATTTCGCGTACGAAAGCCTGTCTCCGGATTACGAGGACTGGGCACGACCTCTTCCGAAGACCGCACCTGACAACTTCCACCTCTCCAGGTATGGACACCTTCAGATCGACTACTCCTGCAGCTGGAATTCCCTCGATAGACTTATAAGGAACCCAATGATAGGCTGATAAATAGCCGAAACTAGCGTTGCGACCTCGCATCGCACCGCAAAAATAGCCGACGCGTCAGACTTAAGGACTCTCTCTATCTCATTATGATATACCATGGCAGCGACAAAAAATTCCTAGCCGTAGGTACTTTACTTAGCGACGAATTGGTTGCGACGGCGACGCCAAGCAGTAAAAAGTCAATTGGGTATTTGACTGAATTTTTTTATTGACTTAAAATGTTCATTTAATTAGTAGCAACCCAACATAGGTATTTATTTTCAAATATCTTGCATATTTTCAGCGATATAGAGCATCAAACTTACTAATTAGACAAGGAGAGCGCTATGGAAACGTAACGTCACATTTCTATAGCGCCATACTCTCGCCATAGAAAATTTCGTTTTGGAAAGAGATAGCTAGAGTCACAATTAAGTAGCTCATTATTCGCTTGTTATAATACATATTGAATTTCTTTTTTCATATTTGTTATTCAATAATGTTATATTTTCGCATGTCATAATTAAATATCTACATTTCAACATCAGTCAAATACCCAATTAAATGCTGCGCTGGCATCGCTGCCATGTTATCCCAATGAGATAGAGCCCAAATAATCTTTCTATTTTTCCTGTCAAAACTACAAGCAGAGCCGATTTTGACGGTGCGAGCTACCATAAATGTCGCATCGCGGCTATGTGGTGGTAGCACATTCTGAGGGTCTAGACAAGACGAAAACGCTTCGAAGGAATCTTATTTTGCTTTCACCTGGACAAAGTGATTTTACTTCATTTCCATACATTTTTTTTGTCGTTGTAGGCACTAGCTATGACATGTCATCCAGTAATTGTAAAGAACTTTCGAACTACCTACTTCTAAGGTATGTGAATATTGTATGTTTCTAAAATTAATATTTAGATGTTATTTGTTTGCATGCGTTTTTGTTATTCGATAATAGTATTCCTAACGACTTCTTGGAAACCTTCCATAATAATTTAGGAAATAAAATAAAATACTTACTGTTAATTTTAATACCAAACTTGAATTTAGATTATTTCTAATAAATTGTAAGTGGAATAAGTTTTGATGTAAAAAATCATTTTTATGACTAGACAATAATTTTATCCTTCGCGGACTGTACTTTAGTACTTATTGTATTGTCATCCAAACCAAACCAGTATGCAAAATATCAGCTCAATTAAAAGGCGCTACTCGGAAAAATATGGACTTTTTTATTTAAAACTATAGGACGGTTACAGTTGTTACAAATCTGGTAATAAGATATATATTTCTTCATACCTTTATCTAGAATCGTATAGTTTCAAAAACACAATTTTATGATTTTGCCTCGACACTTTTTCTTTTCGAAAAGACCTCTAAAAATACGAAAAGTAAAGGTTATTCTTAAATGGGGTTACTTATACTATTGGAAATTGGTTTAATTAGTGGACACCAATAATATTGAGGATCGTATAGAAGCATTTTTTTAAAATCGCTGTAGTTTTGTGTTTTTTTTGTCTAATCTGCAAAATCGGTCTCGCTCCCGCGCGCGTTATTTTCTCATTGCTATCTCGCTTCAGCACATTTTTTCCGAGTATCGCCTTAAATTATTTAGCTTGCACGATTTGAAATGAGGAGAAAGAAAAAAATATTTATCACATACATTGGCACATATAAAGCACATCATGAGAGCTTTTTGACACGAATATAATTAGTTACAGTAAATAAGAAAAATGAATTACAAGAACAATTCGATATCAGACGAATAATTTTTATTCAGACATTGAAATCATCCCTTTAGTTTTTTACGTTTAACGTGTACCAACTTTTATTAATAAAATACTTTAAATAAATAAGCCTGTATAGGCTGGCCTTTTAAAAGTTTGTATAATATAGTTAAAACTTACGACCAATTTTGTATTAAAAGTATATAAGAAACAGGTTAAATATTAATAATTGACGTGTGCATAGGTATTTAAAATACCTGCCCAAATAATTTTATTGATTCAAATTATTCAATACATAATTTGTAAGTATTTAAAATATGTGTTAAGATTATACATATAAGAGACTTTTCGGTGTAAAATTTGCTGAATAATAAAACGAACCAAAGATAAAGAAATTTATGTTTTTTTTATTTTAATCTGATTTTTTTAATTTAAATCTAAATTAAATTTAAATCTCAAACCATTTACTATTAGTAAATTATTATAAAGCGGCCGCCCGCGGTTTCACCCGCGTGGTTCTCGTTCCCGTGGAAATATCGGGATAAATAAATATGTAGTTTAAAAAACTATAAAGACACACTTTTATAGGAACAGACTTAAAATTACAAAATAACCGTCTATTCAGTAACTGAAATTAAAAAGCGTGGTGCGCGTTGTCAATATTAAGTACCTACTTGAATGCATACTTTGCAAAGGGGCGCACCACGCTTTTTAATTTCAGTTACTGAATAGACGGTTATTTTGTAATTTTAAGTCTGTTCCTATAAAAGTGTGTCTTTATAGTTTTTTAAACTACGTATTTATTTTTTACTTTTTAGTATAACAAATGGCAAGCTATAGATGGGGATGGTAATCGATTTCACAGTCCATTCATGTGTCTGCCCACCCCGAAAACATTATAACTCAAAGGCGTGATTGTATGTATTTAGTTTTAAAATTCAAGTGGAGTCTATTAGTTACCAGATGCGCGAGCCGAACCCTTACTTCCTCCCTGCTCCATCAACAGACCCTCCCCACCAAGTGTAGCGAATAGGTCTCATCAGAACGAAACAAATGAGCCCATCTCGAGGGGTTTCCTAGTGGTCATTAAGGAGTGCCACTGACTTCCCCCTTGCACCATCATCAGACCCTCACCACCAAGTGAAGCAAATAGGTCACATCAGAACGAAACAAATGAGCCAGAACTCGAAGGGTTTCCTATTGGCCATTAAGGAGTGCCACTGGCTTCCTCCCAGCTTCATCATCAGACCCTCGCCACTAAGTGTAGCGAATAGGTCTCGTCTGAACGAAACAAATGAGCCCAAACTCGAGGGGTTTTCTTGAGTTCATTAAGAAGTTTCACTGGATCCTCCCAGCTCCATCATCAGACCCTCACCATCAAGTGTAACGAATAGGTCTTATCAAAACGAAACAAATGAGCCCAAACTCGAGAGGTTTCCTATTGGTAATTAAGGAGTGTCACTGGCTTCCTTACTGCTCCATCATTAGACCCTCAACACCAAGTGCAGCGAATAGGTCTCATCAGAACGAAACAAAAAAGCCAGAACTCAAGGTGTTTCCTATTGGTCGTTAAGGAGTGCCACTGGCTTCCTCCCTGCTCCATCATCAGACCCTCACCACCAAGTGCAGCTAATAAGTCTCGTCAGAACGAAACAACGGAGCCCAAACTCGAGGGGTTTCCTAGTGGTCATTAAGGAGTGCCACTGGCTTCCTCTCTGCTCCATCATCAGACCCTCACCATTAAGTGCAGTGAATAGGTCTTATCAGAACAACACAAATGAGCCTAAACTCGAGGGGTTTCCTAGCAGCCATTGAAGAGTTATATTGCCCACCTCTTGACTCTATCATCAGATCAGCTCGATAGTAGCAAATTATTGTATTGTCATCGGATTCCTATAGACTTGCAAAGTTTTAAATCAATAGGACAATTACAAGTAGGTTAAAATTGAATTCCAAGATTTTCTTACATTGTGACTTAGTTACAAGTGAAGCTAATAAAAGTGTGGTAAAAATAGCCTAAGTTACTCCTTATTATATCAGCTATCTGCCAGTGAAAGTCCCGTCAAAATCGGTCCAGCCGTTTCAGAGATTAGCCGGAAACGAACGAATAGTATTAGTATTAGTATAGTGTCTAGACTATAAGACTATAAAAAAAAATTATTTTGGTATATTATTATGTACCGTATATATGTCACCGGAAAATACGTCATGCTCGTGAACGGGTGCTGCCAGTGGGAATGGGTCTGCTCTTATCTGCTTGCCTTAAAATGTGTTTTCTTTTGTTTTTATTCATTTTATTAAGAATTACATTTGAAACATGTATGGCGCAACTTGCAGTATATAGTAGAATTGTCTTTTGTTTTAAACTAATATTAAAGCTTTAAGTAGAGTTCCTAAGTAACTGAAAATTGTTCACTGCTATGATCATTAGTTCGCCTATACTTAACTGTATTTATCATAGCCCATTGTGTAATTGTGATGGAAACTGACCTTAGACACCACCACTTACCATGTTAAGGTCATTTTTCAATTTGCCGACTCTGTATGAAATAAGACAGGGAGAAAAAAACAACCCTTGGAGTTTCTTGCCGGTTCTTCTCCAAGGCCTCCCGCTGTAGGGTTTGCGAACCGATGGCGTAGCTTCTATGACGTTCACAAGTATTCAAATAACAATCTATATTGAAATAACAATCTAAATTGAATAAACAAATTTGAATCTTGAATCTTGAATAATAAAAATCGTAAATTTATAAATTTCCGCGGAAAGTTATAAACTTGCGGTTCTTGTTATTTTCCGGTGACGTATATATAAGTATATGCATGTATTATTTTAATATTACAAACAGACACTCCAATTTTATTTATTTGTATAGATGTGAAAGTGTGTTTGTTTGTTAGTCCGTCTTTCACGTCAAACGGAGCTACAGATCGACGTGACTTTTGGTATGGGGATAGTTTGGGAGCTGGAGAGCGACATATGATAGTTATTTATATTACTTCTTTTTATCTCGAAAAAACCATCATAATATTCCGGCTGGAGTCGTGTAGTCCACGGGCGAAGCCGCGGGTGGAAGGCTAGTTGTCTATATTTCGAAGAAAGCTATGTTGTACCTACCTATCTACACACCTTGAACGAAACATTCTTTTATTTTTAACAAGAAACAAAACAGCTTTTCAAGATTTTCTTAATTTTCCACCCTGTATTAAGCAAATCTGAGTTCTTATAGTCTCCTTGGATTTGAAGTATTTTTTATATTTTAATTATAAAATATTTTCTGGTTAGAATGATAAAATTTGGTGTGGTGATTCCCCGCAGGCGGCTTACCGACCGCGTTATCGACTTATCACATTCATTTTACCTCGCGTGCGGGGAGCCCCAGTATACTGTATAACGACCGAGCTATCGACCAATGAAAATAAGCTTAAGGAGGAGAGAGGCAAAATTCAACATTTTTCATATTTTTTTGTAATATGTAGGTCTCCAAGCACGGAAAACTCTTGCTATCGTAATCGTAAAATATGCTATCCGTCAAAATGCTACCAAAGCTGTCAAAGGACTTAAAATTTTAGTTCCGTATACGAGCGTACGTACCTAATTATACAAATAATACGATTACGAAAACGATATAAGTTCTTCGTACTTGGGGTACCTACTGATGTTCATCTACATCAGAAAATTAAACACCAAGAGTTTCTTTTTATGTTTATCTTAATCAAACAGTGTTTTCACACTGGCTGAACTGAACCATATCTCCCTAAGTATTTGTAATTACGGTTGTTATGGCAAGAAATTGTTACTTTCTTTGATAGTATCAATGGTCGTAGTCACGACTGCTATGTCATTTAACGAAACAACTTGATATTATCTTATGAATGACTTTACACCCACCAGACTGTTTATAACAATCTCAATATTAATAGTGAAAGTAAAGATTATGGTTTGAAGAATAACAGCTTTCAATATGCGGTAAGAAAGCTTACCGCAGTATGAATTGTAATAAGTTTTGGTATGAAAATGCGGGTTCTATGGAAATTTATGTACTTAGGTACATTTATCATACACCTATGTAGTAAACTACCAGTCAATAACATATAAAATAACCACCTATCATGTGGCTATGAAAAACTTATGAAACTAAGAAGGTTAACCCCCGTCTGTCCGAAGCCATTTTGTATAACGCCACAAAATGGCTTCAATAAGGAACCATAAAGTTGTCGTGACCTTGTAGTTTGCTGATCAGCAGCGTCGGTAGAGTGTGTGTCAGATAACTCTGCACGTGCCTGGCGCGTTTTTGGCACTAGTTACAGTGCATTTTTTTGTTCTAATGTTATAGAAAAGATTAGTATTCGATTTTTACCGCGCGCAGACTTATCTGACGAGCACTCTATCTCTTTATTTATTTTAGCTTGATTTCGATACTCTCATCTGTTTGCTTTGTATAATATGTAGATAAGATAAAATGTAATTTTATGCCAAAGATTGAACCAAAGACTTCTTATTAACCTTTTTATCGCGCTAATATAAATACGGAGTCGGATTCGGCCACTTTATGGTTTTGGACAGACAGGGATTTTTTCTTTCAGTTTCAGTTTCCCTCCGGGGACCAATTTTTTTTTCACTGTGTATAAAATAAGTACTTACTTAGATCGTTATGAAAATGTATGCCAAATCCATACCAGTTTGTTTACACAAGTCTTCAAATCTTAAGTAGGTAATCAATAACTATAGCCACAAAACAAGACGATTAAACATAGTTGCCTTCATACCAGTTTAAATTCGTGCAGCACATAAACAGTTTAATGCTCAAGTAAATTGTCTAATCCAAATTAATACGAGCGGTTCACGCATCAAGTGATGTACTTGCAGGTTCTAATCTAGGTCATAATGTAACTTATGAATAGTAATGTAATATTTTCATAACCGCATTCTTATTCCAAGTAACATCATAGCTACCTACTGCATACTACCTATTAGATAAAGCAAAGATATAAAGAACGGCAATAGATAAAAGAGCTAATTAACTTTTTCGGTGGAAATAACGATGGTTCATTATTCTGTTAAGACGTACCTACATAGCTACGTTAATATATACGATACGATATAATTTATTGCGTAAAACATTTTGTAACACTAAATCAAGAAATATTCAAGCCAATTTTCGGAGGAACGAGGAAGTCGTTAGCTACTTAATGATGATTTTCGTGTTTGTTTCCGTTATGCATTTATCTAATGAAGATCAAAGTTATGCAGATATAAAGAATTTCATTTTTTCCGAACATTATCTTATAAAGTGCTAGCAGAAAATGAAATAAAACAGGACATTAGAAGGAATTACCATGCAATTTATTGCTGCAAGAGGTCATAAAAGAAATAAAAAGCAAGGAGATACGTGACAAATAAATTAGAAATCTTGGAAATCTTTTTCGTTGTAGAGTTTCCGCTTTTTAGTTATATTAAACTGCCCTTTCTTCTCGGTATTTCTGTTTGTTGGTGGCTTATTCCCGTAGTACATTACTTGTAGGGTGCTA
Organism: Crambus lathoniellus; assembly: GCA_949710035.1. Taxonomy (NCBI): domain Eukaryota; kingdom Metazoa; phylum Arthropoda; class Insecta; order Lepidoptera; family Crambidae; genus Crambus; species Crambus lathoniellus. Next base: position 24,508,889 of record OX453301.1, read on the forward strand.
GCTGGTTTCGGCTTAATTTGACTGGCGGGTGTGAATTTGGCCTTGTTTCCGTCGTAAGTGGGTTCCATGTCCACTGAACAGGTATCGGGGAAAGGGTCTCTGTTCACGGAATAAGGTCCGCGCTCCACTTGGCTTTCGAACTGGGAAACGTATGTATTTTGTGCCAAGTATTGTTTGAACTGGCTCTGCTTAAGTTTCTCCTCCAATTCTTCTAATCGCTGCAAAACACTCCAAGTGTAGTGAAAGTGCGCTGGCTGTCTATAATTAAAGCCTAAGAGATCTCATTAATTCTCGCATGTATTGTTTAGATTCATTTGATGTAACTAACTATAGGTTGGGATGGGACTATAAACGTAATTGGTATTTAATTAGATTACTGCTGACAGTGGGAATTTTTATGGCGTATCCTCGGTTTTTTCAGATTTATCTTCCAGAATGAACTTAAAGATTTCGGTGAAATACAATAGGTACAGTGTGGTACTCTAATAATATGGCAGTTTTACAATACCTATCACAATGACTGAGGAACAACAATAGATAATAACAATAAGAAGAATACTTCCATCATACATTCAGCAATGCTAAAAGTGGATTAACGAATAAAAACAAATTATTATTAAAAATAGGTAGCTAACTCTTGGAATAAAACTTTAAAGCAAAACTAGACTGAGCATACATTCATTAATAATGTTAAGAAATTCGAAAGTTCAACAGATTTTTAGCATCTCTTAATTATTTTTAGCAAACGATAATGACCCCGCTTAATAAATTCAACAGCACTTCGAGCATTGATTGCGTAATAATGAGATTTTCTACGCTTATTTTTAAATGACTAATTTAGCAGCATAGCATGTAGTATTTAATAGTGATAGCCACATTATTAGCGTGAGTGTCGTAGTGTTATAATTGCTGTGTCCTTCACTCATCGCTGCCCATCATTTTAGCTGCCAGTGAAAACAAATGAATGCTATTATTTATGTGGTAGGAGATGTATGAGGAATACATTATTGTGTTAATGATTTTGAAACTTAGTTTCGAAGTTTTTTAAACTAAACATCGGGTTTATCCGATAACTTTGTAAGTAACTATTCTTCTAAAAAAGCGAAATCTAAAATTTTATCCAATTGCTTTAAAGGTTTAGATGTTATACAAAGAACACAATACTTATTTTTTATTATTCATAAATAATAAAAAATAAGTCTCTCTCTAAAAGAAGCCTCAACTGCTGAGGAACTGGCTATCTTATATCTAACTGCTGCTGGAACACAACTATGCTAGTAAACGTCATTGTCAAAGCGTCTTAGATAAGATGGTGGTACCGGTCGTGGTCGAACCCTGGACCTCTGGGTCTGATACCTGTGGTTTGTACCACTTGAAGGAGGCGGCACAGAGGCGGCATAAATAATAAACATGCATACTACTTGAGGCTTCCGGGAGTAGTGCGCTTCCACCTTCAGCCCTATCATCACCTAACATAAAGTATGAGGAAAGCTAAGAGCTACCGCGACGTGAATAAAAAAATAGTACCTACAAATATTCCAGCAATACGAACAATATAGGGTAAAACCGCCTTGTATCGGCCTCGTCCTGGTATCGGCCACTTCCTACGAATTTGATCAAAAACTATTAAATATTCGATCCACTTGCACAAATTTTGCTCTATAATGAACATTATATTGTTGTCTTTAAATGAATTAAATGAGGTGGCGATCAAAGTTCATTTGACAGTTCAGTAGCATTGGATGTTGTAACCTGCGCAGTCGTGTCGAAATTCACGCCATTTTCTAGTCAAAATTGACGAGTTCGAGGTTACGGGGGAAAGGGTTTGCAACTTATCTAGGAGGTTTAAATCGTTGATTTTTGCTTGTGAAGGTTAAAGAGATTATAATGCAACATTATTGATTAATATTTTTGTGTTTTTTTTAGAATTTTAATAAAAAATCGGATGGCCGGATTTAGGGTTGATTATTTCATAAAAAAGCCTGATATCGGCCGTTAAAAATGGTGATGGCCGATACAAGGCGAGTCAAAATCCTGATATCGGCCACTAAACATTAAGTCATGGACGATACAAATGTTTCTTCATACAAATCTAGGTACACTAGATAAGATACTTAATTTAGATAATTATAATAAAATAATATAAAAAAAATATTTGAAAAATCTCGATTTTTTGTTTAGTTACTTTTATGTGGAAGTATCATTGTTAATGTGCAAACTGTAATATTAGATTTCAAATTAATTGTTAATAGTATTTGATTTATAGACTTTCCTTTAAGAAATATTAAAATTTGTAAAATAATCTAAAATCTCTAAAAAAAAATCCGACTTCAAAATTTATTTGTTACTATTAGGTAAGAATATCTTTATGCAAGAAAAAACAAAAAGATATTATTTTTTTTAGAAATTTATTCTAAACACGTTAAATTAAGTTTGGATCGTTAAAAAAAATCACGGTATATGTATGTTTTTTATATATCTCTATGTATATCTTTGTATATCTTTATCTTTCTTTATCAATTCGAAGTATATTTGTATTGCTCATAATGTAAGCCTAGGCCGATACAAGGCAAACAGGTGGGCGATTTTTGGGCGCCAGTGGCCGATATTAGGGAAATTGGGTGTGTACAAAGAAAAACATCAATATAAAAAAAAAATATCCAAATTTCTAATATTTTATTAGTTCATAGGAAAGTCAAATAATAACAGTTTATTAAAAAATACCTCCTAGAAAGCTAGGCTAATAAATGCAAGAATAGGAAGCAAATCAATGTGAAATATTGTTGACGTGGCCGATACAAGGTGGTTTTACCCTACACAATGATGCCAACCACGAAATCGCGAAAAAGAAAACAGCTTTTTAAACTTTCATGGTCATAAACTAAACACTGTAAAAATTACGAAAAACGGGACTTTTGTGATCTTGACGTGTGCAACTGCGCCGAAATATCGGGGACTCGACATCAAATCAAAAATGTAATATTTACAAGAAAACAGCTGTTCCATAGAAAACAGCTATAACATCGACTGGATTAAAAATTTAAGTAAAGATTGAACAGCTGATTTATTTTTCGTGACTGGCCCCGTTGTGTAAAAGGTTTGATCTTGTTGATGGAAACATTCATCCCCTGGAATAGGTAAGTACCTACTTATTTGTATCTTTTTTTGTTTCTTTGATCTAACAAACAGTAACACAATACAAATAATTTAACAAAAATAATAGGATTGACATCCACTTACTAAACGTGGAACCAACATCGTTAACCACAAATTAAAATTAATGATACTGTTAGAGCCAGCGCGCACTTGTGATTTTTAAACGGGCGATAGTTTGATCGTATTCGGTTCTCGGATTCAGTATAGAGTTATATTATATGGCAGGCGCGCATTGACGATTAAACTATCGACCGATCGAACTATCGAAAATGATTGGCCGATAGTTGAACGATCAAACTATCGCACAACTATCTGCCGGTCGGTAATGTACCTACACGCACTGCATAAAAATCACAAGTGCGCGCAGGCTTTCAATACCAAACTATCTCCCGACATCGACAGTTTGATCACGATCGTCTTACGATTCCGACTAAACTAATATCGGCCGACTAAAAATCACAAGTGGGCGCAGGCTTTTATAGTCAGTTGAGATAATTTTAGATGTGAGTAGAGAAAACTGACCTCAGCATATTTCACTAAGTAGGAAGGTATATTAAGTAAGTAGGTACTACAAGTGAAAATTACCCGTCTGTACGCATCGATGTTAGAGTCAGTGCGAGCCGCCTGCCGAGACAACTGTTCTTGAAGCTGCGTGATCTGGGCAGCACTTCGCTGAATTTTCTCTTCATACTCCAGAACTACCACGTTCATCTGTGATTAGTAATAATTTTGTCAAATATACAGAACACCATGATTTAAATTTAAAGTAAACGCACACTTGTCCGTGGCGAACGCGCCGAACGAAACGAATTTAAAAAATCGTAGGGTATCGATCCGCCTGGAGGCAAGGGCCTGTCAGTTAGCTGCAATAGGCCACCCACTCACAGTTCACTGACGGCTTATGCGCAGGCACAGAACACGGAAAAAAAGTTTCTTTCCTTGTTCTGTGTGCGCAGGCATAGTGTATGGCCGCTGGGGTTACAGTTATCGGCCGGACTAAAACTAAAACTGACGACTATCAACTGCTAGTGTGTAGCCTCAAAGCCGGTTTTTGACTATTGCCGACAGGCAAAGATCGGTCTAGCTAATGTGTGGCTGATGGAGGTCTCGAACGGCAGGCGGTTTATCCGATCTAGACGGCAAGCAAGCTGACTGATAGTCTGTGATGCCCTTTAAGAATCTATTCGGACTTCGACTCTGTCAGGTGTGCGAGGTTTTATTGGATTTCGAATAGGATCGTCCGAATCTTCGACGCGGTTTTCATACAGACTTCAAAAATCGTTTCGTTCGGCGCGTTCGCCGCGGACGCCGCGGACATGTGTGCGTTCACCTTAAGGGCGTTTGTGCACTACACTGAATTTTACCGATCCGGCGATCCGGTTTTTTCCGGACCGATATGGCAGCAATGAAAAACATATGGGCGCTTGTGCACCACACTGAATTTTACCGTCCGTCATTTTACTTTTCCCCATTCCGGACCGTTTTTTTCCGTTCCGAGATGACGGCAATGAAAAACATATGTACGCTTGTGCACTACACTGAATTTTACCGTCCGGAAAAAAACGGATGGTTGTATTTTAATCATAAATCACTCACATAGTATAAAACAAAGTCGCTTCCCGTCTGTCTGTCCCTATATATGCTTAAATCTTTAAAACTACGAAACAGATTTTCATGCGGTTTTCACTAACAGGTAGCGTGGTTCTTCAGAAAGATTTTAGTATATAATTTATGAAAGTTTTGTGTAAATTGGTGGAAATATAACGATAATTGTCGAAAGTGCCGGCAAACGGCAAGCCGCCCGGGAGTTTTCTGCAAAAACGCTGCCTAATCCTTTCGAGGTTTAAAAAAATAATGCATGTTGGGATATTCCTCTTCTATAGATCTACAAAAAAGTCCGCGATAGCATATGTCTATCTTTTAAGGATAGCATATTATAGCCATATTATCTCTTAAAAAATGGTAACGAACAATGCGGTAATTTGGAAAGCTATTTAAACGGATACAGTATTAACCCTTATCAATCCAAATACGTTAGTTGCTTTAAGCATTTCATGCACATTATTTTACTCTTTTACACCATATAATTTAAATGAATATCTTAGGAGTTATCGCAAATAAATTAACGCACGCCAAAATAAATTCAAGCGCCTTTCTCGATTGACGACCGATTTGGCGCAGGAGTAGGCTACCCACCTTCTGCGCCAGTGGTCTCGGGTTCGATTCCCGAACAAGACAAATATTTGTGTGCATGAACATGTCTATTTGTCTTTTTTTGTTATATAGCTAGCTGTAGACATTCGATAGTAGTTAAAAAATAATTTTTCATCAAGCCTCAATCAATTGTGATTTCGGTAAAATGACCCTGTCAGGTACCTTTCACTGATAAGAGGATGAACCCAAAATTCTTTCTGTCTTCTACGTCTTCGTACATAAAGCAATAAAGCAAGTAAAGTAATTACTGACGTTCCAAGGAACTCATTATTCCTCTCGTTTAAAACGCGTCCGTAGAGTGTAGTTTCAAAGAGATCACTGCGCTGCCCCGGCCAGTAAAAAACCGGACAAGTGCACAAGCCTATCATCCGTGTTTTTCATGCCACGCCGGTCCGTAAAAACACGGACCGCCGGATCGGTAAAATTCAGTTGTAGTGCACAAACGCCCTAAGTGTAACTACGTTCACCTTTAAAGGTTCAAATTAGCTTGCAGACTGACAATGCATAAAGCGCGAGCCACACCGCCACCATCGCCAGCCGCTAGCTGGCGATGGTGGCCACGAGCGATCTAACAATGATGACAATGGTTCAATTTATGAAAAAACGGGACATTCTGGACATGGACAACATGTCAGATGGTGCGAATGTTCCGTTTTTTCGCGGCGCAAGCGCAACGCATCGTGTACTCCAGCACTTAGCTAATCATTTTCACGAATGTTATGAAGATAATTGTATGCAGTACTTTGGCCATTAGAGCTGCATTAGGTATGTACAAATTAATGAATTAACAGCATCTTTAATAATTAATTCATTTGCCCGTCGGTAATTTTTTTAGCTACCTACCTGTCGATAATAACCCCACTTAGCGAATTAACAAAACTTTGAGTATTTATTGCATTATGAAGAGATTTAGTTTGTCCGTTCTTAAGGTACTAATTAGGTAGATACCTCTAGCGAGGTCGCACTTTACGACCCTCACATCTACAATGCATATTAGTAGTACCTAGGTATCTACCTAATCTTCATTATGCAATAAATACTCGAAAGTTTTGTTAATTCGCTAAGTGGGGTTATTATCGACAGGTAGGTAGGTAGCTAAAAAAAATACCGATGGGCAAATGAATTATGTATTAAACACTATACCATCATAAGGCCGATTCTTGGGCCAAATATTCGAGAAATATTGGTCTCGAGAATATTACTTGAGCAATTTGGCTCCGAATTTTGTAATCTAACCGGTCTAATTGGTCTTTACTGTGTCATGTATATAAGTATATATAAGTGTAGGTATATAAGTATAATATTTTTATATATTGTATAATATGTATTTATTATTATATATTTATGTATTTAATATAAGTAAGTATATTGTGTTTGATACATATTGTATTTCTTTATTTTGCTGTTTTTCTTATTATTATTGCCGCCTATTTTTCTCTCACTGACATCTTTTCCGGTTGACTGTTAGAGAATGCTCACTAGCATTAAGTCTGCCATTTGTAACTCTTGCAATAAAGGTTAAATAAATAAATAAATAAATAATAAATAAATATATTGGCCCAACTTGTAGGGGGCTACTTGGTGGTAGGTCTTGGTATGTTGGTAGTTGGCCCACCATCAAGTAGCCCTCTACACGTTGGCCCAATATAGCCCAATACTTGGCCCAATGTATGGCCCAATGTGTACAGCGGCCTTATGATATTCGTGCTCATAGGTCTTCGTGACTTTCTGACAGATTTTAGGTAAGCTCTAATGACGTAAGAGAGCACGCGAACGTGACGAGTCGCGCGCGTATTGAATGAATAGGCAGTAGACACAAACATCTGTTTAAGCGGCAAAAAATGAAAACATTTTATGTTTTAATTTAACCCTTAACAAAAATTTGTGAAATAGATTCTACTCTAGATTCTGAACAAACTAATTTCTGTATTAACACGTTGTTTAGGCTAGCTACCTTATCTCTGTGTTCAATTTCCATCTCTTTGATTTTGCTTCTCAATTCTTCTATGACACAGGAAAACTGGGCTACTTGCGTGTCAGATTCGTTTTGGATCTGTTGAACTAAGATCAGGTACCAGCATTAATGTACAATTAACCTTTTGACCGCCATGTCTTCTATAGAAGACAAACGTTTTTGTGTCCTCCACGCTAAGACTTTAATATGAAGATGATAACTAATAATTTATTTTTTTGTTTTATTTTGTCTTCTATAGAAGACATTGGCGGTCAAAAGGTTAAGGCCTCTAAAGACCAAAGCCGGCGCGGCGCGGCCCGCCCCGGCTACCCGGTGGATTAGGCCGCCGGGTTTGTTTTGCGACGATTATGTATGAAAACAAACCCGATGGCAGCCCGGCGGCCTATCCCGCCGGGTTTGGTCTGTAGAGGTCTTTTATTTACTTATAGTCTTTTAATACCTATGTATATTAGGTATAATTTCAACAAAGTTAATGGTAAAAAAAAATATCCAATAAAAGTTTTTCAGCCCCCTGATCCACGAACCGTCGGAAACGGAATCAGATTCAAATTCTGTGTTTTTTCTTTGTCTATTCTTTAGTGAGTGACAGAGACATTGCATACATTCCGCTGCCGCGGGAGCGTTTCCGACGGTTTGTGAATCCCTACAAGTGCTTTCGGGCGGGCTCAGGATACTTAGGTATAATTACTTGCGGTAGTATGTATAATCTGTACTTATGTGTAAAGTACCTATGTACCTATTTTAACAATAAATAATATTAATAGACTATGATACCTTTCTTTTCAGAAGCAAGTTTCAATTCTTCAATCTGTTTCTCATGTGTGTTTTGTAAATCATTAAATGTATCTGATTGTTCTTGTATCAATGAGCCTTTATCCTATAATTAAGATTACAGACATAATAATGCCAGGGGGGCTACCGGCTAAGAAATCTGGATATGGGTATGGGCTTCAACTGTCATTTGAATTCCTTATTCTGATAGATTTTTGCTCCTTTGTTCTGTTGAACGTTGCTATCTAGCTATCGTTATACCCGAAGTCACAAAACAAGGAACTGATAGCGGCTATTTTCTTTATAAAATTGACTTAAAGTTCCCAAAAACGTATGAAGTTCATATCCATAAAGTAACGCGGTAGCCCCCCAGGTACACATTTTTACTTTAAGAGTGATCTCACAAAATAAACACACGAACCACAACCACACCACAACCTCAACATGTGGGCGGGGCGCATTTTGTATTTGAAATGAATAGTACCTACCTACATTCACACGTGCCACATTTTGCAGTCATTATCGACCGCCTGAGTGATACCAACCACAACGCAACCACCATCGATGACGCTGCGAACTAGCGGCCGGCCACATCGCAAACGAACGTAACCAAATCACAACCAGCCCCTGTACCGGCTAAAAAATCTGGGCATGGACATATGGGCTTCATTTGACATTTGAAGCCCAATATTATGCCATATAAGGACGAAATATGGGCTTCAAGTGTCAAATGAAGCCCATGTCCATTTCCATATTTTTTAGCCGGTAGACCCCTCCTCGCGAGAACGACATTTTGTCGCATAGATAAGATAACCACAACGCAACTGCAAGAAGCTGCACCATCGACACTATACACACTAACCACATTTTATCGCTGCGATGTGGTGTGGTTGTGTTGTGGTTCGTATGGGTCGACATCGACACTAAGAATTTAAAAAAAAGTATTTTCACTTCTCATGTTCGTAAAGTTCGTGTTTATGTTGGGTATAGGCGGCATAAAATCGCTTTTTATGCTCTAGTGCATAAAGTAAAATCTTCGTCAAAGTCTCAGACTTTAAGACAAAGGTCGTCAGGTAAACAGTCACACACGCAATTAAACTTCGTTAAATAAACTTTATTAATACCTAACGTATTTCATTCTGTTTCTTAAATATTGTACATAATCCATGTTAAATTAGTAAATTAATAAAACTAGGCAAAATTAATGAGTTTTCTAAGGAATAAGTATTTCAAGAGTATTATGGACTACGATACGATCTATGCTAAAGTCACTGTGCTGCCAATGCCACGTATAAAAAAAAGAAAAAGAAAGTCTTCCCGCCAATATGGCGAAGTCTTTATTTTTTCTTTTTTGCAATATTGTTATTTATTTTCCTCACACTCGAAGTGAAAAGCAGAGTGTATAACTCGTACATAAAACTCATTTTACCCTCGAATTGACTATCCACCCTCGCCTACGGCTCGGATGGATATATACGTCTCGGGTAAAAGGGTACCTTTTATGCACTTGTTGTACAATCTACTATTTCACCTCTCCAGCACGAAAAGGGCGCTTTTGGCGCGTAAAAACTCGCAGCAAAATCGACTTTTGCTGCGAGCGTGAGGCAAAGTGCTTTTTTAATTTCTTACACCACCTTTTGAAATAATTAAGAAAAAAGAAATAGAGTGACAAGGATGAGACTTTTAAAATCATTTTAAAATAAATATGTGCAAAAAGGATAGATAGATAGCTTTATGTCGCTGGACATGAATTATAAAGCATAAAAAATAAATACACGGATACAAATACCAAAGGTTCGAAATAAAGAGTATGGACGAAATGAGGTCGCATGCATGATCGTACTTTAATATTGAATGTTTGTTACTCAATCACGCCAAAACGACTGAACGGATTTGACTGAAATTTGGGAAACAGATCAGATACTTTGTAGCCTGGAAAGGAACATAGGTTACTTTTTATCCCGGAAAAATATCACAATCCCGCGGGATAACGTCGTGTAGTCCACGCGGGCGAAGCCGCGGGCGGAAAGCTAGTAAAAATATAAAATAAGAAAAAATTATGAAATCTAATAACAAATTAGATAATTGTACCTATTATAATGTTAAAGGTTGCCTTCAATGTTGTTTTTCTGACCTGTAACACTTTTCTCGCTGGTAGAGGTGAAAAGTTGTATGTTTAACACGAGAGCAAATTTTTCTGATGTCTCGTGCCTTTAAATCACTCACTGTACTCAGTAGTCTATATTTGAGTCACTCGCTACGCTCGTGATTCAATTTTAGACTACTTCGCAAGTTCGTGATTTAAGTTCAGCACTCGCAGCGAAAAATGACTTTGCTCTCTTGTATAACAAATAACTATTGTAACCCTATAGCACATCCAACCTTCTTCAACTGTTTAGGTTGCCGAAGAATTTAAACTAAGCTAAAGCTAGTATGCTATATGTATCTATAAAGAACTAGCTTTCTGCCCGCGGCTTCGCCCGCGTGGATTACACGACGTTATCCCGCGGGAATGTGATATCTTTCCGGGACAAAAAGTAGTCTATGTTCCTCTCCAGGCTACAAAGTATCTGTGTCCCAAATTTCAGCCAAATGGGTTCAGCCGTTTTGACGTGATTGAGTAACAAACATTCAAGCATCCAAACATCTAAACATCCAAACATCTAAACTTTCACATTTATAATATTAGTAGGATGTAGGATAGTAGGAAGTAGGATAGTGGCTCGTCGCGGTTTTACCCGCGTGGTAAGTACCTGTTCCCGTTGGAATATCGGGATAAAATATAGCCTACTAGCCTTCCGCCCGCGGCTTCGCCCGCGTGTACTACACGACGTTATCCCACGGGAAGGTGATATTTTTCAGGAATAAAAAGTAGCCTATGTCCTTTCTCAGGCTCTAGACTATCTCTGTACCAAAATTCATTCAAATCGGTTCAGTAGTTTAAGTGTGATTGTGTAACACACAGACAGACAGAGACGCATTTATAATATAAGTAAGGAAGTCACTCGGCAAAAATTATTTTTCTGCTGGTGAAAGAATTTTAAAAATAGGTAGATATATTGTAAGTAGAAGATCACAGGCACCTTTTCCATATTACAGATGACTAAATCTTTACTAAATAGTTCGTCTTTTAACTTCTTGATATCTCTTTTTAAATACATCAGCTGAGAAACTGTTTCTTGAAGGTTTCCAATCATTTCACGAGATGTTTGCAAATGATATCGGTGGGACTTTTCCAGTTCACGTACTTCCTTAATTTCCACTTCAAGTTTGGAATTGGTTGTTCTTAGTTTTACCAATTCATCTTTTTCGTTTTCTACAACCTTGGAAATAATTTGTAACTCAAGGTATAGCCATCAATAATTTTTAAAGACTAAAAAATACCTTACTTTTGTAACTTTTCAGTTACTTACAAGTTTACATTGCGATAAGCTTTGTAATATATTTTGTAGGCGCTCGTTTGGAAACTGTGTCGATCCTTGTCCCAGATCCATTTTCGGAAATAAATAAATACGAATTAATAAATGATAAGTAAGGTATGTAATTATGTAATCAAAACTTTTAAACTTTTTCTTCCCGCTTCTTGGTTGTTTCTCACAGATTAGATAGCTCTGAATATTTAAAAAAAACTTTTTTATGTTCGTTCCTAAAGGAACAGGCTAAGGTCTGAGCCATACTGCCTCGTCATTAGTAAGTTTTCTTTCTTCAGTCTTGAAAATATGTCTTTAGTAATACTTCTTCTTACGTTTGGGGGTTCACCCGGGTGGTTCGTTACACATTTCAATGATCATGGGAGTTTAACGCGGGAATAGCAATCTGAATCGTAAGGAGCGCCTTACTTTATTTCTCACTTTTACTTCATTGTTCTTCATTAATGGCACATTATTGCACTAATTCCACCACACTAACACAATAAAAGGCCCAAAAAACTAATTTAAAAAATTAAGAAATAAAGCCCCTCCTTTTCTTCTCGCTTCTTGCGCAAAACTCCCTTTACTTTCTATAATACTCTGCGCGCATTTACGTTTTAACACAAAGGAATCTAAGTCATAAAGCCTATCTTTAATCTAGTTCAATTTGACCTATTTTAGAAAAATCTTAATACTGACTTAGTTTAGACTGTGACATGACTTAGGTATATGGGCTATGGGTCAGAGTTTTTGTTTATTTATATCTACTCAGAGATTTATATAGGCATACAATACAGACTTACAACCATGAAGCTCGACTTAATACTGAGGTAACTGGAGAGTGCAGTACGAAAAATTTTTTGAATACCACAAATAACACAGTGGCTGTCTTCCGTCTCACCTACACTTTAAAAAAATACGTATGGTCATATGAGACAACTGCCTGCCACTACCAAAGATATTATAATATAACAAGATTGCGCACTCATGAGCTACAGCCGAGCCGAGCGAGATAGCCCTATTATGGTGTGCATCCCTCTCTAATGAGAGAGACGTGAATGACTACACAATTTGGTTTTTTCGAGGACAATTTATAGTTAACCAGACTTGGCTCACGTAGGATTCGAACACCACGCTTCCTAGGGAGCTCTTGTAGCTAAAACAAACATACATTTAAACATCCGAACTCACTTTCCATTTATAATATTAGTTAAGATGAGGACTCCGCGAGGCAAAGCATAGAGGGTACTTTGCATCACTTATGAGGCAATAATGTGACAATCGACACATACACATATGCTTTATATATAATACTTACTTTTGAACCGACTTCAAAAAAGGAGGTTGTCAGTTTGACCTGTATGTAGGTACTTATATGAAATGTATGTCTGTATTTCTGATACGCGTATTTTGCTAAAATGGATAGAAATAAAAAGTCCACGTACAGTAATGAAAATCTGTTTATTAATTAGACTATACATTGCTAAACAAAATTGTCTTTCGGATCTTTTGACGCATGGAGGCTTTGTGTCCAATTAATTTTAAAGATTCCTTTTTTGCGTACCTAGGTACCTACTTTTTTAACATTAAATTAAAATACAGATGTTATAATACATTTAATAAGTTCTGTTTCATGCCTATTTTCTGATAAAGTTCTTCTTCTTTTTCTTCTTCTGCTGAGTATTGTGTAATTTTTTCAGGTATGACGTTAAGCCAACCTTTTTTAATTTCTTCATCTTTAGGAAATCTGAAACAATGAAAATTAATGTTTGGGTTAAGTAAGAAAGTAAATTCCAGTCTATAGATTACAAACGAAATGGACACCCTACTAAACGCAAGAATAAAACTTTGGCTAAATACTTACCTATGAAAAGATACACCGCTACGTTTATATCATTCGCTTTTGCATCCTTTCACACATCAAGTGAGAACCATTTTTATTGATTTAAACGTAATTTTAAAATGATAATTAAGATCCACACACTAACTTTACACACATAAATTAATTTGCCGTCGCCATATTGATGATGTTTTTATTTTTATTAAAATTGTCCAGACGCAAAGTGTTGCAAATTTATTATAATTAAAACTACCATAACACCGACTCTTACATTAAACAAGTAGTTTTTCATGATTTTAAATAATACAAATGATATGGACTTTATTATTATCAGCTTAACATTCCTTTTAATTAATTAATATTTTGAAAATTCTCGAGAACAGGAAATATGAATTTGAATTAAGTTCTACTACAACCAAAAATATTTCATGGTGGCAGCCCAGTAGACAGGGATGCAATCCTATTTAGGAGCCTCTCGCTCGGCTCGTTTTTCCGTTTATCGTAATGTCATACGAAAATAAACCTTATTGTAACTGCATAGAATCGAATTGACATTGCTTTTATTTTCATAGTGCACAATCTTGTTATATTATAATATCTTTGGCCACTACATACATAAATGTCAAATTTGCTGGCGACACTTTTTTATTCAGGGTGAGAGCTCCAGTTACCTCAGAGTATTAAGTGAAACTTCATGGTTACAACCACGAAGCTCGACTTATTACTGAGGTAACTGGAGAGTGCAGTACGAACAATTTTTTGAATACCACAAATAACACAGTGGCTGTCTTCCGTCTCACCTACACTTTAAAAAAATACCTATGGTCATATGAGACAGCTGACAGCCACTACATACATAAATGTCAAATTTGCTGGCGACACTTTTTTATTCAGGGTGAGAGCTCCAGTTACCTCAGAGTATTAAGTCAAACTTCATGGTTACAACAATCACATTCTAGAGTATAGACTAATGAAAACAATACAAAACGGTAGGCTGCAACTCCAAAATCATGTGTACGCAGCATGTCAGGCGTGACATCCAAAATGCGCATTCAAGGGCGTCGCCAAGGGGGGGCAGGGAGGGGCAGCTGCCCCCCCCCCCCCACCCTTTTTTTTTTTTTTGTTTATAGTGAGGGCAAATACAGTCTTTTCGTATACCGCTAACGGTATGTTGGACTCAGTCAGACAAGGTCTGTCTCTCGCCGCGCTCAGCCCTCCCGCCAAGTCCAATAGGCTTCGCGTCAGGGCTGGGTGGTTCTAACCCCTGCCCCGCCCCCTGCCGAGCTCGAAAGCTCGACAGGAGGCGAGGCAGGAGGAGAGAGCCTCCTCCCAATCTCCCCATAAGGTTACCCACTCCGGGTGGGCTGACCAGATGGGGCGGTTGAAAGCAGGCACCACTACCAACTAAACCCCTCACTACTTGCTCTTCGCCGTCAGTTTTAAACACACCGACTGTGGGGGGGCCGTGGTGATATGCACCCCCTGCGGCCTGACGGTTGGCCCGTTTCCGGGCCCCTACGAGGCGGGAGATGGCCGAGCAAGCGGGGCCAACTCCCAAGACAACCGGGGGGGGACCGCGCGATCCGGACGGCAGTTAACCGGCCGTTAGGCCCGCTAACCCGCCCGGACCGCGCCGCCCCGCTAGAGGGGAATGAGGCGCGCAAAGCGCAGCCACCTTCGCCCCAGCCGCCTTTGTCGAAGACGGTCCGCATGAGCCTCCTGCTCGCGGATCCGCTCCGACGCCTCCTTCTGCGAGATGACATCCTCGCAGAAGGAGATTGCCGCCTGCCAGGATCTGTCACTATCAAGCATGGCACGAGCCACGCTTGATAGCGAGAGGTCCGTCCCTACCACGGCGCACAGATCGCGACGCTGGGATGCCCAGGCAGGGCACACCTGTAGAGTGTGCTCCGCGCTGTCCACCCCAGCGCCGCAATCATGGCACCGTGTGATCGCTTCCCTTCTTATCCGACACAGGTATTTTCCAAAGCACCCGTGCCCGGAAAACACCTGCGTCAGCCTGAAGGTCAGCGACCCATGCCGGCGATTACACCACTCTCGGAGAAGAGGGCGGACGGCATCGATCGTCCGCCTCCCAGCTGTCTCCCCTTCCAGCCTCTCCTCCCATAAATGCATGAGCCACCCGTCGGCTACACGCCGGGCCGCGGACAGCTCTTCGATGGTCACCCTATCCCCCCCTGCGAGCAGCGCTCGACGCTCGAGGTACAACTCCCTGAGGACCCGAGCGTCTAGCTCCCAGGGAGGGGCACCCGCCAAAACGCAGGCTGCCGCGTGAGACATCGTCCTATAGCCCCGGACAATCCGGGTAGCAATAGCCCTCTGGGGCCGACGAAGTAAACGTCGGTTTGCGGTGCTTAATTTGTCGGCCCACACTGGCGCCCCATAGAGAGCCATGCTCCTTAGCACACCCGCGTATAGTTTGCGGCACCTGTCCCCAGGACCCCCAAGGTTCGGCAGAATTTTAGCGAGCGCCCCCGCCGCCTTTGCCACCTTTGGGACTAGCTCTTTGAAGTGTGCCTCGAAGTTCCACCTCCCGTCCAGAACTAGCCCCAAGTACTTGGTCGATGGGCGCAGGGGGACTCTGACGCCGTCGACCATCAGTGTGGCTCCTGCCGGGGGGGCCCTGCGCGGCCTGTAAAAGGCCACTGCCTCGGTTTTGTCTAGAGCAACGCTAAGCCCGAGCAATGCGATTCGCTCTACTATGAGGGAGGACCCCACGTTCGCCAGCCTCTTGGCCTCCTCAAAGGACTCACCCCGGGCAGTGACGAGCGTATCGTCCGCGTAACAGAATACGCTCATTCGGGGGAGTAAAACGCCTCTGAGGAGCCAGTCGTATCCGATGTTCCACAGGAGCGGCCCCAATACCGATCCCTGTGGAACACCGCACACCATCTCCCGCTCGATCAGGTTCCCATCGCCGGCAGGGTAGATCACCCTTCTGTCCCGGAGGTAACTTTCTACCACGGCTACTAAATACGCCGGCAGGCCGTGGTATTGGAGCCCGTCCTTGATGGCACTGAAAGGAAGTGTGTTGAACGCATTGCGGATGTCCAGGGACACCGCAATGACCACCTCCCCTCGCTCCGCCGCTCGCTCCGACCACTCCCTCAGCGCCAGGAGGGCGTCCACTGTGGACCGCTGCCTCCGGAAACCATACTGCTTCTCCGCCAGGTCAGGACCTACCGTTTCGAGATGCTGGACAATACGATCAACAATGATCCGTTCCAGCATCTTGGCGGTCTCGTCCAGAAGGACGACCGGACGGTAGGCTGACGGAGAGTCCAGTGGCCGGCCCTCTTTTAACAGGAGACATAGGCGCCCAACTTTCCATCTATCGGGAAACTCCCCTGACTCCAGACAGTCGGAAAACAACTCCCGCAGCGACTCTCCCAGGTGCTTAAGGGCCGTGGGCAGAATTCGGCCAGGAATACCATCCGGGCCCAGCGCCTTCTTTTTTGCCGCAGCCGGTCAATCACCCCCTCCATCTCCGCCTCTGTCACCGTGTAAAAGCCAGAGTCACGCTCTCGGGGGCTCTGCGGAGCGACTAATGGGGTGGCCAGCGATGGGTATGAAGGAAAGAGGCCCTCCACGACCCTACGCAGGAGCTCTGGTCCCATGGAGTCCATGGGGGGCGCCTGGTGGCGGAGTTTACTCCGGACCATCCGAAATGGGCGCCCCCAAGGGTCTGCATCGAGGCTTCCCAGGAACTCCTCCCACGCCTGGGACTTCGCCCTGTAGATCGCCGTCTTAAACGTTTCTTTCGCCTCCCGGTAGGCCGTCCAGAGTCGCTGCTCCTCATCCGGCCGAATCCTGCGACGCCTGCGGCATCTTTGTAGGGCTCGTCTCGCTCTTAGGGTTGCGGTCCGGAGGGAGTCCATCTCCTCCGACCACCAATAGACCTGGGTCTTCGTCGGGGGCCCATGCGACCGGGGCATGGCGGCGTCGCATACCGCAGTGAGGGAGCGGGAGATCTGCTCGGCTCTCTCGGCGATGCTGCGTCCTCTGAGCCGTGCATCTGCGCACCAGGCCTGGACGATCGCCTCCTCCTCCGCCCGATCTAGGCTCATGCGTGTCACTGACCACCTGGGAAAGTGGGAGCCGGCCGGACGCGTTCTCACCGCTGAGCCACCCTCTCTCGGTCTCAGTCTAAAAACGATGTAGCGGTGGTCCGATAGTGTGAGTGGCGCTGTTAGTACCATCCACCCCTCAACTCTAAGAGGCCAGGGCGGGTGAGGCAAAAGTGATATCCGGCCTGGATCCTCCCATTCCCCGGACGCAGGTATAAGTGGTGCCCCGGTTCGAAATAGCGAGTCCGTGCGACATCGCCCAGTCGAGCACGGCATTGCCCTTCGGGTCAGTTTCGCGGGAGCCCCAGGCCGAATGTTTGGCATTGAAGTCTCCCGCGACTATGACTTGGATCGGCGCCAACCGTCGGAGCGCTCCGCCGAGCAGAACGAGCCAAGCCTCCAACTCGACTAGTGGCCGGTTTGGGGAGAAGTATGTGCCTACAACGGCAAATTCTCCCCAGGCTGCAGCTACATAGCCCGGCCCTCTTTCCAAAACCGAGAGAGGGGGAGAGTAGCCAGCCTTTTGAGGGACCAGTAGCGCGACAAGGTCGTCCTCATCATGCGCCCAGTTGCTGCGCTGCGGGACGCAATATGGCTCCGACGCCACTACAAAATCGGAGTCGAACTCTACTGCCTGCTGCATGAGGAGGTCTTGCGAGGCAGCGCAGTGGTTCAAATTCGCCTGGAGGAAGCTGAGTGTCCGACTAGACTTCGGGAGTTGTCTCAGCTACCTCCATGGCCGCCGTGGCCCCTTCATTGGTCCCCCTCTGTTTCAGGGGCTGTTTGCCTTTAATCGCCGGCGGGCGGCAGCGTTTACCCCCCATGACATGCGCAGCTGGCAGTTTAGCTGCCAGACAAACTGCGCAATTGGGTGCCGATTTGCAATCCACCGCTTTGTGGTTGTCTTTGCCACACTTGTAGCAGATGGCGGAGCGGTCCACTTCAGACGGGCAGAGCCGACTCATGTGCCCAGGTGTTAAACACTTGTAGCACCTGAGAGGCAGTGACTCGAGCGCCTTCGCCTGCACGCTGCTAAAGCCCACCAGGATTCGAGACTCGACGATGACCTTCGCTGACGTCACGGGACACTTAACTAGCACTGTGCGCTGTCCCCACGAACCAGATCTGATGGGGCCCACTTTAATGAGCTCCGGTAAGCAGTCCCCCTTTTTTGCTAGCGCGGTGCGGATATCCCCCTCGGTAACCGATTCGTCCAGCCCCGTGATGCGCAGGTCTACACACTTCACGGGTCTGGAGACCGTCGCGACACCCTCCAGCGCCACCCTTAGTATGGCCGCCATGGCATCCGCCTTCTTCGCGCCCTCAGTGCCAGAAATTTCTATTTTCCGGGCGCCAGTTTGCGTCTCCTTAACCTGAAGACGCTCTATGCCCAGCTCCTCCAAGTTGACGGCCCCTCTGGCCCGAGCGATGATGTCGGGGTATGTTATCCCCCTCTCCACTGCCTCGTCCGGAATGGCCAAAACCACTGCTGCGGAACGAGGGGGTGCTAGTTTTGGCCCCTTCTTCTTTTCCGCCAACGCCGGGTTTTGCTTGGGCGGCTGGGCTTTCGCCTTTTTGGGCTTGACCGCCCGACCATCCCTACCAACCAACGACCAATCCTGATTATTCTGTTCACCCGGAGTGGGGAGCGTGGATTGAGAAGGCGGTGGAGGCATGCTCTTGTGTGAGGATCCCGCCACCGCTTCAGCGTATGAGGACTGGGGCTGCCCCCCTTTCTTCGCCGTCGCGGCTGCCTTTGCCGCCTTGGCCGTGTTCTTCCTATCCGCGTTTAAGGGCGGACGATGGACGGGGGCCGGGAGCAGCCTCTCCTCTAGGCCCTCTAGCCTAGCACTTATCAGGGTACCAACAGACTGGAGTACAGATCTTGTTATCTCCTCCGTCAGTTCGGACAATCGCTGTAGATGTAATGCCGGCTCCAAACTATCGTCCAACATTCCAACACTCCAACATCTTTCAATCTTGTCCCAACACACGATCGATCAAAACAGACCCTCCACACATCGGCCAATCTTCTGCCAACCTCATTCACTATTTGGACGTTGAAATGAATGGCGCCTTTGCGCTGTACCCTTTCTGTGCATAAAATAATTTTTTGCAAGTTCATAACTGACCTAAAATTAAAAAAATCACGACGGAAACGAAGATGGTGGATGTTAAGTATACATAGTAATAGAACAAGGTAAGTAGGCATTTTGTTTAAGCTTGAAATAAATTATTGTAGGTAAGTAATCCATCAATTGAGAGAAGTGACGACACTGATGTATGGAGGGTCTGTTTGTGCGAGTTGGCCAACTCCTTTGATCTGGGTACGATTTACCGCCATCGGACCGATCTCGCCCCAACACGTTCCAAAATCGTCACACATTCACGAACTACCTCTCCACACGTGGAAGGTTGGACGAACAGTTGGAGTGTTGGACGATAGTTTGGAGCCGGCATAAGGCTCGTAGTAGGGGGAAGTGGGGCAGATTCATACAAGGGGCACCGTCATACACTAGACATATCTGATGTTAGGCGCACATTAGCTGAATGAATTATGCGTGTACGCGTAGCTTACGTGTGTGTGTGGTTGCATACGAAGTTTGACAGCAGTCGCTGTGAAATGCACGTCAGTGTAACACGGAACGTGATTCGGCTACGCGTAAGTAATTTACTAACCTCACTTTCAACATCTTTTTTTTTATGAAAGCTCCTTTCTAGAATAATCAGTTCTATTTAATTTCAAAGGTAATAGGGTCGAGTTTTGTGAATTGAGCTTTGAATAATTATATTTTTAATAGCCTTTTTTTAGATTTATTTTTATTTAATTTTCTTATAATGGGGTAGATTCATACAGAAGTAAGCGGGGTACATTCATACTGTATGAATCTATGTATGTATCTTCATGTTAATTAGTGTTTAACGTTTATGATTCGTCATGTTGATTGTGATATATTTTTTTAATTGTTGATTATTGATAGTTACTACTACTTTAATGAAAATTGATGCCATGAAAAGAAAAACATTTATGTTATTCTCTTTTTAATATATGATTACATAATATTATTTGATCATAGAAACTATTATTGCTTTTGTGTTCATGAAAGTTTGTTTTAACATTTTGATTCGAAAAATATAAACATTTCATGCTAAACTTGTGTATTGTTTACATGTATGAAAGTGCCCCGCATGTGGGGTACATTCATACACTTTCTCGTTATTTTTTAAACTTATACAAAAAGCCGTACAGGTATACTTACTCAATTGACGTGTTTTCGTTATAAAGCCAGACAGTTAGACTATTGATTTTTAATAAATCGATACAGATATCGATACCTGGAAAAATCCTAAAAATCGAAATATAAAAACTGTATGAAGCTGCCCCACCTTCCCCTACAAGTGAAAAGCTTCATGTGCTGTCGACTTTACCTACAATTCATACCTACTTTTCTCATTCATAGAGAATGAGAAAAGTATGAATTGTAGTAGGTAAAGTCAATTTGCCCCCCCCCCCCCCTGCGCCATCGGCTGGCGACGCCCTTGTGCGCATTACTTATATAGCATTAAAATAAATAAAAAAAATAATTGGAATAATTAATAAAAAAAAACAAGTGTTATACATTAAGCATTATTAATATAGAATTAAAAAATATAGTATACTTCGCAGTGTTGTTCATGAACAACATACCTGTTCTCAACATCATAAGTCGTGATTATTAATGTTATGCCCCCAGTACAGGTTGGCCGATCATGGTCGGCGACCATGACCAATACATCGTACATTGACACTTTTGAACGAACAAGTTTAAAAAGGTTCTTTCAAAAGTGTCAATGTACGATGTATTGGTCATGGTCGCCGACCATGATCGGCCAACGTGTACTGGGGGCATTAGTAACACATTTTAATACATAAACAAATTCAGTAGAGAGAGACACTATTTTAGACAAACAGTGTGCATTCCGCATTTTGAGAAATAAAAACCCATAAGATTAAAATAATTTAACTTTGAACAGAAATTCTAGACGCCATCATGAGTAAGAATCATAGAGAAAGATAAATATATATAGTAATAGAGAACCCACTCGACACATTTTTTTGTCACCTCATTTTGAACGTCCGCCATCTTGTCGACAGTGCTGCTCTCTGTAAATGAGGGATTTTTTGACAGATGATTAAAAAAGAAAAAAGTTAGTTCCAAAAAACTCAACAGATGGCGTTCATCAGACATGGGTTTGCTTTTTTTAAATTTGCTGGCAAGGGCCCTGTTTAACCATTTTTACAAGTCTATAATACGGTATTTTACTGATTTTTCTTTATTTCTTTAAAATGTTTTTAGAAATATTAGCTACACAAAACAAGTTTTCATTTTGAATTATCTTGAATATTTTCAAAGATATAGGACTTCAAACTTTATAATTAGACAAGGACAGGACGCTATCTTAGTGACGTCAGTGGGTTAGTAGCGTCATAGTCACGCCATAGAAGATTTCGTTTTAGAAAGAGACAGCTTTAGTCAAAATCAAACAGACTATAATTCTTTTATTATAAAACAGATTCAAATTATTTTTTCACATTTGGTATTCTTAATTGCAATATTTTTTAACGTCATCATTAAATATCTACATTTCAACAACAGTAAAATACCCTATTATGTAAGAAAGCTAGTGAAGTACTTGTATTTTTACTATAGTAGAACATCAGAATCACAAGTTGGCGGCCATTTTAGAAAAAAACATTCACTATAATTACGAGTGTAATGTCAGTGACATTGACATTAAGATAATAGTAGATTGTATTACAAGGGAGCAAAATAGCATATTTACGACGAGGGCGCTATTTTTAATCCAGAGCGCAGTGAAGGATTCTAAAGTAGAATCCTGAACGCAGCGAGGGATTCAATATACGTCGCCCGAGGTGAAAATAATTTTGCGGCCGAGTAATACACTCTACTTTCATTTCGAATTTATGGAAAGTAAATACACTTTGCTTTTCATCCCCCTTTATAAGAAAAGCAACAAAAACAACTAAAACTACCTAGAAAAATAAAAGAATGGTGGCGGGGGGCATCGCCTTCTCTATTTTTTCTATTATATTTAAAAAATTTGAAGTTCAATTAAACAAAAAATAAAAAAATTATATGTCCATCGGATGCCTCCTATGTATCTCCGGGGTACCATAGGGGGTTGAAAATTTTGTTAGATTTTAGCTTCGACGCACCGTTTTTGAGATATTCTCATTTTTATAAAATTCATTTTTGAAACAGTTCCGGCCCCCCCACCCCATACAACATCAGTAGAGAAAACTTTTTCATTGCCGATGAGATAACTCTATGGTTGACTGTACCCAATTTCAGTTCTATTTTTAAAAATACTTTTACATCCTAGGGTGCAACGCAGAGTTTTGAACCCACTGCTCAGTTTAAAGGCCTGATCAGACAAGGGACTGTCCGCCGAGTACTTTTTTGTCCATCGATATAGATCTCTTATAAATTGTATCGAATAACGCACACAAGGAACTAAAAGTACCGCGGACAAAAAGTCCCCGAAAGTACGGCGGACACCGAGAGACTGGAATGGACAAAAGTTCGCGGTAGTCCCCGAAAAAAATAGAACAAACGTAAATAGGCGTAACAACGCACACAACTAACTTTAGTCTGCATTGAGCGCCCGATAGTGAAGTACGTCTTCGGGCAACAAATGACCGCACACTATATGCTTTGAGTCCGCGACAAGTACCCGGAGGAAATATTTTACACGTACAGGGACTTTTTGTCCCACGGGGACAAAAGTCCTTCGTCTGATTAGGCCTTAAATATACATCACTTTTCGAATATGAGAGATGAAAAATATTTATCAGCCAATGCATTTATATGTTATTAGGTATTCCAATAACACTCTTTTTTGTTACCGTAAAAAACACTTGTTATTTACTTCGTGAAACAGAATTTACAAGTCCATGTTACATTTCGAAGCTTGTGATCTTCTAAACTTGTATCTTTCGAGAAATAGGCCCATCTCTGAGTGGTAATCCTACTAATATTATAAATGTGAAAGTTTAGATGTTTGGATATTTGGATGTTTGGATGTTTGGATGTTTGGATGTTTGTTACTCAATCACGTCAAAACGGCTGAACGGATTTGGCTGAAATTTGGGACACAGATACTTTGTAGCCTGGAGAGGAACATAGGCTACTTTTTATCCCGGAAAAATGTCAAATTCCCGCGGGATAACGTCCTGTAGTCCACGCGGGCGAAGCCGCGGGCGGAAAGCTAGTAAACAATAGAGGTGAGGGATTCATGTCAGGTCAGCGCCATCTATCGAGCTAATAAATATACTTTTTTTTTTAATTTGCTGGTAGAAAATCTCTCATTGGTGTCATACAAAATAGCCTGTACTAAAGCTACGCTGGCTAATCGCTAGCTCAAATGAAAAGTGGATGTAATTTCCACTTTCATTTGAGTCAGCGAAAGGACGGCCATCGTAGTTCTAGTGGTTTTAAGGTTCAAGTTAGCGATAAAAATAAAACACCCAGTTTTGATTTGGATTTTTATTACATACTGTATCTATAATTATATAATTATGTTTGTATTTATTGTATACATCTTCTTTCTAAGACTAAGGTTGACGGAGTGGTTGTGGGTCATGGTCTGCTAAGTTGTTAGCGGCTTTTGCGATGCTCCTCCATATCTCTCTATTTGTGGCAATGCGTGTGCATTCTGTAAGGGCACACTTGGTTGTGAACTTGATAAGACTTGATCATCTTGTGGGTGATCGGCCGCGAAAACGTTGACTCTTCCTTGTTTCTTCAATGGAATCATTCCAAGGAGCTTGCGTTATGGATGGTAAGTCTAAACATTCTTAGAATTCGCACTTGCACAATCGTCGAAAGTCTTTATTTGATCCGAAGCTTCTTTTTAGTGGAAACATTTGGGCGACGAGCAGTCCGTTTGATCATCGTGCACCACATCTCAAGGGTATCAATCTTCTTGTAGTACCTACTTTTGTTGGAGCATCCATGTTTCAGCTCCCCATATAAGAAGATAGGAAATAGTAAGCTTTTCGTGAATCGAACCTTGGTGTTTTTGATTATGCGGCGATCTTCGTTAGCTTTTCGAAGGCTGATCTGGTTAGGTTAGGGCAGCTTGTCTTTTTATATCTTCTTTGCAACCTTCGATCAACAATAACACCTAGGTCTGCTGTGCAACTTCCAGAATTTGTGATTTTGTTTTATTACACGGATACATCAACACACACTTGCCTCAACAATGTTTTCAACATAATATCGCACTGCTTTTACAAAAATATATTATTTTAGCAGCAAACTTTTGCATAAAAATACGAGATTGACAAGTGACATTAATTGACATTATTTTGATATTATTGTCTTTTATTCTTTTTATTATTATTTCTGTTTTCAGCCAGTGCTTCGAAAAAAAAATAATCTTTATAGAAACTAGAATGCTCGTCAGATAAGTCTGCGCGCGGTAAAAATCGAATACAAATTTTTTCTATAACATTAGATCAAAAAAATGCACTGTAACTAGCGCCAAAAACGCGCCAGGCACGTGCAGAGTTATCTGACACACACTATAGAATGCTACTTGGTATTTTGAAATTTGATTTATAAATCATAACATAATGCAATATGTAAATCATTCATAGATACGTTTTTTTTCTATTTGTATTTATAAACTCTAAACTAGAGTGTGTGTCAAATAACTCTGCACGTGCCTGGCGCGTTTTTGGCGCTAGTTACAGTGCATTTTTTTGTTCTAATGTTATAGAAAAGATTAGTATTCGATTTTTACCGCGCGCAGACTTATCTGAGGAGCACTCTAGAATATTTCTAAACTTTACTACTTTTCCACAGAATAAAAAAAAGAAACACAATAGCCATCTATCGCGGCAAAACAACACCTCTTGGTACACCACCACCTATCTGTCAAAACGGTTGGTACACAAAGCTGTCAAAAATTTATGTTCTAAGTGTGCCCTGGTGTGCCCTCCCTGGTAAGAATGACAATAAAAGTCACTTTGAGTGCATTAAGCATGCATTAAGTGACAATTTGATTTTATTTTATCTTGGATTTTTTAAAATTTTTAACTTTGCGTTGCTGTTTTCCTGTCAAAACAGTACCAAAAACGGAGTTTCATCAAAATCGGCCCACAAACAAAAAAGTTGGCCACCATCTTGGATTTTTAATATTCATAATATTACGGTGCTGTTTACTTGCCAAAACAGTACCAAAAACCGAGTTTCATCAAAACCAACTCACAAACAAAAAAGTTGGCCGGCATCTTGGGTTTTTTAAAATTATTTTGCATTCACAACTTTTTTGCATTCACAATGCAATTTTTATGGTTGAAAAATGGAAAATGAAGTATTTAGAAAAAACCGACCCGTCTCACAACCAGCTCCGATGGCACTCGAACCTACGACCTTTCGCTATCCGGGCGACTGCTCTAACCAACGACTCCGTAGCTCAGTGGTTAGAGCAGTCGCCCGGATAGCGAAAGGTCGTGGGTTCAAGTTCCATCGGAGCTGCTTGTGAGACGGGTAGATTTTTTCTAAATACTTCATTTTCTATTTTTTACTATTGTTAATATTGCGTTGCTATTTTATTTCCAAAATAGTACCAAAATCCGAGTTTCATCAAAATCGGCATAAACAAAAAAGTTGGTCGCCATCTTGGATTTTTTAATATTTTTACCATTGCGTTGCTGTTTTCTTGTCAAAATAGTACAAATCCCGAGTTTTAAGAAAATCGGTCCACAAAAAAAAATAGCCGCCATCTTGGATTTTTTATGTTTTTAACATTGCGTTGCTGTTTTTTTGTCAAAATAGTTCCAAAAATCGAAAATCGGCTATCGGCAAAAAAGTTGGCCGTCATCATAATCCCGCGGGATAACGAACGAGACGTGCAGTCTATGCGGTCGTAGCCTCGGGCGGAATGCTAGTCACATTATAAGCCTGTGAACTTCGCCATATATCTACATAATAAGTAAGTTAAGATGTATAAAATGTCACTTCTTTTTTTCGGCGGAGTCGGGTATACCAATATTTTTTTTCATCACCATTTTCATAGTGTTTGTATGATTGACAAAGTTTTATTTGCGGTATTTGAAAATGTGAAAAATGTTCTTTGTGATTGTACTAGATGGAACTAAAAGGACCAATTTTGTTAGGCATAAACGTCACTCTAGTTCCATGGAACTAGGTACTGGGCAAAAAAATCCCCCTAGCTAGGTCCATAATGAAACTACTCAATGGAACTACTGGGATCAGAAGACCGAAAGTAAATACACGAGATACCAAAGAAGACTCCCAAATCCCTATAGGTGTGCCTATAATATCAGATCCTGACCTGATGACAATGGGACAAACTAGAAAGTACACCCTTTCAAACAAAAAATAACTTTTCAAATCAGTCAAGCAAGCCATCTTCGAGTAATCAGGCCGTAGATTTTGCCACAAATAGCGCAATGGTGACGCAATTTTTTTTTTCTACGAGTCGGTCGCACAAAGTGGTGCAAAATGGTAGCGCAAAAATATTAAGGAGCACGTACATTAATGTGATTTTATTTAACAAACATGTACTAACAAGAGGTATTGCATCAAACTAGAAAAAAAACACGATGTTGGTATGTAAGTATGTTTAATTAATAATTAACAATAATGTACCTATGAGTAATTCTTTTTTATATATTGCGCACAATGAAAAGTTAAACAGGATGACAAAAACTAGTAAGCATGTATGATTTGTTCAATTTACAAAAAAAATACATTTAATTTGTTAGATGGAGGTATTTGGTATTATTCATTAATAATAATAAAATAATAATAATAAAAGATACTTTATTGCACACAAACAGAAGAATATTATTAATTATATAAATATAATACAACTTTAAAATTTATTTCAACTCTTTTCAATGTTTGAGAGTCCATTACTTTGACTCTAGCAACAACCTGCTTGAAGTATCACTTTTAAAAGGACCTGCCAACCATTAACATGCCAAAAATTAAAAAAAATAGATCTGTCAATAAAGAAAAAAGTTAGATGGGTTTAAAAGTTAGTATGAAAGTGACGAAATTCCAAAACTTATAAAATACAAAATAAAAAAAACTTTGGACCTAGGTAAAATTTTTGGGGCTGGTTAGGTAGCAGACCACCGCACCTACCCCTATTTTCGTATATTTAACGTTCTGCCGAACACCCTGTACTTACAGAATATTAATAAAAGCTAACAAATCAATTAATAGTAATGCTTTTTAAAGTCATGTTTTTTAGCGGAATTACAGCTAAAAGTAATTTCAAAATAATAAAAACACTTGAAAACCTTGTGTGCATGCACTATTATTCAATAGCGTAAAATAAGTGGCGCAATTTCTACGCAACCGGTATCGCAAAGTGGCATAAAGACAGTTTTGCGGAACCGAGGCGCAAATGAAATCGATTATAACTCTTAAAATATACTATTTTACAAGGCTAATTTAACATATACAGATCACACACATCTAATTAAACCATGCGCAACAACAATTATAAGTTTTAATCAAAAACTTACCTTGAAATCTCAAAAAATGCACTCGGCAAAGTAGGCGACACTTTTCACTTTGATCGGAGTTGACACCGAAATGTCAAAAAATATGGTCGTCAACGCTGCATTGACCATAGAATACGATACTTTGGTGATGCCAGCACTCAAACAAAATCTTAATAAATGTTTTAAAACCTTAAAATGGGTGAAAATGGTTGCGCAATATAAGTAGCGCAAAGAAATGGTTTTTCAAAAAAAAAATCTTATTGCCGAAAATTTATCTTTTTTCTTAGGAAATACGCAAAGATATTAAAGGAATGGCAACCTTATTATTATTTTATAACGTCAAATCAAACAGCTCATCAATAAGTTAAAAAATGATAATTTTATCGATGTTTAAGCTGTACACCTAACAATGCGGATTCGCGGTTTTTATAAAAAATCCGTCACTTTTGGGAGGGAAATGTCAAATAGTTTTCCAAATCTATGAACTTATCCAAATATCTATATCTGCCTTGGTTTGCTATTTCTTAGGAAACACGATGATAAGATTGAGAAATTTCTAAGAGTACTATATTTAAAATTATATGAGGCGGAGACTTTTGTACTCTCGAATGTGGCAAAATCTACGGCTGACCCACATGAGTAATCGAGTAACATACTAAAAAAAAAACAACGAATTGAGAACATCCTCCTTTTTTGAAGTCTGTTAACAAATAAACTTTTATTCCAAATGCAAATATATATTTTAAATAGGAATAAAAATGTTTAAAGAGTATTTATCCGCCTTTTGGAAAAAATCTCGAATATTTATGAGCCCAATCCATTTTGAGTATTTATCTGGATAAAAACCCATCACTAATAGTTACAACCATTCGTCAAATGTAGCCCAGCAAAACAAAAGTTGTGCGTGGATACAGCTAAAAAAATATTTATCCGTGATTTTGAGTAAATATCAGATAAAAACGGATAAAAACGAGTATTTATCCATTTTCCATAAATATCCGAGTATTTACTCTTTGAGTATTTATCCACTGCCCATGCCCATCACTACACTACATACCTACACGTGGTGTGTCACACACACAGTGTTGCCAATTTAGCTCTTTTAGAGCTAAATTTAGCTCTATTTTCAAATGTATAGCTCCAAAAAAACAAGTTTAGCTCTTTAGCTCTACTTTTCTACAATTTAGCTTTTTTTCCATGTACACTATGAATGAACCTTTTTGTATTATTTTTAGCTCAAAATACTTGTTTCCAGAGCCAAAATGTACCTACATTGTCTATGGTCGGTCTATCCGGTCTATGGTCATTCTATAATGGTTTATGGTTGGGTATTATCCGATAATTTTCCTAATTTTCTTAATGTAATGTATCGGCCTCGGCTGCTGAGAAAGTAGTATTATGGGTTGTTTACATGTATTAAGTGACGAAGTAATTAACTAAATTTTAAGTTAATTTTAACTAAATTCACGCGTGTAAACAGTCACTTAACAGCTCTTTAGTCACAAGTGCTAAGTAAACGATTTAGTGAATAAGTGAGTAAGTAGAATAGAATCGAGTCTATTTTTGCTTAAGTAAGGGGTTACTTAAGCAAAAATAGACTCGATTCTAGATCGCGATCGCGATCGCGATGCGGGAGGGGGGTCCTCCCGCATCGCGCGTATTCCCCGGTAGGCGTGGTCTTTACTAAATTTGCTTTTAGTTCGCGTGTGAACGCACTAATTTAGCGAAGTAGGAAAGTACCTTCGTCCATTGTGACCAAACTAAATTGAATTTAAGTTATAACACGTGTAAACACTTTACTACTTAAAATTAAGTTAATCACTTGCTTACTTAATACGTGTACCTAAACTAGGCATTATTGATAAACAACATAGTGAGTTACTCATTCATTGTCAGTAGTTAGTTCGCTCGCAGCCGCACGCAGTGTTAAACGGTCGCTTCTAAACATTTGTTATTATTTTAGTCCACTCGTGAATTGTTTAATAAATCATAGTAAGATGGCGCAAAGTAAGCAGCCCAACACAGAAGTTCAGACAAGAATGGCTGGCTGTACCAGAATTTCAAAGTTGGCTTCAAGCAGTTAAAACAGACCCCACCAAAGCGTTTTGTACCTACTGCAAATGCGAGGTTAATTCTAAAAAGGTGATTTATTAAATCATATAATAAGAAAAAAACACCTAAAAGCGACTATTATATAATTTAGCTCTTTTTTCTGAAAAAATCTAGCTCTTTATTTTAATTTTTAGTTTTTTACATTCACAATGCAATTCTTATTACTGAAAAATGGAAAATGAAGTATTTAGAAAAAATCGACCCGTCTCACAACCAGCTCCGATGGGACTCGAACCCACGACCTTTCGCTTTCCGGGCGACTGCTCTAACCACTGAGCTACGGAGCCGTTACGAGAAGCGTCGAATTTATTCAATACTTCTTACGCACTGTATAGTCAGTGTTAATTTCATCAATGTGGAGACATTACCACCCGCACACGCGAAAGAAATACCCTTCCAGGTACTTGGCAATCGCTAAAGATGAAATTACTATTGCAACTTATTTTAATTTTTAGTTTTTTGCATTCACAATGCAATTCTTATTACTGAAAAATGGAAAATGAAGTATTTAGAAAAAATCGACCCGTCTCACAACCAGCTCCGATGGGACTCGAACCCACGACCTTTCGCTTTCCGGGCGACTGCTCTAACCACTGAGCTACGGAGTCGTTACGAGAAGCGTCGAATTTATCCAGTACTTCTTACGCACTGTATAGTCAGTGTTAATTTCATCAATGTGGAGACATTACCACACCCGCACACGCGAAAGAAATACCCTTCCAGGTACTTGGCAATCGCTAACGATGAAATTACTATTGCAACTTATTTTAATTTTTAGTTTTTTGCATTCACAATGCAATTCTTATTACTGAAAAATGGAAAATGAAGTATTTAGAAAAAATCGACCCGTCTCACAACCAGCTCCGATGGGACTCGAACCCACGACCTTTCGCTTTCCGGGCGACTGCTCTAACCACTGAGCTACGGAGTCGTTACGAGAAGCGTCGAATTTATCCAATACTTCTTACGCACTGTATAGTCAGTGTTAATTTCATCAATGTGGAGACATTACCACCCGCACACGCGAAAGAAATACTCTTCTTTGGCTTTGGCTAAATACTTACCTATGAAAAGATACATCGCTACGTTTATATGATGCGCTTTTGCATCCTTTCACACATCAAGTGAGAACCATTTTTATTGATTTAAACGTAATTTTAAAATGATAATTAAGATCCACACACTAACTTTACACACATAAATTAATTTGCCGTCGCCATATTGATGATGTTTTTATTTTTATTAAAATTGTCCAGACGCAAAGTGTTGCAAATTTATTATAATTAAAACTACCATAACACCGACTCTTACATTAAACAAGTAGTTTTTCATGATTTTAAATAATACAAATGATATGGACTTTATTATTATCAGCTTAACATTCCTTTTAATTAATTAATATTTTGAAAATTCTCGAGAACAGGAAATATGAATTTGAATTAAGTTCTACTACAACCAAAAATATTTCATGGTGGCAGCCCAGTAGACAGGGATGCAATCCTATTTAGGAGCCTCTCGCTCGGCTCGTTTTTCCGTTTATCGTAATGTCATACGAAAATAAACCTTATTGTAACTGCATAGAATCGAATTGACATTGCTTTTATTTTTATAGTGCACAATCTTGTTATATTATAATATCTTTGGATCTAGCTCGCTTAGAAAATCCGAGTTGGCAACACTGCACACACACATGTCACTGTCACTTGTGCTGTCACTCACACAAGCGAATGCCGAAAAACCCGCGTGTTAATTTGTTCTAGTTTATTAAATTTTGATAATATAACAATTTTTTTAAAGTAGTTCCATATTAGTTGTCATACATACAGAATTCTCAACAGTTGAAAATATATCACTGTTTGTGTCGCAGCGGTGACCTATTCGTCTAAATAAAACTTTTTACGATGACTGCATACGGAATCCATTTAGGCAATCACTCTGCCTGTTTAGCTACATTTACCAACGGTAGTGCATCAGTGATAGCCAACGATGCTGGAGATAGAGTAACACCAGCAATAGTGGCTCTGAACGGATCAGAATGGGAGATTGGCCTCACAGCAAAGTCAGGTCAGGCTCTTACTAAGGCTATAATTAAACACAATAAACGATTAATAAACTGCAACTTTAGCGAAGAAGACCTAGCATATGTTGAGGCTAGATCATCTTGTCGCATTCAGAATGAAGAGACAATAACCTATGAGTTTGAAACAAGTGAAACTACACAATACTCAGACCCTGACAACATTGCTACTAAGATATATGCAAAATTGTTTACTATTGCAAGCCATTCTATGAGAAATGAAGGTGATTTGAAACTAGTCTTAGCAGCACCTTTGCATTGGTCAAGTGAGAGTAGGGATCGTTTGGTGAAATCTGCAGAATTGGCTGGGTTTGAAGTTTTACAAGTTATTAGTGAACCAGCAGCTGCTTTAATGGCTTATAATGTTGAAGAAACAGAAGAAAATATAAATGTATTAGTATACAGGCTTGGTGGATCTACATGTGACGCTTCTATTTTAAAAGTCACAAATGGTTTCATAACTGTTGAAAAAAGTATTTTTCGCTCGGATTTAGGTGGTCAATGCTTGACCAAAGACTTGGCCGACTATATTGCACAAGAAGTAAAACAAAAATGGAAGTTGGATCCCCAAGAAAGCAAAAAAGCTATGGCCAAGTTAATGCTTCACTCTGATAACTGTAAACATGTATTATCCACTCTTAACTCAGCACATGTTTTTGTCGAGTCCTTGTTAGATGGTGTTGATTGGAGCCAAAACATATCACGGGCTCGATTTGAAAATATAATCTCTAATAAGATTTCAATTTACGTTGAACCAGTGCAGAAGCTAATTGAAAGTTTTGATGGAAAGATTAACAAGATTGTTTTATGTGGTGGTAGTATGAAAATACCAAAAATACAATCAGTCTTAGCTAATCTTTTGCCAGAAGCTGAAGTACTCTCTGGGATAAACCCAGATGAAGTGATTGCTATGGGCTGTGCTCGACAAGCTGGCATGCTGTACGATATCCCAGAGTTTAATCTTCATGATGTTAGTACTGAAGTAGAGTTTCTAGGAAAAGACATTTATTTAAAGTACTTGGATCAGACGGTTCAAATATTTAAAGAGGGAACACCAACCTTTGCTCAGAACATGTGCAGTGTTAATGCAGGAAATGACGTGAAGAATTTAAGCGTTAGCCTACATGATAATCCGGATGGTGAAGAGCTTGCTAAAGAAACATTTAATGTTGAAAGTTTAACAAAACCTTTTATGTTGAAAGCTACATTGCAGCAATCTAAAATTTTACTACAAGTTGAATAGGTAATAAAATAGAATGAACAGACTTTTCGTTTTTATTTAAACTTATTTATTATTATCAAAATGTCCGAAATCCTTTTTTTGTCATTATTATTGCGCGTTGTCAATAATGAAATGCATGCTTTGCAAAGGGCGCACCACACTTTTTAATTTCAGTTAGGTACTGAATAGACGGTTATTTTGTACTTTATGTTCCTATAAAAGTGTGTTATTTTAGTTTTTTAAACTACATATTTATTTTTTACTTTTTAGTTAAGTATAATAAATGGCAAGCCATGGATGGATGGTAATGGATTTCACAGTCTATTCATGTGTCTGCCCACCCCGTAAACATTATAACTCAAAGGCGTATTAAGTTTTACAAATTCAAGTGGAGTCTATAAGTTAACGGATGCGCGAGCCCAACCCTTACTTCCTCCCTGCTCCATCATCAGACACTCGCCACCAAGTATAGCGAATAGGTCTCATCAGAACGAAACAAATGAGCCCAAACTCAGGGGTTTTCTTGTGGTCATTAAGGAGTTTCACTGGCTTCCTCCCAGCTCCATCATCAGACCCTCGCCACCAACTGTAACGAATAGGTCTTATCAAAATGAAACAAATGAGCCCAAACTCGAGGGGTTTCCTATTGGTCATCAAGGAGTGTCACTGGCTTCCTTCCTGCTCCATTATCAGACCCTCACCATCCATTGTAGCGAATAGATCTCATCAGAACGAAACAAATGAGCCAGAACTCGAGGTGTTTCTTATTGGTTATTAAGGAGTGCCACTAGCTTCCTCCCTGCTCATCCATCATCAGACCATCACCACCAAGTGTAGCGTATAAGTCTAATCAGAACGAAACAACGGAGCCCAAACTCGAGGGGTTTCCTAGTGGTCATTAAAAAGTGTCACTGGCTCCCTCCCTGCTCCATCATCAGACCCTCACCATCAAGTGTAGCGAATAGGTGTCATCAGAACAAAACAAATGAGCCTAAAGTCGAGGGCTTTCCTAGCAGCCATTGATGAGTTCTATTGCCCACCTCTTGAGTCCATCATCAGATCAGCTCGATGGTAGCAAATTATTGTATTGTCATCGGATTCATATAGACTTGCAAAGTTTGAAATCAATGCGACGATTAGAAGTAGGTTTTAATTGAATTCCAAGATTTTCTTACATTGTGACTTAGTTACAAGTGAAGCTAATAAAAGTGTGGTAAAAAGTCGGTCAACACCATAACTCGTAAGGGGCGCGTGGCGCGCACCTAGTTTGTTTGGAGAAAATGTAGCAAATATACAGGGTGGTATTTTGAAAATTTATTGTAATAAAGTAATTTTTCAGTAAGTTGTGCTTTTTATTTGTTATCCATAAACAGGTTTTTTCCTAGTTATAACTAGCAATTTTGATTTTTATTCTTGCTCACATTTTAAATCTTAATGGTGAGACTGAAATTATTAAAATTACACATACTACAGTTATTTTACAGTAATTTCATTGAAATTTTATTTAAAATTAAATGTTTATGTTTAATTTACCATAACACTGATAAAAAGTAGATAAAATAATTTTTAATGCTTTAATCGTGTTTCAATGATTTTTAGCCTATCCGCCTTCGAAGGCTAATTACAAAAAAAATAGGCAATTTAGGTACAATTTTTTTTTATGATTTTGGTAGTTTAGAAGCATGCGGAGTTTTTAAACTTAGCCAGAAGCTATGAAAACTCCTTTTTGTGTTTTTAAATTGAAGTTGAATGTTTGAGTAAATCCTACTAAAAACTAAAGTTTCAACTTTCAAGTCTTTTTTCAGTAACTTTTAGTAATTTCAGGAAGCCGATTTTTTTTTTACTTAAACTACATTCAATACAATCATTTCACAAAAAAATACTGCAAAATACCTACTAGGAAAAAAGATATGAATTTTTGAAACCTCGCTGGCAGAAATCATTAAAAATACACAAAAAAAATTATAACTCGAAAACTACGAAAAATCGCGGAACATACATCGGGTATTTTCGGATACCCGAAGGTGCAAGGAATCTAAAAAAAATTTGTGGACGCCACTAATTGGACCACCCTGTATGTCATATTCACGTCAGAAAAGTAGCAAGCATTAACAATAAACTATTTAGAAACACTATTTTAAATGTGCTTAATGAACTTGACTATGAAACTAATGAAAGTCTTTTTGTACGACTACAGTAGCAAGTCTTCACTATCACTATCACTACATAGTATAAAACAAAGTCGCTTTCTCTGTCCCTATGTCCCTTTGTATGCTTAAATCTTTGAAACTACGCAACGGATTTTGATGCGTTTTTTTTTAATAGATAGAGTGGTTCAAGAGGAAGGTCCCGATATTCCCACGGGAACGGGAACCACGCGGGTGAAACCGCGGGCGGCCGCTAGTATTGTATAAAATTAGTACTTCATTGCTAAGGTTAATTATAACTTCTTTCTTTCTTTATTTTAAATATAACTTGCATTGTTTACTTTTAAACACAAATAATAAATGCTGGAGATTAATAATAATTTGGGAGAACCGTGGCCTGTAGCACAGTTTACACTAACTCAGGCTGCGGTGCCCAATGATTGTTTTTGTGATGTGTTTGTATAACAAATAAATATTATTCTTATTCTTATTCTTATTCTTACTAAGAAATAACGTTAGGTACCATATTTCTTGAAATAAGGTTCCAATAAGAAAATGCTCATACTGTTTTTAATAGCTTTTAACTAGACAAATACGATGGACCTACTTGATTTTCAAAATTCGTTAAATGATTTTTTAATTTGCTAATGTCCCATCGCTTGTATGGGATCGATCCACTGTGTGTGGCACGCAACAAAATCCGCGGCGGATTATGCGGCCCGCTGCGCCCCCCCCGGCATAGTGTGCGATAGTTCATAATAAAATACATACGAGCGATTTGGACGGATTTTTGCGCTGCGGCCCGGCCCGCTGCGCCCCGACATAATGTGCGCGAATCTTTAGACTAATATTCCAGTCAAAAAAAGTGAGTTTGCCCGGTTACGTAGGTACGAGTTTTGCTGTAATATTTTATATGCATAAAAAACTGTACCTAGTGTTATTTCTCAGGAACTACCGAACCGATCTAGAGCAATTGTTTTTAAACTTGAAGGTCTTTTAAGGTACATATTTTTGATGTAAATATTCACATTTTATAAAAAAAAAGTTTCTACATTGGTGTTTTTTGGTACACCCGCCATCTTGCTGTTAATATGGCGGGTGAACCTATATTTAAATGTTAATAATTCCATGGGTTAAAATTTAGTATACATTGGCAGGCGGAGGGGAGGGAAAGGGGGGTGGGAGGGGGGAGGGGGGACCCCCTCACCCCTGGTACCACTCCCATTACAAGGTAATGCACCGTTTTCGAGATATGAATTTTTAAAGTTTTATAGGTTGTCAGATTTTAACACATACAAACAAGGTTTAGGGGGAGCAAGGTTTAGTGGAAGGGGGGGAAAGTTACCCCCCAATGGCAAGCTCCCCCTGGGCCCCCTCATCGCCGAGCCTTCAGGCTCTGGGCCCAATCCGTAGTCATATGTATCAGTTACTCGCTACCTACTTACAACACCTCATTTCGACATAGTATTTTGGTTGGTTGTTTTTACGTTCCGTTTCATCGATTATATTTTTTTTTTGTGTTCACAAAAAAAAAATAACCACGAAATTTAAGGCGATCGCTTCGCTGCGCTTCGCGATCGCCTTAAATTTCTAACCTATCACGTGTTCTACAGGACTTCCGCAGCAAACTCGCTCATACTTGTCACCTCTGAAACCAACGCAGCCGTGTGTTACTTACTGTCGCAAAACGTTCGTGTCAAGGGCTGTCAAATTCCCATTAAAACGTTCCGTTTTCGTATTTTTAGTGTCAAAAACTGTGAATAACCTGACTTAACCTATAAAACTTTAAAAATTCATAACTCGAAAACGGTGCATTACCTTGTAATGGGAGTGGTACCAGGGTAGAGAGGGCACCCCCTTCTCCCACCCCAGCATCCTCGCTCCCCCCAACTCCTGCCAATGGATACTAAATCCAACCCATTCCATGTTTATGGAGGTACAAATATTTTAATTGCAGGTACTGAATAGTACATTTTAGGTACATTTTCCTGATAATAGGCACAATGGGAGAGTTTCCTGCAGTAATTTTTCGATGCACTAGATGGCGCTGTGCTGTAACCCTAACACTCTGAGTACTGAATCCTATGGAGATGGCATATTGTTCTATATGAACTATCGGTTATACAAATATGAGCTAAATCGACATTGTACTCATAAACCTGTAGCCATCTTGTTCTATCTTACCTCCAATACTTCATGTAAAAAGAGACAGCAATATTTTTATTCGACCTATTTTTTGGCAACATTGAAACGTGACGTCATCGTAATGCATGATTGAAGCCGGTCGCCATTTAGGTTTCTCGGTATGTGAGCTGTCAACGCGAGTTGTATTTGCAGTGTTTTATGATAAAAGTCTTTTAATTTGAGACTTTCATGTGAATAAAAGGTATTAATAAGTGAGAGAAAGCAACAAGGAACATGTCTAATTGCAGTGTGGTAGTTTGTGTCATGAAAATCGTCCAAACATTACATTACACCGGTACGTACTATTTATTTTGCAAAAACACCAAAACAATACAATAAATGCCTTGTGTTTTGGTTTTCCTGTGAATAGTTTACTTAGAATTCATACCAAATGTAGCTTACTTCTTATTTTGGTGAGTTTTGTTGGTGTATTTCAAGAAAATATAAATCTGTTTGTTTTGCGCTAGAGTTGCCCTTATAGCATTTTTCTTATCGAATTATCGATGTTTTCAAATTTCAAGTGTAAATTGAGTGTATTAATTTTAAACTGTTTTTATTGTTTTAGGTTGCCTAAAAATAACAAAAAAAGACAAATATGGCTGGATACAATGCGAAAGGAAAATTTAAAGACTCGTACGAAAACTATTTTTATATGCTCTTTTCATTTTGAAGAACAGTTTCAAACGTCAACGACAGTTTAAGTTTTGAAAAAAGACGTTAATTAGGCCACTGGCAAAATCTAAATTATAGTGCGACAACGTTTTCTGTTCCGGTTGCCAGAAACTGGATACTTATATATAACGTGTTTTTTTAATGTCATTTTGCTGTAAAGTTGTTGTCTAACTTACATTCATTCTAGCACATTAAAAGTAAGTATATTTTTTTACCACTAGATGTCGCTTTGCTATATTCTAAATATATAAAAAAAATATGCTTGCTAGTAAAGATCTCGATTCAA
Source organism: Crambus lathoniellus (assembly GCA_949710035.1). Lineage (NCBI taxonomy): Eukaryota > Metazoa > Arthropoda > Insecta > Lepidoptera > Crambidae > Crambus > Crambus lathoniellus. The sequence goes on from OX453301.1 coordinate 24,547,592, forward strand.
ACTGTTTATTATTTTATTACTTAATAATGCTTGTCTTTTTTTTGAGACATTTCTTTTTTCTATGGTTGGTAGCTAGGTACCTAGTAGGCATTCTCCTTTGTGATTTATATTGTAATGTGTGTTATGTAAAAAAAAACAATCCTTGTTGTATAAACATAATAGGTTTTTACAATATGGAGCTTTTTGTTTTATTTCATTACCTTTTTTTACTTAAACTGGTTCTCGCGACCTTTGATCTGGAATTCTATGGAGGTCTCGCATGTGTATAGACGCGTGACTCGGAAAACATAAAAAATTTGATCATAAAATTGCAGTTTCTAAGTAAAGGCGAGTAGAGCCGACAAGTGGGGCGCCCTCAATCAAATTTATTGCTCGCTAAGTATTAATGTATCTACAATCGTACAGATTGAAGCTAAGGTCGTGTAGTTTATTTACAAACTATAACTTCAGTAAAATATAGTAGGTTGGTCTTTTATCTACTACTACTGCAACATGAACTATATTTTACTAAGGTTAGTTTGTAATTAAACTACAGGACCTTATTTTTAATCTGTATCTGCGTTTGAATTTTTGATACATTATGTACTTAACAAGCAATAAATTTAATAATAACATGTGGATCCTCGCGGTTTTACACGCATGGTACTCGTTCCCAAGGGAATATCACGATAAAATATAGTTTATGTCACTCGGAAAGAATGTAGCTTTCTAATGGTCAAAGAAATTTCAAAATTAGTCCAGTAGTTTTGGAACCTATTAAATTCAAACAACAACCAATCAAATCTTTCCTGTTTACGATATTACTATAGATGAGGAAGCACTTGGCGTCTCTTCTCGTCTTGAAGCCCCCAGTACAGGATGGCCACTCATGTTCGTCGACCATGATGGGCCATCATGTACAGGGGCGGCTTGCGTTGCTCGCAGGAGGCAATCACATGCAAACTCGTATGATTGCCGTCTGCGAGCAATGCAAACCGGCTCTGTACACGATGGCCAACATGGTCGGCCAACTTGATCGGCCATCCTGTACTGGAAGCTTAAAGCCCCCGGTGTGGGAGTTTGCGTGTGATTGCCGCCTGCGAGCAACGCAAACCGCCCCTGTACATGATGACCCATCATGGTCGACGAACATGAGTGGCCATCCTGTGGCCCCAGTACAGGATGGCCGATCATGTTGGCCGACCATAATAGGCCATCGTGTACAGGGTCAGTTTGCGTTACTCGCAGACGGCAATCACACGCAAACCGCCCCTGTACACGATGGCCCATCATGGTCCGCCAACATGATCGGCCATCCTGTACTGGGGGCTTTACAGTTGTTGCGTCTCACGCGCGCGGTCGGGCCAATGATTGTGTGCGTACATGCACAAACACATACACATAGTGTCATTGTCATAAAGAACTTAATTATGTGCAAATGTAGGTATAATTTAAGCACATTATTAAGTTTTATTATTCTTAAAAACTAGGTATATAATTATACACTATAATTCCGTTTTAAATTATCGAGGTGATTACGAAACTGCTTTTATAAAATATAGGGTGATATAGGTAGGTAGTCACAAAAATACTTGTATCTATAACTTCATCAATAAATATATCGATGTACAAATAGGGCAGCACTACGGAAAGGCGCCATTATGGTTTCTCGGTATGTGTGCTTGTGTGTGTGTGTATGCTTCAATTTTTCGTAGGTATGCCATCTCCATAGGATTCAGTACTCAGAGCCCCATGAAGTTCGACTTAATACTGAAGTAACTGGAGCGTGCAGTACGAACAATTTTTTGAATACCACAAATAACACAGTGGCTGTCTTCCGTCTCACCTACACTTTAAAAAAATACGTATGGTCATATGAGACAGCTGACAGCCACTACATACATAAATGTCAAATTAGGTGGCGACACTTTTTTATTCAGGGTGAGAGCTCCAGTTACCTCAGAGTATTAAGTCAAACTTCATGCAGAGCCCCATGAAGTTTGACTTAATACTCTGAGGTAACGTATTAAGTCGAGCTTCATGCAGAGCCCCATGAAGTTTGACTTAATACTCTGAGGTAACTGGAGCTCTCTCCCTGAATAAAAAAGTGTCGCCACCAAATTTGACATTTATGTATGTAGTGGCTGTCAGCTGTCTCATATGACCATACGTATTTTTTTAAAGTGTAGGTGAGACGGAAGACAGCCACTGTGTTATTTGTGGTATTCAAAAAATTGTTCGTACTGCACGCTCCAGTTACCTCAGTATTAAGTCGAACTTCGTGCAGAGCCCTAACACAACCTACTTTTTTCAGCATATTATGATAAAGGATTAGTTCATTCAGCCTAAAAAAGACTTGAGAGTCGGTCGGTTGTACTGTCAAATTAATCTGTCTGTGGTAAAGTTTTTCTTCTGTGAGGTCTGCGGATTGCTTTGCTTCCATGCGTTGGTGTTGGTGGTGTTTTGTGAGCGTATTCGTTTTTCTTGATAATTTGATTGAAACCTGGCTTGGCCTGGCACTGAATACTTGACACCGATATTGCTTAACGTTTTGGACTTGCCTAATCACCGCACTGGTGAACGAACTTCAATCATATCGAAAGACTATGGATCGTATCGTCTTGATCAGCCCCAGGGGGGCTACCGCGTAACTTTATGGGTATGAACTTCATACGTTTTTCCGAACTTTAAGTCAATCTTATAAATAAAATAGCCGCTATCAGTTCCTTGTTTTGTGATGTCGGGTATAACGATAACTAGCAAGCTACGTTCAACAGAACAAAGCAGCAAAAATCTATCAAAATAAGGAAATCCAATGACAGTTGAAGCCCATACCCATATCCATATTTCTTAGCCGGTAGCCCCCCTGTACAGGCTAAAAAATATGTATATGGACATGGGCTTTATTTGACATTTGAATTTTTAGCCGGTATAGAGGCTGGTTAATAACCCAGACACATCGTATAAGATTACTGAAGAAGATCTAACGAGGTATTCTGTATTGGCTGAAATAGAAAATGTTGACACTTCTGCCAATATGTATCGAGAGGGGTTTTTAATTACTAGCCGATTAACCTATGATAATACTGAAGGGGTTTATTTTGTGGCTGGTATAATGTGCATCAGAAATGCGAAAAAACATGAATTATAATGTCATTCGAAAAGTTGTCAATCACATAATATTAGAAGCTCAATGTGAGTGTGCGGCAGGGATGGGCCCTCGTCCATGTTCAGTGCAAACATATTATTTTGGTTGTAATAAATGGACTAATCGATTTCACAAGCATAAAAAAATAACAACAAAACCCATCTGCACAGACACACTCCAAAGCTTTCATAAGCCAACACAATGCATAGAGTAAGATAAATAAACACAATGACTTTTCGTATATTACTTTAGACAGACAATTTTCTTTGCTATTTTCTATTAAAGTAAATACTTTTTCGTTTACTTCTTCAGAAAATGTTAGGTCGCTATAGTGGGGTAGCGCCATCTAGTACAAATTTTTGAACTGAACGATGAAACGTCAAAAGAAACTCTCTCATTGGATTCGCTGTGGTACACCCGCCATTTTGACTCTCATGATCAGTTCGCCTGTCAGCCTAGACCGGATCGGCCGTCTGACGTTTGAATAGTTCGAAACCTCCATCGGCCACACCTTTAGAGCATTCAAAACTGTAATAGGCGGGGGCCGTATTGTGGTACTACACTATATAATTTGTGTGTGATTGTGGTATTGGCCCCCGCCAAAGCCAAACTGAATGCTGCCTTTTTTATATAGAAATAAGTCTCTAATTACACGGTGCCGATAGCAAAAATTTGACAACTGTCAATCCTTAAGCAGGGCCCATGGAACTGTAGGTTACACTTAGACGGATCCCACACTGCACCGCACGACGCTCCGGTTTGTGGTAGAGCGCTTCTTAACTATGGCTGTAGAATTTTGATGTGTATACAAAACCCGCAGTGTATGATAAATCACGCCGCATCTCCGTCCGGTAGTGCGGAAACCGGAGGCAGTGTGATGGACTGCACCGCACGACGCTCCGGTTTGTGGTAGAGCGCTTCTTAACTATGGCTGTAGAATTTTGATGTGTATACAAAACCCGCAGTGTATGATAAATCACGCCGCATCTCCGTCCGGTAGTGCGGAAACCGGAGGCAGTGTGATGGACGCCTTAGAGCACATTAGAATTGTATTATCACACTCTATATATTTCCCTTCCCTACAGTCGGCCAACGGACACGTCTAGATAGAGCAATCGTGCAGTAATTGTGTTCTGTGTGCAGCTCGCAGGGCGAGAGAGGGGCGGTAGCGTCCCCAGCCGCCACACTCGCTGGGGCCAGAGAAATTGTGTTCTGTTCTGTGCGCTGGGGACACACCGGTCAGGACAGGACTTCAGGACTGACGCATTTTATTATCACATTTTACATAACATCAATATGCATAATATATTTTTTTGATGATTTTTATTTTGAATATAATAATAATTATGCAAGTAAACGTTTTTTTACATACCTACTTTTACACTTTGACTTTTAAATATAAATCCAGTAACTAATTTTATCGTTGCCTTTTGTAAAATTTTGTATAGTATAACCATTTTGTTTACGACGTCCTTTCCTAAAAATTACAACCAGCAATACCAGCATAGTCCAGCATCGAGGAGGATGGCCTCCTCCTTTACGCATCGAGGAATTGAAATCGTAAATCTATTTCGAGATCCAAGATGGTGGACTCGACAACAAAAAAAATCAATATGGGTATCGAATAAATGGTTTTCGGGGCTTAGAAAAGTTTCGGGGTTGCTGAAACCGAATTTAACTCTATTTCGAGATCCAAGATGGCGTATTCGACATTTTAAATAAAGTCAATATGGGTGTTGGATTCATGGTTTTCGGGGGTGCCGATTACGAATATAACATCTATTTTAAGATCCAAGATGGCGGACTCGACATTTTAAATAAAATAATATGGGTATCGATTTCATGGTTTTCTGGGGTGCTAATTACGAATGTGGTCTGCGTAGACTTCAGGAATGTCATCCATAGGAAACCTTTAAAAGTGATGAAAACTATTCTGTTTTACTCCAGGGTATGATCTATCTGTGTACCAAATTTTATCCAAATCTGTCTAGGTGTTACAGCGTAATTAAGTAACAAACAAAGAAATATCCATAATTCTGCATACTATGCGATTATTATAAGAATAGGACTGTCAAACGGCATTCTTGATCTTTGTTCCTTTTCTTGCACATCCTACACCCTGAAGTGGAAGCGAAACGCAAACAAATATGGCCGTTTTGACAGTCCTATTCTTATAATAATCGCATGGTATGTATAATATTAGAAAAATAGAAAATAAAGTATTTAGAAAAAATCGACCCGTCTCCCAACTAGCTCCGATGGGATGGGAGTTGTGAGACGGGTCAATTTTTTCTAAATACTTTATTTTCTATTTTTCTATTATAAAAAATTGCATTGTGAATGCAAAAAACTAAAAATAAAAATATGTATAATATTACTTAAATAAGGAACAGAATACGTATAATGGGCGATTTTCTGAAAGCTCAGTCACTAGATGGCGCTGTCCCACCTATGCAGTTAGAAGGAACGGAACGTTATAAATTTTACTTTAACGCGACTTTTTTACGTAAAACGGAACGTCAGACAGAAGTTATTTATTTACCTAAATCTTTAAATTTACCTATTTCGTTTCTGTTCCTCACAGTAGTATTTCCTACTAATATTATAAATGTGAAAGTTTAGATGTTTGGATGTTTGGATGTTTGGATGTTTGTTACTCAATCACGCCAAAACGGCTGAACGGATTTGGCTGAAATTTGGGACATAGATACTTTGTAGCCTGGAGAGGAACATAGGCTACTTTTTATCCCGGAAATATATTACATTCCCGCGGGATAGCGTCGTGTAGTCCACGCGGGCGAAGCCGCGGGCGGAAAGCTAGTATTTAATATATTATTAGTTTCCTTTGGGTTTTTAAAAAGTAATTAATTTAAATATGTTTCATACCAAAATATACCATAGACATGTACATACTTATTCAACGCCATCTAGTGAAGCAATTGGAAGCTTTTTTTTTTAAATGGCCTCTCAGAAAATCGCTCATTAAATAAAAAATGTGACAACCCTGCGGCAATGAAGAAAAGCGGCATTGCGCGAGGCTTCAAAGACGTTGTCCCACTGTTAGTTCTTACGCTGTGGTATTATGGTAGTCGGTCGGTAGTTTCTCTCCGGCCGATAAACTGTTAACATTGGCCACGCCCCCCAGCGGCCACACACTATACCTACGCATAAGGGGCCCATTCACGGCAGGCCGCTTTGCCGTCCGTCGCTTTACGCAGGATGGTGGATGTTGTCGCAGCCTGCATGGTGGCCGGCAACACCAAGCATGATGCGACTTGAGTCCTGCACAGAACGTATAAGCTCCACAGGCAGGACAGTGTGTGTGCTATGTCCTGCAAGCACCGCCCCCTGCACCGGACTGCAGGCAGGATAGTGAATTGGCCCCTTTAGCCGTTTTTAAGCGCCCCATAGATGGATCAGGTGGCCTACCACAAGCTCTTAAATAGCAGTTATTTTCAAGTTGAGAGAGTGAGACGCCGCTATACGGCGTGTAGAGCGGCGTCTCACTCTCTCAACTTAAAAATAACTGCTACAGTGCCACAAGCTTTTCTGTTCCGGTGACAGCCGTGACAGAAGAGCCACTTGCAATACGAAATTAGCTGTCAAAATGGACTGTCGTATGAAAACTGTTTTAGTTCCAAAGATAATCACCGGAACAGAAAAGCTTGGCGCACTATATAAGAGCTTGTGGTAGGCCACCAGTCAGTTCGCCTGTCGGCAGCGGCCTGTCAGTAACCCAAAGATATTATAATATAGGTACAGTACCACAAGCTTTTCTGTTCCGGTGACAGTCTCGTGACAGAGGAGCCACTTGCAATACGAAATTAGCTGTCAAAATGGACTGTCGTATGAAAACTGTTTTAGTTCCAAAGATAATCACCGGAACAGAATAGAATAATACTATCTTTGCAGTAACCCTAATACCAGTTGATATAGACTGTCAACGTTTACGAATACTCGGATAAACTACTCATGTTAACTAACTACTCTCTTTCATGTCAAAGGACATGAAAGAGATAGAGCGACAGTTTTCGATTACGAATACAGTTTGCCAAACTCATACTAGGGGTACTGACAGGCCGTTACCGACAGGCCGACTGATCATCGGTGGGCTTCTGTACTTATAAATTCCTTGGGGCTTCTTTAACCTTTTACGAAACTGTGAGGACTTGATCGTCTATGGGGCCCTGACACTTCACTTGACATTTCGCATCCAAGCCAAAAACATTGGGGGAAAAAAAAAACACTTGACATTGACACTGACAGTCAGTTTTTCTCAATGGTTTTTCTTCTTTTGTTTGCTTTTGTTGTTGTTTATGTTTTTCGCTTGGTTGTTTGTATTACTTTTTGTATTGTATTCAAAAAGCTTATTTATAATCTCTCAATCGATGATTAATGGATAGTTGAATAATGAGTGAACCGAAATCAATAAGTACACAGAAACGTTTCTAAAAATATGGTTATTGCTTTCAGAGTTTAGAATTCGGTAAATATGAATATTTACATCGTCAGTATTTTGATTTTTACGAATTTTATAGTGCCTGAAATTATAGCTATTAGTAAAAATGATGTGCGGAATCATCTCGGGACTCGTACCCCCTATCGATATAAATATTATAAAGATGATTCCAGGGTCAAATATGCAGGTAATTAAGATTTTGTACACAGAAAAGTTAAGTACCTACCTACTAAAAAATCCACCATTCTTGCATTTTATTTTACTTCAATATAAAGTTTAAATTACACACATGGTTGTGGTTATGGTTTGTACCATGGCCCGCTATTATTTGAAGAGCGAGATAGAAGATGGCTTTGGTTGTACAAAAAGTTTTTACCACTGATTTACAGGTTGTAAAGATGCCAGGATTTGGATGATCATACGCCATGGAACAAGGCTTCCCAGCGCAAACGATATAGTTGGAATGAACAGTACACTAAAGAATCTAAAATATGAGATATTACTCGGTCACAAAAAAAGAAAAGGTATTGTTTCCTGCAATTTTGGTAGTGTAAATAGCTAGTATGTACAAAAATTGGTACCTTTGACTGAAACAGGAATTTTAATTTTAGTTTAGTTTAGAACTTTAGATCATAAGAAAACTAAGTAAGTACTTACTTAGTAAGAAAAAAAAGTCTAGGTAATACCTACTTCTAGTTTCTTTTTTGTAATTTGTTAACACTTTAATAGGGGAAAATGATGGTTAGTTTATTGTATTTTGGTACTTACCTATATGGGTAGTTTTCAAAAAATTGCCTCTTGACAAAAAGTAGGTAATAAAATTGTTGAACGTAATTTTTATGATATTTTATTAAATTTGTTATATAAAAACAAGTAAGTACTTTTCACTAAAAGGGAACAAGGAATAGTCTGGTTTTCTAGCAGGTAATATTCTAATTCACTTGCCTTGGCATTCTTTCTTCTTCTTTCTTCTTTCCTTGGCAGGTTAATTAGATTATTATTATGAACCTTAATAAGGCTTAATAAGAACCTAATTTGACGATCAATACTATTCATCTCATTCACTCAAACACATCTCATCCACCTGAAATGCATTGAGCAGGTTATTTAGAAACAGGTTAATGAGAAAATGACTGTTATGTTGTAGGATAGATGCAAACCTTTAATTTAGCAAAGCCATACTTACTCTACCCTAAAGCTGACCCCACGTACTATACCATGAGATGAAAGTTTAATCACTACTTGTCATTTGTTAAAATTATTGTAGGCAGAAAAAATAGAACTTATTGTTACAAATTTACCCAGCGAAAACTCGATATTTATTTTTGATCACAATAATACACTTACATACTTCTCACCGCGTCCGCCGCTAGCAGGCATTGTCAGGCGACGTGGATGGAGGAGTAGAGACTCATTGCTAAGTTAGTTTGCGAACCAACGGAAAATATTTGAAGTTGAAGTGGTGTACAGGTGATGTAGAAATTATTGCTTACAAAACATATTTTTTTTTCTCCCCTACTTTCTCGATTTACGAGTCACAAATTTATAAGAGATTATTGCTGGACTTTCATCAATTAAGTATTTCAGTTGCAGTTTGTTTATCTCCAATGTGCAATATTTCATGTATAAATTTCTCACACACTCGTGTTTTGGACACGCAGGTTAATTAGAAAATGGAGTTACAAACTTAAATTTGAGTTCTCCATTATTATATAAATGGGTTAAGAGGATTTGCCTCGATGCAACTTATGTACTTTAACCTATTTTTAGAAGTTGCATTACTTTAAAACCAAAAATCAAAGTAAAACAAGGTTTGAAAGTCTGGCAGGTGAAAGCGGCAAATTTTAGAAAACTACCCATATCTAGGTTTTGAATAATTTATTTTGACTAATTTACCATATTTATTTGATTGCATAGTCTCAGAAGGATTACACTAAGTAGGTTAGGTACCTATTTAGTAGCGAAAAAAAAACAATCCATAAAAATTATAATTTAAGAGTTTTTTTTGCCATAGAGAATATTTTGTATTGATAAAAAAAATATATTTTATTTTATAAGTACAATTACTTAACATAAATTATGTTTTAACATAAGTATACAAAAAGAATCAAATGCATTACTATTATAGTTCTTATTCTAAGTATAGAATTTACAATAAGATGAAAAAGGCCCGCGCTCAGGTGGATGCACATAATTAAATGTCCGGCTGTGAAACTGTTGAAATCTGAATATTTTCATACATGGATCTCCCTTTTAAATCAACACAAGGAATAAACATCTACAGGGCAAAGGACATCTACAGTAGATCTCCAAGGCGGTTGGTCTTGAGCATCGCATTTCAATTCACTGCTGCCAGTTTGGTGCGACACCAGGCTTGCCAAGGACAGCCCATTCTTTTTCTTTGTATATTTTCTTGTTAATTTAATGTGTGTAGTAACTTTCAACATACAAATTGCATCCCCCTTAGGCTCATACAACACGGTCTTTCAGGCCGAGTGCATGGGCATAATAATGGCGGCTCGGGCAATCGAAACAAGAGAGGTAAAAGACCGCGACATCTTAATTCTCTCCGACAGTAAATCCGTCCTACAAGCTCTCCAGGGAAGTCGCATCACTTCGAGCCTTTTACTTGAGTGTCACCACGCCTTAAATATAGTAGGTGCACTTAATACTATTACTATCCAATGGATCAAAGGTCACAGCGGATCACGTGGAAACGATGCAGCCGACGAACTGGCCAGACGCGCATCCGGCTCGACGCCTGTTGGCCCAGAGCCGATCGCGCCCATCCCGACGAGCTGGTATGCAAATAAGATCCGTGAACGCACTACAGAATTACACCAACAGAACTGGAGCTCGCTGGATTCGTGCAGACAGGCGAAGCTCGCACTGCCGCGCGTGGACGCGCGTTTATCCAGGGCCCTGATACAACTGTGCAGACCGCAACTTCGCCTGGTAACAGGTGCCATTACTGGTCATGGACAATTTAACAGACATCTTTTTAATTTAGGTGTCACCGACAGTCCCCTATGCAGAGGATGCATGGAGGAAGAAGAAACAGCTGCCCACGTACTGCTGGAATGCAGGGGGGTGGCCCCCTACCGGGCGAGGTACCTCGGCTCGCCGGGCAGCGTCCAGGAAGCGATCACTAATGTGAAAGCTCTTGGAGCGTTCCTGGCTGAGCTGGGCTGGCTGGAGTGATCTGGCCGCGCACCCTCCGGACGCAAAATAGGCGCAATAGACGTCGAGTTGCGGAAACCGCCCGTATTGTTAAGAAGAAGAAGAATGTGTGTAGTACCTAGTATGTGTGTGGCAAAAATAAAGGTTATATCCATCTATCTATTCTATCTTTTTCCTTGGGGATTTCAATTGAGTGCCTGCTTAGTTATATGATTGGAATCTCTCCTAGGTTTGTCTTTAGAGGATGTCATTTTGTTTCCAATACCAAAGTATTGAGCTAATGGGAAGGAAGAGGAGAGAATAGCTAAAACATCTGACATCGCTCGAAGCATTTCTCAGCTGAAGTGGCAGTGGGCGGGACACATAGCGCGGAGAACCGATCGATGGCCGTTGAGGCGGAAAGGTTCTCCAATGGCGACCGCGTATCGGATGACGTTCCGTGGTCAGGCTACAAGGTGGACCGACGGTCTGGTCAAGGTCGCGGGAAGACGCTGGATGCGGGCAGCGTAGGACCGATCGTAGTGGAGATCCTTGGGGGAGCCCTATGCCCAGCAGTGGGCGTCGTACGGCTGATGATGATGATGTTGATGATGGCTTTTATAAAGTCAAATAATTTGGTTATAATCACGATATATATTACAGGTGCCTTCCATCCAGAGCAGCTGAAGAATTTAGAAGATTGGTCAAGTGATATAGACCTTGAACAAGAAAAGTTTTTGACTCTTGAAGGACAAAATGAAATGATATTGCTTGCAGAAAGAATGCATAAAAGATTTCCAAATGCTATCAAACCAAAGTATGATAATAAGACATTCTATGTGAGTATTAGTTTATTTATACAATGGATCGCATCAAAGTTTTTGTTATTATTAGTTTATCTGAAAAAAAAACCAGTTTCTTTAAAATTCTTTTAATTTATTATAATAACATATCTTTAAAATAATATATTAAAAGTTAATGTACGGCCTCCATGGCAAAATCTGGCTGAGCCACAGCACTCACTTTGTGAGCGTCGTGGTCGCTCAGCCTCTATTTTGTGGACATAACACTTCGCAGTAGCGACTGAAGTAACAAATAATCTCTTCTTTTAATTTTTTTTTTTAAATATTTTCCAATAGAGTAATCGTCTAGACGATTGAAACGAGCCCAAATTCGATGTAGTTGCATAGTTTCAATATTTAATTCCTATGGCATCGCCTTCCGGCTTCATCGTCAGACCCTGAACCTCATCTCCCGTCAGAGTTCGTGTCAAGACAATTCTAACGAGCCCAAACACGATGGGGTAGCACGGTTTCATCATGGAGTTCCTGTGGGGTTCTTCCGGCTCCATCATCAGATCAGCTCAATGACATCGTAATATTGCATTGTCATCCAGTTCTGATCTATATTCAAAGTTTCAAGTCTCTAGCTCATCGGGAAGCTAGTATAAAATTGTTTGCAAAATTTGCGTACAAACAAGAAAGCAACCTAATAAAAACGTAAAATTTTGAAAGTGGCGAACATTGAAACTTCAGTTTGGTAATCCTGGCCCTATTTCAATGAAACTAAAACTATTATTATTTGAACGAGTATACGCATTAAATGCAGTAACATTTATAGTTATATTTTGACGTGTTGGTGTGACTCATTATTATAATGTTTAAGGTTTTTATTTTACTAATTGATTACTTACTATTCTAATAAACCAATATATATTTCAGTTTAGATACACAGCAACTCAAAGAGCTCAACAGAGTGCTAGATATTTTACACTGGGACTATTTGACAAAAAAGAAGCACAATCTGTAGTTTTTTCTCCTGCAAATAAAATTGATCCTGTTTTGAGAGTGAGTTTAATCATTAAACACTAATAAAAAGTTTCTTTTTTCTCAGCCCTTTAACCACCAAGTCGGATTAATTCGACAAGCTTTTTATTGGCTGTGGGGTTTATTTAATGTATTTAATATGGGGGACGGGACCTATGTTATATTTAATCCTACCAAAGAAAGGGGTAAAATATATGAAAATGCTTGTATTGCCCGTGGTCCACCTGCGTTGTCCACCTTTTTTTTATTCCCTCTTTTAGGTGGACCATGGGATTTTTTTTCCTGTGGTCCACCCAGATGAACTTCGCGGATGGATCACGCACGGGCAATAAAGGTGAAAATGCTTGTCTAATAAACTGAGTTCTGAGCCGGGCCTGAGTTCACCAACAGAACAGTTGGTTACGTTAACCGTTGGTTAGTTGGTTGTTTAATGCACGTGATTGTTGTTCGTATGGGTTAACCAGCGGCTAACCAACGGTTAACGTAACCGACTGTTAATCAACTCGTGCCTTAGGGTTTGAGTGGTTTGTAATATTATTTATTTGTTATTATTAATATTAACTATCCTAAAGTTATTTGTTCAGTACACTCAGTTGCCTATTTCAGTTTTACAAACACTGTGACAAGTGGCAAAAGCAAGTTAAGAAAAACCCTAATACATACAAGGAGCAAAATTTGTTTGGAGATAGTCGTGAAATGAATGAAACTTTGGAAATTGTGAGCAAAAAATTGGGTCTCGACAGTATACTTAGTTTAGGTTTGTAACATCATTGCTGTTAAATCACCATTATGCTTGCTTTGCTATTTGATACAAATGTTTAAAACAACTTTTTTTAACTTTTAGTACTTAATTTTTATTTCACAATTAAATAATTTATTTTTATTTTATTTTTTATTGAAAATTAAATAGGTAGGTAGTAGGGAATCGAGAACCGGTCCTATTTTGAGGAACCGGGATTTTCGGGACTGTACTCTAAGGAAACGGGAAATACCGGGATTTTCGGGAATTTCGGTACTATATTGTTTTTGTTCGTTTTTTAACATTACTTACATATATTTTAATGCTGACTTTATGTAGAAGCATACAAATAAAAAAAGTAATAACTTTATGGCAGAGTATTTATTCTAATAAGTCATTAGTATCACAACAAAATAATTATAACTTTACAATCAGTCCTTTTTTTATTTATAGTGTTACTAGCTGACCCGGCAAACGTTGTTTTGCAATATAAATTATAGTTTTATACACCAAAAGTTGCCTACACCAGACAACAGATAGCGCTAGTTATAACTACCAATAAAGGGGCCCAAGATTGGTCTCTATTTCCTACATATAAAAAATTTGTCTGTGAAGTAGAGTGCGTGTCAGATAACTCCGCGCGCATGCGCGACTGGGGCATTTTGGCGCTACTTACAGTACATTTTTTTATTCTAAGCTTATGGAAAAGATTAGTATTCGATTTTGACCGCACGCAGACGTCAGTGAATACATACTCTTTGTAAGCGGCTATGGAAGAAATGACAGTTTTGTATCGAAGGTACGACAGTTAAACGATTTTTCATGCAAAATTACGATTTTTACTTAATTTTCCGGAATAATAAGTTGCCTATGTTACTCTCCAGCTCCCACACTATCCCTATACCAAATATCACTTCGATCAGTTGCTCCGTTTTGACGTGAAAGAAGGACAAACAAACACACTTTCACATTTATAATATTAGTATGGAATGGAAGTATGGATGATAATAAGTCTCGTCTTAAATTCCTAGGTATTAAGTTTTTTCGACTTATGCAAAGGTAATATCTTAACTTAAATAAAATCTTCAGCAATCAACTTAACAATCTTTGGGTGCCAATGCCAAGTGACCAACCAACTTGAGTTAGACAATCACGGTTCACTTCAGAAACATACAAGAAGTCATGTGGTAACAAGATCTTTTGAGATCAGTTTTATTATTTGTGAAGTTAATCACAATCGGCTACCGATGTAGGTACTGTAACTTAAGTAAATAAAGTTTCATCTATTTATAGGTAATTTTGTTGCACAGCTAGCGTCACGTTAGCGTCATATAGTGGGTAGCAGTCAAGTCACTAAATACTTGGAAAGATCCAAAATGGTCATTAACAATGACTCGGCAAAGCGATCAAATTGTTCAGGCCATCCAACGTGTTTAAATATACCGGAGCACGCAAAAGCCGAATACTATTTGGTGATTGTCAACATTCAAAATTCGAAGAGACGAGTAGCTCGAATGAAAAAAAACAAATTAGCCCAAATTGAATCTTAAGTCATGTTAATTTATTTCTCACGTCATGTAAAGTATCATATCATATTTTATGACCCCAGATTAAAATATCTTATACCCTTTAAAAATAAAGCTGTTTTCAAGTGTGTCCCATCCATACTTTTGGATACTTTGGATGCTGCGTTACCAGTGGCAGTGTTGCTGTTACGGTACTAATGCCGGCTTGGATGTTACCAAGTTATTAGGAGATTTGCATGCCCCCGAGTATTTTGAATACTAGTGTGTATGGCTTGAACTAGGTATTTAAGATCGCTTCAGCTGAGTCGTATTTAATGACCATTTTGGATGTTTCCAAATATTTGGTGATCTAGTCTGACCTACTATATTACGCTGACTGTACACAATGACATGTATTATAAAATAAAAATTAAAGAAATACAATTTAACAGTAAATAGCTTAATATCTTTGAAATCAAACAGTATACAAATTATTTACTTTTAAGACTTCTTTGTTCTCTGTAATAGGTTCTCAGGAATAAGTGGGTCTAAACTTATGGCACTTAAATTTGAACTAATTTTATTACACATCAATCCAGCCGTGGAAAAAATCCTCTGGTTCGACACTGGTAGGCGGAATCGATAAAAGATGGTCGTAGACTTGACTAGATGCAACAAAAATTAATTGGTTGTAGGAAACAGGCTTGAGATATGAGTCGTGCGAACTGTTCATAACATGACTACTAATCGAACGTCCTCTTACAGTTTGCGGCCATATTTTTTTTTGTTTATTATAAGAATTATTTACAAGACGAGTTTAAACGTTGATTTTAACATGATTTTTTTAATCCCGAAAATCCCGAAATACCCGGGTCACGTTTTGGATTCCCGGTTCTTTAAGTAATTGAAAAGGACCGGGAAATCCCGGGATTTTCGGGACCGGGATTTCCCGGTTCTATACCCTAGTAGGTAGGTATTAGAAAAACTAGCTCTGATGGGAACCATGACCTCTCGTTGTCCATGCGAATGCTTACGAGCATGGGCGTGGACCATCGTGGGTTCGAGTCCCATCGAGACTAGTTGCAAAATTATTATTTTTTCTAATATTTCAATTTCAATACAATTGTTTAAAAAAATCCTGTAAAAATTACCCCATGTTCACTCTTTCATTATTTTGTTGTTCATTACTCTTAAGACAAGTGATCACATTAGGTACTATCACATTAGGTACTATGGGCATGGGCAACAGCGTCGCTTAACCACTTACCAACAAAATTCGTCCGCTCGCGTATCGCCCCTGCACAAACTAAACGTATGTTTTGACGGCGCGGCGTGCAAGCCATTTTAACCTTAGAAGTGGTAAAGCGACGCTGTTGCCCATGGTACCTATACATAACACATTTTTTGTATCTCGAAATGGTTGCTATAGTGCTAGTTCAGACGACGGCGGGAACCGCGCGGTTTGACACGCGATTTTCGTTACACTGCTGTCAATATTCTACAAGTTACTTACCCCGCTGATCCTGAGCGAACAGTGTAGAACAAATCGCGTGTCAAACCGCGCGGTTCCCGCCATCGTGTCGTCTGAACTAGCACATAAAGGAAACATAAATCTTAGTACCATAACAACAACATACCTACAGGTGAATATAGGTACAGTGCCACAAACTTTACTGTTCCGGTGGCCAAAATGTGAAACTAGCGTATTTTTTTAAATGTCATTTTGCTGTCAAGTTGATGTCCAACCATAGCGCTGCTGGCGGCTGAAGGTCTAAGAAGTCAGGGCCGGTTAAATTGCTACAATAAAAAGAAAAACTTTCATAGCGCCGCTGTCACCGGAACAGAAAAGATTGTGCCACTGTAATAATGGTGACACTGATGAAATGTCATCCAACACACTCAGGATAAACAAAAAAATACTACCTACTGTAATGATAACTTTTGTTTTCTTTTCAGAACAAGTGAACCTCATGTACAAAATATGTGGCTTTGAAACGGCGTGGCATAAGCATCGCACCTCACCTTGGTGTTATGGATTTGACAAGACAAGTGCAGAGGTAATTGAAAATTATTTTATACTTACTTACCTTTTTTTTTTTTTTCAAGTGACCGGACGTACGTGTGCGGACGGTGGTTATGTGGGACTCGCCCAGCCGCTTCCTGACCCCTCATCCAGTCGCAAGGACTCGATGGGGGGTCAGGAGGGGGAAAACCCACTAAACCCCGCTTAAAAAAATATCGCCTTAAAACGGAGAAAAAAATCTAGTTTCCTTTAACAGGATATTGTAAATTCGACTTGATTTTATTGTATTATATGTGACAACTATACTTTCTTTAAACATTAATAGAAAATTCTACTACTTTACAACATCATTTCTAGTTCCTATTACCCACTTACCTAGTATTGTAGAAAACAAATTTTATGTAGTATACAAAACCTATCTGTAGCCATCATTATAGAGCAGGGTAGAGTTTACCAGATTATTCAGTAGTGTTCAATATCATTACTGCAGACTTAAAACGCCCAATTATGTCTGTTTACTATTTATAGTATTAAGAACACCGGATTTTTTAGTAGCCTTAAATATCATTTTAGCGGACTGAAATAATAAATAAATAAATAAATAATAAATAAATAATAATCAACAATTTCTGTTTACTATATGCAGTATTGGAGGATGTCAGATTTTTGTTTGTGTTAAAAATAATTACTGTGGCCTTAATATATTTTATATTTTTGTTAAATATCATTATTGCGTTCTGAAACGATCAATAATTTCTGTTTACTATATGCAATATAGAGGTTACCATATTTTTTTATAGTGTTAAATGAATTATTGTAGACTAGAATTAATAATAACTTGTATTTACTATATGCGGTATAGAGAACACAGAATATTTGTTTTTGTTAAAAATAATTACTGTGGCCTGAAATAAACAGTATGTTCTGTTTACTATACATATTGTAGAGTTTAATAGGTTTTATATTTGTGTTAAATATCATTATTGCGGACTGAAACAATAATATACTGTCGAGTTAAACAGAATAAGAGGGTTTTTATGCGCTACACTAGCGCCGCCAATGGAAAAAACAATGTGCGTAGATAAAAACGATATTGTGAATTGTGTTCTTATAGTGCACTCTGAAGAAGCTTTATGATACTTTTTGTCGCCTAAACAATAGGTATTTTCTAGCCTGTCGTTTAGATCAAGTGTTTTATTGCTAAAAGTGGCCACTTTTAGCAATAAACTAAACGACAGGCTAGAAAATATTGTAGGTATAAGCTAAAAAAAAGTACCACAACGCTTCTTCGGAGTGCACTATCAGAACACACATTCACAGTTTCATCTTTATATATGCACTATGATTTTTTTCCATTTGCGGCGCTCTAGTGTAGCGCATAAGCGCTCTCAAACATCTTAGGTAAGTCTTCGCCGCTACGAAAGCATGTTAGAAACAGGTGCAAATTAAAAACGGGGTCGCCTATGTAGTAAAAGGTACAAAGCGAAGCTCAAATGAGCAAATGAAGAAATAGGTACACTGAATTTGAGCACGAGTTGCGAACGTGGCGAGGCTGCTTGACGGCGAGCCCTCCCTCTAATTTAGTGTCATTGTTTATATTTACCATGAACTTAATATACACTCGTGTAAATAAGTTTATGGTTTAACATACTTTTGTTGCGACAAAGACTTACCTAAGGTGTTTAACATTATTCTGTTTAACTCGGCAGTACCTATATTGGTTTATTCCGCAATAATGATGTTTGTAGTATAAGTGTGGTAGCCTGAAACATAGAAACAAAACTGTGATCCTTAATAGGTAATTATAATATTTTATATTAATAAAACAATTAATAAAAACAAACTTTTAAAAATATTATTTTATTGCTCTTTAAATCGGCACCCTTAATGTTACATAACATAAATTATTATCACTTTTATTGTCGAGGATGAAGGGGATGGGCTCAATATAGTGTAATTTTGCGTGGTTTGTACATTTGACGCATAGCCTTGACTCGAAACTGAATACGTTAGCGATATATTTAGACATGACCAAAGCATTTGACTTCGTATCTCATAAGCTACTTTTAAATAAATTAGAAAAATACGGCATAAGGGGTAATGCTCCGGCCTGGTTAGAAAGCTACTTAAAAGATCGCACTCAATGTGTAGAAGTCACTAAAATGCAAGATAAAGCTAGGAAATCTTATACGTCTGAATATCGAAAAAATAAATGTGGTGTGCCACAGGGAAGTGTTTTGGGACCACTTCTCTTCCTTCTTTACATCAATGACTTGCCAAATGTTATTGATCAGCCATGTATTTTATTTGCCGATGACACTACCCTAATTATTGAAGCTAATACTGAATTTAAGAAAGTAGTACAGTGGTTGGAAACTAATAATCTTAAAATTAATATTAAAAAAACAAAATTCATACATTTTAGATAATAAATAGTAAAAAGGATAAAATTGACATACATTTAAATAATAATAAAATCGAAGAAGTAGATGTTACAAATTTTTTAGGAATTACTATAGACAATCTCTGCAACTGGAAAGCTCATATTGACTCAGTTGTAACAAAACTTGACAGGTTTATATATGCTTTGAATAGGATCAGACAGATAGCATCGCAACAATCAGCTCTCGTAGCTTACCACGGTTATGTATCATCTATATTACGCTACGGTATCATACTTTGGGGTAATTCGGTGGATGCAATTCGAGTTTTTAAAATCCAGAAAAAAAGTATTCGTTCCATCTGTGGTGCAGGTTATTTGGATTCTTGTAAGCCTCTTTTCAAATTAATAAATATATTACCACTTCCATGTTTATATGTTTTTGAAATGGGAATGTTTGTTAAAAGGCATTTCGATTTATTTAAACAAAACAAAGATATTGATACTTATAGAGGTAGAAAAGGTGAGGATTTATGTATTCCACAACAAAGGCTTAGAGTGTTTTCAGGGAATGCCTATTGTATGGCCATTCGGGTATACAATAAAATACCCAATGAAATTAAAAGACTGACCTTAACTAAATTCAGGACACAGTTGTTTAAATTTTTAATTCACAAATTATATTATTCCGTCAATGACTTCTTAGATGATAAAATAGTGTTAAATAAATTGTGACTGATATTTTGAAATAAGTATAATGATTGTAAATTGTAATTGACATTTTTAAATTTTTATTAGATAAAGATAACTGATTGAATAATTTATAATAATGTACTTAATCTCTTTTCAATCTCCCAATTTTAAATTAAAAGTAATAGTTATTTAACAGATTAAATTGCAGTTTTGACAATAATTGTTAATAATATTTTTTTGTAAACTTTTGCACGTTGACAATAACAACAAAATATGCTGGTGATTTGTATGTAACAACTAATGTAACCATATTTTTGCAAATAAATATATTGATTGATTGATTGATTGATTGATTGATTATCCTGTACTACTAGTACAGATGCGCCTGCAGATATTTCTTTATTAATTGTTTCGGCTTCTGGTTCATATAATACGTCTTCAATGACGCTTAACTTATGATGCTCATTCAGAATATCTACACTGGTGATGCTACTTCTGTCTTCCTGTAATAGAAAAAGAACTGTATAATAAAAAATGCATTAATCACGTTCTTCACAGCAGAGTAAATAAGAAATAACTCACTGGGACATTTTCCAAAATCCTAGTTACCTATTAGTTACAAAAGAAGTGACACCTGAACCTAAAGCTAAAGTCTGCTGTACATGGGTAGAGTAAACGGTAGAGTAAACTTGCCTACTACTCTACCAGGTCTCAATACTCTACCAGTTTTAGTAGAGTAACTGTCTACACGTATTTTGAGTAGAGTAACGCTTTGTCACTCGGTAAGAAAAGCTAGAACAAAATGGACGCCACTTATCGAGAAATTGTATGAAACTCTCTACTAAAGTCTGTACTAGTTATTCTACTAACCGTTTACATGTGTCGAGTAGTCAGTAGAGTAGACACCGGAGTGTGGGAAGGAAAGTGGTAGGCTAGGTAGGCTAGTTACTCTACTCTACCAATGATGTCTACATTAGTATAGTTAGTACTCTACCGCTTACTTTATCCGTGTACAGCAGGCTTTACAGAGCATGGTGACTCGAAGAGTCGGTAGATAATTAAAATAAAATAAGTTTTTTCTCACTACATACCGGTAAACAATCAGCTATGTCATTCCACTGCGCCAGATTTTTTATGAATCGCGCCCTATCGCCAACAGGCTTTATCAAATGTTTGATAAGTTGTTGGTCGAGGAGCCCCAGGGTACCCAAAGTTATTTTATTTTCTGAAAAAGAAAAATATTTTAGTACTTTACCTATATTATTATTGTAAATTGTATTATTGTATAGTACTTAAGTATGTTATTGTTTATTGAAATATTATTTTTAACTAGCTTTCCGCCCGCGGCTTCGCCCTCTTTGACTACACGACGTCATCCCGCGGGCATGTGAAATTTTCTCGGGATAAAAGAAGATTAAGTTCCTTTCCAGGCTACAAAGTATCTGTGTCCCAAATTTCAGCCAAATCCTTTCAGCCGTTTTGGCGTGATTGAGTAACAAACATTCAAACATCCAAATATCTAAACTTTCACATTTTTATTATTAGTACGATAGTCTGAATAGTAGGATAAGATATGGTCTAGTTATATCAAATTTGTTTTTCGTTTTGGAGGAAAAAAATGGCCGCCAAATCTTGGCGCTCGAACTTCAAACGGGCCGTGGCCGCCGGCCGTTACCTAGGTAGTTAATAATAATAACAGTACATTATGTATGTCTTCAGCACAAAACAATACCTTAGCGATCACCAAAATAACGGATTGAGCACATACACGAGGTTCACTAAAAACGAAGGCGGCCATAGAAAAATTCACAAAATACCTAAGTATATTTTATGAAATCGGAAAACTAACAGCTTGATTATCAAATACAGCAGTTATACCTACTTAGATATACTAAAGTAACATACGAAGAAGGTAGCGATTAACTGCGACTGCGACGAATGCGGATCTTGCGGCGCGTCTAGGTAGGTACCTACTTAGGTGCGCAATCACTTTGATTTGAGGTAATATTTTTGATAGTGAATAGGAACACATACTTACATTACATACAGTAAAGCAAATCACTATTCAATAAAATACGTTTGATATTCCATACTAGCTAGCAAAATAAATGGAATAACTATGAAATTAAATAAATAGGTAGGTAGGTACTTACCGGCGAAACAATCTAAGTACTCCTCCAGCTCCCATGACTTTAACAAAGACTTTGTCTTCGTCCATGATCTTGGTCATACAATAGATAGGTAGGACACTACACTCACAATTCTATCTTTTCAAAAGAACTTTTATTAATGGCAACCGACACCAAAACTGGCGTGGCGATGCGATGAGCGGTGAAAATGGAAAGAAAGACAAATCTGTGCACAAATTATATAGACTAGAATCTGTGCGTGCGCTGGGCGCTGCGGAGAGCGGGGCGCGGGGCGGGGCGGCGGAGGGGCGTGGGGGCCGGGGGCCACACTTGTGGCTGTGGACAGAACTATTTTTCGTTACACGTACCTAATTAATGTTTTGTTTAGTATGCAATAATATTGTAATGCCAACATTTTTTATTGTTGCTGGTACTACTCTTTATTGTTATCATTAAAAAGAGTATGTTAGACAACAGAGAACGCATCTAGTAATGAGTCATTTATTGTTATGTTATGAGCAAAATATTCCTAGTAATCAAGAAATCTCGAGTAAGGTAATGGCTATTAAAAATCCACTTATAGGTACGAGGAAAGCTAGTACCTATAAACGAATAACTTATGGTGGACCTTACACAAAGATTTTGTAAACACAATTTTATTATTGGTGTGTTAAACTAGATAATGGTAAACAGAATAAATAAATATTGTAAACATCGCAATTATTGAAAAGTGTTGTAAGCTAAATGCATATTTTACTCAATAACTATAGGCCTCTCTACTGGCTCGGTGCGCGCGTGCCGTTTCCCCCGTCTGGCTCACCTCCCCGCGGGGCCTCTGACGGGGCCGCTCACGGGTGGGAACAGGTGCATTCTTTTGAAGATTACTCGATAATTTGTTAGAATATGTACCGACTTCTATATATATTTGGATTTTACATAAAATTTCCCAAGAATAAGCATTTAAACTCATTCATAATTTATAAAAAGTTCTAGCGTAAATTTAGAGGAAAGTAAAAAAAAAAAAAAAAAACAAGTGAAGTTGAATTAGTGAAAAACGCACACTTATCACAACAAACAAAAAGTATTGAGAGGCAGAAGAGGTAGATTACTTACTCAGATATCGTGATTAAATAAGTTTTCTATAAAAAAACAATTAAATCACTGCAAAAACCACAAAAAAACACACACAAAACACACGCCCGAACTGCCATCAGTTTACTCGGGCGAAGACTGAATGAACTTCAACATCGAAACTTGTGCGTATTATCGCTTGAATGCTAGCCTACTCTATCCTTTTTATGATTCTATGAGTATTCTTTAAGTGCAACAAGGATAACAAGTGGTAGAGCCGCTTAAATTGGCGCAAAAAATTTGACCACTTGACAATCCCGATTCGGGTCGGCTGCCAGACGCACCTTATTTGACGCGTCCCAAATCTGGTCGCGGACCAGTTGAGAGGTGATGGTTACCCAAACGATATCAGAGATTTTCGTGTATTATAATATTCTAACTAGAATATTCTAGTAATAACAAAAATATGACTTGTTGTTATAAAAAATAAATCTGTTAACCATAGCTGAAATCTTTTTTCCTATACCAGAATCATAATTACTATACAATCTGGTAATATTGTAAAATATTTTTTTCTCCGTGTAATGTTGCAAAAAGGTTGCTAATGAAGAACGGTGTAACGGATTAAGATGAAATTTTACTAAAGATATATGTATTGTGTCCTGGAGTAGGTTATTGTATGCATGTTATCTCGATATTCCTACGGGTTCCTTAATAATAAACCGACGTACCAATCGTATCAAAGAATTTTGCGTGATGCTAAACTTAATAATAATAAAAGCTGTTATGTTGTTTTTAATTCCAGGTATTAGAATACTATCATGATTTGAAACACTACTGGATGGACAGCTATGGGCATAATTTGACGTATCGTCAGGCTTGTATGGCAATCAAAACTATGTTTGAGGACTTCAAGTAAGTTATGTTAGGATTAAGGAATATAATAGTGTATTTATATGTAGTAAAAACGTCAATAATGTCGTTCGTTAAAAATATATAAAAACATATCTATGCAGCAGATCCGTAACGTTCCAGACGTTCCGTGGGCAGGCCCCCTACAAGGTGGACCGACGATCTGGTCAAGGTCGCGGGGAGCCGCTGGATGCGGGCAGCGCAGGACCGATCATTGTGGACATCCTTGGGGGAGGCCTATGTCCAACAGTGGGCGTCGTTCGGCTGACATGATGATGATGATGATGATGTAGCAGATCATTGGAAAACACCTTTACTCATAGAGTTATTAAGATTGAGGGCTGTATCTCATTAGGTAAAATCAAATTCGAAAATGATAATGAAAAACTTTTATTCAGTCAAGGCTGATACAGCATTTGTGAACGTAAATGAAGCTACGCCATCGGTTCGCAAATCGTACGGCAGAAGATCGGATAAGAACCGGCAAGAAACTCTTGACTTCGTACGACCTCGACATTTGTAGATTTCTCAGTGTTAACCAATATACTTTTATATTAATCTCTTAATATCACAGAAGTCACCATTTTTTTTGCTGGAGGCCTTTAACCTCTTTACAAAGACTGGATTAAAGTTATTTTAACTTTTACTTTTTTGCATTCACAATGCAAATTTTATTATTGAAAATTAAGTAGGATATTAGAAAAAGTCGACCCGTCTCACAACTAGCTCCGAACGGGACTGGAACCTGTCCCTCCCCCCCTGTTTGGTTCGAGTCCCATCGGAGCTAGTTGTGAGACTTGTGAGATTGGTCTACTTTTTCTAATACTTGATTAATGTTTATTCTTTATTTCAGGAATAAGGACCAACCACACGCCACGTTTCTGTTCGCTCACTCCGGTACATTGTTAAAGATCCTCACTCACATGCAGTTGTATAAACTCGACATGCCATTAACTGCAGATGTTATAGACAGAAATAGAAAGTGGAAGACAACTGAAATAGACTGCTTCGCTTCTAATCTGGCGTTTGTCTTGTTTAGGTGAGTAAGGCAGGAGACCCCTAGTTTGTAGCCATTTTAAGGATTGTTTCACTTTGAAGCACATGGTCCAAATGGTCTTAGGTATTTAAGACAAAAATTGTATTTTAAATTACAGAGAATTTATCTACTTTTAAAGGTACCTATTTCAAATTCAAAATAAAATAGTTTTTTGTAGGTATATAACACAAAATGTGCGAAAGGTGCCAAATGCCCCAGTTTTAGCCACTTAGTGATTGCTGAACTTTTGTAAGTATAGCGAAAAATCAAAACCAAATCCAGGTTAAATCAATTATTTTAATATGCTACAAAGTAATAAATTGCCAAACAATAATTTAATTAAAAAAAAGCTTAAATATCTTAAAATGCTCATACTTACCTAAAATACTAAAAACAGGAAATGGCTTTCATTGAAAAAAATCGTATTACATATTATTATGGGATTCTAACGATTGTTATTATAACTTACCTTAAAATCTATTATTTTAATTGTCATTGGCATAAATAACTAAAAGTTATAAATATAACATTTATAGCAAAAAGTGACCAAACCCGGGGCAGTGGCCAAAACTTAATGATTTCTGTGAACGCTGCGCAGTAGACAATGTAGAGGCGTGCGGGTAACTTCACGACAGCCAATAAGATTGAATCGCACTGTAGAGACCGTTTCACGAAAAAAGTCCCCCAGACGCGGCACTACTGTCGTACAACGGAGTGTTGATATCCTATACAGTTTAGGTATTGATGTAGTTCCACTTAACGCCGCGGGACTTCTTTCTTGAAACGGACTCTACATAGGTCGTAAATAATATTGGGCCCACGTGGTGGGTTATGGCCTTCAGCTGTGCGGACATTAGAATAGCTGATGATGTAAATTTTTTGAGCCCTGCACTTTTTTGTATAGACACCCGGATGACATTGATAGCGCTAGTGCTAGTTGACTGATTGATTAGCTTGATAAAAGAGGGTTTGTTCCGATTTCGACCGCGTGCCAAAGGATCCATGTCGCACTGTAGCATAATGCTATAGCATAATCCGACGTTTTGCGAATCGCTATTTTGTGCCTGCCTCTTGGATTTGGAAAGAGTAGTTGTCAGCAGTTTGCGAATAGCTCTGCTTTTTCCAATGTATAGGTACGTGACATGCCTACAGGAATGTTTAAGCTAAGATTCACACCAACCGGCCCGCATCGGCGCGTCGCGGAATTAGCGGTGATTAGCGGTGCATGCAGCTAATATAAACTGTAATATTCCTGTTGCCGCCGGCTGCTGCCGCGCCGATGCTCGCCGTTTGCTCTGAATCTCAGCTCTGTTTTTTCTAAAAAAGGAAACAAACGGACTTTAACAAAAATGTCATTTTATAGTAACTATTTTGCAAGCGGATCTTTGAATGACACCTGACTTTTTGGAAAAAAAATATTATCAGGGCTCCGAAACCTGGTTAAAACTCGCGAACGGTTCGCAAGAAACTCCTATATATTATAAAAAGAGCATTTGCATTTTGGTTTCGCTCTTTCAGAATTGATATTATTACGGTTCTAATCAAAGATCAAAAGAAAAAGGTTGCTTCTCAAAATACTGGTTAATTTAGTTAGCTGATTTCGGTTGGCGACGCAAGCTGTATAATAACCTGGATACGATCGTAATTAAGCGGGCGGTATTTTGGGAACCTTACCCAAGCCCTGCTGATAATTTTTTTAATCTGAAATATTTTATAAAAGTGTGTTTTTAATTTCACAGATGTGAAGATGGAGACAAAGTACTGACTCTACACCAAGAAAGAATAGTAAAACTCCCCATGTGTAAAGAAGAACTTTGCTCACTACAGCATTTAAAAGAGCATTTCCATGATTCGATATACAATTGTGATTATTCAGACATGTGCAGTCTTGACAACGATGCTTAGCTTGTCATGTTATTAAAGCTTAATGCTTGTCAATTATTATGTCATAGTTTTTATTTTTGTAAGAGCTATTTTTGAGCTATGTTAGATGATGCAAATAAATGTATCTGCTATTACAAAAAAGACTGTTATTTTTTGTAACAAATGGTAATAGTGACACCTACGGTACCTGAGTGTAAGCAGCCATTGTAAATATTAGAGGACGTGTATTTTGTCACCCCTGCCACTATACAACTTGTTAATGAATAAACGAAAAACCTCTTAGGTGTTGATTGTGCTCATGAATATGAACAACTATGGGGCCAACTTCGCAACTCAACAACATTATATTTCATACAAATTGTCAATACGTACTCGACCATGGAACAGCTTAAAGCCATAGTAAAAGTTGTTCACATTCATGAGCACAATCATTGTAAGAGGTTTTGCGGTATAGTTAACCTATGGCTCCATGCGTAATATGTGGGAAATATTGCGGGGGTAAGAGCCTATGCAGACCAGGGGGTAATTGTCTAACTCAACATCAATCGCGATCGCATTCAGTTTGAAAGATATTGTATGACCATTGCTGTATCAATATAAATAATTTTTCACCACTCCAGCTCGAAAAAGGCGCTTTTGGCGCCTAAAAACTCGCAGCAAAATCGATTTTTGCTGCGAGCGTGAGGCAAAGTGCTTTTTTAATTTCTTACACCAAATTTTGAAATAATAAGGAAAAAAGAAATAGAGTGACAAGGATGAAACTTTTAAAATTAATATGAGCAAAAAGGATAGATAGATAGCTTTATGTCGATGGACATGAAATATAAAGCTTAAAAAAGAAATACACGGATAAAATACGATTGTACTACTATTGCTTTTTATTAAACACGCAATATTTAAAATAAATAATATGAAGTGAATAATATCATGTTTGGTTTTCATAAAAATTACATGCAGTGCAGTTTTTGAACGCAAAGCAAACAGTTACCTTCAACTTGCATAATTGCACCAATTTTACTCTTAATTATTAATTTTGATGTTTTCTGTATTGTTAAATGTTGCCTTCAATGTTGTTTTTCTGACCTGTAACACTTTTCTCGCTGGTAGAGGTGAAAAGTTGTATGTTTAACACGAGAGCAAAATTTTCTGATGTCTCGTGCCTTTAAATCACTCACTGTGCTCAGTAGTCTATATTTGAATCACTCGCTACGCTCGTGATTCAATTTTAGACTACTTCGCTAGTTCGTGATTTAAATTCAGCACTCGCAGCGAAAAATGATTTTGCTCTCTAGTATAACAAATAACTATTGTCAACTTTCTTCAACAACAAGTGATGGATGTCAAATGGATGTCAAACTGAAAGCGATTGCGATTGATGTTGTTACCCCCCGTGTTTATTTCAGGCGCGTTCGTTGCGCATTTGTTACGATACAGACGAGTTTGACTTGCTACATACAGGTGATCTGTGGAGTTTGACAATCAAAAGTTGGAAGGTTCTACAAGCTACATCTGTCTGACTCGCAGGCGTATCTCGTCTGTATTGATACAAATGCGCGTCGACGGTACGTAGAAAAATTTACAATTTTATTCAAATAAATTAAACGGCATTAAAAAAAATCTGCAAACAAGAACAACAGCCATTTATGTATTTGATACATTCACTTCTTGTTACTTTGGACTTGACACCGAGTTCGATGACATCGGCCCCCTGATTCACAACCCGTCGGAAACGGAATCGGATTCGAATTCTTTGCTTTGTCTTTGTCTTTTCTATAGTGACAGAGACAGGGCATACATTCTGCTGTCGGGAGCGTTTCCGATGGTTCGTGAATCAGGGAGCAGTTTCAAGATTAATTAGATAAAGTCCCGAAAAGATTAATTAGAGAAAGTTATTTCAATTTCTTTTTTTGCATTCACAATCCAATTTTTATTACTTATTGAAAAATTTAAAAATAAATATGAGCACAGAATATATTATAGGTATGTGCTAGTTGTGAGTCGGGTCGACTTTTTCTAATAAGTACCTAGGTACTTACTTCATTTTAAATATTTCAAAAAGTTAATTTTTAATTTTTACGTAATTTTGGGAAATGACTTTTTGTTTGCAGTTTTCTTTTGAAAGCGGTTGAATTTTTTTGAAAATTTGTTTATTTTTCTATTTTTAGTGTAAGAAATCAATAATGAGCAAGCTTAGTGCATCATGCAACGACTACTAAACTGTAGCCCATCTAAATTAGAACACTCAGACAAGCACCACCCTCCAACTCTTGACCAAGTATTATGCAGTTTTACCTTCCACCATCAGCTTACCTAAATTACTTGAAATAATGCAACTAAAAGTCTATTCTTGCATATGTGGTACCTACCCTGACCGAAAGTGGCGCCCTCAGAGGTTTTATTTAATAAGTTGCTAATAGCAGAGGATTTTTATAAAACTTTACGGGGAATTTTTAAGGCCCATATTTAGTACTGAGTATTATAATATTCTGTGCCCATATTCTAGTATTTTTAAAAGGTATCGCTACATTACCTCATAGTCATTCGTAGAAGTAGATAGCAAATGTGTCAAATACGGCCACTTTAGCAGCTTTGCTGTCTACTTCTAGCAGTGACTACGAGGGAATGTAATGATACCGTCTAAAAATACTAGACTGGGCCCTAAAAATTTAAGGGGGAGGAGAATTACAATATTTAATAAAATTCAAGGCGGTGGCGCCACTTTCGGTCGGGGTACCGCCTTAACTAAAGTTTTACCTTCCATCATCAGCTTGCCTAAATAACCTGAAACAATACAACTACAAATCTTAACGTATCATCGATATTTAAAGAAGTATCCTCCAACTCTTAACCATTGAGGAGTTGTACCTTCCAACCTTCCATCACCATCTGATAATCACGAGATGATGTCTACCAGATGAAAATTTTAAAAATAACGTAAAATATCTACATATAAAATTTCCTCGATTGCCCCTGAATCACCATCAGTCCTGACTTGATAACAATGGGGCCATCTCAGGAGTACCTACCTATACTCTTTCGAATAAAAAAAATTGAAATTGGTCAATAGATCGCAAAGATATTGACGCGTAAAACAGGAGCTAGCTACCAGTCGACAACAATCTGACTTTAGGATTCGTAAAAAACTTCTGAACAGTCTACTAAAAATTTTTCATGGGACCAAATTATTGAGACTGATCTACATAATAAAAAATAATTACCTTACAAAATCGGTTCACCATAAGTACATAAAAAAAAAGTTGACTTGAGAACCTTCTCTGTTATTTGAAGTCGGTTAAAAAAACGCAGTGTGCATATTATGTACCTACTCATGACAAGGCAACACACAAACAAGCAACATCAACTGGCGCTTGGCTTAACCAGTTAGGATAAGAGGAGTTGTCTCAGGGCCAGGGCAGCCTTTTCCAGTCTCTGAGTCAACTGACGGAAGTACCTACTTCCTACTTAGGTACTGCCTGAACCGTCAGCGTAATAATCAGTCATGGGTTTACCGTGTCGTGCTCCACACTTGCTACGGCTGGAGGTCCTCATTTGGGGCCATTGAAGGTCCTCTTTATCACCACCCTAGCCAGTGAACTCGACTCAAAGTAATCGCTGTCTCTGGCAGCGATTACTTTGAGTCGAGTGGACTGGACTTAGTCACTCAGTCTCAAAAATGACTTCTGTGACAATGATAGTTTTCTTTCGAAAAGCTTTATTATGACACAGTTCTATGTTGTATAAGTACATATTATTGCTCGTGACTGTACCTACATACCTACACACTGCAAGTTAAATAAATGCTTGATAAAACAAAATAGCAGCTCCTGCAAATATATTCTACAATTTTAAAACTCTACATTCAGATAAATTGTATACTGAAATATTGTTATCGTCGTGTTAAAGGGTTCCATTTCGTTTTAAGGGCTTTCAAGGAGAACGCGCGAATAACTCTGAAACAAAATTAACGACCGGTGTTACAATAATTCGGAAACATGTTTCCAGGTCATGAACGCATTTAAATCTTTTGTTAAATCCGAATCGCTGCGTAAAGCTTTCGGAACGGTTGCTCTCTTTATGAGTCGTCAAATGAAAATGAACACAGTGTAGTAAATTGAGTCATTACATTTTCATAATTCCCACGTAGGTAAGTAGGTATGTTACGTATTTCAAAGAAACGTTATGGAGAAATTATCACGGACTTTAAATTGGAAACCTCGTTAAAGGAGTTATGCGGATAGACAGTATTTTTGGCTATTGATCGTGTTGAGATTTTAAATTATTTTTATGCATTCACAATGCAATTCTGTAAGTAGGTACTTATACATTTTTCCTATACCTACTTACTGATTGTTATAAACTTTTTAATCCTACTTCCTACTAATATTATAAATGTGAAAGTTTAGATGTTTGGATGTTTGGATGTTTGTTACTCAATCACGCCAAAACGGCTGAACGGATTTGGCTGAAATTTAAGACATAGATACTTTGTAGCCTGGAGAGAAACATAGGCAACTTTTTATCCCGGAAAAGTATCAAATTCCGGCGGGATAACGTCATGTAGTCCACGCGGGCGAAGCCGCGGGCGGAAAGCTAGTTTTCGATAAAATGGTAGGTGAATAACAGACGGTTTCTGATGACCGATATAATTTATTATAAGTAAGTACCTACCTATGTAAGTAACTGTTTTATTTAGTTTAGTCCTGCAGAAATAACTTTTTAATGTAATAACGTGCAAATAATGTCCTAATGCCCGGGCTTTACCTGCTTATTAATTAGCGCGCTATTTGATATAATACGCAGGTGTAGCCGGGTCTTAGCGAACTAATTTCATACAATAAGCGCGCTAAGACGCGCATGCCGTTATTAACGCCGTTAGGCGTCATGCAGGTGTAGCCCCAGCATAATAGGTACATAATTGACCGTATGACTATTTATCAGCAAGTAATAGAGTTAACAAGTTTTCTGTAAAAACTTCGGTTTTATGACAAGCTTTTTTGTTGACTGTTCTTTAATATTGTATTGTCATCCAAACCAAACCTGGGTGCCTACCATCAACTAGACAGCGATTCAAAAATAGCGCGATGCAGAATAGGTTCCTAAAATGAATTGCTTTCTTTCGTACTCTGACCTTCTAAAAACTGGATCGCAAATGAATTGACGATTTGTGTCCTTTTTCTTCTACCCGTCTCTTTCACTCGATTCTGTCATGCCCGGAGAGTGAGAGGGACGGGTATAACCTGCAGGTGACATGTTAAATCGACCGGGTTATAAGTCAAATAAGAGTTCCTGACAGCTTAGCGGCTGTGAAATGTCATTGATCGATCACTGAATCGCTGTCATTGATATTAAGCTTTCGTGGTACGAATAAGCGAAGCAGATCAGTTTAGGTCCTAAACAAAACCGCAATAAGAGTTGATGGTAAGCACTCTGGACCTATGCAAAGTTTCAGCTCAATCGGACACCGGGAAGTTTGTCAAATTTAACTTGCAAAATTTGATTAGGTACAAACATATATCGGGACAGGTGAATCTAAATAAAAGCTTGTAAAATATGTGTAAAATATCACAATGAATAAGGCCGGTTCTTCTATCTACATAGGTTCGTAATGTGTGAGTGTATGTGTAATGTCCTTCACAACACAACTTAATCAACCTTTGTATTCAATCAAACAGCTAAGCCAAAGGACTTCATAATAACGTTACTTTAGCCATAGGCTGCCTACATAAGAATTTTCGTAACATACCTAAGTACCTACTCAGATCACTATTATATGAACCGAGCCTTCCTAGTATCATTCATACATGTCGTGATCCATGACAACCTCCATGGTCGAGTCGCGTACGCACTGGTTTTCAAAGTGCCGGGTTCGATTCCCGGTCGGGTAAATGTGGAAAAACTAACATTTCTATATTTTTCTTGTGTCAGGGTGTATGTGTTGCTTCCTATTACCATAACACAAATGTTTTAAGCTTCTTAATTTGGGATTTTAGCAATTTATGGATGGTGCCAAAACCAACTCAAAACTCATAATTAAAAAGATTTAAAATGGAATATAATAAACCGACTGACTAAAAATTACTAAATTTACCGACTAAAATACTAGGTTTGGTTGCGGAAAAATAGGTTTAGGTTATATTACCTATATACAGGGCGTCCCAAAACTAAGTCACATGAAGGGAAAGTACCTTAAATACTGAAGATATAAAATGTTACTGAAAGAAGACTTCATTTTTATTTTTAAAATAAAACAAATTGCATTCAAAGAATTTTAAATAATCGCCTGTCTGAACTGGGAATCGAACCCGCTGAATGTAAAAAAAAATATTTCTCGAATTTTATTGTACCAATCGAAAGGCTCGATTATACTTAAGCATTTCTTCTAAGTAACATAGCATCTTAAATTAAAGGAAGACGAAGAAATTTAACATTTAATGTTGAATAACAAGTTTGTGCAGCGTTATGGATATCCTTTTCTGTGACTGTCGATGTCGTGCTCAAAACTTTAACATTCCAATGTATTACTAATAAGTGAAGATAGGAGTAATTAATTATACGTAATTTCCCTATCATAAGTATTTGATAAAGCCATAATGTGTAAAATAACACCAGCTCGATTGGTTTAAAAATGTTTGAATAATTTGCGGTCTATTCCACCATTCGGCATAGTCGTGGGACGCCCCAGGGCGTCCAATGACTATGCCACGTGGTGGCATATACTATACCGCACCCGCACGAAATACTGTAGATAGAAAATTTTATTGAAATAAGACTTTATTTTAATTTCAATAACAATACGAACTGAATTAAAATATTTTTTAAATAATAGCACGTCCAAACCGAGAATCGAACCCGCACCAAATTATTTAAACTTTTTTAAACCAATCGAGGTTGTGTTACTTATCACATTATCAAAGACTTATTAATTAAATTCTATTATTTAGGATGCTATGTTACTTAGAAGAAATGCTTAATGGTATAATCGAGCCTTTCGATCGGTATAATAAAATTAAAGAAATATTTTTTTTTACATTCAGCGGGTTCGATTCCCAGTTCAGTAAAATTTTATATCTTCAGTAATATCTTCAGTATTTAAGGTACTTTCCCTCCAAGTGACATAGTTTTGGGACGCCCTGTATATACATATACCTAGGGGTATAGGGATAGGTTAGATTGGCGACTACGCTCACCTAGTATTTTTGTCGGTAAAAAAGGATTTTAGTCGATCGGTTAATTACTACCTACCCATAATATACTTAAGTACTTAGAATTGTATTCACCCCGAGCGGTTTTACCACAGAGAACAGAAAGATTGGTTTTACCTATGCGCATGATTTCCGTTCCCGTCCCGGTTATCGGGATAACAAGCTTGTATGCCATTTCAGACCATATTATTTCTGTTCCAAAGGACCATACTAGGTAAAAGTCAGCGTCAAATTGATATATTATGATATGATATATAAAGCAAACAAAGCTCTCAAAATATCTGTGCACTATGGTGTTGTACATTATGTACAGATGTTTTGATAGCTTTGTTTGCTTAGATAAATTTGAACACTCTGACTGCTTATATAAATATGAAACAATGAGTGCCTAGATATTTTGAACACCTTGCGCGATTACAACAATATGATGATTCGAACTGCTTAGATCAAATTGCGTTTATGTTTTTCAGATCTTTTTGACTCTTACTCTAGACGCTTATATCAATTTGACGCTGACTGTACAGTCGAACCAATTGAATACTGGCAATTTTTCCTAAAAATTAGCTTGAAAGCGTTAAAACTATAAAGGCCAGTGTCATTGTCAACCAGTTTGAATTTAGACCTTGTTGAACTTAACGTATGGTGGGTCGCGATTCAATTGGTTCGATTGTACCTATTTGTGTGAAATCCCCACTACCTGTGGTGCATAGATAAAACACTATAATACTTTATTTAAATTTTTACTTTTTTTTGCATTCACAATGCAATTTTTATGGTTGAAAAATGGAAAATGAAGTATTTAGAAAAAATCTATCCGTCTCACAATCAGCTCCGATGGGACTCGAACCCACGACCTTTCGCTATCCGGGCGACTGCTCTAACCACTGAGCTACGGAGTCGCTACAAGCTACGACTTATTATAAAAGATACTGTGGTGGATGGCACCATACCAAAAAGTGATCAGCGTGTCAGGACGCATTGATACATACCATAAAATAATCACCTAACTGTCTGTGTCCCGAAATTGGACAAGGTTGGTTTGGCTGGAAGACAACTCCTTCCACACATCCGGCAACGCCAATATATGTGTTGCGTTGGTTGCCAAAACGCATCGTTCGGTGACCGAGTCCTAATTCTTTTCGGATATGGTTACCTATTGTTCGGAAAAGATCGACGTTTCTGAACGCATCCCTAATGTCACGTCAAATTGATTAGCTGTCACTTGAAGTTGACAGTGCGACTTGATTGGAATTCCTTGTGGAAAAAGATGTCGGATTAAATTTTGCTGAATTGTTAAAAACCGCTCGCGTTGAATATGCCTGGCATATCGAGTTTGAATTGAATCCTGAATTATCCTGTCGATCCCGTGTTGTACGACCAAGATTTTGACGCCATCGTGACGATCGGGCCGGTCGCGGCGTTTTGAAATAAAGAGTGCCACCACACGCGTTGTTGTCGGGAAAATATATATTAATAAACAGGCCCCGCGTGTGTCGTTGTGTATTGTTGAAGCGCCCAGTGTCTTGGGACCGCTGTGTGCTATTTGTTGTGAGTAAGGTGACGAATTGGTAAGGTCTGCAGAAGAAGAAGGAACTACAGGGGGCGCGCGCCTTCTCTCCGCAGCCCAGGAGACTTTCGACACCACAGAACCGTATGTAAAATCACCTTACTTCACAATAAGTCGCTGTGTATCGCAGTTCATATTGTTCAGTTACATCCCGGCTGAAACCAAGTTTTGTCCGGAGTCTCTCCTAGTGATACCAGCTTCCACTGCGCTATGCCATTCCGCGGGTCTAGGCAGGGGTGTACTGAACATTTTTGGTAGCAAGAGCGTAGTTTGAAGGCCTGAGAGGCCCACGCCAAAACTTTGTCTATTAATCAGTGCCGTTTTGATGACCATCTGGTCCGGACTGGATTAATTTGTACTTGTAAATGGTAATTAACTTGCATTTGAAAAGTAAAGGGCATTCCCTTTGTTATTGGTTCCATGTCTTGTAATTAATTGTCATGTATTGAAGTTCCAAAATGTAAACAGATGCCTTTCTTTGTTCATAATAATTAAATAATAGCTAATAAAAAGTTGTCCTAAAAGGGCTTGGGTACCTAATAAGTTTGCACTCAATACTTAGTGAAACTTAAATGATTTAAGACATTATTTACACATTGAAACTTATTGAAACTTGTGCTTTGAAATAATTAAAATTAATTGTTGTATGTTGATATCCAAGTGAATTTCAATAGTCAGTGATTTGTTTGAACTGAATAACTTTTGGACTTATAAAGGCAAAGTTAGTTTGTGTCTAAGTTATAACCTCTTGAGAGTTAGAGTTATAATTATATACTTGAGTTTTGTTGTTTTCTGATAACCTCCAAATATTTAAGAGTTTGTGTCATTATAAATACTTTGTTGTTGTAATATTGGAATTTTGTGGTTATTAATAACCTCCAAATATTGGAGATTTTGTGTTATAGTGAATATTTTGAATTTGTTGTTTTTGTTGATAAATTTGTGACGTTACAATGACGGCCTCCTCGGCTAAAGCCAAAATACGTTCTGAGTAACGGTGGTTAGCTTCTGCGGTTGCATTGTTGGATCGACCGGATAGGACGGAGGCCTTGTTGAACAGATACGTAGATCTGCCCATACGTTTGGCTGTTGTTGATGAACAGTATGCCTTATTTTTGGAAAAGACTGTTGAGGCCGAGGTGGAAATGCGACAAGAAGTCGGTTTGGATGTGGACCAGTGTTATGATTTTGCGGACAGAATTACCCAGGTGGCTCGACCTTTGCAAGTGGCAAGAGAGAATGAACCGAGCCCGTCCCCGGTCACATCTAAGAGCATGCCCTCTCTATTTGCTAGATTGGCCCCCTTAGATTTAAGGCGTTTTTCTGGTCGTCTAGAGGCCTGGGAGGGCTTTATTAATATTTTTGATAGTCTCGTACATGCCCGGGATGATTTGACCCAGGGCCAGAAGTTGGCTTATTTGTTATCCGTGTTGGAAGGGGAGGCCCTTGAATCGGTTCAACATTTGGCCCCCTCGGATGAAAACTACCCTATTGCTAGGGATTTGATTGCCCGTCGGTACCAGAACGTACGACGTCTGGCGGACAACCATGTTGCCGCCATTTTGAATTTACCCCGCGTTGCCAGCGTGATGCACTTGAGAGTGGCTTTGTTGAATCCGCTGTTGGTTGCCTACAACGCATTAAAAAACTTAAAACTCCCAGTGGAGCAGTGGTCGTTTTTGTTACTGCACATTGTCCTGGGAAAGTTGCCGGACTCTGTTAAGGTCCGTTTTGAGCAGCAGTATGGTGGGGATAGTGCGACTTATCTGCCACCCTTCTCGGACCTCTTGACGTTCCTGGAAGGAGAGAGTAGACTGGCAGATAATTCCTCTCTGGCCGGTCCTATGGGACCCGAACGACCTGTGCCACAGAGTAGGTCCCCCACCGGACCCCCCCGTAGGGGGCGTGTGGCCCCTCGCGCGCCCGGCCGCTATGCCGCCGTCCAGGAGACCGCCCGCTGCTTGTACTGTCGGGAACCGGGTTCCCAATGTTCCCAAGCGCACCCATGCCGCTTTTGTAAGGGCAACCACCATCCCCTCCTCTGCATGAACAGCCCAGAGGGCGGCGGAGCGCCGCAGCGCGTCGCTGCAGGATCACCTCGTATGGGTGGGGGTCTCGGACCCCCCGCGGTGTTTGCATCCCGCAGCAGTTCTAGTGGCCACCAGAGTGGCCCCAGACGCTCTTCGCCACGTTTGGAGCCTCAAACGGGCGGGGGTCCCAGGGACCCCCCCATGAGAAACCGATCCCCAAGGATGGGGATGAGTCATGCGAGCGTTGCCGGAGGTCGTAGAGGCCCCCCGCGACGTTTTGAGCCTCGCACGGGCGGGGGTCTCACGGACCCCCCCATGGGAAATCGGTCCCCAACTAGGGGGTTCGATTTTGCGAGCGTTGCGGGAGGTCGTAGAAGCCCCCCGCAACGTGTTGAGCCTCGCACAGCCGGGGGTCCCCGGGACCCCCCTTCTGAAAATCGGTCACCGTGCCCCCGCGACTATGGGGCGACGTACACGGTGGGTGCTAGGCACCGATTCTCGCCGCCGCTCGCCGAATACCTGCGTTTGGAGCGGCGCCCGCCCCGTCTTCAAGGGGCCGGGAGATATAACCCGCCTGATACCGGGCGAATTGGACGTAGGCAGTATGTGGGAGAATGGGACCCACTGGATCGCTATGAGCGACCCCCTTACCATGGGGGGACGTCTGGGGACCCCACATACTAGCAATCAACGTGTTTACGGTCGATTGTAGCCACCCCTCCAGAGACCGTTTTGTTGCCCACGGCCTCTGTGCTTGTCAGGGGATTGAATGGCGACCTTGTGGAAGTTCGCGCCTTGTTGGATTCCGGTGCTCAGGGGTGTGTTGTGTCATCTTGGTTAGTTAGGCGATTGGGCCTCAAGGTGCACCCCCACACGGAAGGCGTGAGAGGTGTTGGCGATGTAAAAGTCCCCGGGTTGTTAGGGCATGTTGACTTCACATTTACATCACGTAATAAGTCCACGCCAGGCATTAAGACCTCGGCGATTGTGTTGGACACAGTTGTTGGCCGTCAACCTTCAGTTGACTTGGGACCGAGTATGTTGTCTTTGGTGTCTGATTCCCCACTCGCCGATCCAAATTTCTTCCGCCCAGGCCCGATTGATGCTCTCCTTGGAGCCGATGTCCTGGGGCGAGTTTTGTTGACGGGGAAGCGAGTTTTGCAGCCAGATGGCTTGGTAGCTCTGCAGACGACACTCGGTACAGTTGTGATGGGCCCTGTTTGCCGCGTTTTGGATTCCCTTGATGAGGATCGCGGTCTTGTTTTTAATGTGTCTCTCTCCGAAGTGGTGCAGAAGTTTTGGGAGGTTGAGGAACCTCCACCAGCCCCGCGGGTCGACCCAGTAGCGGATGAATGCGAGTTGTATTACCAGAATAACACTGGTCGCCTCCGCTCTGGTCGTTTGATCACCCGTCTCCCCTTTCGTGCCGGCCGACCTCCTCTGGGCGAATCCCGACCGCTAGCGGAACGTAGGCTAGTGGCGATGTAGCGTCGCATGAGCAAGGATCCGGTCTTCCGCCAGAAGTATGTTGAATTCATGCGGGAGTATGAGGAGTTAGGGCACATGTCCGTGAGCGATTTGGATTGGCGCTCCGTTGAGCACTTCTTTTTGCCGCACCCACCACGCCGTTTTGAAATCCGGAAAGATTCGGGTGGTCTTTGACGGTTCGGCTCCCACCTCTACTGGAGCGTCCTTGAACCAGTGTCTGCATGTAGGTCCCAAGCTGCACACGGAGATCTCAGCCATTTTGACCAACTTCCGGCGGCACCAAATTGTATTTATGACTGACATCCGGATGATGTTCAGACAAACGGTCATCCATCCAGAGGATAGGAGGTACCAATTGATTTTGTGGAGAGAGAGTCCTAGGGACCCCTTGTTGATTTATGAATTGAATACGAATACGTACGGTTTGGCTTCGAGCCCGTTTGTTGCGATTCGTTCTTTGTTGGAGTTGGCCGAGAAGGAGCGCTTGAGATACCCTCGCGCCTCCGCCATTTCGGCCAGTGACGTCTATGTGGATGACATTTGCACGGGCGCCTCATCTGTCTCAGAGGCGATTGTCCTGAGAGACGAACTCACCGCCCTTTTGAAGTCGGGAGGTTACGAGTTGAGGAAATGGATATCCAACTCGCCTGATGTACTGGTAGGTTTGCCCGAAGAGCACCAGCAGGACCCCCACCTATTCGAAAATGTTGATAATCCCCATGTGGTGACCGTCCTTGGCGTACAGTACAAACCGGTCTCTGACACGTTCACTTATTGTGTGGATTTACGACCACCGAAAGTCTGGACCAAGCGTTTAGTATTGTCTACTGTCGCACGTACCTTTGACCCCAATGGGTGGATTTGCCCCGTGCTGTTTATGGCCAAGTGTTTCTTGCAACGGTTATGGGCTTCGGGTGTGTCGTGGGATGAACCCCTCTCGGACGAGTTACTCCGAGATTGGTCGAGCTTCGTTTCATCCCTCCCCGAGATTAATGAAGTGCATTTGCCGAGGCTATTCCTCCCTTCTGAAAATTGTAAAGTTACTCTTCACGGCTTTTCCGATGCCTCCGAACGTGGATTTGCTGCGGCCGTGTACCTCCGCACCGTTACTGTTGACGGAGTTGTTGCTGTGCATCTGGTGATAGCGAAAAGCAAAGTCGCTCCCCTTCGGACTCGTCATACGATCCCGAGGTTGGAATTGTGCGGAGCTGCCCTCCTAATGCGTTTGTTGAACCACGTATGGCTCACATTAGGTCAATCTATTAAGATACAAGAGGTTTATGCTTGGACGGACAGTCAGGTCGTCCTTTGTTGGTTGAAGGCTCCGGCGCACACCTTGGACGTGTTTGTGGCCAATCGAGTGTCGCAGATTTGTAATTCCGACATCGAGTTGATTTGGAGACACGTGCCGGGAACCATGAATCCCGCGGATTGTGCGTCTCGGGGTTGTGTAGCCCCAACCCTAATTAACCACCCCCTCTGGTGGGGCCCACAGTGGTTGATGCGGCCTGAGTCGGAGTGGCTGCCCTCTCCAGCGTTGTCGAACGTAGCCGTTCCTGATATGCGGGCATGCGTCCTGGAGACTAACCCCGCCGGGGAAAAGGATTTGTTGTGGGATCGGTACAGCTCCTTACAGAAGCTGCTTGGTGTTACCGCTTGGATCAGACGTTTTGCGTACAATTGCAGAAACCCACGCGCGAGGCGTGATTCGTCGGTTCTCACTCCGGACGAGCGTAGGGACGCGCTCTTGTTTTGGGTCCGGAGAGTACAAGCTGATAGTTTTGAGTCCGAGATTGAAATTTTGCGTTTAGGCCGTCGCAAGTTGAAGGGCGCGGTATCGCGATTAAATCCCTTCCTGGACGAGAGTGGGCTTTTGCGAGTCGGCGGAAGACTTCGAAATGCGAACCTGCCGTATGGAGCTCGTCACCCCCTTTTGTTACCTAAAGCCGGACATTTGACTCAACTGATAATAACAGATCGCCATGTGAATGCACAACATGCTGGCTGTAATGCTTTGTTGGCCATTTTGCAGCGTGAATTTTGGATTTTGTCTGCTCGTCGAGCCATTCGCACTGTGGTTTTCCGTTGCCTGCCTTGTTATCGATTGAAGGCCGCGACCATGCAGCCCCAGATGGGTGATTTGCCTGCTGATCGCGTCACGGAATGTAGAGCTTTTGCCGGAGTCGCCACCGACTTCGCCGGTCCCTTTACTGTAAAGGCTTCGAGACTGCGTAATGCTAAAACCTATAAGGCGTACTTGTGCGTGTTTGTGTGTTTGTCCACCAAGGCTGTCCATTTGGAAATTGTCTCGGAATTGTCTACCGAAGCCTTTGTCGCCGCCTTGAGCAGATTTGTTTCCCGTAGAGGACTGCCGACATTGATACGTTCCGATTGTGGTACTAATTATAAGGGAACGTGTAATTATCTTAAGGAAGTAGTTAAGTTTTTTGTTGATAATAAAATAGACATTGGAACCACCCTCTCCCGGCTTGGGATAATCTGGAAGTTTAGCCCTCCAGCTTGTCCGACCTGGGGAGGAATTTTTGAAGCTTGTGTAAAGGCTGCCAAGACACACTTGCGTCGCGTGATTGGAGAAACTATTCTCACGTTTGAGGAACTTGATACGGTATTTTGTAAAATTGAGGCCGTCCTCAACTCGCGACCCTTGTGCCCGTTGTCTTCGGACCCGAATGACCAGGAAGCGTTGACCCCAGGTCATTTCTTGATCGGACAGCCCCTTTTGGCTTTGCCTGAATATCCGATTCAGGATGTAGGATCCCATCGTTTGTCGCGATACCAACTTTTGAAACAGATGTCCCAAAACTTCTGGGCACGTTGGTCGATGGAGTATTTGCATATCCTACAACAGCGCGTGAAGTGGACAGATAAAACCACCCCACCCCAGATTGGCGACCTCGTGTTGATTAAGGATGCTAACCTGCCGCCCCTATGTTGGCGAAGGGGGCGCATTGTTAAACTCTACCCCGGAACTGACGGAGTTCCTCGTTTTGCTGAGGTTTTGGTTCGGGATTCGGTTTTGAAGAGAGCAGTTAGTGGGCTCTCCCGATTACCCGTAGATTGACGTACCGTTCTTAACGGTCCGGGGCGGGGGGATGTTCGGAAAAGATCGACGTTTCTGAACGCATCCCTAATGTCACGTCAAATTGATTAGCTGACACTTGAAGTTGACAGTGCGACTTGATTGGAATTCCTTGTGGAAAAAGATGTCGGATTAAATTTTGCTGAATTGTTAAAAACCGCTCGCGTTGAATATGCCTGGCATATCGAGTTTGAATTGAATCCTGAATTATCCTGTCGATCCCGTGTTGTACGACCAAGATTTTGACGCCATCGTGACGATCGGGCCGGTCGCGGCGTTTTGAAATAAAGAGTGCCACCACACGCGTTGTTGTCGGGAAAATATATATTAATAAACAGGCCCCGCGTGTGTCGTTGTGTATTGTTGAAGCGCCCAGTGTCTTGGGACCGCTGTGTGCTATTTGTTGTGAGTAAGGTGACGAATTGGTAAGGTCTGCAGAAGAAGAAGGAACTACAGGGGGCGCGCGCTCTCTCTCCGCAGCCCAGGAGACTTTCGACACCACAGAACCGTATGTAAAATCACCTTACTTCACAATAAGTCGCTGTGTATCGCAGTTCATATTGTTCAGTTACATCCCGGCTGAAACCAAGTTTTGTCCGGAGTCTCTCCTAGTGATACCAGCTTCCACTGCGCTATGCCATTCCGCGGGTCTAGGCAGGGGTGTACTGAACACCTATAGTTATTTATTTTAAACGTTTGAAATTAAGGTAAGGCAACGTAAAGAGCATTCTCGTGTAATGAGCATTCGACGTCGAATATTCGAGTGGTGTGGTGTGGACGTTCAGCCGAGTGTTACAAAGCTTACACGCAAGCGCGAACTTCGGCTGGTGTGGTCGTTGCAACGATTTTCGCGGAATCGGCTCGCTTTAGAATGTTCTCGCAAATAAAACGCTCGAAAGCGAGTGCTCAAGATAATGAAATGAATGAGTATGTACTTAAAGCAGAAATTTTACTGGCCACTTGTAACAGCCACGACACGACCTCTCTAAAAGTACATGCCATATAACTTGGTGCGTGCCAATATCTGGAACTAAAATTATGACGTATGAGAATAAGGTTTATTTTTCCGACCGAACACGA
Organism: Crambus lathoniellus; assembly: GCA_949710035.1. Classification (NCBI taxonomy): domain Eukaryota; kingdom Metazoa; phylum Arthropoda; class Insecta; order Lepidoptera; family Crambidae; genus Crambus; species Crambus lathoniellus. Next base: position 24,591,002 of record OX453301.1, read on the forward strand.
CAATCAGCGCCCTCTAACAAATGCCAAGTCATTTGGCGCGAACCGAAATTTTGAAATGAATGACAGTAACGAGATCATATTATTTGAATGCTCCAAGCTCGCATGGGAATGTTCGACTCGAACGTTCATAGCTTTGCTCGAAAGTGAATGCTGGGCTCGCTAGGAACTGGGAAACATTTGTTGCTCGCCTACGATTGCTTGTTTACAAATGCCCACGAAAAAATGCTCCCAATGAGGACGCTCCTTTAGTAAACTTATCGTATGTTTTGTAGGTTTCCACATAAATCTCATGTTGGAAATATTAGAAACTAGCTGCGCCCCGCGGCTTAACACGCGTGATGCCGGTTCCCGTTTGGCTTTCGGTGTTCCGGATTTTATTTTATCCCTGTGCGAAATATCATTCAGATTTGTTTAGCCGTTTTGACTTCCTTCCCTGGTAAAACCTAAATACCGTTACCTTACTTTTACCTATTAACAAGTTTAAACCAAACTGTGTGCCATAAATATGAGGTAAGTTATTTGTTTTTGTCACAAAATTTAACAGCGTAGTTAGTTCGGTGTGTATGTGGTAGGTATTGGCACGTATTGGTGCGTCCGTCGGTTGCCAAAACGCATCGACTTCTACCTGTTTACGGATATGGGGGTGTGTTATGGTAATTTATTTTAAACCTTTGGAATTATAGGTACGGTTTGGCAAGTAGGTAAACTAAATTTAAGTACTTATTTTATGTTATTTAAATTTTTACTTTTTTGCATTCACAATGCAATTTTTATCATAGAAAAATGGAAAATAAAGTACTTAGAAAAAATCGACCCGTCTCACAACCAGCTCCGATGGGACTCGAACCCACGACCTTTCGCTATCCGGGCGACTGCTCTAACCACTGAGCTACGGAGTCGTTACGACTCCGTAGCTCTTCGAGTCCCATCGGAGCTGGTTGTGAGACGGGTCGATTTTTTCTAAGTTAAACTTACTAAAAAACGTTTAAACTACTTTATTTTCCATTTTTCTACTTATTTTATGTTTTTTGATAACACGCCTGATTCTAGTTCCCGTGGCACTATCGGTAAGAAAAGCCTTGTGCTTTGTAATTACAGACTTTAATTTGTTATTCAAATGCATAAAGCCGATCAGGGGCGCGATTCCGCAAGAAAAATCCGCCTTCACTTTCATCCCCACTCCGCATTCCATCACGAAACTTAATGAATGACAAATACAAAACAAACAAGTAGGTAAAGGTGCCTTAGCACTATTATTTATTCTGTGGTTTGCAAGCGAAAAAGAACGTTGAATTTTATAACCGAATTAAGTGACCGAATTTAAGAGAATCAACCTAGTCGAAACCACTATATTTATCTAAGTATTTGTTTCTGTCATAAAATTTAACAGGGTTAACCTAGGACTTGGGCACTTGGCGACTTGGCACGCACTCGAATACGCCAAGATACTTAATTGGTGCGTTGGTTGCCAAAACGCGTCGTGGGCACCACGCCATGGTTCGGTGACCCAAGTTCTACGTAGTTGTTTTTGAACATGGAGGGTGTGTTACAGTGATTAATTTCAAACGTTTGGAATTATAGTTGGTGTTTTAAAGTGGACTAAGTTTGTCTCCCATTTCGAGTTGGTTCCTGCTCAAATCAAACCATATCACAGTATTAAAAGTAATATTATTCTACTAATATTACAAATGCGAAACTTTGTGAGGATGTATGTGGGTTTGTTACTCTTTCACGCAAAAACTACTGAACCAGTGAACGCATTATACATATAACTATCGTTCACTGTACTGAACGGATTTAGATGAATCTTTACAGTACCTAACTAATAATATACTTTATAGGTAAGTACATCGGAATATCATAATTATAGGCTACAATTTATAAAGATTTACAGGTAGGTACTTAAGTCGGAAAAGTCGCCTTGGTGCAAGATGCATTTATACATTGCATCTTGCACCCGCACGAAGCCGGGGCGAGACGCTAGCATAATAATATTAGAGTTTTTGTTTGTTTGTAACTGATAATAAAATACTGTGCCGATTTAAGAATACATTCACCAATATGAAGCTACATTAGGTATCAAGCACCACGCGGGCAACCGCGTCGCGAAGCAGCTAGTTTGAAATAAAACAGCAGATGGCCTAGACAAGTGGCTTTCTATTATCGATATCGCCAGTAGAATAGAAAGAAAATGTATGGGATTAACACACAGGTCATCTGTGGATTGACATGAGCGGTCAAGTGACATTTCGACCGCTAATGTCGATCCCATACATTTGTCTTTCTATTCTACTGGCGATATCGATAATAGAAAGCCACTTGTCTACAGAGGCTGAAAATTCATATAGGTACGGTATTGAATTTCTTCAGAAAGTGTGCTAATAAGTATTATCAAATCCAACAATTTTTTTTTTACTTTTTCCGTTACAATGCTTTTTTGGAGTGGAGATCGCGTTAAGGCAAGCGTAACTTCCTGCTACAGGTGGATCGACGACCTACGAAAGGTGGCAGGCGCGGCCTGGATGCGAAGAAAGAGCTGAAGACTGGACTCGGAGGAGCGAATTATAATAGGCGTAGAAGACGTATGTCCAGCAGTAGACGAATACGGATAAGATGATGAATGTTATTTTTATTTCCGCCTCCCAACTATCCCACCGGAGCTAGTTGGGAGCCCAAAAGATTTTTCTAGTGGGTATAAAAATACTTTAATAATAAATAATAATAAAAATTTGTTTATTCAAGTAACGAGACTCATAATGGTTAGTAACAAAGGTAACTTAAAAATTATGTTAGTTATTATTACAATTAAAAATTAATTTCAATAAAAACAATACAAATTCTAAGAAGAATACAATACTCCGTAGCTCAGTGGTTAGAGCAGTCGCCCGGATAGCGAAAGGTCGTGGGTATTTAAGTAAATAGAATTTCGGAAAATTCCGAAAAGCCTAGTTACATCTAATTATAAAAGTACATATGTAGTAGTTAAGTTGGGTTTTCCATGTCTAATGAAATCATGATGAAACAACGCGATGATGCAATGCGAACTAATCCCATCAAAGATTTTGTAAAAAAAAAGCTCTCAATGGATTTTCAGATTCGTTTCAGCGTTTCCTGTAAAATTTCTAGCGTTACTGTCATTTGCACTAGCGTCTAGTCCAATTTGCAATCCAATTACTCTCTGCTCGTGTGTTGCACAACTCGTACTCGTACGTAGTTACCAGTTTTACGATTAGTCGCAGTGAAACAGTGGTTCTGAATGCAGGAGACAATGGGCGATTAATGGCCTTACAAAGCGGAAAGCGAAAACTAAAGGTACCTACATAGTTGTACTTTGGAATTACGACCTGCGATTCCGAGACAAGACAAGACAGGTACTTGGGTACCTACTTTATTAAATATTATTGCTAGATTTCAAGACACGTACCAATTTATAGCATCATCATCATCATCAGCCATTTGATATCACCACTGCACTGCTGGGGCACTGGCTTTCCTTATGGATGGATAAGAAGAATGGGCCATGACGCACCACTCTAGCCCAATGCAGTGGGGTAACTTCAGCGATCGCCGGCCCAACAGGCCTACCACTGCGCCACGGGCTCTTCGATTTCCAATTTTATAATATTTTATCATGTAGGTACTATAGGACGTACTTAGGTACCTATTCTAAAATCCTTTTACATGAGTCATATACGTTTTAGCGTGGAAATGACAGCAATCTATTGTTGCTCCCACTAGCTGACTAACTGACTAATGTACAGTCGCAGAATCTGAATGCTAAGCAGATTGATAACCTATGCAGTAGGTATTATACTTTCAACGGCACACGAGCGATGACAAATACTTAGGTAATGACATGCCAATGTCAATGATGCCTGCCTAGAGAGAGTCCGAGCCCGATAACTAGGTATGTGCGCGTCTGAAACGTTTTTGTCGCTATTAGTTACACTACCTGCATTCTTTTTGTTCTAAGGTTATGGTAAAAGATTAGGTAAGTAGGGCAGGCGTACCGGTTTTGGCCACTGTACCGGTTTTGGCCACTTTTTGCTCTAAAAGTTTTCTCAACAACTTTTAGCCATTTCTGATAAAGGCAATTAAAATAAGGTATTTTAAGGTAATAATAACAACCGTTTGAATTCCTTATGTCATAAGATTTTTTTCAAAAAATTCCATTTTCTGTTTGAAAAAATGTTTTGTACGAAAATTTTAAGAAATTTGTTTAGGATGAAATACTTTATAAACCTTTGTGTTTTACATTAAATTATTGTTTTGCAATTTACTGGTTTCTAGCGCATTAGAATATATTGATTTGACCTGGGTTTGGTTTTGATTTTTCGCAATACTTACAAAAGTTTAACTATCAGTAAGTGGCCAAAACCGGTATATTTGGCACCTCTCATACATTTTGTATTATATACAAAAAACAAAATTGAAAAATCTACCTTTAAAGCTAGATAAATTATCTATAATTTAAGATATAATTTATGTCTTAAATACCTAATACCATCTAGTACTTAATGCTTAAAAGTCAAAAATTCCTTAAAGTAGCCACAAAGGGTACCCTGCCCTACTTAGTTTTGACACAAAATAAAGAGTTCGATTTTGACCGCGCGCAAACTTGTCAGGCGCGCACTCTTTGTTTGTGGAAGGAAGAAGAACACAATTTTTATCTCTCTCATTCCAATTGTGATCGAAGGGAGGGTAAAGTTACTCGTAGCTTTACATACAGTGTCTACCGCCTCAACTTAATATGGGGCAATATTGAAAAACCGGAATGAAAGGAACTAACTTTTACCGCTTTAACCGCCTATGTCGTCTAGTGGTTCACACCACCGATTTTAGACCAAGAGTGTATTATTATATTTATATGTATGTTGTATTTGGTTTGGTTGGTGGTAGGACTAGTTCTTAGTCCGCCTGGCTAGCTACCACCATCTTACCTAAGTCTGACGCCATAATAATGATGTGTTCAGCATTATTGTGTTCCGGCAGTTAGAGATAAGATAGCCAGTTCCTCAGTGATTGAGGATTCCGGGAGTAGTGCGCTTAACATCAGGTGTGATGAAGGCTAAGTGCTACATTAAAATTATCTTTACATTTATGAATTAACAATACAATCTAGGGGCACGGCAGTGCCCCCGCCAAGTCGAGCGCGAAGCAAACACTGCTGTAGGTACCATCCTTAACTGGAACCATTTCAGCGTATTTTCAAGCCTCTATTTGAAGATCTTTGGATAGAATTTAGAACGCCGAAATTATAGTAATATAGTAAACTGTATGCACACACTAGGAGTCTAAAATTTTAAGTTTGTAACTCATTTATTTCTGAAGTTATATGAAAACAAAGATTGGCTAGTTCGACACTGACTCACTGACTCACTGATTATCAAAATAAAACTAGTACTTCCCATTAACATAGAGACCTGAAATTTGGTACACGGTTTGGTTTAATGCTCAAATAAAGAGAAAAACTATCAAAAATATGATCATGGCCCTATCACAACTATGAGACGGCCCTACTCTATTTTTGGTCTATATAAACGACCTATGTGACTAACGACTTCATGGCGGTAAAGCTTATACTTTTGCGGACGACACTGCGCTCTTCTATAGTGGTGTAACCTGGGAGGAAACCTTTCAAAATGCCCAGAGTGGTCTGAGTAAGGTAGTAAATTGGCTGAGACATAATATGTTGAGACTAAATGTTACGTTAACCAAATATGTAGCATTTGCCTTCAGAACTAACCAACTTCCTCCAGAGACTTTTAATTTAACAGCCCATGAATGCTCCCCTACTCTACAATCGTGTTCTTGTTCTGTCCTCAATAGGGCCAGTAGTGTGAAACATCTTGGGGTTATCTTGGATCAAACTCTGACGTTCAAGCAGCACGTAAACTCCCTCTTACTCGTACCCAGATTGCGCAAACTCATTTATGTCTTCAAAGCTCTCAAGCATGGGGCAGATCGTAGAATTATCAAGTCGGTGTATTTTTCACTGTGCCAGTCATTTTGGGATACTGCATTACAGCATGGGGTGGTGTTGCCATAACAGACCTTATCAAGGTGGAAAGAACACATTATTTAGTGAAGATCCTGAGTACCTGATGACATGGAGAAACCCTAGCAGACCAGCCAAACTACTAAAGTTATTGGCATGTTGTCTTTACCAAATTTATTAAGCGTGGTTGGACCTTTCTCTTGAGATACAAAAATTTAAGGTCTGGAGTATCTGATCAAGTACCCTAAGAGAGATACTGAGAGATTTCATCACTTATTATAAAGAAACTAGCTGACCCGGCAAACGTTGTTTTGCCATATAATAGTGGACCCGGTCACTAACATCTTGTGTGTGTGTTTATACACCAAAAGTTGCCTACACCAGACAACAGATAGCGCTAGTTACACACTACCAATAAAGGGGCCCAAGCTTGGTCTCTATCTTACATATAAAAAAATAATCTGTGAAGTAGAGTGAGTGTCAGATAACTATGCGCGCATGCGCGACTAAGGGCATTTTGGCGCTAGCTACAGTACATTTTTTTATTCTAAGCTTATGGAAAAGATTAGTATTCGATTTTGACCGCGCAGACGTCAGTGATTACATACTCTTTGGAAACGGCATTGGAAGTAATGAGAGTATTGAATCGAAGATACGACTGTTATAGTGTGCCAATCTTTTCTGTTCCGGTGATTATCTTTGGAACTAAAACAGTTTTCATACGACAGTCCATTTTGACAGGTAATTTCGTATTGCAAGTGGCTCCTCTGTCACGACTGTCACCGGAACAGAAAAGCTTGTGGCACTATAAACGATTTTTCATAGAAAATTTCAATTTTTACTCAATTTTACCGGAATAATAAGTAGCCTATGTTACTCTCCAGCTCCCAAACTATCCCCATACCAAATATCACGTCGATCCGTAGCTCCGTTTTGACGTGAAAGAAGGACAAACAAACAAACAAACAAACAAATAAACAAACAAACAAACACACTTTCGCATTTATAATGTTAGTATGGATAAGCAGCTCCAGCGAGAGTTGGCCAGTTTTTTACAGGATGTTTTTGAAAATATTGAAAAATAAGTATTAGAAAAAATGGTTTTTCTAATACTTATTTTTCAATATTTTCTATATCAAAAACGGCTCCATAGCCGTCTCATCGTGTAATCAATCGTGTCCCATCGGAGCTAGTTTGTGAGACGGGTCGTTTTTTAGGGTTCCGTAGCCGAATACTTACTTGACTTTTCCTTTCTTCATTGACTAATCTAATTGTAAAAAAAATACAACAATGAAAAACAGAGTAGTCATAATATTTTTAACATTAGAAATAGGTATGCACTTAAAATCTGTTAAGGTAATCATCATTTGCGTTCCAATAATTAAAAGTCCAATTTCCATTCTAATAAGACTATTGTTAGAGACTTTTTCTCATACACAATTTATTTAATAAGATTTTTCTGTAATACTGTAAGCTAAGATGTCTTTGTATAAAGACATGTTTCTACGTTATTTACTTGGCATTATTGACAATGTACTTTGTAGTAAATTTTAAATTAAGCTTAACAACACAGCGCAACGTAAATGTTTCATAGCTTTCAAATGATGAACTTTGGTATTTAAATGGAAATATCAGGAGTCAAACCATTCCTTATAATATCGTTCTTAAATTGGTTTAAAACAATATTAATATTATTACACGTTACATACATAATTGTATTTGTTTTGTACTATTGGTAGGTAGGTAGGTATAACTATAGGAAAAATGTTATACTTAGTTAAAAACCACGAACCCTGCAAGTAGCTTGTAGGGATTTCAGACGAGGCGGGAAGGGAAGCTACTTTCCAATACAAAGAGCGCAAAGATGTTGTATCCCTCTCTATTGAACGAGTCATTGAACTATCCTGTGTGGAACTTGACCAACTAATTATAATATGTCTTTATAGACCGCCCAATAGTAATTATTCTGAGTTTGAGTCCACTATGGAGGAAGTGTTAAGAATAACTTGTAAAACCAATAAAAAAGTTGTCATATGTGGGGATTTCAATGTAGATATTTTAGACCGTAAATTGGCCACACTCTCAAGTAGATTTTTAAACTTGTTTAAATCATTTAATTTAATACACACTTTTAATGAGCCTACTCGAATCACACCCACATCTGGCAGTTGCTTGGACGGTATTTTTACAGACTGTTCGGTTATAGAAAAAAAGGTAATTGATGTCATAAGATCTGACCATAGTGGACAAATAGCCTCTATAGAGCACCATCATGTCTGTCCTAAACGTAAAAGAATATGTAGGCCAATTACGAAAAAGGGCATTGATAAATTTAGAAATCATGTAATTGATAAAATTGAAACTTTACCAGCTTCTATTATGGAACCTAATAATCTCTATAATGATTTATTTAGTGTGGTGCAAAGCGAATTTAGTAAAACATTCAAACAAAAGGTGATCAACTGTAATACTAATAGAAAGAAGTTTAGTGATTGGGCCACGCCTGGGATTTATACAAGTAGAAGGAAATTATATGAACTTTATGCATTAAAGCGAACTTCATGTGACCCTAGTTTCATTGAATATGTCAAGAAATATTCTAAAACTTTTAGAAAAGTATGTGCGGCTGCCAAGTCCACATACATTGCTAATAAAATAAAAGTAGCTGATAATAAGATCAAGGCTACATGGAATATTATTAACCAAGAAACTGGTAAAACAAAAAATCATATAAATTCCTTCACTCTTAAAGCAAATAATAAAACATTTACATCTGACTATGAGGTTGTCCGTGTTTTTGAAGACTTCTTCTCTCGGGTACCCTTAGAAACTACGAGAAATTTAAATTCCTGTCCTAATATTGCGGCTGCCCTCTTGGTGTCAAGCGTTGATAAGTGTAACAAAGTATTTAATTTTCAACATATAAATGGCGATGATATTCTTAAAGCATTTAAAACAATAAATATTAAAAAATCGGAAGATTTATGGGGTATATCAACTAATGTTATTAAATCAATAATTGATCCAATAGCTCCTTATTTAGCTTTTATTTTTAATAAGTGTACTGACGAATGAGTCTTCCCCGGTTTTATGAAATATAGTAAGTTAATTCCGCTTTTTAAATCTGGAGACAAGAGTGACCCCACTAACTTTAGGCCGATATCAATTTTACCAGCACTTAGTAAAATTTTTGAAAAGATAATATACGCTCAATTAGTAGATTATTTGGTATTAAATCAAATCTTTCATAAGAATCAGTTCGGATTCTCTAAAGGTAAAAATACCACAGATGCTGGAATTGCACTTCTTAAACATATCCTTGACGCTTGGGAGGGTAGGCAGGACGTAATTGGTGTATTCTGTGACCTTTCCAAAGCTTTCGATTGCGTTGATCACCAAACTCTTTTAATAAAGTTAGAACATTATGGTGTCTCGAAAAAATCAGTTAACCTTTTGCGTTCATATTTGAGTAATAGAAATCAAAAAGTGATTGTTAATAATACTGCGTCCTCTGGAGCCCCCATTATAATGGGCGTGCCCCAAGGCTCAATATTGGGTCCTTTACTATTTTTAATCTACATTAACGATCTACCTTACTACGTGCATAATTTATGTGAAACAGTACTATTTGCAGATGATACTTCTCTAATTTTTAAAATTGACCGAGGGAATAATTGCTCTGACGAAGTAAATAGTGCTCTCTCAAAGGTCGCACATTGGTTTAACATTAATAACTTGTCTTTAAACCCTAAAAAAACAAATTGTGTCAAATTCTCACTACCAAATGTAAGGAAGGTTGATTTAAGTATTAGTTTGAATGCAGTCGAATTAGTTGACAGCACGAAATTTCTTGGTATTACCTTAGATTCACGACTACAATGGGATCCACATATTGAGGCCTTGTCGAGTAGACTCAGTTCAGCTGCTTTTGCAGTAAAAAAGATAAGGCTATTAACTGATATTGAAACGGCAAGACTTGTTTACCTTAGTTATTTTCATAGTGTAATGTCCTATGGCGTGTTGTTGTGGGGCTCAGCAGCCAATATTGGAAATATTTTTGTACTTCAAAAAAGAGCGGTACGCGCCATTTACAGCCTCCGCCGCCGCGATTCATTAAAAGTGAATCGGTGATTGTTAAAACGCCACAAGTAACCTTGAGTAAATTTTTCAGCAGAGACAAAAAACTGTTTTTTTTAATATATATTGTATATAGATGTTTGTAATTAATATATGTTACAGTTAATATATATACCTGGCCAAAAATTACCTTTTTTTAATATTCTAAATGTGTTAAGTATGCTACATTATTATTTGTTTTTTTTTCACTTGTGTTGTTGTTACAATCAATGTGTTATATGTGTTGTTTTAACACTCAATTTGAATAACTCAAGGCAATAAAAACAAGAAAAGGTAAGAAAAACACAGCAGATTATCTAATAATTTTATTCAAAAATCTTTAAATCTTAAAAATAATCACACTAATTTGTCTTGTTAGTCACAATCACCTTCATTTTCATCTATACTTTCCAAAGTTGTAGTGGGCCATTGTAGTAGATCATCATAAATTCTTTGTTCTTTTCGTCTTCCATTACGAGAAATGTATGCCTCACCAGATACTCGGGCCTTCTTAATAATATTGCGTTGATAAGAATGTTCATTTCTACTTCGCTTTTTGGGTACTACTGCTATTTCTTCTATATCAGAGTCCATATTTTTCTCAAAAGAATCATTACATCTTTGCAGAACTTATGTTGTTTTAACAATCAACCGTTTTAGGAAGATCGTTTTTTTGTACTGATTTGACTGCAGTTGTGTTATTTAAATACTCATTCTAGATGTAACCATAGACAAGGAATACAAAAATGCAAAAAAACGAATTTCGAAAAAAGTGTTACTTGTGGGGTTTTAACAATAGCCGATTCAAGTTTTGTTTAAAGAAATTAATATACTAACCTTAGCAGGGCAATACATCTACGAGAATATATTATATGTTAGGAAACATCTTGACTCATTCACTAAGAATAGTGATATTCATAATTTTAACACAAGAAATAAAAATAAGCTTGCCGTTCCAAGATTTAGACTTGAAAAAAGTAGAGGCTCTTTTTTGGGAAAAGGCATAGCATTCTTTATTAAAGTTCCACAAGAAGTAATCGAGCTGCCTTTGAATAAATTTAAAAAACATGTTAAAAAGACGCTCTTAAGCAAAGGCTATTACAAAGTAGAAGATTATTTAAATGATCATAACGCATGGTTGTCATAATTATAGTAAGTAACACTAACAATGTATAAAAGGAAAATATTCCTATACTTAAGTATGCGAAAACTTTCCTTCAGCATTAGCTTTTTGTATAAATTTTATTATTGTACCATTTTGTCTAGCAACGACATAATTATTTTGTAAATGCGTTGCTTCTGTTAAAGCTGATGAGTTTTTTCGCCTGTTTTTCTTGTCAGTTAAAAGATGTCCATAACAGGTGGTAGGTAAAAAAATGTTGGACGATTCATAAGCATTAATTTTATTTAATCTATATGAATAAAAATTTATTGACTTTGACTATTGACTTTGACTTGACTTGCAGTGCAGGGCTCGTGGTTTTTTACTGTCACATTTTTGCCTTTAGGTCAATTCAAATCAATCAAAATAAAAAAATTCTTTATTGTTTCAATGTTTTAACATTTTACAGGGGTTGGGCTCTTCCTCCTCCTTTAGGTACTTACAGAATTGCATTGTGAATGCATAATACCTAGTAGTTTATGTGACTGTTGCATAATGAGGGGTATTAAAACACGAGAGCGAGTTTAAAAAACGAGCATTGCCGAGTTTTTTAATAGTATCCCACAAGTGTTTTAATACTGAGTTATGTGCAGTCTCATACACTAGGTACTTTATCTACACTCATGTACTTCAGACTACCACAAAATGTCAAAAATCTACAAACGGTTTTGAACTTAACGCTCCAGAATTAAGGTTGAAATTCGATTGGAGAATTTTGACAGTTTTGTGTAGTCTGTAGTGCAGCCGACCGTACATTTATCAATATTTCAAAAATAAAGCAAAAAATATTAATTATAAACATTTTGGATTTGCGCCAAACCTTACTCATAGGAGTCTCTATACCACAGTTTATATATATCGCAGGGATATGAGGAAATCAGGGATTTCACGAAATCCCTAGGGATACCACGAAATCACGGAAGATGACGAATATTCTTATTTACGACATCTTCTTCCTAAACAAGTTCAGTTCAGTGATATGTCATTTCACTAAACTAAATCTAGTGAAATGTCAGAAAAGTGGTTTTCAGAGGTGAGAGTTTGCCTCGAAAGTCCTGTAGAACATGTGATAGGTTAGAAATTTAAGGCGATCGCTTCGCTAAACGAACGCCAGCCAAGGGGTTCTGTTTTCCCCTTTGTCTCAATCAGATGATCTAAAAAATCCGAATGTGAACTGGAATTGCTCCCAGTGATCCTTTACTTAACCACACTTAACTTTAGATTGTTCTTCGAAGGCCAGGAGACGTATTTCCGTAGCGCTCGAAATGAAAATCGAATACGAATTGAAAACGTATACGTCAACTAGTCGTCTACGAAGTCGAATTCTATTACACCCGTTTTCATGCATTTTTGTAGCATTCGAAATCTGTTTGATTGTTTCAAAATCACAGAGAAACCTTAAAAATATAGCAAAATTTTGCGGCCACAGACTATTAAAGATGATGAATTCTACTAGTAGAAATTCATAGGTGTGATTATTAAAAAATACCGATGTTAGAAATTCGCATGCGAATTTTTCAATTTCGATTTCAATGCGAATCCAAACTCGTGCGCTACGGAAATACGTCTCCAGGAATGTGCAGCGGGCAACGCCTGATGTCGTTCGTTGGCGTTCGTTGGGCCGGTCTGTACGCGGCATAAGTAAAATTAAGAAAAATAAGTGTAGGTACTATGTACAGACCCGGCCCAACGAATGCCAACGAACGACATCAGGCGTTGCCCGTTACACGCTCCTGGTCTTCGAATACCAATCTAAAGCTAAGTAAAGGATCATTGGGAGTGATTCAAGTTCGCATTCGGGTTTTTCCGATCATCTGATTGAGACAGAGGGGAAAACATAACCCCTTAGGTGGCGTTCGTTTGCCTTCTCCGGTCCGGTGTGTACGCACCATAATAAGTGACAGCTGTATCATAATGACCAGTTTTATTTTTTAAATTTCTTTTCAACACACTTGCTCATAAAGTGAGCCTTATTACATCGATCTTAGGATCATAAACCGAACTATAACACACACGTGCATAATAATATTACACACTAGTGTGTAATAGAATTATCCCTACAAAGTTAAGTTAGTACCTAACTGCAAATTATATGCGAGTAAACAGAGACTTTTCAATTTAACCGGGTAATACAGTATCCCTACAAAGTTAAGTTAGCACCTAACTGCAAGTTATATGCGAGTAAACAGAGCATTTTCAATTTCACCGGGTAATCGGTACAGTTCTTTTTTGTGACAACAAAAAGGTTTTATACGGCTGAAAATTCATTTACGTTTTTAGAATAAATAAGACAAAAAAACATAATTAAGTAAGTAGGGTAACGGACCCAAATGCTAGCACTGCACCAAATAATCAGCACTCTAGAATAAATAGAAAAATTATAAGGTTTCCACTAACTTATTTGAGCTACCGCTTTGGAAAATAAATAAATTGATGTTTTGAGAATCCTACTCCCGGCAATACCATACTTTCCGACTTATAAATGTCGAAAAAATTGCGATCAAACGTTTGTATCCTGCAGTTTGTCCTGTTTTTGCCAGCTCCTTGTGATCGAAGGTAAGTTCATGCGTTTACATTTTATACTATATTATATCTTTTACTAGCTTCCGCCCGCGACTTCGTCCGCGTGGACATTCGAGAAAACACATAATATCCTGGTTATTGGTCCCCTAAGTATTTTCTCGAATGTCCACGCGGACGAAGTCGCGGGCGGAAGCTAATTTACTTGTATAATTAGATTTTCGGAAAATTACGAAATGGGTTGCCTATTGTTTTAAGAATTAAGCTTGAAATGTCTATTTTACCCCGTGATTTTTCATTCAAAATTTCACCCCTATTTCAACCTTTTAGGGATTGAATCATGTTCAGCGTGTTAAACATCAAAATAAATGCCATTTTTGCAATCGTCATCCCATAAAACCTCAAAACGACATCCATATCGATTTTTAGGTTTATTTATTCCATTTAACCTCTTAGGGGTTGATTTTCGAAAAAATACGTAATATTTGTTTGCTTATTTGTTTTATTTCCGACCATAAGACTAAATAATAAATTTAATGAAGGACTTTCCAGATACAACATTTCATCCCCCTTTTCACCCCTTCGGGGGTGGAATTGTCAAAAACGCTGACACAGGTAATATTGACACAGGTATCAATTTTCAATTCCCAGCCTAAATACAAAATTTGAAGATTCTAACTTCAAAACTTACGGACTTTCATACAAACATTCATCCCCTATTTTAACCCTTTAGGGGTGGAATTTCGAAAAACCCTTTCTTAGTGGATGCCGCACATAGATACGTTATACACTGTATAACGTATCTATGTGCAAAATTTGAAGTCTCTAGGTTCAGCGGTTTGGGCTGTGCGTTGATATCTCAGTCAGTCAGTCAGTCAGTCAGTCAGTCAGTCAGGACTTTGAATTTTATATATATATACTAGCGGCCGCCCGCGGTTTCACCCGCGTGGTTCCCGTTCCCGTGGGAATATCGGGATAAAAAGTACATATAAACCTTCCTCTTGAATCACTCTATCTATTAAAAAAAACCCATCAAAATCCGTTGCGTAGTTTCAAAGATTTAAGCATACAAAGGGACATAGGGACATAGAAAGCGACTTTGTTTTATACTATGTAGTGATAGTGATGATACTAAAACTTTTGATTTCTCTGATTTATAAGATAGTCTATGAGAATAATCTGAAAAGAAGAATTTGCGGTTATGGTGATATATTATTAAACATGTGGTGCTGATATATGGATCCACTATTTTGCGAATTTCTAATTATCAGCACTGCTGCTGATAAATAGAAAATAGTACGTAAATACGTACTTATTCCATTTTTTTTGCATACCGTGTCTATTTTATGTATAGATTTTTTTTGATAAAAGTATATTATACCTAGGTACCTTCGGAATCTAAATCTTAGCATGGTGCTGAAACTGCATTTGCCATTTGTCAGCATAGTGTTGATAATTTGATCAAAAGCATGCTGATAGTTTGGTTATCCTAGTATTTCATCATCTTTCTTTTTTCCAGACCCCCATAGTTACCATGAAACCAAAGGAAGTAAATAAACCAAATAAAAGAAAAAAATGCACAAACAAAAATCAAGAAGAAGAAGAAAAAAGAATAGAAGAAAGAAGAAGAAAATAAAGATTGAAGATGAAGAGCAAGAACTTTTCTTTTTTTTTCTTATTGCTACGCAATTATATGTTCCATAATAGTTGTATCTACCTATCTGCTAGTAATACCTACCTACCATAATATTAATTAAGTAAGTCGCTTTCTAGTGAGATTTAACTAAGCCTAAACAAATTATTTAAATAAAGATATTATATATAACTTATAAAGATGTTAAACTTTGTCAAGTTTATAAATACTGTTCGAATATATATGTAAATAATATATTTTTATGTTTTTTTACCTACCTATATTAAAAAGTCTATACATATAATAAAACAGAAACGGAAAAAAAGTCTGTACATGGAATATTTAAAAAAAAAAATACTGCTATGTGATGTGTACAGGATATAGACCCCAAAACGATAGATAATAAAATTTTTGTCTGTTTGTCTGTTTGTCTGTTTGTATGTTCGCTTTTCACGCAAAAACTACTAGACGGATTTTTAACAAATTTTGTGTAGTAATAACTTATAACCCGGGTCAACATATAGGGTACCTTTTATTGCGGGAAAATTTCTTTATATTAAAAAAAACGTTGATAACGACTGTTTGTATGTTTACTTTCCACGCAAAAACTACTGGACGGATTTTTACCAAATTTTGTGAAGTAATAACTTATAACCTGGGTCAACATATAGAGTTCCTTTTATTGCGGGAAAATTTCTTTATATTAAAAAAAACGTTGACCAACTTATATTTGCGGGCGTCTGTTTGTATGTTTGCTTTTCATGCAAAAACTACTGGACGGATTTTTATCAAATTTTGTGTAGTAATAACTTATAACCTGATTCAACATATAGGGTACCTTTTATTTTGGGAAAATTTCTTGACATCTTATAAAACGTAGACAAGCTGACTCACATTTTGTATGAAATTAACTACAAAAATGTAAGTTTGTATTACTTTTTTTAGTGATTAAACTATAAATTACCATTATTTTTTTACCTTTATTTGTACTGTAAGATCTGAAGTTTGCCAAATTTTATGATTCTAGGTAAAAAAAATTGTAAATGTTTTTTTCTGTGATATTACTTACCTTCACATATAACCAATTATGGGATATTTTCCATTATTTGTATAATTTAATAATGTACCTAATACCATGCTTAAGACAAATAATGAATTAATGATAATGATGATTTTTAGGGTTCCGAACCAAACTGGTAAAAAGGAACAGCCGGATATCTCGAGAACTACTAATGATATCAACTTGAAATTTGGAATAGTTTTAGACGACGTTTGCCCAACTATTTTGCAAATAAGAGACAAATAAAAATATTTATATTTTTACTTCAATAGGGGCTGAAAGGGGGTCTTAAAAAATTGAAGTGCGGCTACTAGGGCATAAAGGGCATAAAGCATAAAGTTTGTTATCACTACAAAGCTACTAACATGATGGCTTCTTACGTGCTTTTTGTTGCAGTGATAATCTTTGGAACTAAAACAGTTTTCATACGACAGGACAGTCCATTTTGACAGCTAATTTCGTATTGCAAGTGGCTCCTCTGCCACGGCTGTCACCGGAACAGACAGAAGTGTGGGACTATATTAAATTGCTTACTCTTGACGGCAGACACCCTGAGAAAACTCAGTTATTGTGATTTTAATGAATTAAAAATAAGTAAACTATACTTGAATTTAGATTTCGATTTATTGATTTGTAGATCAATTTGAATTGTTGGAAAACGGACATTGATTATTGTGATTTGATTACAATTATTGTTATTTGAAATACCTAGAAAAAAATAGTAATTTATCGCAAGGCTCTAGGTCGATGAGGTTACTTCGTGCTTTTGAAACCGATGAGGACCGTGAAGCTCGGTTAACAAGCAATCGCGAGCGCAACACTGAATCCCGCGCTTCCGAGACCTACACCCATATACACACACATAATACCTTGCGGTCACTGGAAGGAAGTGTAGATTACACATAAAATAAACAAATACAAAAGTCACTTTACCGTGCGTACGAAGTCGCGGGCAACAGCTAGTATTTAATAAAAAATATATTTCATATAATTTCAATACCACTATCACAGTGCTGATAATTGGCTCACTCTATGCTAATAATTGGTGGTGATGGTGCTGATAAATGGTGAGATGGTAATTTTTTGCTCTTGCGTATCTAAAAAAAATTGGACAAAGATAAACTACTTTTATTACTTAAGTTTTAAAGTTCCTAGCTCAACGCTAAAATGTTTGTATCTATCACTTGTAGATTCAATTCTGGGGTATGCTCTTGATACCTACGGTCTAACATTTAAAACATATATAGCCAGATTAGAAGCCTTACAAATCAGATTTTTGAAATTGTTAGTTAGTCAAAAAACCAAAGATAAATGCAAAGGGGATTATACAAAGTTGTTTAGAATCTGTAAGATACTTCCTGTCAGCATTAAACATAAATATTTACTAGCTGTTAATAATCATGGTACTAAAAATGATCTACCTTTAATTGACCATAACCAAGGCACCCGGTCGGTGTCCGCAGGCAGATTTAAAGTAAACACTTGTAACAACTACTACGGCGACAGAACCTTAAAAAGGAGATTACCATACTTGTTGAATAGTCTGCCTGAGAGCATTCGAAGGGAGCCTAATATAAATAAATTTAAGAAAATACTTAAGACTTACCTGCTAACACAGTTACCAATATAGACTACACTTTATAATTTGTGCAATCTAGATTAAATAACCTATAGAATAGAATAGAGTAGAGACTCGCCGATCCCGCAGTCAAACCGCGTAAGCAGTTTTGCGGGACTTTGTATTTAGCCATAAGTTTTTTATTGTAATATGTTAATAATAATAATAAATTAATTATTAAATTTAATATATAATGTTACTGATTCAATATTGAAACTAGAAAACTCGTCATAACGGGTGAAAACGTATTTTTCAATGTGAAAAACGGGTTTAAGTTAGGACTATACTCTTAATGTGCTGTCCTTTACCCTATATAATTCTCAAATTATTTGTAATTCACAATAATTTGTTATAAAACATTTGCATTTTATCACTATTATTATAATTATTTTGAAGTAGGCTGTATGTAATCAATCACCTTACATTTGGCGCATGCAAAAATAGTTTATGATACAAGTGAGCTAAGTTGCTCATTATACACGAGGCTGTGGGCGTAAATCAGCCGTGTGTCTAGTGAGTAAGTTGCTCACGAGTTTAATACGCACTTTTTCAACACACTTGCGAGGAAAAACAAACATTTGCATACATATAATAACCTAATATTAGCTAAGGGAAAAAGCGCGCAAGTTTTTTTTTGCACGCGCCAAATGTAAGGTGATTGATTACATACAGCCTACTTCAAAATAATTATAATAATAAAGATAAAATGCAAATGTTTTATAATAACAAATTATTGTGAATTATAAATAACTTGATAATAATATACTTAATTAATGCTTAATTTTTTTTGTCTTATTGAGGGACACATTTATTTATTCTGAAAACGTAAGTAAATCGATTTTCAGTCGTATAAAACCTCTTTGTAGTTACAAAAAAAGAACTGTAAGTACTTATTACCCGGTGAAATTGAAAATGCTCTGTTTACTCGCATATAACTTGCAGTTAGGTACTAACTTAACTTTGTATGGATAATTCTATTACACACTAGTGTGTAATATTATTATGCACGTGTGTGTTATAGTTCGGTTTATGGCCCTAAGATCGATGCAATAAGGCTCACTTTATGAGCAAGTGTATTGAAAAAAAACTTGCGCGCTTTTTTCCTTAGCTAATATTAGGTTATTATATGTATGCAATAAATGTTTGTTTTTCCTCGCAAGTGTGTTGAAAAAGTGCGTATGAAACTCGTGAGCAACTTAGCTCACTTGTATGATAATATTATACTATTAAAGTTAACTATGGCATAAAGTGTTTCATTATACGTTCAGGTACTACGAGTTCATAATTCGAATATTACTCATGTTGAGTGTAGATAAAAATAATTTTAAAATCTCAATAGGTATAACTATTTTGCATATTGAAATTCAAGCGTAAATTACTATAAGTACTTAATATCATTTCTCGATTGTGTTTTCTTTCTGAAGAAATTATGGGCCATTACATTGCAAATGGTGTCGACATAATCTTGGAAAAGAAACGTAATACCCTCATTTACATTTGATTACAGTACCTACCTACGCATCTCGTACAAAGGTACAATAAACAACATATCAACATTGTCGTGTTGGCCTTGAGTCTATCATCATCATGCATGGGTAAGGGAAATGACCCAGGCCATGAGTCACGGGGACGCGGGCACAATTTGTGGGTGGTGTGGTTTGTCAATTTCTTTCGAATAGCGAATTGAATTAGAATTTTGCTAAACAAAAACAAACCCTTATAAGTATCTTAAAATAACTAAAAAAAGTAATTAATTAATGATAAAACCTTTTTTCAGTAAAACGTTAAAGGTATAAATACACATGATACTTATTTGAAAAAAGAATCCGAAAATCACATTTCGTAAGGAGTTTATCAGCAAAGCTCGTTTCGCGTACCTACGTGATGAGAAGCTCAGAGGCGTACAGCTACGTTCGAAAACGGCCAATTTACCTAATAAAATAAAGTATTCGTCGTCTTTACTTTTACCCATTTTCTGAACGGAGTCACAAATCTTTTTTTCCCAAATTCAAATTCCATTACCAGTAGGGTCTAGGGTCTGGTTAATTTTGTATGGGAGATAAAATTAAGCCTGCTTTTCAGTAGGACGTACGTAAGTACTAGTTATATTATTATTATTGATCGTCTGATACTTCGTCAGCCTAAAATAAAAATTAATGCTTATTGCTTGTGTTGTTCCAAATTAACTCATTGATTAATTAGGTACTTACATTAAAAAAAAAGTTTGATTACACATGTAGGTAAAGTAAATTTTATTCTACTACATAAATATTATAAATCCGAAAGTTTGTGAGTATGGATGTTTGTTACTTTTTCACGCAAAAATTACTAAACGGATTTGGTTGAAATTTGGCTGGGAACGGCAACCACGCGGCTGCTAGTTCTATATTAATATCTGTTAACAGAATTATGTAACATTTTAAGGTTTTTGTAGCTGAATCCCTAAGCACATGTTATTTTCATAACCAAATTAGGGTCCGTGCCAACTTGCCAACTGTCCCGATTTAATCGGGATGTCCCGATTTCACGCCCTGTGTCCCGCGTCCCGACAGTACTGACGGGACGCTAATTGTCCCGATATTTGATATCTAACATTTTTTAATTTTATTCCCGCCAGTTTTGCATGGACCATGGATCAGTTTTAGTTGTATTGCCCGAGCTTCACCTGCGTCTAATGCCATTAATTAGCGCGCTATTTGATATAATACGCAGGTGTAGCCGGGTCTTAGCGCACTAATTTGATGACAATTAGAGCGCTAAGACGCGCATGCCGTTATTAACGCCGTTAGGCGTCACGCAGGTGAAGCCCCGGCATATGAGGAATTTTGTGAAGTAAACTTTTTTATGTTACACCTACTAAATAATTTTAATTAAAAATAAACTGACACACCTACCTATCTCTCTTTATGAGCAATGGTATAAACTTTTTACTAAGAATAAAAGTTTGGTGATTTTACATAAAGTACCTATTTCAATACGTTGCATTGATTCCGCCATCAAACGTCCACGCAGAAAGAATTTTCTCCTTGTGTGGTAAAACTTGGACTTAACGAAAGGAACATATTGACGCCGGAACATGTTGCAGATAAGGGCTAATTTAAGCGAAACATGTTCTGAATTTTACGATTACATAATTATAATAAAAAAATCTTTTGAAATGCGCCAAATCTCGAAAGAAATATTCTTGTAAGAACAAAAATTAAGTTAGTAAGTAGTTCATTGACTGTCTGATTGTAAGTCTTGTTGCATTGCTTTGCTTGCATTATAGTTTCCAGTAGGAATTTCTACCTTTTGTTTATTACTAGGTATAATACATAATACATATAAATATGATATTATGAAGATTAAAAACGTTTGATTGAAGTCCCGATTTCATTAAAGTTGTCCCGCTTTTTCACATTAAATCCCGATAAACTCATTGGGGGAGTTGGTAAGCCAAGTCCGTGGGAACACTGGTAACACTTCTCCTTGAGGAGTCGTCCGGTGACTGCGCCCATTTCTACTGGGCCCATGGGCGCAGTCGCCGGATTGCATTAAGGTGCATGTAGTCGTGAAACGATCATTTTTGAGGCCCTAAAACTCATAAATTAGCCTACTGATGAATCCAGAATTAATATATATTAAATATTGATATGTAAACTTCAATCTGAGCATTTAAAAAAAACATAGTCTTTAAGATACTATTAAAAAAAACATTGAAATGAAGCTGTTTTCAACTTGAAATACGCTACTACTTCTAAACTACAAGTGATATTTTCACGTTTCTTTCAGGAAAAAATTGCTAACTTGTTTAACTTAAAACTGAGCATTTTTCGTTTTAAAATAATACATAGTTTTGACGAAACGTGTGTTTAAGCTGTTTTGGTGCGGGTAGCGGGCGGGAAAATTAGGCCACTTTTCTATGCCCAAGGTCGTTGGCGATACCACGGGCCTTAATGATTTTTTTCTGTCAAATGGGCCCACTTTTGGTATGGTTTCTAAAGATCTATTGGTTGTGATACTTCAATTTTGAAACTATAAAATGAAACATTAAAAAAGTAGAAAGTGGGCTCAGTCGCCGGACGACTCCCTTGAGAGTGATATATTGCCTTACGTCATTATTATTGTGTAGGTACTTATCTATGACTAAAAGCCTGCTAGGGGCAGTTTTTTGTTTTGATCCGTAGTTAATTGAACAAATGGTAAAAAAAAACTTACTAATAGTCAAGTATCTTGAAAATTCGTTTTTCAAACAATAGTTAGCTTAACGTTTTGTATTGTTCTGTACAGTACAGTAACTGTACTGTACAGAATACACAGGAGACAGGACACAGGACGACACTAATAGTTAAGATAACTATTGTCTGAAATACAAATTTTCAAGATATTAGCGCCTTAAGCGCTACTCGGAAAAAGTATGGACCTTTTGATATAAAACTAGGACGGTTAGAGTTGTTATAAATCTGGTAATAAGATATATATTTCTTCATATATCTAGAATCGTATAGTTTCAGAAACACGATTTTATGATTTTTCCTCGACACTTTTTCTTTTCAAAAATACCTCTAAAAATACGAAATATCAAGATTATTCTTAAATGGGGTTACATATACTGTTGAAAATTGGTTTAATTAGTGGACACCAATAATATTTAGTATCGTGTAGAAGCATTTTTTAAAAATCACTTTAGTTTTTTAATACGAAGTGATTTTGTGTTTTTTTTTGCGTAATCTGCAAAAATCGGTCTCGTTCCCGCGCGCGTCGTTTTCTCTTTGCTATCTCGCTTTAGCATAATTTTTCCGAGTATCGCCTTAACTACGGATCAAAAAACTGGCCCTTAGCCTATAAGAAGTTAACATTGTAACACTTTATGGTCAATAAATAAATTTATTATTATTTTCATTGTAATTAAAAAACGATATTTTTATATTATGTAGGTAAGTATAAACATACACATGCTCAATTTACTGGTTAAGCTATAAAATGTGCCTTGAAATGTAAAATCCCGTTTATATGACTGCTTAAGTTTATTATTCACAAAATTACCATTGCATTCACATTTCTGCAGCACATTTCCATTTCAATGAAAAAAAACCGGTAAATAATTTAACAGAATATAGAGTAAGTATACTGAAGAAGTAAGCAAAAAGTTAAATTGGTGATAGGTAGGAATTACAAAATCTATATGTACTTACTGATGTTATAAAGAGGAAAAATATTAAATACTTGTTTTTTTGTAATGTATAAAAACTCAAACGGATTTTAAAAATTCTTTCACCATTACACACTTTTTCCTCAGTGACATAGGTATAATTTATCCCCATATTCCCACAGGAACGGGTACTACGCGGCTGAAACAAGTAAGTTTAAAATTGACTTGACGTAAGATTGGTTTATGATTGATCGAACGAATGGGTATACGAAGCATGAGGACATATCAGACCTAACAAAATTAAATAGATATGAAAACGAATAAATTTTTAGTAAACTATTTATAAATGACTAGCTTTTCGATCGCGGCTTTTTCCGCGTAAGGTAGACGATGTTTTCCCAGGGGAATGAAAATATTTTCCCGCCGAAAAAAAAACGGTGTGTGCGCTATGTAGTTCATGTTCTTCAATTAAAATATAAATACCATAAGTAATGGTTTAATGATCATTTCATTGCATATACTTACAATTTGTAGTACTTAAGTAGCTTTTTAAAATAAACAACTTTTCTAAGATATTCTTTGGCATATTAATATCTTACGTAGTTAATTAATTAGAACGCAATACATAAAGGAACACTCACGCTACAAAAATTCACGGAAGCATTCGCGGAGTTTACGATTAACTCTAAAAGCAGTAAATCTTGCGATATCACGTATTTTTCGCCAACCCGTTTATAATAAGAAGCGCTGCCTGGTTATCCTCGCGATGCCGTAAAAACGTTATCTGGTAAACTTCATGACGATTAATGGTGAAACAGTAATCGCATCATTGTTCCGAGGAGTTCGAGTCCCGGTTTACGCGTTTTTAACGACCAGACGGTCAAGTGAACACGCCATGATTTCATTATGCAGTAACGTTAATTTCCTCTTGCAGTGCGCGCGTTCAGTCCTGTAAAGAAAAACGGAGTGGCCACTTTTTATCTGTGAAAAAGTTTCGATATTTGAAATTTTAGTCTTGCACCCGAAAAAGTTTTTTGCGAGTTGTTTAAATTTTTACTTTTTTGCATTCACAATGCAATTTTTATGGTTGAAAAGTAAAAAATGAAGTATTTATATAAATTAGTATTTATATAGAATACTTCATTTTTTTTCTAAATACTTCATTTTTCATTTTTCAAGTTTTTTGCGCTTCGATTTTTAAAGGTGATATTTTTTCTTTTTTTCTTGTGCCCCAAAAAGTTTTGTGCGCTGCGATTTTAATTTTTTTGGAAGTTGTATTTGAACAGTATTTTTAACATGAATTTGAAACTGAATAACGAGTTACAAGGATCGCAAAGAATATTACCAGTTAAACCGGTTTCATCTGTAAAGGTATACCATTTTTTATATTCTTGATTTGATAACTATGATCTTGACTTTGACTGGAGATCAAAGTCAAGATTACCTAGGTATTTCAGATACAAAATTAAATATTTTATCATAAAAGTTAGATAATATCGATGAGTAAATAACAGTACTTACTTACCCCTAGCATGAAAAACTATCGTTATCGTGATCGTTTAATTTTGTATGAAAACCAGAGCAGCAGCGCCTCTTTCGGTCGTACCTAACCAGTAAGGAATTAAAAATCAATACATTTTTAACAACACATCACTTTGACAGCATTTGAACTATGGTAGTATAGTTTACTATTCGATTACCATAACGACAGTTTTTTCGTGCTAGGGCTACAGTTATTTCTATTGAACCATTATTTTAACAAAGAATATAGATACTAACATCAAAGGATCGTCAAGAAAAGTGTTTTTTTATCCACAACGGGGTAGCACTTAGCCTTCATCACACCTGATGTTAAGTGGTGATAAGGCTGAAGGTGGGAGCGCACTACTCCCGGAATCCTCAATCACTGAGGAACTGGCTATCTTAGCTCTAACTGCCGGAACACAATAATGCTATAAACATCATTGTTATGGCGTCAGACTTAGATAAGATGGTGGTAGCTAGCCAGGCGGATTGAGAAGAAGTCCTACCACCAACCAAACCGAATACAATATGTACCCCCACTGGGAATCGAACCCGGGACCTCTTGGTCTGAAATCGGTGGTGTGAACCACAGACCACAGCTTGCGGTTAGAATATCGGATATTAGAATATACATAGGATAGCGGTTAGTTTAATAAAAACAAAATAAAAACGTCTTACAATATTCAGCATTTAAAAGATTTCCAGGCTTCCCTAATAGCGATCTATTAGGGAAGGCGAAGGTGAAAAAAAGGAAAATAGTGTACAATTGCTATGGGTTTACTTCATTTAGCTTTGTAATCCCCTGGGGCTTTCGCGGAACCCTCAGCCTTTGCACAGGGATAAATACGAGATAAAGAAGGGCCTTTTGAATTTATTGGGATACCCGAGTATCCTTGGGAAGGCTTATGTAAACCTGTCAATTGCTATCCTCAAACTTAATTCCTTTCTATTGATACAAGATGCTACCAGTTTTTTTTATATTCTTAGTATATTATTTGTTTTAATTGTTTCAATCCTTAGGGCATCCTTAGGTAGGATTTACCGTGATTTCCAGATAGGTACATATTAGAAAATCGATAAAGATGAATTTTTTATTATTGAAAATAAAATATTAGAAAAGTTCCTCTAACGACTCTGTAGCTCAGCGGTTAAAGCATTCGCCCGAACAGTGAAAGGTCCCGGGTTCGATTCCCGGCGGAGCTACTTGGAGGATGGGTCGTTTTTAGGGTTCCGTACCTCAAAAGGAAAAAACGGAACCTTTATAGGAACACTTTGTTGTCTGTCCGTCTGTCTGTCTGTTTGTCTATCGGTAGATTTTATCAGTCGCGATCTTTCGAGCTTGACATCGACATAGTAAAACAATATAAGTACGTTGACTGCCTGGACAGGCACCCCAAACGGTTTGTATGTGAGCGCGCCCGTACCATCCCGTACGTATGCGTGGTCGCACGCACACACTGACAAAATTTATCGGTGATAACGGGGCGACTGTCATGCGTGGCAGCGCCCGCCGCCCGCCGCCGCCGCGGCCGGTCGCCCGCGACCGCGCATAATATTATTAAGGTAAAACTGTCCGTGCCCACCACACGCACGCTCCGCGCCGCTGCGCTGCTGCCTCCCTCTAATAATTTTGTATTTGTATTTGTAATAATTCGTGCGTGTACCTACGATGACTAAAAATTCGAGTAGAAGTAAAAAATATTGTAGTGTATACGGATGTCTCAGTAGCGGGTTGTCTAATCCAGAACTATCTTTCTTCGCATTACCTAGCGAACAAGAACGGTGAGTACAATCTACCTACTATAATTATCATACGTAGATACGTACATAATATTTTGTATAGATAGCTGCTTACCTACCTAAATAATTCTGCTTCCGATTTCGTTGACCAGATACCAATTTGTAGTTTAATTTTTAAATAGAAAGAAAGAAGAAAGAAAAACATTTATAATAACAAATTATTGTAACTTGTAATCCTATGTGTAGGTAGGTATGTGATTAGATTAATAAACTGGGAGCATAATATAAATTTTTAACCGCCTCTGCGGTCTAGTGATTCACACCACCGATTTCAGACCCAGAGGCCCCGGGTTCGATTCGCAGTGGGCGTAGGTACATACGTCCTCGGTTTTTGACAACCGATTTGGCGCAGGGGTAGGCTACCCATCTTCTGCGCCAGTGGTCTCGGGTTCGATTCCCGAACAAGACAAATATTTGTGTGCATGAACATGTCTATTTGTCTTGGTCTTGGTGTTGTTGTAAAGCCACCTTTTGAATTTATCCTATTTCGACCGTAATTTTTCAAACCACTAAACAGATAACATGACGTAGTAATGAAAAATTTTAGTCAGCCCCTGGTCTATGTACAAAAATAATTAAAAAACTTTGTATTAAGTATAGATTCCTGACGCCCACCCTACAGGGGAAAACTGTTTTGTATAGAGATTGACTATGCATTTTTGACGATTGAATAAACTCTAAGCGACAGCCCTACGTGTTTAGCCTATTATCGCTCGCTCAGGGCTCCAGTCCGCTTACTTATATTGTTTTACTATGACATCGATATTCAATGTGCCTCTCACCATACGGTGATCGCTTCCTGTCTTAACAGAGTTCTTCGTCGACATGATAAAATCGATCTCGTTTTTGACTTTACCGTCCGGACTGATCCAGGTCCATTTGCGGCTTACGGGCTTCCTAAAGAAGGAGTTCATCATATAGAGGTTCTCCCTCTCCATGAAGTCTGCCAGCATCTGGCCTCTATCGTTCCGTTGCCCAAATCCAAATTGCCCCACTCTCAGCTCATCACCGCAGCGTTGCCCCAACTTTGCATTGAAATCCCCCATCACAACCGTGTAGTGGGTTCTATAGTTATGCATGGCTTTAGAGATCTCTTCATACATAGCCTCCACTTCGACATCGTTGTGTTTCGAGGTCGGAGCGTAGACCTGGATAACATTCAGCGAATATCGTTTCGATAATCTGAGTATCAGGTACGCTACCCTGCTCGAGACACTTCCGATGGTGATCACGTTGTTGACAAGGGATTTATGGACGATGAACCCGACACCACCAATGGACTGTTGGTCGCCCTCCCGGTGGTAAAGTAAGTTACCGGATTGCAGGGTTATCGAGTCCTCCCCCTCTCTTCGGACTTCAGATAACCCAATGATATCCCAATGTAACTTACTTATTGCCTCTTCCAACTCTACGAGCTTCGCGTCGAGCCTCAATGTGCGCGTGTTGTAGGTTGCCAGGTCGAGTCGTCGGTGTTGGTAGCCGGAGGCTACCTGGGGATTCTTAGCACCCATTTTTTACGGGGGAGGGTGGTTTGCCATAATCACCACGCTTGGCAGGTGGGTTGGCGATCGCAGTATGGCCTGTTGTAACCTGGAGACGCTGCTGCCCATCTCCTGATGGCAGTCGTTAATACCCACCAACCAATCCGCACTGGGCCCGCGTGGGTAATGACCCATTATCCTTATCCACCCATAAGGAAGGCCAGTGCCCCAGCAGTGAGGATATTTAATGGCTGATGATGATGACTATAGTCAGTGCTATAGATTACCCGATATGGGGATGGTTCGCAAGTAGAATCGCGCGTCGCAGCTAGTACTAGACACATTATGTGGTTTTCAATTAATTTTCTCGACAAAAATAGGGCCCTCCTTCATCTGTAGGATCTATCTAAGTATCTACAGGATTTGTAAAACACCAATAACTTCGCATGAGTAGATTACTAACATCATAAACAACAACGTTTGTTTTAAGGACTTATCCGAATAATCGTCTCTCCATACAAATGTCCAAACAGCTGATCGATTTTTGTTTTTATGAAAAGTAGGTATTTTTTTCGTCTTTTCGGAAAGTCGTAGAACAAAATGTTGTTCGTTGTTGTTGTTAGTGAGGTTGTTAATGTTTTACAAATATCAGCCTTGAAAGGGCTTCATTGCCTTTTCAAATCTTCTCCGCCCAAGTACCTACTCGCAACGGTAAATGTTTTATGTATAAATATGGGTAGGTATGTTTTTAATAATTAATTTATTATAGCTAAGTATATTTAAATTATATAGACGTAAACCACCCCAGAGTTCACAACAATGTACTGTACTATACCCATTAATCAAGGGTAACAGATGTTATGGCGCCGCCGTATCTCGGTAACGATTCGTTTTACACTCGGTTTACATTGGACGTGTAAACAGATGCCCCAGTGCCTACTAAAGAAACTCCTGGAACTTCTGGAAGGAATCTTTGCTGTTGGTTTTGTTGATTAGAGTAATTACTTACGTTAAAAAGGAACGCAAGATCGAAATGCTGTCACTAGAAAATACTGCTCATACAAGTACAGAAATAACTAACATGAATAAACTTAATTCATTCATCATCAGCCATTACAAGTCCCCATTGCTCTGGCACAGGCCTTCCATATAGATTGGTAAGGAGAATGGCCCTTGACCTTGACCTACCACGCGGACCCAAAGCGGATTGATGGGTAGCGCTACCGCGTAAAAAATACCCGTGGAGTTATATAAGAACATATATCTTTTTTTCTGGTTCATTAGCATCTTGCCGCTTTCAGTAGGTACCTTTCTTCAGAGAAACAAGCAACACGCTACCCACGCGGCTGCTATTTAGCACCCCGCATTTGGACGCAACGGAAGTGTGAAGTGAAAAGGGGTAAAAAATACCCGGTAGCGACCCTCTGAGTACCAAAATTTTTGTACTGTAGGTATATATTTAGAGAAAAATATGGATTTCCTGAAAAAGCAGAAAAGACGCGCGAACACGCGTCTATTTTATCTCAGAAGAAAATGTGCCGTTAGGTGTCCGTTGTAGAGATAAGTGTGAAATTGGTTTGTGAAATTTTAAATTGACGTTTCGACACTGCGCCATCGCCAGTATGAGTTGAGCCCGCCGGCCGGCATCAGGTTTAGAGTTCTGCGTTCGGCGTTCTCTGTAATGTATGCGGCAATGACGTTTTATTAATAGACACGTTACACTCGAATAAATTGCATTTTAAAATGGCGAATTTCGTACTAGACGTTAAAAGAAACCAAAAACAAGCACAAGTTGTCAAAATAAATTTATCTCTTCCTAACAACAGGCATTTCCGCATATCTATCTCTTTTTACCATAATAATGTTAGTCAGAGACATATATACACAAACCCCCACTGTCAAAAAGAGATAAACAGTTATTGCAAGCACTGTCTTATGTACCAGTTTTCTGTCTCTTTCATGCGTTCACAAAACTTTACAAGCTTACTCGCTCATGCATGTCGAACTGGCAACAGCGCAAAAGTCATCACTAATTATTTAACTTTTATTTTAAATTTATAATTTCAATAATTACGTATGAAATGAATCAATTTTCTTGTCTATTAAAGATCCGGCATAGTTTTTGCAACTTCTCTAAACACAGGAAGGCATTAAGTTTATTATTTGAGGCGTAATCGAAAAATTGTTGCAGCGCGTTGCCACGACAAGGGTCTGTGTGTGACTGATTAAACTTCGGGCAATTACCTTACTTTTTCGTCGCCACTTTTAAGTTCAGATAACGTATCTACATATAAAACATCATTGGTATGCGGTGTCTTAGAAACCTACATACACAAACTGAACGCGCGTTCTATCAGAGTCCCATTCTATTTTTTGTCAATAGCTGGTCATTTCTCTTTTTGTAGGTATATAATGATTTAACCTAATCATAATAATTCATTGAAACATTGAATTAACTTCCGGAAGTAATTATGTAAAATCTGTTTACATCGTCAAGTACCTAGCTTGGGAAGTAAAGTGAAGAATTCTCCATCATGTTCTCTCAATTTATTTATAGGATGCACCCAGTACTTTCTTTATTTCTTAGATTGTGCGAGGTGCAAGGCTCCACAGTAATAGAATTTCATCTTCTGAAAATGAACTATGAACGATGACCGCTCTTTGTCTGCTTAGGCTCTTACCAACTGTGAACGCAGAACGCGATAGCAGAACGCAGACCGCGGGGGCGATGTGTTCGGAGCCTTATCCTGAAAGAGATAGAGCGATTGTTTTTAATTACGAATACAGTTTGCCAAACTCATACTAAGGGTACTGGACCATACCAAGGACATAATTTTCGGCTAGAAAAAGCTCCACAGGCTGGGAATTGATAGGATGATACCTAACTAATGCACCATTTATAAATATGCATCCAATACTTGAGTCAATCCACTAAGCCAGTCCACTATGGCAATTAAATTCGTATCGAATCGTAATCCAATGTAGTGGATGTCTCTATTTAGGTACACGGTGTATCGGACTATTTTAGTGGATTGTCTCAAGTATATTGGCTTCGTGTAAGTAAACGCTGCTTATTACGCAATCTGTAATCGCCTATTGAAAAAGCATAAAATATATAAAAGCCACGTAAAATATGACCATACTTTTCGCTCAAATTAAAACTCCCGATCGAGTCCCAGAATAGCCTGTTTAAAGCTCGATGATTGAATCACGGCTGTGTTGATTGACTGCTTGATGCGACCTGAATGCCCGTGGGACGCAAAACAAATTTACCCAGTATCTTACCTCCTTAGGAAGATTTACCAATTTAGGCAACTTCTGAAAAATAAGCACATATTCACTGTGAAATAAATTAATTGTGTGTGATAGTACAGAACCTTATTTTAGATCGTTCTTACTTTGTAGTCATTAAACGGTGAATTAAGTAAACAGATGCCCCAGTGCCTATTAAAAAAACTCCTGGAACTTCTGGAAGGAATCATTGCTGTTGGTTTTGTTGATTAGAGTAATTACTTACGTTAAAAAGGAACGCAAGATCGAAATGCTGTCACTAGAAAATACTGCTCATACAAGTACAGAAATAACTAACATGAATAAACTTAATTCATTCATCATCAGCCATTACAAGTCCCCATTGCTCTGGCACAGGCCTTCCATATAGATTGGTAAGGAGAATGGCCCTTGACCTTGACCTACCACGCGGACCCAAAGCGGATTGATGGGTAGCGCTACCGGGTAAAAAATACCCGTGGAGTTATATAAGAACATATATCTTTTTTTCTGGTTCATTAGCATCTTGCCGCTTTCAGTAGGTACCTTTCTTCAGAGAAACAAGCAACACGCTACCCACGCGGCTGCTATTTAGCACCCCGCATTTGGACGCAACGGAAGTGTGAAGTGAAAAGGGGTAAAAAATACCCGGTAGCGACCCTCTGAGTACCAAAATTTTTGTACTGTAGGTATATATTTAGAGAAAAATATGGATTTCCTGAAAAAGCAGAAAAGACGCGCGAACACGCGTCTATTTTATCTCAGAAGAAAATGTGCCGTTAGGTGTCCGCTGTAGAGATAAGTGTGAAATTGTTTTGTGAAATTTTAAATTGACGTTTCGACACTGCGCCATCGCCAGTATGAGTTGAGCCCGCCGGCCGGCATCAGGTTCAGAGTTCTGCGTTCGGCGTTCTTTGTAATGTATGCGGTGTCTTAGAAACCTACATACACAAACTGAACGCGCGTTCTATCAGAGTCCCATTATTTTTTTTGTCAATAGCTGGTCATTTCTCTTTTTGTAGGTTTATAATGATTTAACCTAATCATATAATTCATTGAAACATTGAATTAACTTCCGGAAGTAATTATGTAAAATCTGTTTACATCGTCAAGTACCTAGCTTGGGAAGTAAAGTGAAGAATTCTCCATCATGTTCTCTCAATTTATTTATAGGATGCACCCAGTACTTTCTTTATTTCTTAGATTGTGCGAGGTGCAAGGCTCCACAGTAATAGAATTTCATCTTCTGAAAATGAACTATGAACGATGATCGCTCTTTGTCTGCTTAGGCTCTTACCAACTGTGAACGCAGAACGCGATAGCAGAACGCAGACCGCGGGGGCGATGTGTTCGGAGCCTTATCCTGAAAGAGATAGAGCGATTGTTTTTAATTACAAATACAGTTTGCCAAACTCATACTAAGGGCATACCAAGGACATAATTTTCGGCTAGAAAAAGCTCCACAGGCTGGGAATTCATAGGATGATACCTAACTGCAATGCACCATTTATAAATATGCATTCAATACTTGAGACAATCCACTAAGACAGTCCACTATGGCAATTAAATTCGTATCGAATCGTAATCCAATGTAGTGGATGTCTCTATTTAGGTACACGGTGTATCGGACTATTTTAGTGGATTGTCTCAAGTATATTGGCTTCGTGTAAGTAAACGCTGCTTATTACGCAATCTGTAATCGCCTATTGAAAAAGCATAAAATATATAAAAGCCACGTA
This sequence comes from Crambus lathoniellus, assembly GCA_949710035.1. NCBI lineage: Eukaryota > Metazoa > Arthropoda > Insecta > Lepidoptera > Crambidae > Crambus > Crambus lathoniellus. The sequence goes on from OX453301.1 coordinate 24,624,054, forward strand.
AAATATGACCATACTTTTCGCTCAAATTAAAACTCCCGATCGAGTCCCAGAATAGCCTGTTTAAAGCTCGATGATTGAATCACGGCTGTGTTGATTGACTGCTTGATGCGACCTGAATGCCCGTGGGACGCAAAACAAATTTACCCAGTATCTTACCTCCTTAGGAAGATTTACCAATTTAGGCAACTTCTGAAAAATAAGCACATATTCACTGTGAAATAAATTAATTGTGTGTGATACTACAGAACCTTATTTTAGATCATTCTTACTTTGTAGTCATTAAACGGTGAATTAAGTGAACAGTAATTGGAATAAACATAACTCTGAAAAATCAAAAGGCTTTAAGTAAGAAATAAAAAAAAGAAAACTCTACATCCAATCCTAAATTAGCCTGTTCTCGATGATTGAATCACGGCTGTGTTGATTGACTGCGTGATGCGACCAATAATACTGAATGCCCGTGGGAAACAAAACAAATTTACCCAGTACCGCTCCCTCGGAACATTGACAAGGCTAGGCAACTGCCGCAAAATAGTTATAGTAGATAACAAAATACGTAATTTGGTGTCGACCGAAATATTTTCTTCCAACACTAGTAAAATATTTTTTTTTTATGTATAGTTTATCTCCGTTTATATGTATATGTCGCAGCCAACTGGTTGAATCCGCCATTAAATTAAACGCCTAGGCCGATGATTTTTCTGTAAGCTATTTTATCTTCCCATAAGTTGACGGAGTCACAGAAAAAAATAACCACGAAATTTAAGACGATCGCTTCGCTATCACGTGTTCTTCAGGACTTCTGAGGGGTACATGCTGCCAACTTAACCATCCGCCGGATTCAACCATCCGCCTGCGACATATAGATAACTTGGTTATACATTGTAAACTTCAACTAACTAGTAAGCTCTTTATGATTTCTTATCAATTTTATGTATTCACAATGCAATTCGATTTTTTCCCATAAGTAAGCTCAATTACTTAGCTGTACGAAAACATAATTATTACTTTACCATAGTAACAAGTTCTATTCTCTTTGTGGATTACGATAACTAGAAACTTACTGGGACGAACGCCCCTGATACTGCTCAATCATTGCGAGTCATTATGAGTCCAATATCACGGTAATATTATCAAAAGGACATGTCCTACAAGATAAACGGGCTTTCGTAATGCCATTACCTACTGGGAAAAGTCGAGCAAATTGAGGAGACTACAGTCATAATAAAGAAAAGCCACTATTGAGTAATTTGTATACAAAGATGAAGGAAAAGAGGTTTTTTGGAAATAAATGCCTGGCAACTGTAATAGATCAATCTCCATATTTCGTGGTATTGTTTGGCCGTATCTTAGCAAACAGGTTGCCATCGCCCTTTTCAAGCGCGCCATTAAGAGGGCGCATACCCTACACTAGCGCCGCCAACGGGAAAAACTCGTAGTTTCAAATTAAATAACAAATTGTAACTTATCTCTTTGCAGTGCACTACCGATACTCTTTGTAGTTTTTTCTAGTGTTAAATTATCATTCCCAATGCTGTCGTTTATGTTTATGATAAACTTTATTGTTAAAAGTGGCCACTTTTTGCAATAAAACTTGCCATAACATATTTGGGAATGATAATAATTCATCGCTAGAAAAAACTACAAAGAGTATCCGGAGTGCAATGCAGAGAGATAATTTGCAATTTCGTTTTTATATTCTGATGGCAGCGCTAGTGGACCGACTGCGCTTTCTTAAGCATGTTTTTACTCGGGTGTTTACATTGCGAAGTGTGATATTATCAGCGTGGTCCTCTACCAAGGTCTAAGCTAGCTAGGTTTAACTCTGTATAGTACAGCTAGACAAGATTATTCTGTACCTACTGGCCTTCCACCCGCGGCTTCGCCCGCGTGGACTACACGACGTTATCCCGCGGGAATGTGATATTTTTCCGGGATGAAAAGTAGCCTATGTTATTTTCCAGCTCTCAAACTGTCCCCATACCAAAAATCACGTTCAAGCGAAGCCCCGTTTTGATGGATATAATGGTGTTTTTTGAATTTCGCCAAGTTGTCTTGCTAAATAGCTGTTCTCGATTCTTATGCTTCATTCAGAACCCCAAACAACGAAAAACTCTCGTAATCATTTATTAAACAAAACCATCTGTCAAAATTCTATCAATGATGTCAAAGTGCTGCTGTCAAAGATCTATTGATTATTAGTTCCTTACGATACGAGAACGATTACGAGAGTTTTTCAAGCTTGGGGTACATACAGTACCTACACAAAATGTGAAATGCTACTTCTAACCTCTGTTTTTTGTTCTGTGGACTTGCCCTTAAATGAGTGTCGTGTGTAGTTAACGATAATCATTATTTCATGCGACGTAATACTGACGTGTTTTTTCGGCAAGATGTATATTGCCGCTTTTTTAGCTTTGTTCGGACTGATGAGCTTTCGCGATGATAGCGAGTGTAAGTAATTACATTTCTCTTTTGGTTCTTGTGTAATACAAATGACATGATTTATATACGAATGATAAGGCCTGCTTTGATTAGTAAACGTAATACATTATTCAACACGACAGCAAAAGTTGCTTTGGTTCAAAAATGATGGAAGCCTTATTTACCTCTATATTTAGGGGATTAAAGACAACCTAATAATATCAATGAATCCAACGAAGACCAAAGTAATGACAAACGCACTAAGGGAAAACATAGAAATAGGACAAGATGTTATTGAGTATGTAGACGAATATATATATTTAGGACAGCTTATATCAATAAAAGATCAACACTCAAAAGAAATTGACAGACGAATAAGCAACACTTGGAAACGGTACTGGTCACTAAAAGAAATTGTTAAAAACGAAGCACTACCAATGTCAGTAAAAAGCAAACTTTATAACACATGCATTCTCCCATGTCTTACCTATGGGTGTCAAACATGGCCGGCTTCGAGCAAAATAAACCAAAAATTAATAGTTTGCCAACGCAACATGGAGCGAAGCATGCTTAACATAAGGTTGAATGAAGGACAGGTGGACGACTGCTAAAACTAGGAAAATAACTAAGGTGAGCGATGTTATACAAAATATAAGGAAACTCAAATGGAATTGGACTGGTCATATCATGAGAACCCTCAAAGGAAAATGGACGAAAGATGTCATAGAGTGGTATCCTAGAAATGGAAAAAGATTAAAGGGACGTCCGATCAAAAGATGGGAAGATGATCTACCAAAAGGATGGAGAAGGTCAGCTCGGGACAGAGTGGAGTGGAAGAAGCTAGGGGAGGCCTATGTCGAAGGACAACCTGACCAATAAAGAGGTTGCTGTTACATATATATTATGTTTAAGATTTAACTATGTATTTGTATTAGGTCAGTGAATAAAGGCTATTATTATTATATTATTATTATATTATAATAATACCAAACCTATACCTACTAGAAAATCAATCCAGTAAGTAATATGAAAGTCAAGAAATAAAATTTATTTATCTTAATGTGATTGTGAACCGAACCTTGGAACGTTTTTAAGAAGTTTTACTAGGTATAAGTAGGGTAAATTACTTGTCTCTAACTGCTCCTAGACGGGACTCGAATCCACAGTCTTTGGATACCCGGACCGCTGCCCATCTAGGTATCTGATCTACAGAGCCGTTAAACTCGTCACAATCAAAGTTGTTGTATGCAAGTTATTTCTAAGTACTAAATTAGTTTATAAAGATGTAGCGATTCTAGCGGCTTCTAGGCTTTGATTCAATAATCATAGAGAGAAAATGAAAGTTTTAATTAAATTTACCTCAGCGGAACTAACTCAAAAGTCTTAACGTTAAACTTACAAGCATTTATAATTCCATTAACTAAGAGGACTGAGATAAATTGCGAAGGGCTCACAAATTGAAGTTTGTTTTATTTTGTAATAAGTTCCTAAGCCCCGAGTAGCTATTTCAAACAAGAACATCTTCGCTTGTAGGGCACCACTCAATTTTCATCGTCTTCTCAGCAAATAGGTATATGAAGAGTTTCTAAGATTAAAGAGCTTTTGCGAATAATCTCTATGTTTTTGTAATGCATGTGAGGTTCATAAATATAATAAAATGAACCAAAAAGTTTGTTTGAATGCTCATACTACTGAAAATACATTTGAGCTCGTTAAGTTAAATTTTGGAGTAGGAAAACTTATACTTACTCTTAACTAAACTGATCAAGATAAAAATGCTCTTGAACAGACGGAAAGAGACGACTGGTAAGTAATGTTATTCGTGCGTCAGTCGAGCAACAGTCGCTGTCACTTTATCCCATAAAACTAAGGCGCTGCGCAAACGTAGACACTTTTGTGTCTTGTGTGGAATAACAGTCACCAGAGACATAATTATAAAGTCAGTCCTTCCTACGCAGACGTAGACACTTTTTGTTTCCAGTTACTTTCACTGATTTCATACAAACGTAGACACTTTAGGGTCACACATACAGACGTTTCGTAAATAGTAGGAACAATTCTTTAGTTTCGAAAAATACCACGGGGTCAGATATGTTTGTTAAATTCAATGTAGACGGATGATTCAAAAATATAGAAATTTGACATGATGCGACTTGGAAGACGAGTGTGGCTTAAGGGCAGGATCTTCTAAAAACTCTGTCTTTGTCTTTTTCTTTATGTGTAAAGAGTAATGAAAATAACCTCACTTTTTCATTTTTTCAATGTTTTTGTTGTTTAAGTGAATTTATGCTCAAAAGAGCATAAATTCACTTTTTGAAAAAGTAGCCTGAGAATATTCTACTATATGTCATCACCTATTTTTCTGTATATTATTCGTGAATTAGAGATTAATAATCTAAGTATAAAACCAAAAAAATATAAAAATAAAGAAAATTTTCTTTGCTTTTGATTTTTTTTAAGTCGAGTTAAGATACAAATATCGTTTTTCTAGCCACAAAATAATCAAGATCGTTTATTAAGCTTCAACATATATTTTTATCTACTCAAAATAAAGAATATTTGATTGTTTACTTTTGAATTAAAAATTTGTTGTTTTTGATAATTTGGAAGATCGTGCCCTTAAGTCACATGCGTACTATGCGATTATTATAAGAATAGGACTGTCAAACGGCATTCTTCATCTTTGTTCCTTTCCTTGCACATCCTACACCCTGAAGTGGAAGCGAAACGCAAACAAATATGGCCGTTTTGACAGTCCTATTCTTATAATAATCGCATAGTACACATTATCATGAGCAAATTAAAAATGGAGCTCCGGATAGGCGTCCGCCGCGCTGCTGACGCTCCCGCCACATGAATCTCCCGCTTTGCAAAAACCTACGCTTGTTCGTGTTGTTTGGTCAAAGCTTAAATTTATGCATAACTTGCACTTTATCTACAAAGGTCAGACATTAGGTGAAGTAACATTATTTCCGGTTTAATCACATTTCGAACTCTGACCTTATTAACGGAAGTGGATAAATTCAAACCAAAATAAGGTTTCTTTGTTTCCCCATATTATTATGTACTATGGTATTATGTTAAGATTAAGAGCATAATGCTATTTCAATTTCTTTCGGACAATTTTGCCACATAAGTACTTAAATATAAATTGATATCAGATTATGTGGCTAAAACTAACACCGTGTTTGCTCAATCGCCTATAATATTATAATTATTGGCTTCCAAGAACAAAATGTAGCACGAAATTGCAATCAAAGTTTTAAAAAACCTTCAAATTCGATGAACAAAAGAGTTAAAGATATTAATGAAGGTATCTCATTTAACAAAATGTTTTCACGGAGAATTCTCGTGAAAGTTGTCCCATAATAAAGGGTTACGCTTTTTAAACGAGTGGTTCGTTAAAGGGTTAATTGTTACATTGATTAGTAAAATTACTTCATTGGGAAAACGTTGGGAAATATCGACCTTTGAATATTAAAAAACAATCTTCCTAGTAAAAGTCATAGAATACAACTAGTGAATGCAAAATTATTGCAATGTTATTTATACTGTATGTTGTTTAGGTTCAGACTTGGCAGAGTGATAAAACAGATTTTTGGCCAAAATCAGGACTTTATAATTTAGACACACTGTTTTGAATCTCCACCCAGACACACACAAGACCTCCGAACACCTCTTAAGTAGGATAACTCCCAGGAAACCAGCACCCTGGTAGAATACCATCCACCGATGGTATTCTACGTGTAATAACAATCACAATTAGAAGCACCTATTGAAGGAAAAAACCATCCACAACGTTTCAATGACACAATCTCACCATATCGATAGACGATAAATTAGGCAGGTACCATCACGCATTTATATTATAGTTTCTTATTCGTTTACTCTGTGTTGGTTGATCCTTTGGAAAATCTGAAGGCAACATGCTAATATTGAATCGTTGAAACAGAAAAAAAGCTCGAAGTTAATCGAATATTTTCTTTCTACCTCGTTTTTTATGCGTATTGCCGAAGGAACTCCGAAAAGAGCTTCTAATGAGGTAACATAATTTAGCCGGGTTCCATCTCACGCAAGCCGCGTTAGACATCGCATGTTCATTTTTTCATGCCGTTTCAGGCAGTAAATTAAGAACAAAGAGGCCTACTGTAATTGATGATGGTTGCTTCTTTTCACTGTTTGGAGATCTGAAGTTTCGGAAAGTTTGAGTGTCTATATAAGTACTAGTATGAACTTAACTTCACACTTATTAGGTTAGTCTGTTTTAATCGTTTGAGTTAGGCCAAGTGGCTACACTTCATTTCATTGCGCATAAACATAGCGCATATTGTCTGTCGTATTAAACTTTAGCAGTGTGCAGCCATTACCTATGCTTTTCCGTCTTCATCTTTTTCGATAAAACATAGTCCAAATCTAAACCCGTGTCCTAAGTCTATCCATTTTATCTACCTATTAAAAAAAATAGGAATGAGAAAAGGACAATTTATTTGCACCTCCTCTGACTAGTTAGAAAGTAAATAAAAACCTTTCTAAATACCTCCGTTATTCTCATATTTCAGGAAGAGCGTCAGCGCACCGGTCGATACATAGCGATCCTTGTGGGCATATGCCTTTTTCTGCTGGCGATGTACCACGCGTGGGTGCGACGCATCCCAATAGTGGCCAGCCTGGTGGTCCCGGCGCTGATCATGTTCGTCTACGTGGCCTGGGTGCTGTACACTGCTTCCAGGGACAAACATAGGGTATGTTTCTCTCACATTCCAAGAATAGCGTCAACGCATCGGGCCGTACATATAGCTATCCTGGTGGGCATATCTCTGTTCCTGCTGGCGATGAGTATGGTTCCTCTCTCATTTCAGGAAGAGCGTCAAGTTACTTGCAGTGCTGTGCTGTGTACATAGCGGTTCTGATCGGCATTGCTTTGTCCTTTACGTCAAACAAAGGGTTATTCCGAAAAAAAAAAAATCCATACTTAAATTTTAAACTAGTACAAATATTTCAGGGGATGTATGTCCAATCCAGTAATACGAACAACTTTACTATGTAGCCAGAAAAATAAACATCAGCTGTTTCATAGAAAATTACAAAATCGACATGGCCACAATGTACGGAACAGCTAAATTGTGGATTGAAGTACCTACTAATTAACAGCGGCTTCACATTAGGTCGAAGCGCGACAGCCGACCATAAGAGAACTCATCCTTTTTTTAAATTAAGGGTGTGTTTTGAGGTTTGAGGTATGTTCCCTAAACTGTAGGTATAACACTAATCTTTCAATACCTATTAATGCACAATCAATAGCACATTAATGCTACTGTTGCACTGCTAACAACATTGTACGTATCTATTATGTATGCCAAGTATGGCGTGTGTTCTCCCAAGTGAGAACGGAGTTCAGTGTGCAATCCAATCTAATAGGTAAATATTGAGATATGGCCTTGTTCGAATCACAAATGATTACTACCTAATTTAATAAGGGTTTAACAAAAATGCCTAATCACAGATTTTACAAATCCATAGGTAAGTATCTAAATAACGGAGCTAATACACTGAGTATAGCGCCATCTAACCGCCTCTGTGGTCTAGTGGTTCACACCACCGATTTCAGACCAAGAGGTCCCTGGTTCGATTCCCAGTGGGGGTACCGGTTTGGTTGGTGGTAGGACTTGTTCTTAGTCCTGGACAGTCGGCCTGAGGGGGAACTTGGTGGTACAGTTAGGAAAGCTCTGTGTCGGGACAGGAGTCGCTCGGCGCACAGCAATCGGGAGAGTGGGATGGCCATGGCGGTGGCGTCCCCGCAACACCCTGAGGTGCAGCCTCCAGAGGCGCAGCGCCCAGAAGTTCGCCGTTCGGAGAGGCGTCGCAAGGATGTGGCGTCGTAGGTAGGGGGGCCGGGCGGCGGAGCTGGGAACTCTGTCGTCCACCAAAGCCCTCGTGGTGAAGGAGCGCGCCTGTTGTTCCCGGCGCGCTACACCGGAGGCGGGACGTTCTGTCGTCCCAATGGTTGGAGCGTCACCACCATTGGGACGACGGACGTCGTCCCAATGGTCGCTGACACGGGGACGACACCACGGACGCTGACACGGGGCGAAAGGCGCGGCGACTACTACTCTGATACTACCCGTAGCCTCCGTCCGCGCGAGGAAGGAACAACCCGGGGGTTTTTAGTGGGTTCGAGCCCCACATAACCCTTTCGTCTCCCCAGGCGGGGGGGTATGCGAAGGCATTTTCCCCCAAGAGAAAAATAAATAAATAAAAAGGACTTGTTCTTAGTCCACCTGGCTAGCTACCACCATCTTATCTAAGTCTGACGCCATAACAATAATGTTTTCAGTATTATTGTGTTCCGGCAGTAAGAGGTAAGATAGCCAGTTCCTCAGTGAGTGAGGATTCCGGGAGTAGTGCGCTTCCACCTTGAGCCTTATCACCTCTTAACATCAGGTGTGATGAAGGATAAGTGCTAACCCGTTGTGGATAAAAAAAACTCACGTACAATATTACTAACATTGTTTGGCAGTTTGCAGTAAGGCCCGATCATTTCAGGTTACGTTAATGTTTTTGGGATATTTATGAAATCAAAATAATCCTATGTAGGTTGGCGAAATGAGTTCACATTTAATTTGGATATTCATCAAGCCTTGTCATAACATAATTATAATTTTATAACATCAAAGCACTGTCTGTTGAATCACACATTCATGAAATGGATGTTCAAAATATGCTATTGTATTTTTAAACGTCAAACAATGCTACTAATGTGAAGGGTTTTCACATGGAAAAAGAAACAGTTAATAGTAAAAGCAAGGAAAAAATTGTGATAGAAAAAACCACCAGACCTGCCAGTAGCTACGACGCACCGTTTACGAGATATTCTCAATTTTATAAACTTCATTTTTTGAAAATTTTACACGTCCTGGCCCCATTCAAAATCAGTTGTTTTTTTTTAAAGTACTGCACCCATTGCTACACTCCAACCCCCGCGGTTGTAGTAACTACACACTCATGTAAACAAAGTCCGATTTGCGGTACACCATTCACTGCTCAACCTCCTTAGGACCCGGGTTTTTTTATATGGTCCATTTTTTATGTAAGCAAAGCACTTAAGAGCGCGCTATCGCACTCCCGAACATCTGGTTATACTTAAGAGGTCTTTGGTTACATTAATGAGTAGCTGATTAGCAAAAGCAATAAAGTTAAGCTAATGGACAGTTTTACGACATGTTTTGTTTTTGTAATCGTCGTTCAAACTCCACCTTTGTGTAAACAAATGACAATAGTGCGGTCCGTTCGAAATATATTTTTTTTACATAGTTATCACTGAAATAACATATAAAAAGTACCTATATATATTTAGAATCTACATGAAAAAACCTATCGAATAAGAATATAATAAAAGGAAAAACAATGTTTTTGTTTTTTTTGAAATTTTAGGTCAATGTGGGGAAGTCCGTCTAGGAGGTAAGTCCGTCTAGCGCCAATAACTTCCATTTTTGAATGACTAGCTTCTTATGCCTCGGTCGGTAAAACAGTATTACGGAGCGAGTTCGAACTGAGAATCATAGACGTCGCTAACATCATTAGGTTGAAAGAAATTGGTAGGCCATTTTTTTTCGCGTTTTGTACTTGAAGCTAGAGTGTAACGTCTCTTCAAAAAACTAAAAAAAAAGTAGAAAATCAATGGAGTTCTTGGAATTTCTTTGATTACGCAAGTCATTTAGTGATCCATATACTTATTTCTGGTGATGAATTCATTTATATTGCTTGAGTTTCGTAATTATTACCTGCAACAAATTTCTAACCACAAAATGTAAAAGTTGGGAAGTCCGTCTGGCATACGTAAGGCAAGTCCGTCATATGACGGTCTTGCCTCAATTGCAGATATTGTCAACCTTTTCAGCTGCACGTATTTTACCTGCACGATAAAGCCGTGATATAGTTATATCCCTAGGGATATAATTATGTACCGTAAGATAGTAATGAATCGCTTTCGTATATCTACCTTACTAGGAATATAAAAATTGAATTAGAAATAAAGATTTATGTTTTACTTTTTTTCTTCTTTATCTGTTTTCATCTGCGATCAGTCGTTATAGACTATGAGCAAATTTGATGAATTTTGATCAATTTGATGATGTTTTACTTAGTATTTTATTTTACAAAAAAGGAAATTGGCTACATACAGTTTTATTAAAAATGTTTGCAACCACTGTCACCAAAGATATGCCGGACTTGCCTTAAAATAAAATAAAATCAATTATCTTTGAAATGTAAACCTTATAGACAAATACATAAATCACACATTTCAACGCTAGTTTTACGTCACTGCTAGAAACTGTTTTCATACATATTGCCTCACAAGTTATGGATATAGTGCTAGTAGACGGACTTACCCTAAACTGCACGGGAAGTCCGTCTACACGCCGTGTTTTAAAAAATAGCATATAAATCTAAAGATAATTGCAATTTATACTATTTTAAGACCAATATAGGTAAATAAATATATTACCTATAATTTCCGACGACGCAAGTCACTTTAGAAAGCGTATCTCGATTCAATAAGTTCAGTTGAACTTAAATTTTAGAAAAGTATGCCGGACTTCCCCACATTGACCTTACTTCCGTTTTGAAAAAAAATCAAAATTCAATTTTTTTTATTTATTTTTTCTTCCGGATCACAAATTATAGTTTATTTTTACAGTACGACGAGTTTATCTCTCTTTTGAACATCGAAAACCGCATTCAAAAAATAAAAATACTGCAATAGTTAAGCCGTCATGGGTCCCAAAGAGGTTTCAAAACGTTAGAATGCATCGTAATTGCATGACTGGTCATTTTACATGGCCGCACGAACCAATTTAAAAATCTCATTTTTACCAAGAAAATTGTATTTCCTCGAATTTCGTGAGAAAAGTTTTATACAAGCTTTGTACTGGAAGCTACTGTTAACTATGCAGAGTGCTACAAAAAAGGTGGTCTGCTTTATGTGCTTTATAAAGGCTGTTCGACTTAACAGCCGCGGTTGTGGTGGCCTGACACACGTAACACTCGTGTAAACAAATTCCGATAAATTTTTCGGTACACCGTCACCGCTCATTGGCGCACGCGGTCCGATACATGCTGTGACAGACAGACACGACGGTGTTTATTAAACCGTGTGGGCTAGGCTTAAGCTTGTGATTTTTTAATGTTATTTGATAGATACACCTTTATCCTACTGAATATATTTAGTTCCGTTGTTTGTTTTAAAATTTTGTTTGCTTTCATTCAAATCAAAAATCAATTATTGTTAAAAGTAGAGGATTGTTAGTAGGAATCACAGTCTCCACTGAGAGCGATTCGAAGAAAAACCGCAAAACCCCACTTTTGGGTTAGCTTCCCTACCAAGTAGTAATGGGTTTTTATCCGGATAAATACTCAAAATGGATAAATACTCATAAATATCCATTTTTACTCGAGTATTTATCCAAAAAGGCGGATAAATACTCTTTGAACATTTTTATTTCTATTCAACGTAAATTTTGAAATTAGAATGTAGGTAAGTAATTAGTATTTTTGATAAAATATGTGTTTCTGCGTTTTTAAATTACAAATAATTAATATTTATATTTATATTTTTTGTTCTTGCATTCACAATGCAATTTTTATTATTGAAACATCGAAAATAAAGGACACTATGAATAACAAAGTTATTTTTCGCGGGTTAATAAAATATTGGTATACCCGACTCTATTACGACAAGATTTTGGTACTTTGGTTTTGGATTTTGGTACTATTTTGACCAGAAAAGCTGTTTTCTGGTAGGTGCTTGAAGAAACTACTCCTCCCTAACTACTCAAGAGGGGATTACCAAGGACGAGTTTTGCATTAGAAGAATACTTTCGTTATTGCAAAATGCAAAACATAAACAAAATAGCCCCAACTTTTACCACACTAGTTCCATAATATTCTCAAATTTTTATTGAACTTTTTTACTTTTAGACAATCTTAGTCATCAAGTTCAATCTTCATCCTAAGGTGCAAAGCAGAACCCTTGGGAGTAGCGATGGGCAGTGGATAAATACTCAAAGAGTAAATACTCGGATATTTATCGAAAATTAATAAATACTCGTCTTTATCCGTGTTTATCTGATATTTACTCAAAATCACGGATAAATATCTTTTTAGCTGTATCCACGCACAACTTTTGTTTTGCTGGACTAGATTTGACAAATGTGGGCCGCTTTTTATGGAACTCGGGTTTTGGAACTATTTTGACAAGAAAACAGCAACCCAATGTCAAAAATATTTAAAAATCCAAGAAGGCAGCCAAATTCTTTGTTTGTGGGCTGATTTTGATGAAACTCGACATTTTGTCATTTTTGACATTGCGTTGCTGTTTTCTTGTCAAAATAGTACCTAAAACGAGTTTCATCAAAATCAGCCCACTAACAAAAAAGTTGGCCGCTAGCTTGGATTATTTAATATTTTTAACATTGCGTTGCTGTTTTCTTGTCAAAATAGTTCCAAAACCCGAGTTCCATAAAAAGCGGCCCACATTCGTCAAATCTAGTCCAGCAAAACAAAAGTTGTGCGTGGATACAGCTAAAAAGATATTTATCCATGATTTTGAGTAAATATCAGATAAAAACGGATAAAAACGAGTATTTATTCATCTATATATATAAAATTCAAAGTCCTGACTGACTGACTGACTGACTGACTGACTGAGATATCAACGCACAGCCCAAACCGCTGAACCTAGAGACTTCAAATTTTGCACATAGATACGTTATACAGTGTAGGCATCCACTAAGAAAGGGTTTTTGGAAATTCCACCCCTAAGGGGGTGAAATAGGGGATAAATGTTTGTATGAAAGTCCGTCAGTTTTGAAGTTATGATCTTCAAATTTTGTATTTAGACTGGCAATTGAAAATTAATATTTACCTGTGTCAGCGTTTTTGACAATTCCAGCCCCGAAGGGGTGAAAAGGGGGATGAAATGTTGTATCTGGAAAGTCCTTCATTTAATTTATTATTTAGGCTCGGAAAGTAAAACAAAAAAGCAAACACATATTTCGTATTTTTTCGAAAATCAACCCCTTAGAGGTTAAATGGGATAAATAAACCTAAAAATCGATATGGATGTCGTTATTGAGGTTTTATGGGATGACGATTGCAAAAATGGCATTTATTTTGATGTTTAACACGCTGAACATGATTCAACCCCTAAAAGGTTGAAATAGGGGTGAAATTTTGAATGAAAAATCAGGGGTAAAATAGACATTTCATTTTGAAACTTTGTAGGCTTACTTCTTAAAACAAATAGACAACCCATTTCGTAGTTTTCCGATAATCAAACCCAGGGGGTAAATAGGGTATAGAAACCTAAATCATCTTAAGTACCCTAAAAGTTCTTGGTACCTAACAAGTCCTTGATACCTAAGCAAATCAGAACTAACGTTTTGATTGTGAAACAGACACGTATTATTTACTAGCTTCCGCCCGCGACTTCGTCCGCGTGGACATTCGAGAAAATACTTGGGGGACCTATAACCAGGATAAAAAGTATTCTTTGTTTCCGATCAGCCGTTTTTACGTGATTAGGCGGGTCCTCCCTCACCAAGTGAGCAGCCTCGTGCGAGGCCCGCCGCACGTGGCAAACGTTCTGCCTCGCACGAGGCTGCTCGCTTGGTGAGGGAGGACCCGCCTAATCACGTAAAAACGGCTGATCGGGTTTTCATGAAATTAAAACAAAGAATACTTTTTATCCTGGTTATTGGTCCCCTAAGTATTTTCTCGAATGTCCACGCGGACGAAGTCGCGGGCGGAAGCTAGTTTTCGATAAATATCCGAGTATTTACTCTTTGAGTATTTATCCACTGCCCATCACTACTCCCAAGGGTTCTGCTTTGCACCTTAGGATGAAGATTGAACTTGATGACTAAGATTGTCTAAAAGTAAAAAAGTTCAATAAAAATTTGAGAATATTATGGAACTAGTGTGGTAAAAGTTGGGGCTATTTTGTTTATGTTTTGCATTTTGCATTAACGAAAGTATTCTTCTAATGCAAAACTCGTCCTTGGTAATCCCCTCTGAGTAGTTAGGGAGGAGTAGTTTCTTCAAGCACCTACCTATAAAATTTATCTAAGAACATTGGACTTTAAATTGTATTCTTTAGTAAAGTACCTATCTATTCCACAACAACGGAAATTTTATACGTTACTATTCTAGCCACAACCTCGTTTTAGTCTTCTCCTTGAATTCATGGCTCATTAATTGAAATTGCGCATCTAATAAAACACTGCCCATTAGGCTGTATCTCCACTCAAAGCGGAGCGGAGTTGTGGAGCGTTGAGCGAGTTAAAAATCTGCCAGAATTACATAAAATCCTGGACACTGAAGAGGAGCTGGGGTTTTATGAAATCCTATTGGTAGATTTTTAACGAGCTCACCGCTCCGCCTTAGCAGACATGGCCAAGCAAGGGCGTAGACGAAGTATATCAGGAAACTATGAATTTCAATTTTGAACCTCTAGAGGGGCAGCTGCACCACCCCTTAGCGACGCCCTTGTCTCGAGGCAGCCTAAAGAAGATCGGATCACAACTCAAACGGATCTAATACAGAAAAGGCAGACGCTTGTCGAGCATCGCAGGCCATTTCACAAACAAATTTGTGCTATCAATCCAACTCATGTTAGTTAATAATTCTTATATTTTTTAAAATTAATTGTGTTTGGTCTTAATTTTCTTCTTAACCGTATCACTCAAACAACATGGAAAAATTTCCGTGTTCCTTTCAGAGTGGTCGTGGTCTAGAGCCGATGTAGCTTAGGTACTTTGTCTTATTCTGCCATTTCTCCTTATTGGTGGTCAATCTGGTGCATTCATGAAGAGGTCCACCCACCAGTGTCTTTATTTAGTCACCCCATCGCTTCGGTGATTCAACCAGGTCTAGTGCCTTCCACTCTGCCCCGGACAACGAGATGTTCTATGGAAGAAGACGACTAGACGTTCTATTGATTTCAAAAAATGTTATAAAATACAGCGCCCAACAGTTTTCATAGTACATACATACCCAATGAAAAAACCAGTGAATTTTGTTGTTGCGAACACTCAACCTTTTATTCATTCCACGCCGTGTCTGCAGGCCAGACTAAACTGAACAGAATTTTAATTGAAAAGTTAGTATTTTCATTGAACGTTAAAATAACGACCAACAATAATTTTACTCTGTGAACTTTACTTCAGTCTATCGAAGCCCAATTGTTCAGTGAACTAAGTTATAAAAGGGTACTTTAATGTTTTTATTGGAAACTTGTTCTTCAAACTAGAGCATGGCAATATAAAATATTCTTGAATTTATTTGTAGGACTAATACGAGAGTTTCCTAAACGGTATTGAATTTCGTAGACTATTCATGATATTTTGACTGATCAAAGGCCACTTAGTTAAGTTTGTCAAGAAATCGTTAGTTATTCCCGTGAAAGCTGTGTCGATATGAAACTAAAGTTAAATGTAGGTAAGTATCTAATGATACTCAAACAGTAGTTACCATGTTTTTTATTCGTTTTGAATATATGAGTATTCGACGTTGTTTGTATTTAATTACGCTGGAAAAGGCAAAAAACTCGCAAAAATAAAATGATTCAGTCAATAAATTGTTCCAGATTTTCACGGGTTTCGCTATGAATCATGTTCAAATAAAAATATCCTTCTTTAAAAACCTAAAGCAAACAAAAGATCTTTCAAAAGCTGTCAGGGGCCAATTGATCGATACGTACCAAGACAGGTGTTTAGCAAATTTCAAATATTCAGTTAGAACGCTTAGTGAATATCGTGATCCGTTTACAACATGCGAGCTTTAGCAGACATTATGAAGGCAGAAGCGTGTGCGAACGACTGTGTTTATTTGTTTTACGTTGCGTACGCGTATTGTTTATAAAATTAAATTATCAAGCTGGCTTCCCAGGTGCAAAGTCAAGAGCGCCATTATTTTTTTGTTTGTTTGGGTTAGAACTTTTTATGAACGCGGGAGAAGTGAATAATTCAATTGGAGTAAGTATTATAACTTTTAGAAATTGCTTGCTCTGTAGGTATGCTTGTTTAGTGAATAAATAATTGACTCAACGACGTGAGTAACTAGAAGAGTTTATAGGTCATCATTTTTACAATAGGTTTTTTAAACTAATAAATATGTAGATTTTGAATAAAAACAAGTACAAATTATTATTACTTTTTTGCATTCACAATGCAATTTTCACTACTGAAAATATTCTTTGGTACAGTTGAATATTCTTTGTAAAGTAGTGTAAGAAGTGGTTCATTTTCAATGACTTTCAACAAATCTTTCAATGTCATTCCAGAACCATCCGGATTTTAATGGCAGTCGAAGCAAGGCGTGGTGCATCGATTCAGCATGCCTCCACGGAACATTGGTTGAAATTCAGAACTCATTATTACTACTTTCCGGTGAACACTATGTTCCTCGTATAAGTAATACTCGAAAGTTATTTTAGGAGAACATGCTTTAATTGCATTATTGAAGAAGATATGCTTCATTTAACTAGGTTGTAACTAGGTATTATGAAAAACGGGATATTTGAATGAAATCATGGCGTGTGCAACTTCGCCGAAATATCGGGGACTCGACACTTCGATCTCGACAACAAATTTAAACATGATAAAAAATCCGTTTTTTCACGTTTATACTTAGTGAAATTGACTATGAAAGTTTCTAATCTTATTTATGGGCATTTCTACGGAGACGACCGATTGACCTACTGGAGCGAAAAAAGTACCTTTAAAATTGAATTAGGTACTTGAAAAAAATCACACATATTTATAGGACTCTTGACCTGATGGAGAGCATATCTAGAAGACCGCCAGGTTTTACATATCTCCTCAAAAAAATCAGGAAGTTCAAAAACGGGCAGAATTTCGCTTAAAATAGAGTGTCTGGTTTCCAGAATTTACTCGTTATTGTTTCATAACTTTTCAAACAATAACTTGCTCATTATAATTCTCACATTCACAGAATAAGGATACACAATAAAGCCATATACGTTATTATATTTATTGTACATCCTTGGGTTTTCATACAGTAACGTATTTAAATTTTGTCCGAGGGGTGTGCCTCAATTCGGTGAAATTTACTTTTGTTTACCTATATCACTAACTAAGCGCAGTACGAACGCACACTACTGATTCTCGCCACCTGGGGGTTACGCCCGAGCGGCCGAGGTGTGTGGATGGGGGTCCTGTCGCATTGAGGAGCATTTTTCGAAGGTTCGAAATCTTTCGGTGTTTTTGGGGTCGGGTCATTTCTCAAATCGGTGTGCGACATAATTTTTTTTATGAAATATTTAATGAGAATTGTGGTAAATTAATTGAATGTTTAACTGATATCTGCCAGTATGTTTTATACAAATAGTTGTAATTTATAATATTTTCGATCAATTTGCCGAATTGTAATATTTTCTCAATTCCATGGAAAATAGGGCATCGAATTTAGAAAACTTACTAACCGACCGAATTGAGATTTCACATATTATGAATTCATTGCCTCTTGTTGCACGTGAAGATGCAGTGGAGTAAGGTTAAGCATTACCTCCAGCGCTGCAATTGGAGCAGTGTTCATGCAGCCAATGAGAGCACAGCAGGCCTGTCGTAGAAGACTCTGCATTTGTTTGCTCCTACAGTCTGAGCAGCTTTTTGCCACCACACTATGCTTGTGTACCCATTGTTAGGATGGTGACATCAGCGTAACCTATGGTGTAAAAGTGACTTGAGTTAAGGAGCAAGAGCAGGTCGTCTACTACCAGGTTCCATATCAGTGGAGAGAGGACGCCTCCCTGGGGGCCTCCTCTTGCCACATGCGTCCTTTGGTTTCCATCACCGGATACCTGTATCAGTCTGTTGCAAAGCATGTTGACAATGCATTTGTTGACATCTCTCCTTACCAGCGCTTTCTCAATGCTGCTGATGGTAGTCTTATTAACGGCCTCATTAATTTCGAGAAACGCACCAAGGCATATTAGTTTGTTTTGAATCTTACTGACGAGTTCATTGAGTGCCAATTCTGTGGATTTGCCAGCACTGTAGGCGTGCTGGTGCTTATGTAAAGGATGTACAGATTGTATTGTATCTCGTAAAAACCATTCACATACCCTTTCCATGGTCTTCAGCAGGAAGGAGGAAAGGCTAAGGGGTTGGAAAGTTTTCAGGTTCGTGTAGTCGGATTTACCAGGTTTTGGTATGAATACTACCCTGACTTCCCTCCAGGGGTGTGGGATGTAGCCATGCGCCAGGCAGGCTTGAAAAAGATGGGTAATGACCGCAACGAGTTGCTGATCCCCCTATTGTAGAAAGGCAGGAAAGATGTTTTCCGTCCCTGTTTACTTAAAAGGCGAGAAACTGTTTATTGCGCATCTTACCTTTTCTTTGTTATCACCCTTTTAGCGAAAGACCAGAAGTCATCTGTTGTGTGACTGGTTACGTCCTGCCACTCGATATGCTGTAGTAGAGGCTGGCAGTTTGGGAAGTGAGTTTGTAGGAGAACGGCATTCGTCTCCTCGTGATCCAAAGTCATAGAGCTATCAGGTTTACGCAGGTTGCCCAGTAGGCCAGAACCCTGATTCGATATTACTTTAATTACCCGGTTTGCTTGTTTTGTGTAGTTTATCCGGCTGGTGCCTTGCCATTATCACGTAGATCCTTTTACTATTAAAATTTGGTTATGTATTAATAGGGTAGAACAATGCAAAAACAATAAAATTATGGATAGAGACTGCAAGTGAATGGTGAGCCACACTAATAAGAGGTGGTTTTATCCATGAATTTATCCCTGATGCTACATAACAAGCCATGGAACGTTCTGAAAGATATCTTTGTTAGGAAACAAATTAAATAATTTTGTATTGAAATGGATAGGACTGCGATTTAGATTCTTCGTAACTTATAAAAATTCTTTTTAAATTAAAATTAAGACTAATTCTTAGTTCTCTATTGAAAAATTATACATGTTGATTTGAATTTTTGTTTTTATTATTTACATTTCAATTTAAGATAGAAACATTAAAGATAGACCATCTAATAAACTAATAGACCAGCAGTCAGTTAACAAAACGTTTATGGTATTTATTATTTTGATCATTCAAATCCATTCTTTCTGTAATAGGTACATCAATTCTAAATTCGATGGGCGATTTTGAAACTCGGTGGTTTATTTTCTCAATTCGGTGCATTCTCAATTAGGTGCTTCACTTTTCTCATAAACCACTTCTCAATATTTAGTCCCATTGTTATTTTTAGATTCAGGATGGAATAAACTTATTTTTTTATTATTTAAACTACTTAAAAAACCAAATATTAAATCAAGCACCGAATTGAGAAAAAAAGAACCCTTTTGTAGAAATGCTCTTATGCTTAATTTACATTAGCATTATGATTGCTTACACATTTTAGTACCTATATTTCAATCATAGGTTTAAGAAAATTGATGATTCACATTAATAAATTAATTTCTTTTCTTAATCCTGTGGAGTTACGACGATAGAAAATATTTCGTTAAAAAGCTAAATAACTGAACCAAATGTGTCTACTTGTAATAGTCGAAAATACATCCCGCTTAACGATGGGACTAAGAAAACAGCTGTTATTAAGGCACCTACAATTTAAATTGCTCAATTCCTGTCAATACCCGTCAAATATGATCAAGTTATTTAGGGCGATGGCAACATGTGGCAGTCCACTGCTATTTAATATGGATAGCTAATATGACATATGAAGCAACTTTAAAAACTAGACAATACAAGTAACCTCCACTCCAGCGCCCCCGCTGCGCCGGCCTGTCCCTCTCACGAAAACGAGATATAAAGAATATTGACCAAAAATTTCCCAACCGATTCGCAAACGCGACATTGAGAAATGTGGAATATATAAAGCCATTTGAAACAATATTCTCGAAAAAATACCGTAATTGGTTGTGATTGCTCCACTTAATTGCTATTAAATGCCCGTGTAAGCGCACCTTTAGGCAGGTACCACTTAAGTTGTTTTTTTTATCCACAACAATCATAGCGCACAACCATAAATAATTGTTACTAGAACTAGTTGACAAAAAACTGTCAACTAATTATATTAGTAACAATTTGTGGTTTTGTAGGAAAATTTTTCTCGCTAACCAGATTTTGGTAACAACTTGATGCAAACTACTATCTGGCCGCAGTTTAAGCTAATAGCATTTGGAGCTGAACACCAATTGGAATTTGTAACAGCTGTTCAAAATCGGGGCGAATTGAAGGGAGGAACGTTTTATTAGAATATCTATTCGCAAATTGCTATTGTTACAACCATTTCCGCTACAGATCAAGATGAATATTCTATTTAAAAATTACATTTAACATCTTGTAATAGAATAATTTATAATATTTACATAACAATCGAAATAAAAAGTAACAACTGGCACCTTTAGAATAACGTCCAGTCGACGTCGACGGGAAACCAACAACTAAAACCAATAAAAAAGAGAAATAATTAATTGAGACACAAAAAATAATAAATAAGTTTGTAGGTACCTACCTAAAATAGTGAAATGCAGGCAAAGTGTCCATTTCAGTATTTTTAGATGCTTACTTAGTATTTTTGTAAGTTAGATAGATTTTATTTGGTGATCAAATAAATTACAACGCAATAAAAATGTTTTAAAATTTAGTTTTAAAAAACTCAATGCAATGAAATCCGTAAATATCTAAATCCGGTTGTACAATGATAATTGAGTACAAACAAACAAAATTAGCTTTGTTATATTTGTAAACATTCCATTGTTTTTGCCACAGAGAGTTATGAGTCAAATCTAATAATTTCTACTGTAACCGCGTAATCTAATGAAAAACTTCGCTTCGGAAGTTGAGATTTCTTCCATCGGGTCCATTTAAAAGTTATCTTACTGTAAATCGAGTTATAATCTTAAATTAATGATTGTGGATTCATTTTATTGACTTAAGATATAAATATTTTTAATCCGTTGGTTTATTTTCCTAAGTCAGGGATTAATTACATTTCTCAATAAATCTAGATATAAGGGTAATCTAAAAATTTAAGAATTTAGAAAAAGCATTAGCAGTGTAACAGCTACAACAGTATAAACAGATATTATACGTCTACAACTTCAGGATACTGAAGTGATTAAGCGATAAACCGTCTCATTTTCAAAAACTATAGTCTTAAATAAAGTTACCTACACGACATCTCGGGCTACTATTCAAATATGAAATTATTAAAGATTGTTTGTAGTTTTATTAGAATGAAAATATTTTGATGGGTTCTGGCAATGGATAACCAAATAATTATGTTTTTTACAGTTGCTGGATGCAGAGGCAGCACTGCGCGCGGCTGAAGCAGCCGAAAACGAAGCTCAATACTCAGACTCTCACAGCAACATCGAAATATCGGTCATATCCAGCAAAGACAGTACCAACATCAACTCCCCCGAATCACTAAATCAAGAAGACACACAAAATAAACCAGAAACCCGATTTCTAACTCCCATTATCCTTATAAATGACAAATTACCTGAAGATATGGACCAAAACTGGTCGCGAGTGGCGGTTCTAACTAACATCGAAAAGTTAAAAGCTTTCCCACCGAGACGAAGGTACAAAAGGAAATTTTGCAGAAGAAAACACGAAGTGTTTAAAAGATCTTATTCAATAGCATAGCGCGCAGCACGTGTATGAATATTTCTCTATTATATAAACAGCGTACTTTGTACATTGTTCGCTTTTTTAAATCGTACGTGATATACAATGTTATGTTTAACGTATGTTAAAATGAAAATATGTGGCGGAGCAAAGCTTTAGCAGACAGCTGACATCCGTTCTGCACGAGTTAGAAAAGTTTTCTTTGTGTAAATGGACAAACAACTGACATTATTTTGCCTCTTTATATTTATTTCTAAATTCAATCCATGAAAGGCACTATTAAATTATAAATTCAATCCTTGAAAGGTACTATTAAAAAACTGACGTACCTACCTATTATCTACCGACATGGAACAAAAACTCAATTTTGTTGAAATCTAAAATGGGTTCCATCTATATGGCATAATCTCGATGCTCCGAAACTTGCTTGCATGCTGCATGCTTGTTTGCACTTTGCATGCTTGCTTGCACGCTGCATGCTTGTTTGAAACCTGCATGCTTGCTTGCATGCTGCATGTTTGCTTGTTGCTTGTATGTTAGCAAATTTCTTATGGCAATAAAAATCACGTTATATTTATGTACATAACCAAGAGTTTTATTTTAGTGCGTAATGTATGCAAAAAGAAAATTTTGTACTTATTCTAATTATTTTCTGCTATGTGTGCTAAAACATTATTCTGACCCTCAACTTTCTGCAATATGATGATTCTGCCTTTATATTATTATACATACAAAATTTATGCCAAAAGACGATTCTGAATGTGAACTTTCTGAGATATGATGGTTCTGCCATTTCATTATTATACCTAGATACCAAAATGATTAAAGACGATTTTGTCTGGAAGCTTCTGCGAATGCATGCTAGATGAGTGTATGGCATACTTACACTCATCTAGCATACATCTGGCATACACTGTATGCCAATCGATTTTCTGCGAAATGAAAATTCTGCCATCCATTGATATGCATAACAATATTATGACATAAAAAGTTCTGCCATAAAACGTAGACCCCTTAAGAATAGTCTAGGTAGTGAGGAAATTTGAAGATTGAATAACGAGCATATAATATTAAATATATAAACACACCAAAAGTTTACTAAATAATAATTACAAAATGAAAATTAGTCGCTAACCCAATAAACTGCTTTTCAATTTCCAAGTAAATAAGCAAAACAAACTGTTAATTTCTGTAATGAAGCTCCAACTTCGTCAAATCTAGATATTTCGCTTGGAAGTTTAATTTGTTTGATTAATGTCGTGTCGTCTCAATCTTCAAGACACATTCTGACAACTGCGACGATTTATAATTCTAATTATTCTAGATGTTGGCAAATTGGTTTTGCTATACAACTCCAAATTCCACGTACAGTCACGATCACGAGCATTAATAGAACTTTGTTACATTGAAACGTTCTGAAACAAAAGTATCTGTGCCGCAAAAGTCATTCAATATTGTAATATGACATAGTAGGCACTATGTTGTTAACGCTAACGAAGCGAAGAGTTATTAATCTATGTTGTTAACATATTATTGCTCGTGAGTGTACATACATTATTTAAAATAGGTATTTATACTAAGTTTAAACATTAAAGTTGAAATACTCAACATGAAAACTGTCCGAATATAAAGTAGATAGGCAGGTACTTTCTATTAAGTAAGTACTCGTTTTCCGAAATTATTTTAGGAATACCAAAGTTGTTCTTAATTTGACTTTGTTAACAAAATAAAACCACCCACTTGCGAGACTGGTGAATTGTTTAACTTTCGTTGGCTGTCTGCCTGTTCCAGTGCTTATTTTTCAACTAGTTCTTGGTTAACCTTATTTCAAAAACATAATATAGCATTTTTTTTCTTTAGTTTTTTTTTCAACCCTATACCTAGTATGTGAGAACTTTAGAATAAATGAAAAATTGTGATAGTAAAACACGACCAGCCCTGCATGTAACTTTCAGGCGGGAATCCAGCGCGATGCTCTGACCAACTAAGCTACCGAAAGGTTTACAAGACTCGTTTTAATATTACAATTTTTCATTTATTTATAGAACAGCATTGTGAATGCATAAAAAAAATGAAGTATTAGAAAAAATCGAACCGTCTCACAACCTAGCTCCGATTGGACCATTCACTGTCCGGGGAATGCTCTATCCACTGAGCTACAGAGTCGTTATCGGATCGGAGCTATTTATGAGACGGGTCGATTTTTTTAGAACTTCTTTTTTATAATTTCATTAATAAAAATTGCAGTGTGAATGAAGTGAATGAAGTGCGAGTCGGACTCGCGCACGAACTTCCGTACCAAAAACAGCAAAAAAATTACGTTTGTTGTATGGGAGCCCCACATTCTGTTTTTATTATTTGTTGTTATAGCGGCAACAGAAATACATCATCTGTGAAAATTTCAACTGATGTCTAGCTATCACGGTTCATGAGATTTTTATACAGAGGCTCAAAATTAATCCATAGTACGTACGTTACAGGGTTCTCTTAAACAGATATAGGTACCTATTTTATAGATTTATTCGCTGATTCCTATCCTAACTACTGAAACTTAAATCTCTTTAGATATTCCACGTTTAAAAGATACGTTATATTAGTATGTTAACATATTTATTTACCACATAGGTATAACAAAGGGAGCAAATATAATATCATCACGTACATATTCTAAATCATATTTTATTTAAACAAATACTGTATTCTTCCTCTATATGAGGATCTGAACATGCAAGGTTAAAACGTTTTCAGAATAATAATACCTACACATTCTGTTTCCATAAAATTCAACCTGTAAAGGCACATTCGGTGAGCCCTCATAAAACCATATAATTTGTAATTATGGTAATGTAAATAGACATGCTTTGCACAACAATGTGGTATTCGTAAATGAATTGCGCACGATATTTTGAATTCAGGTTATAAATTACTAGTGGCTCACCGCGGTTTTACCCGCGCGGCTCCCGTCCCCGATGGAAAATCGGGATTAAATATAGCTCATGTGACTCGGAAAGAATGCAGCTCTATCATGGTAAAGGGTTTTTTAAAATCGGTCCAGTAGTTTTAAAGTTGAGTGTAAACACGTACGAGAGTGAGCTCCGAAGCCATCATCAAATAACCAGTGCAAAAAGTGACTAATTGAACTTATAATACATTCACGCTTTCGAGAAACTGAACTAAAATAGTGCTCAAGCTAAAATTAAAGTGAAAAAACTGTCTAAGTGAGATTTCCGCAAAAAAATTTGGGATCACATAACCTCAAAATAGAAAACTAAGACCTCAGAACAATATAAGACCGCTATTAGCTAGTGCCACAGATTAGATTATTATTAGGTAGTGCCAACATAACCAACCAAACTGTCAGTGACATCTGACACCGATAGCCATAAACAACTGCCGAGAGTGTTGCCACAAAAACAAAAAACTACCATTATAATAGTGTTAACACCATACGACATTAAATTACCCAACACCAAAATGGAAAAACAAATGGAAATATTATTATCGAAAATAAACGAAAAATTTAATGAACAAACAATAACATTAACAACCGAAATATCGAAAAATGTAATGAAAGCCTTAGACGAAAAGATGACAGTTTTGATGGAAGAAAATAACAACCTTAAAACCAAAGTCACAATTTTGGAACAAAAAATAACATTCTTAGAAAAGGAAAAACGCAGGAATAATTTGATTATTTTCGGCATCGAAGAAAAGGGGAAGACAGAAATAGAGTTAGTGGACTATATAAAGAAAATTATAGTGGATTCAGGATTACACTTAGATAGCCAAGAAATAAGCTATATCAAAAGAATTGGAACACAATCTGACAAAAGTCGTCCAGTGATAATATCCCTAACAACAACTTGGAAGAAACACCTCATCTTGAAAAACAAGCGCAACCTTCCCGCAAATGTTTATATAAAGGAGGACTTCCCCAAGGAAGTTCTTGAGATACGCAAACAGCTACAACCAAAAGTGGAAGCAGAAAGAGAAAAAGGAAACATAGCGTTTATAAAATACGACAGGCTAATTGTGAAAAAACCAGGGACCACCTACCGCGAGAAAAGGAAGAGAGAGACTTCGGGATCGCCAACCACTCCATCACAGAAAAAACTAAGCATGAAGAATACCGAAAATGCAGAGACAAGTCAAAGTTCAATGAGGGAAGTAGTCAAACCAAGCATCCTTTCATATGTAGCACGCGAAAGATCAGTCTCAACTTCAGAACAACCAAAAAACAAGTAAAGGCCCACCCCAACCGGAACCAACATATAGACATAACAATAAAACATACCGCAAGAAAAACTTTAACAAATTACCCCCCAAGCCGGCCGGTCACCGTGGGGGAAGTCGACCACCACCCTCCAACAAATCTGCTAACCAAATCCAATACAAAAAAAGGGATACAAAAACGAAGTGGATTATACCTGTGCACACTGAATACGCGAACCTTGAGAACACCAGAAAGTCTGCAAGAGCTAGAGTTATCTATTGAAAACATCAAGTGGGACATTTTGGGCATAAGCGAGATGCGGAGAATAGGTGAAGGAATTGAAGAGAGAAGAAACTATATCATGTACTACAAAGGCGAAGTCGCTGGACAAAGAGGAGTAGGATTTTTGATAAAGCTACACCTCAAAAGCCAGATAATTGGATTTGAAGGGATATCAGATAGAATAGCGGCAATTCATCTAAACTTACCAAATTATTCGAAAAGATGGATAGTCATCCAAGTCTATTCGCCGACAGAACAAGCATCAAAAGCGGACACAGACAACTTTTACGAAAAACTAAGTGAAATCACTGAAAAATATTCGGAAAACAATTTAGTACTCATGGGTGACTTCAATGCCCAAGTAGGCGTTCGATTAGCTGGGGAAGAACAAATAATTGGGAAACACGGAAATGGCAAGAGAAGCAAAAACGGTGAAAAATTAGTAGAATTCCTGCTTGAGAATAACTTATCGCTTCTTAATTCCATGTTCCGAAGAAAGCCCAAAAACAAATGGACTTGGGTGTCTCCAGATGGAAAGACTAAAAATGAAATTGACTACATACTAACAAACAAAGTTAGGTCTTTTAGTGATACGGGAATAGTACAAAACCTAAACTTCAATACTAACCACCGTATGGTACGCAGCTGTCTAAATAAAAGTGATTCAAAAAAACCTAGACCAAAAGCAGTACAATGGAACTACTTAACAACAAACAGCGAAAAGAGGAACTCAAACGACACCACAGAAGACCTAATGGAAGTAGTTTCCTCAGAATATATGGACCTAAATGATAGATACGACAAAATAGAAAACAAGCTCAAAGAACAGGCAATAACAAAAATAAGCAAGACTCAAGTATCTTATCTAAGTGAAAAAACTTTAAAACTAATTGAAGACAGAAAAAATTTAATTATGAAAAAGGATAAAAACGAAAACCAAAAAGAAATCTCTAACCTAAGCAAACAGATTCGCGAAAATATGAGAAAAGACAGGAAAAACAGAAGAATTAAAACCCTAGAGAACTGCATTAGCAGAACGGGAGGTACGAGAAAAGCTCTCAAGGAACTCCGCGAACAGGGAAAAGAATGGATACCAAAGTTAAAGGACAAACAATTACCAACTACATCTCGCAGCAAAATCAAAAATATAGCAACAAATTACTATCGCTTACTATACAAAGACAACAGTTCAAATCAGACAAAAATACCATTGCCTGATAGAGAACGAAATAACACACAAAACTACAGAATTGAAGACACAGAAGCTATACCTGAAATATTAGTATCGGAAGTGGAAAAAGCTATAAAAAGTCAAAAGATGGAAAAAGCCCCTGGTCCAGACAGTATCACAAACGAACTAATGAGAGGGAACATTAAAGAACTAAGCCCAATATTAACAAAGGTCTTCAATCACTCTCTATACACCGGCTGCGTCCCCAGACAATGGGCAGAATCACACATAATACTCATACACAAAAAAGGCCCCAAAGACGAAATAGGAAATTATAGGCCCATTTCTCTCATCTCAAATGTATATAAAATTTTCGCCAAAGTGATTCTGGACAGAATATCACTCACACTCGACGAAAACCAACCTGTGGAACAAGCAGGGTTCAGGAAAGACTTCAGTACAATTGACCATATACATACAGTCAAACAGCTCATACAAAAATACAATGAATACAACAA
This sequence comes from Crambus lathoniellus, assembly GCA_949710035.1. Taxonomy (NCBI): domain Eukaryota; kingdom Metazoa; phylum Arthropoda; class Insecta; order Lepidoptera; family Crambidae; genus Crambus; species Crambus lathoniellus. Next base: position 24,652,340 of record OX453301.1, read on the forward strand.
AACCATTTATCTGGCCTTTATAGATTATTCCAAGGCATTCGATAGCCTTAGTCATGTATCCGTATGGCAAAGTTTAGAAGAGCAGGGGGTCCAAAATGCTTACGTCAACATCATCAAAAACATTTACAGCGAAAGCAAAGCAAGAATCAAGCTAGAATCTACAGGAGATGTCTTTCCAATCGAAAGGGGCGTCAGGCAAGGCGACCCACTGTCACCAAAGCTGTTTACAGCAGTGCTAGAACACATGTTCAGAAAATTGGAATGGGGAAATCAGGGACTAAACATAAATGGAGCACGATTAAGTCATCTAAGATTTGCAGATGACCTGGTGATATTGGAAGAGGACCCACAAATACTGGAATCCATGATACAAACCCTAGTTGACAGAAGTAGAGAAGTGGGTCTGGAAATTAACACAAGCAAAACTAAAATGATGACCAACTCAATACCCACAGATATAACCATTGACGGACAGAAAATAGAATATGTAGAGGAGTATGTATATTTAGGCCAGGTAATATCGCCAAATGACCAAATGTCCAAAGAAATAGATAAAAGGATAGCGACTGGGTGGAAAAAGTATTGGGCCATGAAAGAAATCATGAAGAGCAAAGAACTGGGATTGAAGATCAAGAAGAAGACTTTCGACACCTGCATCCTACCCTGCATTACATATGGATGTGAAACCTGGGCTTTGACGAAAAACCATAGAGACAAACTAGCAAGATGCCAGAGAAGAATGGAAAGAAGCATGCTGGGCCTGAAACTAATGGACAAAGTCAGAAGTACAGACATCAGGAGCAAAACGAAATTAACAGACATATTGTCACGTATTGACCAGCTCAAATGGAGATGGACTGGACATATGCTTCGTTGCAGAAAGGAAAAGTGGAGCAAACAGGTCACAGTTTGGTATCCAAGGGATGGCACTAGGAGCCGAGGGCGTAAAGCAAGAAGATGGGAGGACGAAATGAAAATGACCTTGGGACCCTATTGGATAAGAGTAGCGGCAGACAGAAATCAGTGGAAAGAGTTGGAGGAGGCCTTTGCCGTAAGGCATACCGAAATTAGAGACATTCTTTAAGTGTACTGTGTTAATGTTATTTTAGTTTATAAATTTTTAGGTTTAAGAACTTCTAGCTATAATACTTATGTAAATTTCGGAAAATAAAGGCTTATTATTATTATTATTATTAGTTTTAAAGTTTAACCATTATACAAACAAAAAAACAAATTTTTCCTCTCTATAATATTAATATAGAAAAGCACATCTTAATACCTATTATTACACGGCTGAAAATGGTTATTACACAGAATACAGGAAGATTTTTTATGTCTTTCCATGTTCTGTGGGTTATTATATCCTACTTATCCTACTAATATTTTAAATGTGAAAGTTTGGATGTTTGAATATTTGTTACTCAATCACGCCAAAACCGCTGAACTGATTTGGCTGAAATTTGACACAGATACTTTGCATTTTTAATGTGAAAGTTTAGATGTTTGAATGTTTGGATGTCTGTTACTCAATCACGCCAAAACGGCTTTAACGGATTTGGCTGAAATTTGAGACACAGATACTTTGTAGCTTGGTTGGAGAGGAACATAGGCTACCTTTATCCCGGAAAAATATCACATTCCCGCGGGATAACGTTGTGTAGTCCACGCGGGCGAAGCCGCATGTGGAAAGCTAGTAGCATAATATAAAAAACCGCCACAAAAAAATCACATCAAAAAAGTAAGAAATAATTCCTCACCAAATAAATAATGTAAGTACTTTGAAGTCGGGCGTGAAACATGTACGATTTTTTGTTGTTTTTGTTAAAACCCGCCCGACTTCAAAGTACTTACGTAATAAATTTATTTGGTGAGGAATTATTTCTTACTTTTTTGATGTGATTTTTTTGAAGGCGGTTTTATTTTTTTATAAAAATAATTTTTATTTCACTCTTTTTAGTGCATCGTGCAGGCAATTTACTTGTATTCTGGTAAATAGGTATGTGGTCAAATTGAAAACCTCCTTTTTTGAAGTCAGTTAAAATACCTTGAGGTATCCCCTTTTTAACAAAACAAGAATCATCTAAATTGGTTTATAAACAAAGGAGTTATGCCTAAAGATACGTATTAAATTCACATAAAGTGGTAACGAAAACGACAGTACTTTCAAGATTTCTTGAAAACTACTAAACCGATTTCAAAATTTCAAAAAATGGGACCAACTTGGAAACCAACCTGATGTAATAACGTTTCAATCATTTCAATCGGTCCATCCGTCTTCGAGTAATCGGTGGACATACACAAAATAAAAAACATACATACAGACGAATAGAGAACCTCCTCCTTTTTGATTTAGAAGTCGGTTAATAAAATAGAGCCCAGTTCAAAACTTCTTTTACTTTCGCGTAATGGGAGCACACCATCCCAACCTTACTGGGTCACTTGCCTAATCTTCAACATACAAACCCTTTTAACAAGGTAACTCCAGAGGTACCCAAGCATACTACTAACTGAAAGCCTAGCAAAATTGTAGCATAGTTCTAGTATAGTGGTTTGAGTCAGATTTTGGGATATACTGCGGAATTCAATTACAAACACTGGCTCTAATATACCTAATATATATCTAATCGGCTTGTATTCGTATCCTTAGTAATATTATAGACTAGCCTTCCACCCGCGACTTCGCCCGCGTGGACAACACAAAGTTATCTGTGACTGTGATATTTTTCCGGGATAAAAAGTAAACACTAACAAAACCAACAAACACATTTTCACTTTTATAATATTAGTATGGATAATACCAAAGAACATAAGACAGATGTTATAAGAAGTAGAATTAAAAACCAGTCGGTTGCCACGACAACGGAAAGAATCGTATTCGGGTAAAATCTTAGAGTTAATATACGTAAAATGTAAGTATGGAGGTTTTGCAGTGTAGAGCAATAGGGTGTTTGTGCACTACACTGAATTTTACCGATCCGGAAAGAAACGGATGCTTGTATTTTAATAATTTAATCATTTATAATAGTAAGAATTTATTTATTTCGTGTAGTTTCAATGTTTCGAACCCTAAACTACACGAATTAAATAAATTCTATTATTTATAATGATTAATTAATAAAATACAAGCATCCGTTTTTTTCCGGATCGGTAAAATTCAGTGTAGTGCACAAACGCCCTTCGGGTTTTTTTACGCTTGCTCCGCCCACTTGCAACTTGTAACGTCCTCTTAGTTGTTTTTGTTACCTATTTATGCTTGGATTACTAGAAGAAGGAAAGAAAAAACCAATACCTATTTGGAACAATACAACATAATTAAAAGACACAATACATTATTGCCTTTTGTCCCAAAACGGTACCGCCTCAGCATTGGATTGACCAGCGCTGATCTTCCGTTGGAACACTAACTAACACTAAATAACACTTAACCGTAGGAAAATATTGACGATTCATAAGTAGGTACATATTTATTATGTCTAAGTGAATAAAGAATATTTTTATCTTTTTTATCTTTACTCGGAACCTCAGCCTTCTCTAAAGACGATAGAGAAGGCTGTGCTCGGAACCGTAGTGTCCGTCCGTAGTGGTGGTCCGTATGGAAATAGATTCTTCAATCCCGTGGAAGGGTCAAATCTTTTAGGGACGTTTAAATGACCACGCAAATAAGTCGCTTGTCATCGCCATTTAAAAAAAATATTTACCGAGCATAATTTAAAGCAATCTTGTTTCCTAACCGTCAATACAACATTAACAGCTTTCATCTATCATTTACCAAGTCTCGCCTTGAAAGTGGAGTTCAATACATGAGATTAGGAAACCCTCGAATGGCTTAACGTAAGTCATGAAGATGTGATTCACATTAAGCCCTAAGGATGTGAGTGGGCGCGATGGGAGATCCGGATTAGTACAATCAATCACAGGAGGGACGAAGGCACTGACAGCCGTCCTGGGGCCTTACCACGAGTTGTCGAGTCGAGATTTTTGTAGTGAAAACTTCTTTAGCGTTGTGCACTTTTTGTGATGGGGAAACCCAAAAACTGTTAAACTCGCGTCAGGATCACGTGACTGTAAGACGATCACGTGACCGTAAGACGTACACGTGACCTGATCGAAAATCTGTTACAATGTCATTAGATACGAAGGCAAATTCCGTCATCTTTCCCAATGTTGTGATAGCTCTGGCACCTCGGTTAGAAAACATGCGGGGCGCGCGGGCGGCAGAACAGAAGACCTCGGTTCAAATCTAGTCCGTTTTTTTTGTCTAAATTCATTTTTTTGTGAAAAGTCTAGGGAGTCCTTTATCAGCGCATCTAATTCATCTCTAAGTATATTTTCTAAAAATCAACGGTTTAAAAAATTTAGATATCAAAAATGCACAACGTTAATATGCAATCGCTTCTGCCGGCACTCCCACTCACTGTTTTTTTGTATACAACGGTGTAGCTAGCCTTCATCACATCAGATGTTGGTGATAAGGCTGAAGGTGTAACCGGCACTACTCCCGGAATCCTCAATCACTGAGGAACTGGATATCTTATCTCTAACTGCTGGAACACAATACTTAAGGCGCTACTCGGAAAAATATGGATAAGATAAGATAAGATAAAAATATTCTTTATTCACTTAGACATAATTAATATGTACTTATGAATCGTCAATCTTTTCCTACCACCCATTCAAGACTTTTTTAACTGACAAGAAGAATGGGCGCAAGAAACTTGCCAGCGTTTCTTAGTTAGGTAACGACATTTACAAAAAAAAAAACATATCGTTACTAATACAACAATTGCTTAGTATAAAAATACATCATATTAAACAGTGATTATGTTATGTGTTACATCATGACCATGCATTGCGGTCATTCAAATAATCGTCTACTTTATAGTATCCTTTGCTCATCAGCGACTCTTTAATGTAACATTTAAATTTATGCAATGGTAGTTCAATTATATGCTGTGGAACTTTATTAAAAAAGGCTATGCTTTTCCCCAGAAATGAGGCTCTGGATTTTTCTAGCCTAAACTTGGGAACGACAAGTTTATCTTTATTTCTTGTGTTAAAGCGATGAATATCGCTCTGCTTTACAAATGTATTATAATGCTTTTTCACATAAATTATATTTTCATAGATGTAATGTCCTGCAACAGTTAAAATGTTTATTTCTTTAAATAGATCTCTTAAAGAATCTCTCGATCGGAGGTTGTAAATGGCGCGAATAGCCCTTTTTTGGAGCACGAATATACTTTGGATGTTAGCGGCTGAGCCCCACAACAAAAGGCCGTAGGACATAACACTATGAAAGTAACTAAAATAGACTACTCTAGCCGTTTCAATATCGGTTAAGAGCCTTATTTTCTTAACTGCGAATGCAGCCGAACTGAGTCTACTCGCCAAGGCTTCGATATGAGGATCCCATTGTAGTCGCGAGTCTAATATAATACCTAGAAATTTTGTATTGTTAATGAATTCGACCGTATCGCCGTCTAGTCTAATATGAAAATCAACTTGTCTTACATTAGGTAACGAAAATTTTAAACACTTAGTTTTCTTTGAGTTTAATGATAAATTATTACTATTAAACCAATGTGACACTTTTGAAAGAGCACTATTTACTTCGTCAGAACAGTCATCACCTCTATCTACTTTAAAGACTAGAGATGTATCATCGGCAAATAGCACCGTCTCACATAAATTCTTCGCGTAGTAAGGAAGGTCATTTATGTATATTAAAAACAACAGCGGGCCCAATATTGATCCTTGGGGTACGCCCATAGTAATGGGAGCTCCGGTAGACTCAGTTTTATTAATAACTACCTTCTGAGTTCTTTCATACAGATATGAATGCATAAGGCTTACTGACGTTTCAGAAACACCATAATGTTTTAACTTCCTTAATAGTGTTTGGTGATCAACACAATCGAATGCCTTGGAAAGGTCACAAAAAATAGCGATTACATCCTGCTTGTCCTCCCAGGCATCAAGTACATGTTTTAGAAATGCAACCCCAGCATCAGTTGTACTTTTACCTTTTGAAAAACCAAACTGTTTCTCATGCAGTATACTATTTAATTTAAAATATTCTAAAAGTTGAGCATAAATTAATTTCTCAAATATTTTACTTATTGCTGGTAGTATGGATATAGGTCTAAAATTTGCTGGGTCACTTTTGTCACCAGCTTTAAACAGAGGAATAATTTTACTATTCTTCATTAAATTAGGAAAGACCCCTTCACTTATACATTGGTTAAAAATTATTGCTAATGATGGAGCTATCACATCAATTATTGATTTGATGATACTTGTAGATATGCCCCAGAGATCTTCTGTTTTCTTAATATTTATTGCTTTGAATGCTTTAATAATATCTTCGGTAGTGACATAGCTAAAACTAAATGTTTCCTGGCACTTGTTCACACTAGATTCCATAAGAGAGACAGCGGTGTTGGGGCAAGAATTAAGTCTGCTAGTAGTTTCTAACGGTATTCGAGCAAAGAAACCTTCAAAAGCACTAGCCACCTCAATATCTGATTCAAAAGTCTGATCACTAATTTTTAAGTTAAATGAATTAATTTTGCTTTTTGTTTTGCCAGTTTCTTGGTTTATAATACTCCAGGTAGCTTTTATTTTATTTTCAGATGATTTAATTTTATTTGAAATATACCTAGATTTTGCCAAAGCACATACTTTCCTAAATGTTATTGAATATTTCTTGACATATTCAATGAAGCTAGGATCACAGGAAGTCGTTTTTTGTGCATAGAGTTCAAATAACTTTCTTCTGCTATTATAAATACCAGGTGTGGCCCAGTCACTAAACTTCTTACGCTCATTACACTTTATAACTTTTTGTTTAAAATTGTTACTAAATTCTTTTTCAACAATATCAAATAATGATTGATAAGAGTTATTAGCGTCAGCAGAAGCTGGCAAACATTGAATTTTATCTTGTACATTATTTCTAAATTTATTAATACCACGTTGCGGTATTGGCCTGCAAATTACTTCGCGTTTAGGAATAACATTATAGTGCTCAAAAGAAGCTAGTTGTCCACTGTGGTCGGATTTAATAATATTAATTACCGATTTCTCAATTAAGTTACAGTTGGAAAAGATGTTATCTAAGCACGTAGCCGATGTTGGCGTAATTCGCGTCGGTTCATTAAAAGTGTGAAGCAAATTAAATGATTTAAAAAGATTAAGGAATTTACTGGAGAGTTGTGCTAATTTAATATCTAAGATGTCTATATTAAAATCTCCACAAACTACAATTTTTTTATTCTTACGACAGCATATTTTCAAAACATCCTCCATAGTGGACTCAAAGACTGTGTAATTTGCTCCAGGCGGGCTATAAACACAGATTATAATTATTTGTTCAAGTTCCACGCATGATATCTCACAAATTCGTTCAACAGAGAGGGATACTATATCCTTTCGCTCTTTATATTGTGTGTTATTAGGTAAAATTATTAAAGCCCCCCTTATTGTAGTTTTTCTATTAAATGAACTTACAACACTATAATTATCCAAATTTAACAATAATTCATATTCTTTTAACCAATGTTCAGTAACACATAACACATCAATATTTTCTATGGACATTTTGATTGAAAACTATAGGACGGTTACAGTTGTTACAAATCTGGTAATAAGATATATATTTCTTTATACCTTTATCTAGAATCGTATAGTTTCAAAAACACGATTTTATGATTTTGCCTCGACACTTTTTATTTTCGAAAAGACCTCTAAAAAATGCGAAAAGTGAAGATTATTCTTAAATGGGGTTACTTATACTATTGGAAATTGGTTTAATTAGTGGACACCAATAATATTGAGGATCGTATAGAAGCATTTTTTTTAAATCGCTGTAGTTTTTTAATACGAAGTGATTTTCTGTTTTTTTTGCCTGATCTGCAAAATCGGTCTCGCTCCCGCGCGCGTCGTTTTCTCATTGCTATCTCGCTTCAGCACATTTTTTCCGAGTATCGCCTTAATGCTGAAAATTATTGTATTTGGTTTGGATGGTGGTAGGACTTTTTCTTAGTCTGCCTGGCTTGTTCTTAGTCCATAGTTAGCTAACACCATCTTATTTAAGTCTGATCCCATAAAAGTGATGTTTTTAGCATTATTGTCTTCCAGCACTGCGAATCGAACATGGGCCTCTGGGTATGTAGCCGGTGGTGTGAACGAATCGCGGTTTTACCCGCGTATTTCCAGTTCATGTGGGAATCTAATATAAGGATAAGATGTAGCCTATTTGCTATTCCAGGCTGTAATCTATCTCCATCTCCGTGCCAAATCACATCCCGTTCAGTTCAGACAATCTGCCGTGACTAAGTAACAAATATCCAAACATTCGCATTTATAATACTTATCAGTAAGCTTCTCCGCACACAGGCCACCGACCACAATCTTCACAAAACACCGCCACCTACCTATTTCTTGTAGTTTTCATACATTTTATATGAACTCGCCGCACACGGTAGACGCCGCCCGCGCCGCGCCGCCGCTAGTCGTCACTGGTTTTTTCTTTTAGTCGTGGGCCACACTGGAGCGACCGCGGGGCGCGGAGGCGACCTGCGGATCCGCAGGACGCGCGAACACGTACTATTCCCTCGGCCGGTCGCGGCGACCGCTGGACGCGCCAGTGTGGCCCCTCCCGTCCGTCTCAATATATTTGTTTTGCATTTCGCCCTAGACGCGCCGCTCCAGTGTGGCCCACGACTTAGATTCAAGTGGCGGGTCTGTGGCTGTCGCGTGTGGCTCGTGTGCGGCGACGGTAATCCACAACGGGGTAAAGCTTAGCCTTCATCACACCTCATGTAAAGTGATCATAAGGCTGAAGGTGGAAGCGCTCTACTCTCGGAATTCTCATTCTTTCAGAAACTGGCTATCTTATATATGGTGGAATTATTTCATGATACCTATAGGGGGGTCAAGTAATTCGCGTCCATGGGAGATACCTATCCACAACCACATACGTGCCCCCCGGGTGGTGCTAAAGGAATTACAACGCCGAGTCTCGGGCGGCGATAAAAAACCTGACTCTGAGGACCTAACAAGTCTTACGGGAGGTTAGTAGGAAATGACTGACCCCATCCGCAACCACAAATGTGATCGGAGGCCTTGGCTTGGTCGCCCGGGCTACGAGAAAGAAAATCTCTATAAAAAATCACCCTAATCCTACGGTGGGAGACGTGCCTATGGGATGTATGGCTAGTAGGAAACTAGTCTCTAGCGCCAACCGCGGCGGACCTGGCAAACGTCGTGTGTATATGCCTTCTTGAGGGGATGGGCGTCACCCCTCTTGCGACTGAATACATCGACCCATTCTCGTGGGAATTTAATGGCAAATTCTGAAAAAACTCAAACAAATAAAACAAACAATCTGATTCAACAAACTTTTCACCCTAGTATGTTTGAAAGAACAAGAAAAAACTCAATAGGAGCAATACCTAAGGACATACCAAATCCTGAAGAAATCCAGACAATTGCAAGTGACACTGATAACACAGATACAGAAGGATGGCAAAACGATAAAATGCCTAGAAGAAAGAAAAGAAAAGAAACTAGCCCTATACAAAATGATTCGAATAAAAAACTAAAGAACACTTCTGCTTTCCAGATACCCACACAGAACAGCTTCGAAATTCTCAGTGAGGAAATTAATATAAATGATAAAAAATATATACCTAAGCCAGAACCTATCTTTGTCACAGGAGTCCTTAACATTTCTTCTTTAAAAGAAAAACTAACTAAACTGATCGAAACTGATACGTACTCAATGACTACACTAAGGTCTGGACACGTAATCAAAATTATGCCAAAAGACATCCAAACTTACAAGACCATTAGAGAAGACTTTATTAAAAGCAACATCTCTCACTACACATATCAACTAAAATGTGAAAGAGCATACAGAGTGGTCTTACGTGGACTTCACGCTTCAGAAGATACAGCACAAATAACAAAAGAACTGGAATGCGTCGGACATAAAGTAAGACAAATAGTAAATATAAGACACAGAGCTACAAAAGAACCTCTGCCTATATTCTATGTCGATCTCGAGCCACAGATAAACAACAAAGATGTTTTCAAGCTCAGATATCTAAATCAAATGAAAATTTCGTTTGAAGCCCCCTATAAAAAGAAGGATATTATCCAGTGTAAAAGGTGCCAAAGATTTGGGCACTCCAAAAATCAATGTTTCAGACCATTCCGATGTGTCAAATGCGGTAGTGATCATCCTACCACAACTTGCACGAAAAAGCCTGACACTGAAGCCATTTGTGCAAACTGCGAAGGGAAACACCCAGCCAGTTATAAAGGCTGTCAGATTTACAAACAATACAGGGAAAGAATCCTCAAAACCACTGATAAACCTAAAACACAAAAACGAGAAACAAATACAATTATCACACCATCCATTCAAGCCCAAGCATTACCGCATACGAGTACAACTAAATCAAAACAATTTCACGCAAATAAAACCTACGCAGAGGCCGCTACACCAAAAACAACTAGCAATCAGACAGAAAAAAATACAGACCTTAACAACATCACGGAAGTAATGGAGATGTTGATTGACAAAATGCAGCACTCAATGATGACGATGATGGAAAAAATAATGGACAAAATGCTAGACCGTATGGTCCAACTAGTCAAGAGCATAGTTAAAAAATGAATAAGAATCTCCAAGTTGTTACTTGGAACGCCAACGGCTTGACGGAGCGTCGTCAAGAGCTTGAAACTTTTCTTAAAACTGAGTTAATTGACATCGCACTAATATCTGAAACAAGATTCACCCCAAAAACCCATATTAACTTCAAAGATTTTACCATATATACAACAAATCACCCCTCTGGAAATTCCCATGGTGGTACTGCCGTAATTATTAAAAATAACATTAAACACTACCCCCTAGAAGAATACTGTACAGAAAAAATACAAGCAACATCTATTAAACTTATGGACCATAAACTAGAAACCATTTTTTCCGCTGTATACTGCCCACCCAAACATAAGATATCTATACAAGAGTTCATAGATTACTTCTCTTCACTGAGTGGCCGATTTGTATGTGGTGGTGATTGGAATTCCAAGCATGTGCACTGGGGATCTAGACTGACTAATACTAGAGGAAGGCAGTTATACAACGCTATAGGAAAAATGAAGCTAGAACACCTGTGTGGTGGTGAACCCACGTATTGGCCAACAGACCAAAACCGGATACCTGACTTACTTGACTTCTACATACTAAAAAACGTAAACATAAACTATGCGAATATCGAAACTCTCACTGACCTTACTTCAGATCATACTCCGGTGATTATGAATCTCTGCACAACTGTGTCTCTGGTAGAACCTCCTCCTACAGTATACAACCCTAAAACAACAAACTGGGAAACCTTCAAACAGATAATAACCACAGAAATAAACCTAAAAAGTAAAATGAATACAGTAGAAGAGATAGAATACGAAATAGAGGAACTGAATAAAGCCATCCATACTGCTGCTAACATAGCAACAAATAAACAAAAAGGTAAAGGATCTCCTCCAAAACATAATATTTATCCAAAAGAAATTAGAGTAAAAATACAAGAACGTCGTAGATTGCGAAAAGTCTGGCATTCAACTGGCTACCCAAGAGACAAAACAGCTTTCAATAAATTCTCTGAAGAACTGAAGGCATAATTGATAATATAGAAAATAATAACTTGCAGCACTTAATCTCCAACCTCGATACAACAAAAGACACAAACTACTCGTTATGGAAGGTAACTAAAAATATGAATCGTCCTAAAACGCACATAACCCCCATAGAAAATCAATCTGGAGGGTGGGCCAGATCGGACCAGGAGAAAGCAACAGTTTTTGCTCAACATCTGAAAACTGTTTTTCAACCACTCCCTGAAAGTAGCACAGAACACACTGAAGAAGTTAAGGACTACCTTCAATCACCAAATCAGATGTGTCTTCCATTACGTAGTACTTCACCCAGAGAAGTAATAAATGAAATAAAACACTTATAAGAAGGTAAAGCTCCGGGCTATGACCACATTGACGCAACACTGTTAAAGAAACTACCTTTCAAGGGAATTATGAAGATTGTTAATATCTTTAATGCCTGTTTGAGACTCGAACACTTTCCTGGACAGTGGAAGATAGCTCAGGTTGTAATGATACCCAAGCCTGGCAAGCCATCACAAGAAACAACATCATACAGACCTATAAGTCTCCTAGCAGTCACCGGAAAGCTATTTGAGAGGATCCTACTCAACAGAATGAAGCAACACCTTGACAGCATACTTCCGAATCACCAATTTGGTTTTCGGGAGAAACATGGCACTATAGAGCAAGTACATCGCATTGTCGACATCATCAGCAGATGCCTAGAAAATAAACTCTACTGTTCCACCGTGTTCTTGGACATCAGCCAGGCATTCGACAAGGTCTGGCATAATGGACTGCTGTACAAATTAAAAAAAATGCTCCCACACAATTTCCTTCATATATTAAAATCATACCTAGATAAAAGAAGCTATCAGGTGAAGTATAAGGACGCATTGTCAGATCTTTGTGAGATAAAATCAGGGGTACCGCAAGGTAGTATTCTGGGCCCTGTACTATACCTAATATTTACTGCTGACATTCCAACAACAGAACACACTACAATTGCTACATATGCCGACGATACCGCCCTGCTATCTACCCACAGCAATCCTACAACTGCTTCGCTTCTACTTCAAAACCATCTAAATGATATTGAGAAATGGTTAAAACGATGGAGAATTAAAGCAAACGAGAGTAAGTCTGTCCACGTCACCTTCACACTCAGAAGAGAAACCTCTCCTCCTATCAAGCTGAACAATAACTTTATCCCACAAGAAGACAGTGCAAAATATCTGGGCATTCACTTTGATAGGAGACTAACCTGGCAAAAACACATCTGGAGCAAGCGAAAGCAACTTGATGGAAAACTTAGGAGCTTCAACTGGTTAATTGGTCGCCAGTCACCTTTGAATGAAACCAGCAAAATGATGGTCTATAAAGCTATACTAAAGCCAGTGTGGACATACGGAATACAGTTATGGGGCACAGCTAGTAACAGTAACATCGACATCCTAGAGAGATTCCAAACCAAAGCACTCAGAACAATGTTTGGTATCCCAAACTGCATAAGCAACAAATATATTTACCTAGACCTCGGCATTAATACGGTCCGGCAAGAGATAGCCCACAACAGCCTCAAGTATCAGGATAAGTTAACATCCCATGCCAATACACTCGCTCAGGCACTGAGTGGGCCAGGTAGTCTTCAGTTTAACCGACTGAAACGATGAGACGTGCCAAATCTACAATATAGATTCCCAAAATAAAACATAAAGAGAGTCGTTGGGAAGAAATTTTCCAACCTGTTAAGTCTCTCGTAGATCACAAATTCAGATTTACCTATCAGCCAAAGAAGTGGCTTATTGTTGCCTAAACAGATTGCCATGAAGCAGAAGACACTATAAAAAAAAAAAAAAAAAAACCTGTAGGGAAAGTAACTACTCGAAATAATGGAGACAGCAAATTTCACACAAATTAACTATTCCATTTTTTTGAAAAGAAACAAAAGTACATTCAACGATTTAAAAAAAAAAGCTGTCCAAACCCAAGTATCGAACCTGCTATAATTAGAAAAAAACAACATTCTGTAGTTTTTTCGCAACAATCGATGTGATCAATCATAAGAAACAAATCTCTCTAACAAACATGATTAATTAAATGAAAGGAAAACAATGAAAGATAAATGTATTTGATGTCGAGTCGATGTTGTACATTTCTATGGAAAAAATGATTAAAAAAATAAAGAAATTTTTCATTTGACTGAAATGTAATATCTCTATTATTTCAAGTACTTTCCGTCCAGTTGGCATAAAAAAAATCCACCATGTATATCTCTAACTGATGAAACAAAACAATGCTGAATACAATATTGACGAGATGGTGGTAGCTAGCCAGACGGACTTAGAACAACTCCTACCACCATTCAAACTGAATACAACCCGAGACCTCTGGCTCTGATACCGGTGATGTTAAGCATTGGACCACCCACAGTCGGTTAGACGCGGTTGTAGGGGTTATTTGCGTATAACCTGTGCACAAACATTGATTTAATTACCTCTGTAAGCTCAATGTATGTGTACATACAGTGTGTCCGACAAGAACGTGCCCGTCATATTTTTTAATTTTAGAATACTATTTATAAATATAAATATTAGGCTGAATAGAACAGTCCTTTGCCTATAATGCTTTGTAAAAAAACACAAGTTTCCCTCCAGTTTCATGCTAAAAAATATTATTTAACTTCCCGTTTTGAAGCTGTATTTCTCTGTACTCATCCGGAAGGACCCAAAATGTCCCACGTCCCGGCCGCCCACTATATGAAAAAGTCCAAGGCCTTCGTGAGCAAGTGGGTACAGAGATATTCACAAACGAAAACCGTCGATGGCTTACCAGATCGTGGCAAATCGAAAAAGACGTCTGTGGCAGAGGATAAACACTTTGTGCAGCATTTTGCTAATAATTTATTGTTATCACTACGCTCTGGGCAAGAGCAGTTGAAGAAAAGGGGTATAATCATTATCACTTGACACCATCAAAAGGCGTTTAGTTGTAAATGGCGTGAAATATCGAAGCACTGTGAAGAAACCTCTCCTTTCTGAAACGCATGTTGAAAAAGAGTGCATTGGGCGTGCAAAACGAAAACAAAGACCGTGGTTGGGACAAGATTTTTTCCGATGAAGCTTCATTTTGGGCAGCTGGTTACTCGAATCGAGCTTGGACTACCGCACAAATATTATTCTGTGCTACCGCTGACTTAACTGAACTATGGTCCGCGTGGAGGTCCTTACCTCGCAGCTATGCTGAAAAATTGGTGGAAAGTATGCCGCTAAGATGCCAAGCGATTTTAGACAATAATGGAGATTGGACGCCGTATTAATATTAAAGCATCAAACAGCGATAAAAGACTTAATTAATTATTTTATCGTTTGAAATATTTTCTAAGGTTTTCATTAAAATTTGCCGGTCACGCTCTTATAGTACATAGTGTATGTTAATTGCTATTGTAGATCTACTTGTGTGAATCTTTATTAATTAGTTATCTTGGTTTTTTTCTGTATGTTATAATTTGTATATAAAACTGTCGATTCACCATTATAATAATGCAATGATACTCGTGGCTAGTGGTAGGGCATCTAGACGGATATCTCATTTTCACGTCTTCATAATAAGTCTGAACTGTCCTATAACTAAACGTCATCTTAATATCTTAACCAGATTTACGAGACTTCTCTCTTGGAATTATTCGTCTGTATAACGTTGTATAACCGCATATTGAAATGTGGTTTCCTTAAATCAATATTGTCTGTATTTGGATAATAAATTATAGGTACTTGTATAAGGCTCGGCAAACGTTAAGCAACAGCAACATTCGGGTGAGTAATATAATCTGAAAAGCACACGAATTTCACCATAAACATAATAATATGACTATGAGAAAATACAGTAATTGAACAAACAGCAAGTGTGCTAAAGTATATTTAAAATACATGATAGTGTTAGGACTGTAAATCGTGAAGAAAACGAAACCAACAATAATTGATAGAGCTGCGTCAGTGTCGAATGAATGCACAGCTACGAGAAGATGTTCAATAACTATAAGTAAACTCTTGGTAACTGCGATCGCGACCTCACCATTGCCGACATAACCATTAGTGTGTCGTCGCTTGTCGCGCGTGACTTGCTGCGTGTTGAAACGCGTGGTGCAATCAACTATAATAATATGTAGGTAGTTCTCTCGCACGATCGTGCGCCTGTAAAAGACTTTGTGCCAAAGAGCTACATGTAAAGCAACATGCGCACAACATGCGGCATCTGGTCGCGCGAAATTCCATGTTAATGACTACTTAAGAGTTATGGCATTATGTGCCTAAACACACCATGCCAAAAATACGTGACACTCTACTTATGGCCGAAATTACGTTACTTTATTGCATACATCCGCATGACGGAAAATTCAAGTCGCGTTTATAAGTAGGTATATATGGCAGGTGTGTTTCGGAACTAAGGCCGTATACAGAAAGAAAGCTGGAAGCCGATGCCAATCTACCGGCGTTTATAAGCGCTGTTCCATTCAGGTTACAGCTACATAAAGCAAGCCGATAGAAGCAGATAAGTACTCATTATTACAAAAGGTCCGGGCCAGCGCTGACCAGCGCGTGTCGGAACTTGTCTGCGACACGTCCCGCGCTTATCGGCGATTGTTCACAGAGACTGCCACGCCCCGGTTACCTGTATACGGCCTAAGGCAGAACTCTGACATAGACTATACAATAAAATAGAAGAGCGACCCCGCTGCAGCGCCAGTCGAAGTTGAACGGATAACCGCAACTGCAAGCGTCGTGTCACGGCTTTACGTGTCGCGGCGTCATGACGCTACCATGATACCACACAACTTTCTGCTCTTAATGCTTACTGCGTCGAGTTTCTGATGTTTGATACAAACGTCTCTTTCGTTAAAGGAACGAGCAAACACCGTCGCACAATCTGCGCCTTACCAACATTAATCGCATTAACAATTTGCAAATCAAGTAAGATCCAGAGGTGTCGCGTATTAGCGGTCATTATATATTCAAAGGGGCTGTTCCGTTACAATGGAGACGACTCTAATTGAATAAGACACGTATCTATTTATTTAAACGTGGTTTTAAAGGGTTATTCAACTTAACGCTTTCTTACGGTATTGTTACAAGTAGAGGTAAACTACCATTTTTTTTTTGTTGTTGTGTGTCTAATATAGTTAAAATTGTTTTGCAGAACTATCTGCTAGATTCGCATAATAAACCGTTAAAAACTCTTAACTTATAAGTCGTCAAAAACTCTTAACTAAATTGTTGGTATAGTTCCTAACTTGCGTGGGAAACTCCGTAACTCGAGTCGTTTATCAGTACCTAACATCAGCAATCCACTGTAGGTAGGTTAGGTACCTACCCTTTAGACACGACCGCCTAAAAAGGATTGTATTGTGTCAAAACCTCTCAAAGTGCTGCTGTAAAATTGAATTTTAGTTTCTTATACGACCGAAAGAGCAAAACAAGAGCAGGGTGCCTACCATCAACTCTTATTGCGGTTTTGTTTAGGACCTAAACTGATCTGCTTCGCTTATTCGTACCACGACAGCTTAATATCAATGACAGCGATTCAGTGATCATTCAATGATATTTCACAGCCGCTAAGCTGTCAAGAACTCTTATTTTACTTATAACTCGGCCAAGCTAACATGACACCTGCAGGTTATACCCGTCTCCCTCACTCTCCGGGCATGACAGAATCGAGTGAAAGAGACGGGTAGAAGAAATAAGGACACAAATCGTTCGGTCATTCACATTTAGCAATTCATTTGCGATCCAGTTTTTAGAAGGTCATAGTACGAAAGAAAGCAATTCATTTTAGGAACCTATTCTGCATCGCGCTATTTTTGAATCGCTGTCTTAAAGTTGATGGTATGCCTACCAGCGCATGCTCTGGTTTTCAGACGATATAATACGACGTCGTTATCGTTATAACGATAGTTAAAAACGAAAAATTTTCGTGCTAGGGGTGCTGGTAGTTACCAGAGATTGGCGTGCTCAGCATTTCAATTTCACATAGCATAAATATAACATTACACTAGTTGACTTTTCGAAAGTAAGCCGTTACCTGCCGTGACAAACAAGTAATGAGGCAATTGTCACAAAACCGCTCTCACTTCGAGCACATCCCCGGGCCAAAAAGGTTCAGCGAAATGTATGGCCGTCGTTAAAAAGCTTATTGCCGTTGCTCTAAACGGATTAGGGGTCGGCACGTGATGCGGCCTACGGGTACTTTTATTGGTGAAGGTACAAGTGCCTTACAATTTGATTAATTAGGCACTCGTAGTTTTCTGAATGGCTTCTAGAAATCAATCGAATTGGGGTTTCTGAATGTTCAGCCAGATTTGGTCTACCAAAAAGTGGGCAATTGAGTAGGTAATAAAATTCAGGTAAGTAATCATTAAAATGATTTATCTATTAAAAATACTTTTACAGCCCCAATTATATATTTAGGTACCTACCTGAAGTATAAAAATTTTAATAACTTATTGAGTTTACCTATATAAAGCATACATTTTAATTCATATTATCTTTTCTATATAGGTACCTATAGTCTTTTCCAAAACTCTGTACATATATCACCAAAAACAATACCTACAGTGCAGTTACCTCTATTCACTTCCGTCTGATGATGAAGCAGTCAATTAGGTACTAAAAAGGAATACCTATGTTAAAGAAATTTTTGTTTTAAATTTTCCTTTAAGCTTCAACACAGGTGGTTCACATTGCGATTTAAATATAGAAAAAATTCATTAACCAAAATTGAAATGTCATAAAGCACCCTATCTTTAAAACACCCAGCTAAAACAAAAGCCAGCCAGGGCCTGACACACTCCAGACATGATAATTAAGCTTCATAAATCCATGCGGTAAGGGTGTGGCTAATTTTGTGCATAAATCCTACTTCCTACTTACTTAGTTTCTAATTGACTAACTTTGTAACTGTGTTGCTAGGTTTACGTACAACCTAATAACAGCAAGTAAATGGGATAGACGGTTGATTTAAACTTATCGAATTAAAGGCATTATCACAGAACATAGAACTTTTTTTCTTTATTTATACTTCTTTTTTGTATTATCTATACCAATATGATAGAGAGGAAAGATTTGATTTTTGTTTGTTTGTAATAGATCTAACCTTAGAAACTACTGGACTGATAAAAAAGAAACACCATTATAAAGCTACTTTCATAACGAGTGGCATAGGCTATTTTATCTGAATATTCTCACGGGGACGGGTACCTACCATGCGGCTTAAACCGCAGGAAGCCGCTAGGCCGCTACTGTTAAGAAGAAATAGAAAAATATCGCTTGTAAAATAATTTTTGACGAATCGATGTGATTCGTCAAAAAGTTAGTTTATAAAAATTTTTCGTAATTGCATTCGTAATGCTATTTTTATTATTGAATAATTGCGGATAGCGAAAGGTGAGTTCGTGTCCAATCGGAGCGTTCGCTGTAAGACGGGTCGATTTTTTCTAAATACTTACTTCATTTTGAATCTCATCTAGATAATCTCTTGTAAGCGAGACAACAAAAATCAATATCGTCGAAGAGAAGTAAGTAAAAAAATTACATAATGCAAATTCTCCAAAAATTTAAAGTAGAATTATTATGATTTCAACTACTTAGTTCAATATTTTTTTGATAACGTTCAATCATTATAAAAAACATATTTTTCAGTTGCTATATTAGATAATGAATAACAATTGTAACATCAAAAATAATAAAAACTAAAAATCCTAACTGAACTCAATTAAAGAAAGCGAGATTTTTCTTCATTGTTTAAAGAAGACAAGCAAAATGAAAATGAATCTTTTAAGCTGCAGATTAAAAATGAAGCTAATTAATTGCATAGTACATTTTTACTACAAAGAGCCTGCAATACATTATATTTATAATTATACCTATGCGTTTCCAAATACGTTACCATTATTATGCGACTGTTAAGCAATAACAAGAAACATAATAGTATATTATGCTACAAGTGAGCTAGGTTGCTCATTATACACGAGGCCGAGGGTTGCAGCTCGAGCCGCAGGCGAGGGCGTAAATCAGCCGAGTGTCTAGTGAGTAAGTTGCTCACGAGTTTCATACGCACTTTTTCAACACACTTGCGAGGAAAAACATACATTTATTGTATACAATAACTTAATATTAGCTAAGGGAAAAAGCGCGAAGTTTTTTTTTGCACGCGCCAAATGTAAGGTGATTGATTACATACAGCCATACAGCCTACTTCAAAATAATTAAGTATAATAATAGTGATAAAATGCAAATGTTTTATAACAAATTATTGTGAATTATAAATAATTTGATAATAATTTATACTTATGTTTTTTGTCTTAATTAGGGACACATTTATTTATTCTAAAAACGTAAATGGATTTTCAGCCGTATAAAACCTCTTTGTTGTTACGAAAATAGAACTGTATCTATTACCCGGTGAAATCGAAAATGCTCTGTTGAATAAAATATACTTAACTTGCAGTTAGGTACTAACTTAACTTTGTAGGGATACTGTATTACCCGGTTAAATTGAAAAGTCTCTGTTTACTCGCATATAATTTGCAGTTAGGTACTTAGTTAACTTTGTAGGGATTAATTCTATTACGCAGCTAGTACTGTAATATTATTATGCACACGTGTGTTATAGTTCGGTTTATGGCCCTAAGATCCATGCAATAAGGCTCACTTTATGAGCAAGTGTGTTGAAAATAATTAAAAGTTTTTGTAACAAGAATGTTACTAAAATATATGAATCAAGCATCGTAGTCAAAATATTACTACTTACTACTTAGCAGTAGTACCTAAGTAGTAATATTTTTAGTCACTATACACAGCGTCACTTTTGAGGACTACGTCGTAGGCTACTACGACGTAGTCCTAAAGGTAATGTTTATATTATATTATGTTTATGTGTATGTTGTCGTAATGCTTTGAAAACGACGATTGACTAAACATAGGAAATATTTTAAACAAAAAAAGCCGGCCAAGTGCGAGTCGGACTCGCGCACGAAGGATTCCGTACATTAAAAAAACTCACGTTTGTTGTATGGGAGCCGCCCTTAATATATATATTTTTTAAGTGAATATACAACTAAATATTATGATAATATTTCAAGCGACTACCTGTTGCTGTTGCTAATATCGAGCAAAAAACGGCAATAATATCACGTTTGTTGTATGGGAGCCCCCCTTCAATATTTATTTTATTCTGTTTTTAGTATTTTTTTGTTATAGCGGCATTATAAATACATCATCACGGTTCATGGGATACAGCCTGGTGACAGACAGACGGACAGCGGAGTCTTAGTAATAGGGTCCCGTTTTTACCCTTTAGGTGCGGAACCCTAAAATCGTTTTTTAACCTATTCTCCATTTTGTGTTCAATCTGACATATAATACAATAATAAATAATTAAGCGCACCCAAAAAGTTTAATTTCGTTATACATTTTGATCGTGAAAAGCTGTTTAATTACTTTGCTTTTTAAGTTTACCGCGTTTCATTATTTCTTAAGTAATTACTTTCGCTTCAGTTCTGAACAATATCATTAAGAATTTCTTTACTCAAAGGTTTGTTGAAGTCAAGCGACAAAATTTGAATGCCACGTAAATTGGTGTTTTGATTTGAACGGCTCTTGTGTTGAGTGTTATTTCTTAATGCAAAATAGTTTAAATCAAAGCAAATTTAAGGGGAATTCCTATTTTAATTTAAATTGTAAAAATAGTCTTACGCTTTGTCTTTGAAAATTCTTAAACCTAGGTACTTATTTTCATGGGTGCGATTCACGAGCCACACTAGGCCAGTCGCCTAAAACATTCTAGGTCACAAAAAATCGCCAGGGCTTGATATTTGGGGCTGTTGTTAGGATAGATACCAATAGTGTAAAACCAAATTTGCAACCTCAATTTTTCCCAAAAGTCAGCAAATTGTTGCTAATTTTATTTTCTTTCGAAGTGTCATAGATGACTTTCCTGTAAAATGTATATTTTAAAAGTTGTAAGCCAAGAACTGAAAAATGTCTGAAAATTCTGAGGTTTTTCGAGCATTACGAAGTTAGCACAGGGTGCTTACCATCAACTCTTATTGCGGTTTTGTTTAGGACCTAAACTGATCTGCTTAGCTTATTCGTACCACGACAGCTTAATATCAATGACAGCGATTCAGTGATCGATCAATGACATTTCACAGCCGCTAAGCTGTCAGGAACTCTTATTTGACTTATAACCCGGTCGATTTAACATGTCACCTGCAGGTTATACCCGTCCCTCTCACTCTCCGGGCATGACAGAATCGAGTGAAAGAGACGGGTAGAAGGACACAAATCGTTCGGTCATTAACATTTAGCAATTCATTTGCGATCCAGTTTTTAGAAGGTCAGAGTACGAAAGAAAGCAATTCATTTTAGGAACCTATTCTGCATCGCGCTATTTTTGAATCGCTGTCTTAAAGTTGATGGTAGGCACCCAGGTATTTCGAGGTTGCAAATTTGGTTTTACACTATTGGTATTTATCCTAACAACATCCCAAAATATAAACCCCTGGCGTTTTTTTGCGAGCTAACGCGATTTTTATGTCTACGGTGACTGGCCTACCTACACGCGAAACGCCGCCACTTGAAGCTGAAGGTGAAACAAGTGACGACTACCGGTGTCTAGTTGAAAACTACAGGAAATAGGTCTGTGGCGGCGTTTTGTGGTTGTGGTCGGTGGCCCGTGTGCGGCCAGGCTAAGAAAATTCCGCCGTCCATAACCTCCACTCCACATTCTTTATGTCAAATTTATAACAAACTAGCTTTCCGACCACGACCTTGCCCGCGTGGACTACATGATGCTATCCTGCGGGAATGTGGTATTTTTTCGGGATAAAAAGTAGCCTATGTTCCTCTCCAGGCTACAAAGTATCCCAAATTTCAGCCAAATCCGTTCAGCCGTTATGGCGTGATTGAGTAACAAACATACAAACATTCAAACTCCTAAACTTTTACATTTATAATATTAGTAGAAGTAGACTAGTTGGACAAATGAAAGTCAAGCTAAAAAGAATCGAATTCATTGAATTTTAGAAGTTCGGCCTACTGTTTTCGTGCTTGGGCTCAGTAGCCCTAGTTTTAACGTTAACAACAACATTCAAGTGCTGTAGTAGGTACTTTTGTCCAAGATTATTTCTATTTACAATTTCCGTACAATTAACGATATTTGCGTAGTTTATCTTTCTTTGACGCCATTATCTCGAACCCTTTGTTGTCAGCTGTGTGAGTAAACTAGTGACCTACTTGTTTAGATGAACTACGAGATATTTTGGTGTTTTCCCGTATGGACACGTAATGGATATCAACATATTTATTATTTAGGTAGGTATATAACTTAAAGTGGTAACAAATGTTTAGAAACTCCTAAAATGCTACGAGAATAATTTGTGAAAACTGAAAAACCATCAGTTTTCTTAAGACTTATAAGAAGCGGCGACAGGTGGCGGTAATTCCACACCTGCTTAAAACTGGTTCACCCAAGTGCGAACTCAATTAAATAAGCCTTCATTAAAAGACATACATATTTCAATCTAGTCATCGACACAGTCAACATTTCGAAAAGAAATAGCACATTTTTTATCTTATAAAGGCATTTTAAAAGTAACCCTTGGCATGTAATGACGTTGTAGAACAGCAAAGATAGAATGCAAGAGTGAACTAATGAACGTGCGAATCACTACGCCGTTTATTGATGTAGATTGTTCGACTAACTTACACTTTGTATGTGCTAAAACTCAAACGAAAAATATTAAAAACTCAGAGGTCCTGGTACCTATACCCAATTACCATTCTGTTTATTGTATTGTTTATGGTAATTCTGGGTTTATCCCAAACTTGAATGAAAGGCATTTGGTACTAAACCGTGGCATGTAATGACGTTGTAGAACAGCGAAGATAGAATGCGAGAGTGAACTAATGAACGTGCCAATCACCGCGACGACGTGCGTGTTATCACTACGAGCGACGTCCTTTGTTGATGTAGCTTTTTAAATTACACAATGTTTCATCTAACACTAAAACTTCACTTTAAATGCAAGCTATGAAAACTACATTAAGTATTAATTGCAGCTTTTAGCCTGCATTCGACCAAACTTTTATTCCGAGAATATCGCTTACTGTCGGATACTAATGTCAAACTAGTATGGGGTTTTGACATTACTATCCGAAAGAATGGAATAAAAGTTTGGTCGAATGCAGCCTGTCGGACATTGGCAGAATCGTCGCGTAAAGAGACGCAGCCATCTACAACCAAAAATTGATTTATTGGTTGCAGCTTTTAGAATTTACGCAATGAAAAGTTCGGCACGCGTAGCATGACAAACCCGAGAAGAGTTTTGTCTACCTCGAAAGTCTATAATTGACAGCCGAACAATAGGTTTGTCTACGATGAAATGTCATTTTTGACGTTTCGATGTAGACAAAACCTTTCTCGAGTTCGTCATGCTACCCGTGCAGGCTTTGGATTCTGTAGGTATATGAAACGGCAGGTCTTGTTGTTATATTTTGTTTCCATATAAAACCAACTTTTTTATCATACACATAATATTTCATTATACCTACTTTAATATTGAGACGTTTTTACTAATTTAACTGTAAGTATGTAAACTTTTGTATTACAATAACATAATCACTACATAGTATAAAACAAAGTCGCTTTCTCTGTCCCTATGTCCCTTTGTATGCTTAAATCTTTGAAACTACGCAACGGATTTTGATGCGATTTTTTTTAATAGATAGAGTGATTCAAGAGAAAGGTTTATATGTACTTTTTATCCCGATATTCCCACGGGAACGGGAACCACGCGGGTGAAACCGCGGGCGGCCGCTAGTTAAGGGATAAATGGATAATTTATAGGAATAAATGTAGTTGTATTCATTTATTGGTCAAATAAAATTAGTAGCTAATTTCAGCATCAAAATCAAAGCTGCAGTGGGTGTTCTTTGTGGCAGGACATTTAATTAGCATGGAGATCAAAGCATTACGCACAATAATTTATTAACTATTATTTCCTACTCAAATAACTGTGAATAGCACTGGTTCCAAAGTCAATCACATTGGACGAATTAAATTAACCCATTCGTCGCATCGTCGTTCATAGAGCTATACGAGTGTGTGTTGTGTTTTCATACAATCACAATTCTCTCTTTGTAGACAAAAGACTCCTGTTTCTCTATACATGGTAGACTAGACGGTAAAAGTTTGTATGTTAGTACACATTCAGATAATCTCTGAAAACACTATGCCAATTTCAATAGCATATCCTTGACAAACATTTTTTTACGTCATAACTTCCTTTTCATAAAAAAAACGTGGAGTGCCGACAGAAGTGAAAAGGGCTCTCCCTAGACTTATCCACAAAAAAAAGGAATTTGACAAAAAAAAAGAAAAAATACTGACTGGATTTGAAACGAGGTCTTCTGGCTTCAATTTCCGTTTTCTAACCTAAGCTTTTACAACTTTAGAAGCGACGGCGAAATTTGCCTTCTTATTCTAATGACATTGTAACAGTTTTTCGATCAGCGGCCAATCGCCGTAATTCTATGCAGCGCGTCTTCATCGCGTTTGGGTCTTGACGTTTGCCTTCGTAATGACATAACGACGCACACATCACGCAAACCTATAGTCCTACAATCCTGTCTGATCCGGTGACATCCGTGACAGAGGAACCACTTGCAATACGAAATTAGCTGTCAAAATAGACTGTCGTATGAAAACTGTTTTAGTTCCAAAGATTATCACCGGAACAGAAAACGTTGTCGCACTGTCAAAGCCGCCCGTTATCAAAAACGGTTTTGCACGTCAACTGCACTTCAACTGCACGTACACTTGACTAATGCATCATAGAAATACCGCGATCGGGGCCCCGGGGGGTAATTGTCTAACTCAACATCAATCGCAATCGCTTTCAGTTTGACATCCATCATGCATCCATCACTTGTTGTTGAATAAAGTTGACAAAATTTCAGTTGACAAAAGCAGCAATGGCCTTGCAATATCTTTCAAACTGAATGCGATTGCGATTGATGTTGAGTTAGACAATTACCCCCCTGGTCATTTCCATCTGACGGTCACGTGACCCTGACGCGAGTTTATAATTTTTTACCCATTACAAAAAGTGCACAACGCCGCTATAGAAGTTTTCACCTCAAAAATAATTCTATATGGATTAATCATAGAACCCAAACTGCAAAAAACCCGTAGAACTCGCGCGCACAAAACGCGTATGCGGCACGTGACAGCAGCATAAAAAGTATTGGATAAATTCGATGCGACTGCTATAGAAGTATAACGACTTCGTTGCTCAGTGGTAAGAGCATTCGCCCGCGACAGTGAAAAGTCGTGAGTTTGGACTCCCATTCTGAGACGGGTCGATTTTTTCTAATTATTCACTTTCAATAGTGCCGAAAACAAACATATAATTGTTTACATTATACTAATGACCTACATTTCTGCTATAGCCTTAATATAGTTAAGGGTCGAAGCAGATCACCTGTAGGTCTTTCAAAACAAAGTCATCAATTGCACGCCTTACCTCAGGGGGCGGCATTCAACAGATTTAGGGCACTCGTAAATTTTTATTCGCATTGTAATTTTGGGACTATCCGGGATGGATAAAAATGGGGGATTTGGAGCAGGTTTATTACTGCAACTGGTGTTTAAGACTCTATTGGAAGGGATGAAACAAATGAAAGGTTTTATTTTGGAATAAATTACTACGGAAGATCGATACTCTGAAATTCGATCACCATATTCTGGTATAAAACCTCGTTGTTATTTATCGCTTCATTTCTACTTATGAATAAAACTTACTCCCTTATTCCAAAACGTGGTCTAAAATTAGACCTGGTTTAACCCTTAACCACTTACCACCGGTCTCTCAGACACCGTTCAAGTATTTTCATTTTTCTTTCATTTGGAAAATGAAAGTGACAGCACCAGTTTTAAACAAGGACTATTTTAATCCACGTTTTGGAATAAGGGGGAAAGATTCAAAATGTCACCATATTGACTATTAAATTTGTATGTAGCTATACATATATTGCTGCTATGCCAATGGCTTTGTCATGCACTACGGAAGAAGAATGCAAACTGTTTAATTGCAAACATTGTTCAATGTAGCATGGGTCCTATGATAGCTCATTTTCGTGCAAAGCAAAACGTTGTTTCTGAACAAGGAGTAAGGTCCAATTTCTAGCATAAACTACATAAGAAATGTCTAATGTTGATTGACTTGAGTTTTATTCCAATACATCTTTTTGCTTTGCACGAATGAACTATCATAGGTCCCATGATACATTGAACAAAATGCAGCAGTCTTTTGTTGGCCCACTTCGCACTCAAATGTCAATGCGGTATCTAAAGGTTAAAATTAAGTAATGTTTTAAGGCTGAAAAGATTTTTGTAAGCACTAAGATGTTAAACTTCCAACCCGGGTTTTTTTAACAAAGATTCGGATTAAGTTTTGTCCTTGAGGGAAGATAAATTGATAGCATTTGGTATGTACAATTTTAATGATAAGTGCATATTATGTGAAATAAGAATACGATTTATACTAAGAGTAGTATACTTAAAAATAACATAGACAATTAGACATACCCAATTTTCTATACAGGTTTTTACTTTTTAAACGTAAAATATATGCCCTACCTAAGCTAAGGACCTTAGCAAAAATGGGAACATTATTAACATAAGTGTCTTCAATTTCCTTTAGGCTTCTACATTAAGGTAATCTTAAATTACAGGGGAAAATTGCCTACGCTCATACATCGAAAAATTTACATAACAAGATCGATGGCTTTTGAAATGGGGACATAGAATGAGACAAGATAAGTAATATATAGGTAAGAAAGTAAAAATAAAGAAGCTAATGTAAAGAATAAAAATTTCCTTAAAAAAAATTAAAATCACTTTAGAGAAAAAGAAATGTAAGATAATTATACAATACCTCTTAATATAAATGAAAGTCAATAGTACATACTTAATATGTAATTAAATTATCGGTCTATTAATATGATTCTATATGATTGTTATGTCTTCGACAACCTCCGTGGTCGAGTAGCGTATGCACCAGTTTTCAAGGTGCAGCTATTTCTGAGGTTCAGAGTTCGATTCCCGGTCGTAAATGTTGAAAAACGATGTTTTCAATAATTTCTGGGTATAAGTATGTGATACTATAGACCGATTTGCAGAAAAAAAGGGGACCCCTTTTTTTATACAAACATGCTCACTAAGCTGTCAGTACAACCTGTCAATTTCTGCTATAAACTACTGGACCGATTTTGAAAATTCTTTCACCAGTAGAAAGCTACCGTCTTCCCGAGTAACAATGCTATATTTTATCCCGACATTCTCTCGGGAACAGGTACCACGTGGGTTAAACTGCGCGAAGGCCCTAGTACTTATCTATACTCTATACTAGTAATATTATAAAGAGGAAAGATTTGTATTTTTGTATGTAATGAATAAACTCAAAAAGTACTGGACTGATTTAGAAAATTCTTTCAGCGTTAGAAAGCTACAGTCTTCCCAAGTAACAATGCTATATTTTATCCCGATATTCCCACGGGAACGGGTACCACGCGGGTTAAACTGCGCGAAGGCCCTAGTATTGTAAATTATTTTATTCTGAAATTTGCGTTAAGCTCTGACCTCACATGAAGAATGGGAGGCTAGAGCTATTGTTGATTTCAGAACAAGCCAACTTTTGGCCGTATGCTAATAGTTCCTTAAGTTGGGCACAGACGCTATAATTTTGTAGTGTGAACGAATAAAACTTCGCAGACTATTACCTATTACAAGAAAGACGGTTAGGACGTAGAACCTTTGACCTTTGCCAAACAAATGTATTGGAAATGTATTGCACATCAGCGTGTTCCTTTCAATACTACTAGTATTAGATATACTACTAACGCAGCGGCAGCCGGCAGTGAACTGTGAACTCGCGAGCGCCCCGCGAATCGAAAATCACTTAAAATTCAATTAAAAATTAAATTTAAAAAAATAAACTTATGACGGCCGGAATCCCTCGGCTATTCAAAGACAATTATTTTCGTATATTTTTTATTAACTAAAACCAAGTATACTGCAAGTACCTAATAGGATATTTGGATTACGATTAGACGGATGTTTGGGATATTATTTGACACAGTAAAGTATCACCAATCGAAAAAAATGGCCGGAAGCACTAGATAAATAACTGCAAAATAACATATATTTTTTCCAAATTTTGAGTACTTACTTGTGGTTTGCGAGTAATCCATAACTTCCTATTTTCGGGAATCGGCGCCTTAAACAATATTTTGTTGATCAATCATTATTTATAACTTAAGGGCGCCCACACAAAACAGCGAATTTGCATCGCATCGCAGGAATCTGCGATGCGCCATGCTAATTGAATTGAATTGAACCTAATTGAATGTCAAATATTTAGGTAAGTAAGTACTTGACACGCATCAACTCACGAATTCGCACGAATAAAAGGACTTAAATTAAAAATCACGCTTAAGAAAATATTTTTTTTTTGACATAAATAGATATAAAAATCCTATTTATTAAACATACCTAGTTATAAGATACTTAATTGACAAGTAAGTGTTTACAATATTATCTAACTAAATAACCCAGATCCATAGATTTCAAGACCTAATATTCTGAGGCCTTAATGCGAACTGCCAAACAATGTTATATGTAAATATTGTAAGCGAAATGGCGCTATACGAGTGTATAGCTCCGTCCTGCAAGTAAGGACCTAAAGTCCTTACATTGCAGTAAGGCCCTGAAAAAACGATGCCACGGCTATGGCATCGTTTTAACACTAGAAGGTCTCAAAAATTAATATGAGGTAGGAATACATAATAAAGCCGACGAATACGATCGCGGTTTAACCTAATTCCACCCGGCTGAAATCGCCGGCATACACTAGTTATTGTAATTATTATTACATTAAAACGTTTTTTAAAAACTTAAAATTGAAGCATCATCAGCATCATCAGCCTATTAACGTCTACTGCTGGATATATGCGTCTCCAAGAGTAGGTACGTCAGTACAGTATCAGTTGGTGCGTCACATAGGTATAGTCCCACATGCCTGTCTGTTCCGGTGTCAGCCGTGACAGAGGAGCCACTTGCAATACAGCAATACAATATAAGCTGTCAAAATGGACTATCGTACGAAAAAGTTTTATTTTTATTTTATTTATTTATGGACAACCAACAAGTTCATTCACTTAAAACTAAACATTATTATATTATCTAAGGGATACAATTCTAAGTGATGTCTTATTTATAGGCTGCCACGGCATGTGTAAATTGCATTCAACTTACGGACTAAGCAGAACATGCAAACTAATTACAAATTTATCTTTAAACTAAAATAAAAAAAAATTAAATATACATACGTATGAAAATATGTAAAGGTGCAGTTCATAAAGCACATAGACACCAATATGGCCAAAAGTATATTTCGTTTTAGTTCCAAAGGTTATCACCGGAACAGATATTATGCTTGTCGCACTATACCTACTTATTTGATAAGACGTCTGTCGCGAGCGCGCAATGATAGCACAACCTGGCCGCCTCGCGTCCTTGAACGAGTCCTTATGTTGGGAACGGCGAAAACCGTGACATTTAAATATGAGGAAAATCTTTTAGAATTGCCAGAGGAGATTGAAGGAAATCAAAACGGTATTACGTTTCCCCTATAGCGGTCGTCTTGCGGCGCAATTGAATATTTAAGAATAAAGAAAGGCGCAGTAAGTATGGGGAGAATGAGAATAATTCTTAATCTATACTAATATTATAAAGAGGAAAGATTTGATTGTTTGTTTGCATCGAATAGGCTCCGAAACTACTGGACCGATCTCAAAAATGTTTTGACCATTAGAAAGCTACTTACATTCTTTTCAAGTGACATATACTTAGGCTCTATTTTATCGCGATATTCCCACGGGAACGGGTACCACGCGGGTAAAACCGCGAGGATAAGCTAGTAATATTATAAACGAAAGTGTGGATGTTTGTTACTCAATCACGGCGAAACGGCTGAACTGAACGGGTGAAATTTGGTACATAGAATATGATCTCGAATAGAATGATGCCAACTTTTTACCCTGGGAAAATGTCTCAATCCTACGGGAAAACATCATGTCGTTCACGTCGACGAAGCCGCGGGCGGAAAGCTAATAAATTGTATATTTTCCTGCCAATTTAAAAAGCTCAAATAAAGTTTAAAATAAGTACTTGTAATATGGATACTTAATGGATATCTTGGGTGCAGCCATTACGGTCCCAGTCCATGTTGCCCCCGTAAATTTTTTATTCTTGTAAATAAGTAATATAATATATTATGTATTATTAATAATACATAGTTATATCACTTGTGATCAGTTAACTACAACTTACTGAAATTGGTGCTCTCTCTCTTTGAACGCTCTGAGTTTTAAGAATTCCTCTGTTAGCGAGTTATTAAATTAAAATATTTAACTTAATTAAATTTAATCGTCGACCTATGTTATAGTACAAGCATTATCCGTTAAATTCTAGAGAAACAATTAGAAATATATAAAAACAATAAAACAGGGCAATAGAATTTATTGTTGTAATAATGCTAGAATAAATTCTATAACTAGAATGAATTATGGAAACGTTGGTGGTTTAATTAAACAACACCTGTGTGTAAAATGTTAGTCTCATTATTGAGATAAAAAAAATACGGTTGAAGTTGTATGAATTGTAATGGATACAAAACGATTTATTTACAAGTGGCTGCCCGCGACTTCATTCGCGAGATATTTGCTTCATCATAATAATCATTATGATGATGAAGATAAATAAATAAAAATAAATAAATATTTTCTTACAATCACACCAATTATCTAAGCCCGTAGTTAATTTCTTAAGAAACTGTGCCTACGTGAACTTGATAACGGATAAATTTTATACTTAAATACTTTTTGTTTGTAAATACATACTTAATATACATATAAAACACCCAGACAAATAGACATGTTCATGCACACAAATAATATTTGACTTGTTCGGGAATCGAACCCGAGACCTCTGGCGCAGAAGGCAGGTAGTTTACCTCTGCGCCAAATCGGTCGCAACTTGTGTTTAAAAAGCACTACCACTGAACTAAATTGAAACACGATTGTGACTTAACTTTAGCAGACTTGGCCCCCTGTTCGTGAACTTTCCTCCTGTCTTCTTCTCTTCTTCGAGAAAGCATTTGCGATTTCTTTAAAAAACCTTCTTTCTAAGTCCATCTTATTTTTATTTTTATTTTTATTTCTTAGGATAGCTAACAGCTAAACAAATAAACAAATTGACAAAAAGCTATTGACAAGCTACCACATTTAGTAGCTAATATTGACTCATAAAAGATCACAATATTGAGGTGTTAGGTGCCGAGTAAATAAAAAATATAACAACCTATAGTAATGTTAGTAATCAATCAGTGCTTTGAAATAATTTGTTGATAGTATTGATGCTACTGAAAAATATGTCTAAACTGGCGTCAGCTTTTTAATGACCGCACAAGTTCTAATGAGAAAACTATTCATTCTAAAGTTGGTGTGCACAGGAGGAATGCTGAATGGCTTGTATGTGTTATTCCGAGCTGCTCTTGAAGGCACTTTAAAAGTAATTTTCCTTAACAGATCGGGACAATCTACAAGGCTTCTAATAATTTTGACCAATAGTCTAACGTCTGCAATTTTTCGTCTAATAGAAAGAGGTAATAAATGAAACTTAGCGCAGCATTCCTCATATGACATTTTCGGAATCTTAAATTTGTAATTTAAATATCGAGTAAACTTTTTCTGAATTTTTTCGATAGATGAAATGTAAATATCATAGCAGGGGTTCCAAATCTGGCTAGCGTACTCGAGGTGGCTGCGAACGTAAGCACAGTAAATAATTTTGATGGTTTTCATAAGTTTAAATGACTTAGACAAACGCATCACAAACCCAAGTGAACGAGACGCCTTATTAATAGAATTGATAATATGTTTATCAAATAACAGTTTTGAGTCTAAAATTACTCCTAAGTCTTTAGCTTCATGTTTATGAGATAACTTTTCATTTTTGATACAGTAACTAAAATCGAAGGTGTTTAATTTACGGGTAAAACTTATAGTAAAGCATTTAGATACATTTAGGTCAAGTTTATTCAAACGACAGTATGTGTCAAGCCTTTGGAGATCATTCTGGAGTTTATTGGCGTCATCAATATTGTTAACTAAGTACTTTAAAAATTTTCATATCGTCAGCAAATAAAAGATAATTAGAATGGGAAAAACTAAAAATTGGAAAAACTAAATTGGGAGAATGGGAAAAACTAAAATTATGCTAAAAAGAAAATACGTATAGTTATGAATAATTAATAATTTTTAATTAAACAAATCGCTCAGATCACTTATTGTTTACCAATAAAAACATATCTAACCGCCATCTTCAATTGGAATTCCTTCAAACTATAAGTTAGTAGGTATAACGTATTTCGATGTTTTTATTTAACAATATTAATTCAACATGCAATTTAGAAGCTTACTTATCAACAATCTTACTGCGCGCGACTCGAGAACTTCGCACGCGCCCGGCTTCGTCATAATTAACTCAAATAACCTGCTGTCTTAAATTTTCGAAAGCCCTAAACTAAAAGAAGAACACAGCCAAATAATTCAAACGACATACTTCGTTTGTTTTTACTGCAGGCTATTTGATTTAAGTGACATGATGCAAATTTTTTGTGGAAAGCTAAATGCATCAAGCGACATGTTTTTTTTTGGCAGGCTACTTAATTGCTTTAAGTGACACGAATTGTGTATTATGGTGTAGTGGCTCTAACCCTGATTTGTATATGTGATCGTCTAGTTATAATGTTTTTCTATGTATTTGGTGGTCTTGGTGAAAGTCGATGTTACTGGCATCTAAGTGATCTGCGAATCGTGTTTATGTTTGTACTATTTAGTAGCTGCGTGTGAATAGAACGGAAGCTCATCGAGATAAATCCATCATTCCGCAGGCCTATGGTTTTAAATAACATTGCGAAGCTTGTTAATATTAAAATGCAAATTGTTTTAATCTGATCGCGACCTTCGCCTCTCTTCTACTCTAATTCCTAAGCTATAACCAATAGATGTCTGCTCACGTAGTGGATTACACTCTGGTCGTTTAGTAGCGCCTACAAAACCTTCTAGGAAAAACCCTTCTGAGGTTTATTATTTGGGGAACGTCAGCCATCTTTGTTACGCTGCGAAGCGTATGTCAGACATCTCCAGGATGTGGGCATTTATTTACTTTATTTTATAAGGTGTTCGCTAGACACCTTTCCCCATAATACCATGGTATACTTTATTTATTCATATTTGTATTAATTGAGAAAGTTCGATTTGGCCAAATCGGGCGATGGCTGAACGCTATGGAAGTGCAAGTGTGACGACGACCCAGAAATGCTGCTACCCGTTCACTGAAACCCACACGCAGATAGCCTTTAGGCTCAATAAGGCTGAGCTCGCGAGTGCCGGCCAGAGCATCCCGTTCAGTAGTCTAAGAGAATAATCTCTTATAGTCAAGGGCCCTCATTCGATTAAAGTCAGTGGGTGGAATGACTAGCTCGCAGCCTCAAGCGGTCAAACACCCCAGGATTTAAACACCCTGTGCAAGTCCTATTTCATCACAGATCACCTAGTATACCTATCTCTATTTCCTATCCTAAATACAAGTCTATAAGTGCACCTAACAGCGTCTATGTCCTGTGTAGAGGCAAAATGAACTTACCCATTATACCTATTCAACACTAATACATTATACTTCCTTCTGCTCTGCTCCTGTTGTCTCTCTCGTCCAAATTCAGCAGCTAGACCCCTTTACTAACACGTTTAAATAAACTACCTATACACAGGTAACCTTAACGGTTTGAATGTAGTCTCTCCCTTAAAGTCTTTAATCACTCCCTACTATCCCATGTTTATTTATTTAGGTATATGTATAGAAATCTACCTAGACCTAGACTGAAATCTAACGAATTTAGCTCATAGAAATCGTGATTCAACTGAAAGGTGTACATGTGAGAACGCAAGGTGTTAAGCGAAGTCAAACAAACTAGCTCAATGGTTCTTCTAAGTATTTCTTAGTATTTAACACAGATTTGACTATGCCTCACACTGTGCTTCCTCTTAGGAATCTTATATCTAAGCAGTAAAACATATAATTATGGAAAAAAATATTATTTATTTAACTTAAATGTGTTTTGTTTATCTTCGAAATAGCAAAAAGAAACTGGTTTGATTATTTAAGCTGTCACCTATAGGTTGCTATATAATGACAGCTAGATTTTCAGCTCCTATCTTAAGACCATACTACATAGAGAGAAAGCGAAAATCCAAAGAAAAAACTCTATAAGGTCATCTAGATTCACACTTAAATTTAATTAAACACACACTAAAGTTTCAATAGTTATTTTACAACTTAAGTCTAAAGTGAGATACGAACACATTTATAGAACAAACCTGTTCCATTGATTGAAAAATGGAAAGGAAAACTATTTCACATATTAGTCTAATTTAGACTTGATTATTAACATTCATGGTAGATATTAGTGTTTCGTATTCCACCAGGCTACATAAAGTTACAGTCTCTAGAGCTTTAATTAATACTTTCACGTTAACCATCCCTATCTCTGAGATTAACTATGCATCGAGAAAAGACGCAATCCAATTCAGCCTCGATTGAGGTCTAACCCGGCTCTTTGCATTTCTATCTCATTCGGTAGACCATCTTGCAAATACCTCCGTCTATTTAATATTCGACGATTGCAATAACTGAATATCTTATATCCACAACACCCTAACACAACTATTGCGCATATTAAAGCCAACACAAAAATGAGATGTTCTATCGGGTTCCATTCGGTTATTAAAGCGAAACCCCCAGAATGGTGTTGTTCTTCGTATTGATACATTTCTACGTTGTATGTGATATACCGCTCGTTATTCTAGAGATTGTACCTTTATTGACACACGGAATAAGCCACAATGTACACAATTACATACCCCTCTCGACGTTGTTTAAATTCACTTTGTAAAATAGTTACACTTGTTTTAATATTCAAATCTACAATTTACTTAACAAAGTTAGTATTTAATTAATAGTTAACTCTTTAATCTTTATTTCTCACACAGTTAGTTACAATGGAGTCACGAAACTCCCAATCTATCACTCCCTAAAATATCAAAAAGCGTCTCTCGAATGCCAGTTGCATCCCCGTTTTATCTCTTCCATCTCTACTGAAGTTATCTCCTCCCGCTCTACGCCCATCTCGATCCCTCATTGGTCAGCTTGATGCTTGCAATCTCCATGGTGACGCCTACGCACAACTTCTCACGATCCGCCCTAACAATTCTGAGAACTCAAGTTTTTTTCTTCCTTCGTCTACTTCACCCATCTGCAACACATTTAATATCTACCAAACTCTTAGAAATCTGTGCATTTAAACTAAAATTGTCCATCATTCACCAGTTTGAGTAGTTTGTCTGACAGTTGAGCGTAATTTACGGCCTACCCAAGACTTCATTTGTCTTAGTCCCCGCCGTGCGCTAATAAAACTTGTCGCTCTTAATCTATTAGAAGAAATATTCGAAACATTTTTTTGAATTTTTTTTTTTTATTCCTAGTTTTGTTTTACGAGCCCGGCCCGCACATCTGCTAATAATACGAATGCCATCACAATGGGGCAAGCTAAATGACTTAACCTACCACCTGCTTGAGTAATAGAAACAGGAAAAAAGCTTTAACAACCATTTGAGTTTAAAAGTAAAAAAAGAAAAACGATTCAAGTAACTACCCTTAGTATTTTCACATAGCTTAAATCAACCATGTTAGAGACATTTTTTTTATAGAAAACCGAGGTCAATCTATTTGATTCAAGAGACAAAAAATGCTCAGATCGGCATGAAACTCGGCTCAAAAGATGCAGAAAAATTCGCTGATTCCGAATATGTATATAACTCAATATCGCTCTTGATGTCGCTTAACGCCATTAGCCTTTCACACCTATAGAGTGCGAAAGGCTAATGGCGAATAGATTTTGACGACCGATTTGGCGCAGGGGTAGGCTACCCACCTTCTGCGCCAGTGGTCTCGGGTTCGATTCCCGAACAAGACAAATATTTGTGTGCATGAACATGTCTATTTGTCTTGGTATGGGTGTTTACTATGTATATTAAGTATGTATTTAAAAACAAAAAGTATTTAAGTATATATTTATCCGTTATCAAGTTTTCCATGATACAGTTTCTTAATGAAATAAAAATGGGCTTAGATAATTGGTGTGAATGTAAGAAGTTATTTATTATTTATTTATTTATTATAGAGAGTCTCCACAGCAATTCCCAGGTCTTGATCGAATCAAAGGCTTTCTTAAAGTCGAGAAAGATGCTAGAAGTATGATCAAGATAAAAGGGCAATGACCTACGTATCTCACATTCCAATCCATGTATGTAATATTATAGACACCCAATAATAAATGTTTTTGCAGGGTTTCCCTTAAGGAAAAAGGTGGAGGCTCAAAGGCTGAGCGCTCCGGATTTAATCAATTTGTTGATAAAAGTCTTGCCAGCGAAACGGATCAAAAGATTTATTACCACTCCTGGTCTGGGATTACTTATGTGGTTTCCGCAGTTTACATATTAAAACGAGTAATTACCTTTAATTGCTTAACATTTTAGGGATAAATCTGCGCCGTGAGAAACGTTAAGCTTACCGGGTGCTTAATAATTCTCTTGGTAGAGCCAAACTAGAGGAAGGCGAACTGGAATTAAATTTTGCACATTCACCTCTAATGAGCCTTGCTTAGATTAAAGTTCTGTATATTATTTTACCCAGCTTTGAATTTGGATTTAAGTCGTTTAAAATTTCAGCCTTACTTACTATTTCTTAGTAGAGATCAATCAAATTGGAATTTGATTGATCTCAACTAGGACATGCCAAAAGCAGCGGGTGGAAAGTGATAAAAGTATTGGAAGCAAAATAGATACCTAATATGTAAGTGGAAATTGAACATGGAAAGAACGTGGAGATCACTCTCAGCCCATTTATGTCGGAGAAAATCGTGACCGCAACCTCTGTAAAGGCTGACGTACAGTCACGAGCAATAATATATAAACAAAAAAGGACTTTATCATATTACAATCTTGAATGACTTTTGTGGCACGGATAGTTTTATTTCGGAACATATAAAAAATGTGACAAAGTTCTATGTTATCATACATAAATTATTACTCGTGACTGTACGTGCACTGGTAGAGTAAACAGTATAGTAACACGGTAAAGTATTAGAGTAGTAAGTAGTAGAGTGCCACAAACTTCAATCAACAATAGTAGGTACTAGATGAAGGCTCACGAACTAAATGAAAACTTTAGGTATATGGCACAGACTGACTTTTTTAAACGGAGAAAAAAGGTTACGGATGTTACGATCTTGTATTATAAATGACAGGAAGCGTTCCAAGTTTGAAATACCTTAGTATTATCACGTATTATTGACACTGTCAAAATAATCTACTTATAAAATAAATAATAAATATTTTCTTACAATCACACCAATCATCTAAGCCCGTAGTTAATTTCTTAAGTAACTGTGTCTACGTGAACTTGATAACGGATAAATATATACTTATATACTTTTTGTTTGTAAATACATACTTAATATACATAGAAAACACACAGACCAAGACAAATAGACATGTTCATGCACACAAATATTTGTCTTGTTCGGGAATCGAACCCGAGACCTCTGGCGCAGAAGGCAGGTAGTTTACCCCTGCGCCAAATCGGTCGTCAAAGGTTATAAATTATAGTATCAAGTGGGCGTATAACGCTCGGCCATATCTGTCACTCTAACATGTATCTAGAACTAGGTTTTTTTTTATCCACAACGAGGTAGCACTTAGCCTTCATCACACCTGATGATAAGTGGTGATAAGGCTGAAGGTGGAAGCGTACTAGTGGAAGCGCCTCAATCACTGAGGAACTGGCTATCTTATCTCTTAACTGCCGGAACACAATAATGCTGAAAACATCATTGTTATGGCGTCAGACTTAGATAAGATGGTGGTAGCTAGCCAGGCGGACTAAGAATAAGTCCTACCACAAACAAACCGAATACAATATGTACCCCCACTGGGAATCGAACCCGGGACCTCTTGGTCTGAAATCGGTGGTATGAACCACTAGACCACAGAGGCGGTGAAAATGTTGTTATTGTTGATCGAAGGCCACAAACTAATCTGACCCAGTGACAGCAGTGCTGGAAGAGCCACTAGCAAAATTAGCTGTCAAAATGGCCTATCGGCTGTCAGCAGTATGAAAAATTATTTAGTGCCAAAATTACCCTTGCGTCAGATAAGTTTGTAGTATTCTACTATTTCGTTAAATCTACCCGTTTACACACGGTATATCGTATGATGTATAAATATAATTGTATGATGTACATATATGTTAAATAGTGCCTGTAATGATAGTTATAAGTTTTGTGTAAATAAATAAAATAAAATAAATAAATTTCATCTTGAACTTCAAATACATACGCGGAAGCAGTCGCGTGCGGATGCTAGTATAACAAAGCAAGAGCTTTTAGATAGCTTAGAGAGCAATAAGTTTAAAAGCGTGCGAGCCAAGCCAACAAGCTGTGTTTGTGAATAATAGAGACGATGGCAAACAAACCCATAGTGTAATGGGTTCAGCAGCTTTTTTATTTATTATTTCTAGGAAAGTAGTTTTATTGAGCTAAGTATTAACATATATATGTAACATCCATTAATTTTTTTGGATTCATCTATTTTTTACCCGTCTGCGGCGAAGTTTACTTTGTCTTACTGTGAAGTAACAAGAATTCACACATTCTCATTTTGAGCCTGACACTATAGAAAATGGTTTGTCAGTCACTGGGTACCTAGTCTACAAATAAGTTTCTAGTAAAAAAATCATTTTTAAGACAAGCTTTTTGGCTGACTGTAATTACTTAAATATTGTATTGTCATCGGAACTAAAACTGTACACAAAATTTCAGGTCCATCGGGCACTGGAAAGTGGGTCAAATTAAGCTTGCAAGATTTGTCCCCCACTAACTAACATACTAACTAACAAACTAACATGGCAAGTTATTAAAAATCTTGTAATTAAGGTATCGTGTCATTGCTGAGCATATTGATCACTGAACATGGAAAGATATATCTTAGTAAAATACCACTCTCATCCCTTTTATGGTTTGCAAAACAAACAAATCTAATACCTCTAAGAAATTAATTGAATTTATGTACGAAAAGCAAAATTTGTAATAAATTAATGTTTTACAAACAAAGCAATATTTCATGAATGAACCGCAACCCTCTAACTTTCATCACTCCCTACAAAAGAACTGGGAAGGGTTTTTGTGAAAAACCTTTTCCTAAATGTTAGGGCTTTGCCCAAAGCTGAAATTTAGAATACAAATTACGACGATAAGCCGTTTTGGGAAATTATCGCACAAATGACATTGGGGATGAAATTAGGGTAAAGAACTAATGTGTATGTTTTTACGTCGTTGCTTGTGACTGCTGCCACCAGACGGCAATTTAACAACTAACCTTACCTTTTCTAAGTAGGTATAACCCCAAAAGAGCTTTTAAGTGGGACCGTTAAACTAAGCTAAAAAACAGGCGGTGCCGTATTATGCGTTTTGTTTTAGTTCGCGAGGCTTTCCGCCGGTTTCTGAAACGCCAATCAAAATTAAAATTAGCTAACAGACTGTCACAATTAATTCCCAATTAAAAGCACCTTGGGTTTCTGAAACGAAAATTATCTCACAATTAGGTAATTGACTGCTAATTATTGGTTTATTATTAGACTAGTATAGTATTATATTATCTGTGTTATTAGTTTGGCCACCCTGACTGAAGTCAATCGAATTCATGTGAATGAATGACTAGTCATTTATGATGTGTTTCTTTCTAGCGTATAGCGTTATCTTTACGCGCCAGGCCAAATAAGTCTGCGCGCGGTCTAAATTTAAATTTATTAGATTCTCAGTTAATTTTCCGAATTTCTTCAATTAATGTTTCAAGCGTTGACAGTTTGTAAATCATGTGATTATGCTTTCGGAAACCCACATCTAGAAATGGTTCGAGATTTGTATGGGCACTGACAGACTGTTACCAGACTGTTGATAGTCTGTCACATTTTTCTTTCAGAAACCCAAACTACAATTAATCGGAGATTAATTGGGAATTAGGTAATTTAATTTTAATTGGCGTTTCGGAAACCGGTGGTTTATCTAGTGGTATTTGTTGATCGAAGTGTCCCTCACAATAATTTAGATGTCTAGTGAGAATGGAACTCACAATCCCCTGTCACGGAAGGTAGGATCACTACTTATAATAATATGTATCTCACTATACCATCAAGCCCGTAGAAAAATGTAGAATCATGATTGTCAAAAGTTTATATCCATACTATCCATACTAATATTATAAATGTGAAAGTGTGTTTGTTTGTTTGTCCTTCTTTCACGTCAAAACGGAGCAAAGGATCGACATGATATTTGGTATGGGGATAGTTTGGGAGCTGGAGAGTAACATAGGCTACTTATTATTCCAGAAAATTGAGTAAAATTGTAATTTTCCATGAAAAATCGTTTAACTGTCGTACCTTCGATACAAAACTGTCATTTCTTCCATTGCCGTTTCCATGAAGTTTGACTTAATACTCTGAGGTAACTGGAGCTCTCACCCTGAATAAAAAAGTGTCACCAGCAAATTTGACATTTATGTATGTAGTGGCTGTCAGCTGTCTCATATGACCATACGTATTTTTTTAAAGTGTAGGTGAGACGGAAGACAGCCACTGTGTTATTTGTGGTATTCAAAAAATTTTTCGTACTGCACTCTCCAGTTACCTCAGTATTAAATCGAACTTCATGGCCGTTTCCAAAGAGTATGTAAAATGTCCCAGTCGCGCATGCGCGCAGAGTTATTTGACACTCACTCTACTTCACAGAGTAATTTTTTATATGTAGGCACAGCCATCTCTATCGTCTTCTACAAGCCATGCGCATAAAGTTGGCAACGTCTTTTTAAGTGAACCGATTTGACACCGTTTGCACCATTTGACAGGTAAACAGCGAGTAAACCTCGAGTAATGAATCCTATGGAGATGGCATATCTTCTATACATCTATACAAATAAATAAAATGTAACTTATGTTTGTAACATTAAATAACCGCTTTTTACCACGTGCATATGACTAAATATACGATACATATACCAAAATGACATGTTTTTCAATTTTTGTCTGTCTGTCTGTTTGTTCCGGCTAATCTCTGAAACGGCTGGACCGATTTTGACGAACCGATTAATACGACAATTAGAAGTAGTTTAAAATTGAATTCTAAGATTTTCTTACATTGTGACTTAGTTACAGGTGACGCCAATAAAAGTGTGGTAAAAAGCACTACTTGAAACACTATTGAGACACGATTGTGACTTAACGTTAGCAGACTTGGCCCCCTGTTTTATTGTTCAGACGTCCGCGTCGAATTTATTTTTGATATTTTTATAACATAGCTTAGCGACAGACATCTAGTGACAGAAAAATATAGTGAAACATGTATTCATAATGCTGCGGCTACATTAGCGGCCGATAATTCGTGCGAGTTGTCGCGCTAAAATTATCGTTGTCGGGCATACGCGATGTTCTTGTCTACATTAGCGGGCGAAGCTTCGTGTTGCGTTGTCGCGCTAAGTATCGCGATAATTAGTTTATTTGGTTTATTGTCGTAAGTAACATTACAATTCAACACAGAACACTACCCCATTATTGATTTATATAGTTATAACAGCCAAATCGACCCGAACGCGATAAAAATCACAAAATAATCGAGTGGACGCTTTTCATCTACGTGATAAAAGACGCTAAATGAATCAAATCGGGTTCTGCTGTCATTTTCTTCCAACTCTTTCTCGCACATAGGTTATGATGTATGGATTTGTTTCTCACTCGCACCATTGTCCGTCTATTACCCCTCGTATAAATAAGTTTATGGTGTAGGTATGCCTCACTTTTTCGTAAGTATGCCACCTCCATAGGATTTAGTACTCAGAGGAGTAAACCGGTTCACAGCTTGTTGCCGTTCCGTATCATAGCATGGCTTGTAGAAGACGATAGAGACGGCTGTGATGTAGGAAATAGAGACCAAACTTGGGCCCCTTTATTGGTAGTTTGTAACTAGCGCTATCTGTTGTCTGGTGTAGGCAACTTTTGGTGTATAAATAAACACACACACAAGATGTTGGTGACCGGGTCCACTATTATATGGCAAAACAACGTTTGCCGGGTCAGCTTGCAAAGTTTATACGGAACACGCTATGAACGCATGCAAAACATATCAAAACTAATTTTAAAAATGTGAAAGTGTGTGTTCGTTTCTCCGTCTTTCACGACAAAACGGAGCAATGAATTGATTTTTGGTTTGGGATTAGTTTGGGAGCTGGAGAGTGACAGAGGCTACTTTTTATCCCGGAAAAACATCACATTCTCGCAGGATAACGTCGTGTAGTCCTCGCGGGCGAAGCCATGGGTGGAAGGTTAGTATTATTATGCTTACTGCTAGTCTATGCTAATATTATAAAGAGGAAAGATTTGATTTTTGTTTGTATGTTTGTACTTAATGGGTGAACTCAAAAACTACTGGACCGATTTTAAAAATAGCTTCAGCAGTAGAAGGTTTAATTATTCCTGAGCAAGATACTGGGGCAAAATTTTATCCCGATATTCCCACGGAAATGGGTACCAAGCGAGTAAAACCATGGAGAGCCCAATAAATTATAATGTAGCTACTTAATATAATGAATGAATGAAGTATTGAAATGTGAAGTCTATTTCCGATCCACCATCGCATTTATTTCTTACGCAGTAGGTTTATTCACATCTTTTTTCTCTCATCAGTAAAGATTTATGCGTTTTCATTCCGTACCGCATTTGACAAGAAAGAAAAGAAAGCTTATTTTCTGCTTTCTATAGACAATATTATCTTGAAGCTTGGATCTTTATTGGTTTCAGTTTTCCTATTTTCTTTGTAATACACATACCTAATTACTTACCACATACACCATATTTATCTATTACCTACTTAGGACTAGGGGCTTCGTGGAAATATAGGAATAAAATTTAGCCTATATCACTCAAAAGGAAGAATGTAGCTTTCTTATGGTATATAGATATTAGGTTCTTTCAAATGGTCCTTTATAAATCGGTCCAGTAGTTTTTAGAATTTATCCATTACAAACTAAGAAACAAAAAATCTAAATCTTTCCTCTTCATCATTATTAGGATTAGGATAGAAAAATATTTATGGATCATTCACATTCAGACATGGAAATTAGGATAGAAAAATATGCTAGATAGCAACAGAATCCATGCAAAAGTTAAAAAGTAAGGTATTGAACCCACTGTGCAACAGTGAATCTATGTCATTAAGAAAATATCGCTGTTTAGTTTAAGAAATGAGAAAATAGTCAAAAAATGGAAAATGGAATTTTCTTGCTCGTATAATAATGAGTAACTGCATACGTAGGTACAGCTGTCTCCATAAATCATTTCTAATTATAAGTGCTTTCGTTAGCAGAGAACGAATTATTAATTCCGCCGAGTTTATCACTTTCCTCATAAAG
The DNA here is from genome assembly GCA_949710035.1 of Crambus lathoniellus. Lineage (NCBI taxonomy): Eukaryota > Metazoa > Arthropoda > Insecta > Lepidoptera > Crambidae > Crambus > Crambus lathoniellus. The sequence continues at coordinate 24,696,763 of OX453301.1, forward strand.
AGCAGTTCATTAGGCGAAAATACGAAATATTTAACGTCGTCTCTTCATTTAAGCTGAGGCAAAGCTGAGAGAAATTTGAAATCTAAAATTATGCTAATATTGCACTTACCTACCTATTTGATTGAAAAAACGATCCTTCCAAGTTTTAATGTGAAACTAATTTAAAACTACGGCTTTTTAATAAAAGTATTTTGTACAAGGATGGTAACATTATCACGTAAGTCTGCTCGATATATAAACTTTCAAGTTTATATTCAGACTCATATTTTTTATGTTTCTACCGCGTCTTCGCACGCGTGGACTACACGAGGTTATCCCGCGAGAACGAGATGATCTTTTCCGGGATAAAAAGTAGCCTTTGTCACTTTCCAGCCCCCAAACTATATCCCATACCAAAATCGCGTCGATCTGTTGCTCCGTTCTGACATGAAAACGGACAAACAAACAAACACTATGTTACATTAATAAATTTTATAATACTATTATGGATAGTTTTAATTGCTTTTATTTACCTATACAAGACATTTATTTAAATAACCGTCTACATTACAATGAATCGTGATGTGTTGTCGACTTATTATGCCTTAGTTAGAGGTTATGCACACCGCGTTTATTAAGCGCGCGCTCTTTTCATACACAGCTGCTGGTTTGCGTTTGTGTTGAGATTTGGTTGGTACTTGGGTAGTAAGACTTGTTTAAAGTCCGCTTGACTAGCTACCATCGAAGATCTTGTCTAAGTCTGACGACATAACAACGATGTTTTCAGTAGGAATTGTTGTTTTCCGGCGGCTAGAGATAAGGTATTCAGCCAGTTTACTCAGTGGTTGAGCATTGTGGGAGTAGTGCACTTCCACGTTCCGCCATATCTTCCTAAAAACCGCGGTCGACGCGCGAATATATCGCAAAAATGCGCGTTTCTATTATATATTTCTTGGGTTCGATACAAAAACGCGTCGGTACGGCGCGATTAAAAAAATGTGGTGTGCATAAGCAATTAGGTATGTATTAAACTTATTTAATCCCACCTATCTCCAAATTCTTCACAATATCTATAATTTACTAATCCAATTCTGAAATGCTCCCGAAGATAGATTCTTAGCGTGTTATTCCAACTGTTAGGCAGTTATTCGATTAGCATGAAATCTGTTCAGGATTAATTGAAACCTGAATTCAGTAAGCTTCGGTTGAATTCGAAATCAAGCCTTCGGTAATCCTGTTACTGCCTCTGCTGATTACTTGAGCACAACTGTTATCCTCACTGACGTATCCTTGATCTGTTGTTATTAGGTTTTTAAACTAGCTGTTCCCCGCGACTTCTTTTGTATGGATATTTGAATGATTGTGTGGCTTTTTAAGATACGATTCAGAGCAACCCGCAGGAATTATTAGCCCAGCGCACATAAGGACAAAAACGTGTTTTACGACGACAAAATTATAAAACTATTTCTTTATTTATTTTATTGCTAAGAAATTAATTATAATAATATTTTACTACCCAAAAGTATATTTAAGGAACAAACCACAAATCACAATAGATCCCTTCCTAGTTTCACTGATATGACAGTCTTTTCGAGTACAAACTGGGAAAAGTGACACTTGCTGATGTTATTATTCATTGTAAAATTTGTAAAACTGTTCAATTCATAAAACCAAAAATAGTTCTCTTCTTTTTATTTTCATTTCCATTGAAATAGTCACTGCAGACTGCAGAACGACTATATGCAAAGATACCAGTTTTTATAAAAAAGGGGAGAATACTGGAACGTACTGTTTACATGCTTACTTTGTAAAACTGTTCAATTCATAAAACCATAAATAGTTCTCTTCTTTTTATTTTCATTTCCATTGAAATAGTCACTGCAGACTGCAGAACGAATATATGCAAAGATACCAGTTTTTAATAAAAAAGGGGAGAATACGGGAACGTACTGCTTACATGCTAACAATCATAATAAAAGGTTCTTTAAAAAAAACAAAGAGCGCTGTATAACTCGTCGATATTTTTTTAAATCTCTAGTTTAAGTCAGCATAATACTTTTCCTTTTACGAAAAAGTAGGTAAATAAAAATGGGTATATAAACGTAAAAAACTACAACTGTTGAATTACCAATTATTGCAAGGGTAGGTACATACCCGCGGCTCTAATCCATATTACAACTTTGATACCTAAAGCTTGTGAAAACCAGACAAACGAAGTTACTCCGCTAACGAATAATAGCGACTGAGCGGTTATGTGACGCTTCAAAAAACCGACAGCTTCTGGCACTCATACAATCTTTTGTGTTGCGGTCAATTAAAAAGACTGGGTGTTATAGTGTTGCTTGAGTCGTTATTTGTAAAAAAATTGATAAAATATATTTTTAATTTTGTCGTCGTAACACAGAATAATATTGTCGTAATTTACGTTTTTGTCCTTATGTGCAGCGGGCCGATTGCAGTAATTTTATGCAGCGCGTCTTGACCACGTTTGCGTCATGACGTTTGACTTCGTATTGCCGTAATGACATAAAGACGCACACGTCACGCAAACCTACCAAAAACGGTACCTATTGCACGTCGCGTAAACGTCAACTGCACGTACCTTCGAGCAACGCGGGCCTTCCGTCTCGGAAGGGAGTAGGCATACGAAGCATTTCCCCTCTGTCAAAGTACTAGCCCAAGTGGGCATAGGCGTTTATAAAAACTAGTTGCACTCAGATTTTTTACTAGACCGAGTCCAGTCGCGCAAGTGAACGCCGCAGTATTAAAAATGCCGAATTGCTCAGTTTTTTGCTGTAGAAAAAAGGTCTGGAACATCAAGTTAACAAAAAGATGGTGTAACATTTCACATGCAAGTAAATTCTGATCATATTATTGCTATTTAATTACATTTAAATACCAAATTCGCATATTTTATTCTTAAATTGTTGACGGATTTGTTCAGCAACATCAAGTCCGCTCGCCCATATAACTCTGTCGAGCAAACATGACGCCTGCAGTTTATACTCTTCTCTTTCACTCGATTCCGCATGCCCGGAGAGTGAGAAGGACGGGTATAACCTGCAGCTGTCATGTTAGCTCGACCGGTTTATACAAATTTCAGATCGGTCGCGCGATAAATCCGACTTCTCGCCGACGATGGGCAACACAGTGATGTTACCGTTACATGTCATAAATCATAATGTTTGTCGATAAATTTGAGTGGCAGTTGGCGACGCGACGAGACGTTATTTATTCATATGTACAAATGATTGTTATCATGGTTTTATAATGAACTATAGTACGTTATTATTATTGGGTTACCTAGCATGTAATTAGAATAAATAAAAACCGATCAAGAGCAAGTCAGACTCGCGCACTGATGGTTCCGTAACATCAAGTATGAATGAAGACACGGCGGTGTAGAATATACGTTATAAAAATAATAGGCCCTCCCGATCGATTACGACCACGGCGGCTTATTTTTTTTTGGATAAAATATGATGAAAGCATTATGATTTCATTGTTTATTTATCGCACTTTTTGTGTTTACAGCTTCCATAAAAATCCTGAATTAATGAATTCATGGAAAAGTTTTTGCAATAATAAGCAAACCTGGGATCTCAAGCGGATCACTGTAATTTGCTCGACCCATTTCATGTCATCCGATTTTCAAGCCCTTCCAAAGAAAGGAGAATAATAACGGAGAATTCAATATGTACCAAATTTTATAACAGACTGCATTTTTGCCGCAAGTCTTCTAAGTATTCTCGGTGTTTTAATAAAGTCACAAAATTGCATCTCACTGTTATACTTATTTTCCAGAGCCATTCATAACCCATTGAACCATCTTACAATACTGCTGGGTCTACAAGTTCAGCTATGCCTAACATGTTGACATATTTGATTTCTTGTTTAGTTGAAAATGGTTTACTGTTACATTATATAATACTAGCCTTTCGCCCGCGGCTTCGCCCGCGTGAACTACACGACGTTATCCCGCGGGAAGGTGATATTTTTCAGGAATAAAAAGTAGCCTATGTCCTTTCTCAGGCTCTAGACTATCTCTGTACCAAAATGCATTCAAATCGGTTCAGTAGTTTAGGTGTCATTGTGTAACACACAGACAGACAGAGACGCATTTATAATATAAGTAAGGATTAAGAGCAAATGTTACTACTTAAATTAAGTATTCTATTGTGATGGAATTCAATTTCAATTTGACGACTCTATAAAATATAACAGGGAGAAAAAGATTGCCCTTAAAGGTTTTCTTGCCGGTTCTTCTTGCAAGGTCTCCCGCCGTAGGATTTGCGAACTGATGGCGTAGCTGCTTTGACGTTCACAAGTGTTGTAATCTCAACCTAAATAGCAATTTTGAATTTTAATATCTCGTGTCACGGCGCGTATGTGGTCGCACTCTTACAAAACAGATCATCAGTAGCGATTGCGGTATAAAATCATCAGCTCTTAAAAATAGCGGTATAATATTAAGTCTTATTACTATTCTCGTACCTACCAAGAAAAAAAACATTACTACAAAATCGTTCGAACCGTTTTGGAGAAGCGCAACCACAAACACCGTGACACGAGATTTTTATATAATAGAATATCAAAAACTGTTAGTAAGATCCTACATAAATACCTAATAATAATTATAAGAAATCTTAACTAATATTATAAAGCTGAAGAGTTTGTTTGTTTAAACGCGCCAATCTCAGAAACTACTGAACCGAATTGAAAAATTCTTTTATTGTTGGATAGTCCATTTAGAGAGGAAGGCTATAGACTAAGCGTATAAACATCGGCTCTGTGTTTGTCTTACATTAAAAATAGTAAACATTAAAAAAACTATATAATTTTCGCTTAACAGTGGTGAATTACGAACAAATAACGTGTGGCAGTGTTTGTGATAAGAGAAACGAGGAATAAATTAAAACACGAGAGATAATTTAATAACCGTGTTTAGTTTTGAAAAAACTGTGCAAATAAAACAGACTTATTTTAAAGTTTCAGAAAGTGCACGAATACATAAATCCTACATAAGTGCGTGTTAACTATAATCAGACAGTGAACAGTTTTTAAAGTCTCATAACGTAATTTATTCGCGTACTGATATAAGTAAATTGAACTTTGGACCCTTCGCTGTAGGAGTTGCTAATTACTCGTGTCGCCATCTAGTATCAAGTAGCTGAGCATCAAATTCTGAACGTTATAGTATCTACACACGTTCCGATCCGACAGCCGATTTGGTCTGCTCCTAGACCAAATCTATAAACCTCTCGACACATTCACGACGCAACACGTAACGCCATCTAGCGACAAACGGGCGAGGCATCTGCACCTCATCAACTTAGATCGTGCTTATAAGAGGGCACTGCTTCAGCAGGAAAGCAACACTGACGCCAAACTTTTGCCGCCGCCGCCCGCTGGATGGCAGGCAATAGATAACACCATAATTCTAAATTAACATAAAAATATATATAAAAAAATATAATACAAATAAATTATAAATATAAATATAAAAACATAGAATTGCTTAAATTAAAATTAAATAAAGGCATACAATAGCTGTCTTCAGTGTTTACACTAACATAATGGCCCCAGATAATCGCAAGTGTGCTGGCTGCCTGCAAGTAATCAAAGGCAGACAATTCCTCCGTTGTTGTGTTTGTTTGGAGCACTATGATATCTTATGTGCAAACGTAAGTGAGCAGCGGTTCCTTAACACTCTTACCGGGGAACATAGACTTAAATGGAAGTGCGAAGCATGCAGGAATAGGGAACCTAAAGCTAACAACCAGGACACGCCGGTTCGTGGACACGATGAGAAGGTCACACTCCGTCGGGGTGCCTCTAAAATGAGTTCGCCTGAAGACGACAGTATTAGTTTTGAAGATAGCCAGGATAGTGCGATTCAATGCTTACTGAAAGAAATGCGACTGTTACGCAAAGAAATGCAGGAGACGCGTAGCCATGTGGAAGCTTTCAATGACACTTTATCCAACCTCGTGTCACGGGTGGCTAATAATGAAAAGCAAATGGAGCAATTAGCGGCACGCATCGAGAAACTAGAGAGCGTTGAAGCCAGTTCCGATACAGGGGGACCTAGCACTGCATTGACAGGCGTCATAGAATCGCTAAGAGCCGAGTTGAACGACAGAGATCAAGAGCTTCTTCTAAACGATTTGGAAATAACATGCATTCCAGAGCAGAGTGGGGAAGGGCTGCAGCATGTCGTGATGACCCTGGCGAGTAAGCTTGGTGTTCGTCTAGAGCAGCAAGATGTGGTCAGTGCGACTCGTGTTGGTCGTCTGCTGGGGTCCGATGCAGACAGCACGAAGACGCGGCCGCGACCTATTGTTGTTCGGCTGGTGCGGCGCGCGGTGCGCGATGAGCTGCTGCAGGCGGCCCGCGTGCGCCGCGGTGTTACAACTGAGGGCACAAACCTCCCTGGTCCACCTCGCAAATTCTACGTCAACGAGCGCTTGACACGCACTAATCGTGTTCTGTTCCGACGTGCGCGTGATATTGCGAGAAACCTTGACTGGCGTTACATCTGGACGAGGGACGGAAAGATATTTGCACGACAACGCCCAGGACAGGATGTACCTCGTCACCGGCTACGTACTGAGGCGGATCTCATCAGGGTTTTTGGGGCAGATGCCGTTGGTTCTGTTGTGGCCTGAAACACGTTTTATTATTTTTTTCATTTTTTGTTTAAATCTACAATTTTTTGGTAATAATTGTAATTTTCTGATTCTTTTACATGTAGTTTTAATGTGCTCAAATAATAATTTTAATGAATTATGGAGTGGTTATGTCATATTTAATATTTACCTTATTCGCTTCAAGATTGCTTATTTATGTTTTTTGTCGTATTTGCCTTTTAATTCACTTATTTTGCCTAGTATCCTTTGTTGTTTGCCTGTTGTTCTTGTGTTATGCTTAAGATGTTGCTATTTGTGCATATGTGCAGCAGCAGCAACATACAATGTTTTAGACCGGGACGCCCTGGAAAACGAAATTTGTGTTTATCTTTTAAACTTACGCTTTTTTAACTTATACAATTCAAAATCATTGACATCATCTGACCAACTTTTGCACCTACTCAATTATATTATTTATCTTGACATCTTACTTTTAACATACAGAAATAATTTATTAATCACATCGACATTTTTATTGGAATACACTTATACCCATAACAATTTTATTACACTTAATAACATTCCATTTTATATATCCTATAATATTATATTAATGATACGTATCGTCTTGACAAAACGAAAATCTAATAATACTTACAAATGTGTAAAGTCTCCTGCTACATTATCGAGTAATAGTTGTTCGCATTGTTATTGTTGTTGTCACGCTCATACATCGGTAGAAAAGTGCCTGCGTGAAGATATTTTCTATTGCTTTCTGTCATGTGTATGATGTGTGTACTTTAATATGTTGCAATGATGTCTTTGAACGGTTTTAAATTGGGTCTCTATAATGCAGGCTCACTTAACACAGGTCATGATGATTTTATTGCTGCGATGACACAGCACGACGCGGACATTGTAGCGATAAATGAGACGTGGTTACCGGCCGGACAGGAGGCGCGCGCGCCGGCTGTGCCCGGCTATCGACTGCGCTGCACGCCGCGTCCGTTGCACATGCGTAGCGGCCGGGGGGGCGGAGTGGCATTTTATACTAAGCGCAATATTCACGTTAAGCGCGTCACAAACGGTGAAGATGCTATAATATTTTATCTTAAGATATCGTAAGATAAAATATTATAGCATCTTAAACTATCACACACGGTTAAGATACGATATATTTTGGAATCTTTTCACTCTCTTGATATCCGTCCTAGGTAGCGGACGAATATTATGTAAACCATCTTATACAGGGTGATCAAAAATGAGCAATTCGGATTTGCTATTAAGACTTATTGGACAGTTCTGTTCATCAGAAGATGATTCTGACCTGGAATTTGATATAAAAATTGCTATAGCTAATTTGAACTCTAGATCAGTTTGGATAGAAAATCATACTATCATCATTAGGTAGGTACCTACTCCTTACGTTTGACGTTTCAAAGCGTCATTATTTCTAAGTAAACTTTTTGGTTAAACTAGGTGTAAACTTACTCTTCGTTTATTATGAATGTGTTACGGGACCCCCTCGTCGGCCAGCGGTACACTAGCCGGAACGTCGGAAGTCACCGCATAGTATTCAATTAGAAGATGTTGTAGAGAATAAAAGATTGTTTCAGCACTTGGAGAGTTGTTTTATCAAATATTGTAAATTAGATATATGAAAGAATATGAAAAATAGGAACTGTTACTATAATTAATTAATTTTCTATTTAATAGTTATTACATTTCACTTATAAATTTTTGGTACGCTAGCTCGCACGCGAGCTCTGTTCAGCTTGATTGTTCTGGTAGGACTGAATCAAAATGCTGAATAGGGCACGTGGAGCGAAGAATTACGAAAGAACAGTGGTACAGCATAAAATTGATGGCCAGTACGTAAAACTATAAAACTTTCCAGCCACTACTGGAGTTTCTAACCATCCATAATGACTGGAACGAAACGGCATCGTTACAAATGTTTTGACTTTTTCGTATTTATCCCAAAATGTTTAAAAAATAAATGTCCACCCGTGCGAAGCCGGGGCGGGCCGCTAGTTCTCTCTATGCCCAGCACCGAAAACGGGACATCCTGTATACACATCTTTTCGGATCCAAAATATATATTTCGTATGGTAAGATAGTATCTTAACATGCAAAATATATATTTCCGTATCTTAACATACGAAATATATATTTTGCCGTATCGCCTAGCATCTTAAGATACTTAATATGAAAATATATGTTATCTTCGGCGTGTGTGATGGTCCATTGAATTGTATGGCGAGCGATATTCTATGTTAAGATAAAATATTATAGTATCTTCACCGTCTGTGACGACCTTTAGGTATGTTAAATATCCCGAAGCTGACATCGAACAGATGTGGCTTACTACTAAAGTAAATGGGCTCCGTTTTGCGATTGGGACGGCTTATAGGCCTCACTGGGTGAACGTAGACAAATTTCTCGATGCTCTCACGGAATCCGTTACGTACTTTGGTCAATATGATTATGTTGTTTTGTTAGGTGATTTTAATATTAACTTGTTAGAACAGACTAGTGGTAATAGCATCAGACTTAAACAGTTCTTGCAATACACGGATCTTCTACAGGTTATAGCTGAGCCGACACATTTTACAAACGATTCTCAAACACTTTTAGACTTGATTTGTACCAATTGTCGTGTGCGTGAGGTAAATGTGTCGCACTTTGCTGGTTTGCTTGGTCATAGCATGGTCAATGTAACACTTTCAGTGAAGCGGCCTAAGTATCCTAGTCAGTGTCTTAGTTATAGGCCTATCAAACAGATTGACATTGATCGCTTTAATGCTGACCTACAATCACTGGACTGGGAGGCAGTATCGGCGGCGGCAACAGTGGATGACATGGTGGATCGTTTCCAGGGTCTGCTTTGGTCTTTGTATGATCGTCATGCGCCTTTAAAGGAAATAAGAGTCAAGCCCAACAAAACGGTTCCGTGGATAACTGATACAATAAGACATATGATGGACTTACGCAATGAGGCACTCGCTAAGTACCGTAAAACGAAATCCGATCAGGATAAAAAGTCTTGGAAGGATTTGAAGCAAACCGTAGATACCTGCATGGAAACTGAAAAACGAGCTTATTACAATCACTTCGTCAATTCTCAGATACACGACAGTAAGAGCTTCTGGAGAAACATTAAATCCAAAGTTTTGGTAGATCCTAGTCATGACCCCAGTATTCCTCCTCACTTTAATGACCCTAATCTTATTAACGCCCATTTTTTAAACATCCAAAATAAAAATGACATTCCCCTGTCAAAGATATCTTTCTATGAGTCTCATCGCCAATGTAACTCGACCTTCCGGTTAAGGCCAGTCTCTGAAAGGGAAGTGGCTAATTTTATCACAACTGTTAAATCAAACGCATCAGGGTTGGATGGTATTAGCAGGGACATGATACTCCTGTCTCTGCCTCGCACACTGACAGCTATAACTAACATCATTAATGCCTCAATAGCGACAGGTGCTTTCCCTCATCATTGGAAGCATGCCCTGGTAACTCCTCTTCCTAAGGTTGAGCGTCCCGTTGAGCTGAAGGACCTAAGACCTATCAGTATTCTTCCATTTCTGTCCAAAATACTGGAAAAGGCGGTCTACGTACAATTGTTGCAATATGTTGAGGACAATAAAATACTTCCAGAACATCAGTCAGGCTTTCGTAAAAACCGTGACACATCATCTGCTCTGCTTGATGTCGTTGATAATATCCTGTCAGAGCAGGACACTGGCAAAGGCACTATTCTTGCCCTGCTGGACTTTTCACGTGCTTTTGATAGTATAAATATACCACTTCTACTGGCCAAACTTAAATATTACGGCTTAGATAACTTATCGCTGACCTGGTTTAGCAGCTATCTCTCGAATCGGTATCAGTCGGTGAATCTGGCGGGTAGAAGCAATAACGTGGCTGGTAGAGGCAGCATCGGTGCGAGTCTGTCTGAACTAGGGCATCGAAACTCGGTTCAATTTTGAAAACCCGGATTTTCGGGTCTAAGAGTAATCAAAACCCGGGTAGACCGGGTTTTTCGAGCTTTTCGATCTTTTTGTTATAATATTATTAAATACAAGAAACTGTGTTATTATATCAATTTTTACAATGAGTACAAGATGTTAAGAATGTGGAAGTATTAAAATAAATGAAAAATAGTACTTTCCAAATTACAAAAACAGTTATCTAATATAAAAAAGTCATAGATTTTGATTTTTTCAGAATATCTTAAAACTAAGTAAGTATAGATTACTAACTTAGCGCCTTCACAGACTTGCAGGACTGGCCATCATAAATTTCGGGGCTGGTTGCAGACGATTTTTTTATTTGTACAGGGTATGCAGTATGCATGCATTTGACCACCATCCAGCATAGCAGACAGTATGCAGTCTAGGATGTTGTATGCTTGCCCAGGAGGTGCCCATTCACGCTTGCTTTGAAAAGGCCAAGGTTATAATGGCCAGACGCGCATCCGGCTCGACCCCTGTTGGCCCAGAGCCGATCGCGCCTATCCCGACAAGCTGGTTTGCAAATAAGATCCGTGAACGCACTATAGAATTACACCAACTGAGCTGGAGCTCGCTGGATTCGTGCAGACAGGCGAAACTCGCACAACCGCGCGTGGACGCGCGTCTATCCAGGGCCTTGATACAACTGTGCAGACCGCAACTTCGCCTGGTAACAGTTGCTATTACTGGTCATGGACAATTTAACAGACATCTTATTAATTTAGATGTCACCGACAGTCCCCTATGCAGAGGGTGCATGGAGGAAGAAGAAAGAGCTGCCCACGTACTGCTGGAATGCAGGGGGGTGGCCCCCTACCGGGCGAGGTACCTCGGCTTGCCGGGCAGCGTCCAGGTGATCACGAATGTGAAAGCTCTTGAAGCGTTCTTGGCTGAGCTGCGCTGGCTGGAGTGATCTGGCCGCGCGACCTCCAGACGCAAAATTGGCGCATTAGACGTCGAGTTGCAGAAACTGCCCGTATTGATAAGAAGAAGAAGAATGATCGGGGAACCCATTAGCAGGTAGCGCATTTCAATCTTTAGCAGCTCCCATTAAAAAGTACTAGCGAAGCGCTTAGTACGAACAGGTGGTATGTCTACGATGTATGGATGGTAAGCTGACCTGCATCTGGTTGCCCCATGGTGGAAAGGGGCTGGAGGAACAAGATTGTGCAGTTCCTGTGTGCACTCTCAAAAGTAAATCCGGTAAAACACCGACAGACCAGCAACAGCAACTCTACGGCGATGACTGAGACTCAAAGTCAGTTTAGCTTTTTCTAAAGTTGTGTCTTGTGAACTTCTTTGCGCGGTTTTTAAACGCATCTAAAACTGCCAGTTGGTACTTCAAAAATCTAATCAAAATTGTTTATTTGCTTGAAAACATGGGTAATCCAATAAGATACATGTGAAACTACTACTAAAGCTTTAGCGGAGCCATCTCAAAGGTGACAGCAGTACTCCATGCACGGATGAATTTGTACTTTGTAAAGAACTTTGAGAGGACGCCCAGTTTTTTAGCAGCAGTTTTACCAATTGAGTCGATTTATTCACCGAAGTTCAGCTCCGATTATAGAGTAACGCCAAGTTGCAGGTTCTCGGATACTGGTAAGGATACGCCCAGGAAATTCGGAGCTAGTTGAAAGGGACTCCGTTTATCTGAGAAATGACACGCCTGCGTGGCGAGGCGTTGAAACTGACAAGGTTGGCATTTCCCCAATCGGAAGTGCCTGAAGTGCCAGGTTCATTTGCTCAACTAGTGACTCTCGACAAGACTGAACTTCATCACTAGTAGCCCTTGCATCTGAAAGATATCGGCTAGACACACACTGGTGTCATCGTCATAACCAAATGTACCAGGCACCAACAAGTCGTTAATGTGGAGAAGAAATAGTGTTGCAGATAATACCGAAACTTGGGGAACTCCAGCGTTGATGTTCTTCAAGTCAGATGTCTGACCATCCACAACGACTCGAATTGAACGGTTCCTAAGGAAGTCGGTGATCCAGATGCAGAGGCCGTCAGAGATGCCATATGAGGGAAGCTTGCCAATTCGGCTATCATGCCAGACCCTATCAAATGCTTTGGAAATATCAAGCGAGACAGCAAGTGCTTCGCCATGTCTATCGAACGCTTGATTCCAAAGGTGGGTGGAGTACACGAGAAGATCTCCAGTCGACCGTCCGCGGCAAAAACCATACTAGAAGTCACTAGGGAGCTCGTTAGTTTCAAGTTACGCCAATAGATGTTTATTCAGTACATGCTCCGTAGTCTTGCAGAGTATGATGGTGACTGAAATCAGCCTGTTGTTAGAGGGGTTGGCATGGCTATATTTTTTAGGGTATGGGCTGCACATTGGCACGCTTCCACGACCGAAGAACAAGACAAGTCCTGTCTCAAGTGAGAGGCGGCTCAAGATAGGAGACAACTAGGGTGTACAGTTACGCAGGCCTATTGCCGGGATTCCATTAGGACCACTAACCTTATTTCCTCTAGGAAAGCAAGTTAAAGTCTCAAAGCTCTCCGTGGTCTACCATGGAGAGCTTTGAGAACCTTTGTGGCGAATGTGAATATTACCCATGGAAGAGCTAGCACGAGGTATCTTCGGTGGAGTTTGGCGTGTATCATCTAGACGTGAATTCTCTACAAAGAGAGACGCAAACAGACCGAAAATATGCTATATTTTCGGGGTCGTCTTCATGAGCAATATATGACAAACTATACTATATTACATTACACTGTAATGTATTGCAGTGTCGCAATACATTACAGTGTAATGTATTGCGACACTGCTCCGCTTACATGTTTGCTGACGACTTGTGTACACTACGCGCCGGCACCGACCTTGAGGAAACATGTCGTTTAGTGCAGCAGGATATAGATGCGGTCGTTAGGTGGTCCCACGATAATGGAATTGTATTAAATAATAATAAAACTAAATTAATATTAATTAATTCACCATATATGAAAATTGATAAGTCGCTTCCTTTCATGTACACACATAGTTTTGAATGTTTTCATACGGACTTAATTAGCTGTCAATGTAAACCTATTGAACTAGTTAATTGTGTAACTTACCTCGGTGTTAAAGTGGATGCAAACTTCTCATGGTCACACCACATTGACTACATCTGTGATAAATTAAGATTGTTACTAGGTAAGTTCTATCACTTAAGTTCTAAAGTTCCTAGCTCAACGCTAAAATGTTTGTATCTATCACTTGTAGATTCAATTCTGGGGTATGCTCTTGATACCTACGGTCTAACATTTAAAACATATATAGCCAGATTAGAAGCCTTACAAATCAGATTTTTGAAATTGTTAGTTAGTCAAAAAACCAAAGATAAACGCAAAGGGGATTATACAAAGTTGTTTAGAATCTGTAAGATACTTCCTGTCAGCATTAAACATAAATATTTACTAGCTGTTAATAATCATTGTACTAAAAATGATCTACCTTTAATTGACCATAACCAAGGCACCCGGTCGGTGTCCGCAGGCAGATTTAAAGTAAACACTTGTAACAACTACTACGGCGACAGAACCTTAAAAAGGAGATTACCATACTTGTTGAATAGTCTGCCTGAGAGCATTCGAAGGGAGCCTAATATAAATAAATTTAAGAAAATACTTAAGACTTACCTGCTAACACAGTTACCAATATAGACTACACTTTATAATTTGTGCAATATAGATTAAATAACCTATAGAATAGAATAGAGTAGAGACTCGCCGATCCCGCAGTCAAACCGCGTAAGCAGTTTTGCGGGACTTTGTATTTAGCCATAAGTTTTTTATTGTAATATGTTAATAATAATAATAAATAAAAAAAAAAAAATTTGATTGAATCAGGCGTCACTTGGCGGAAGTCCCTAACCATTGTGAAAAACGAACTATATGTAGCTTACTTCCGCAAAAAAAACAAAATATGCAAGATGCACCGCCCGCCCGCCCGCAAAAAATTGCACATGCACACCACTAAAATACCAGTGCACAATACCTGCATTTAGCAAGACAGCAATACACCTTGCACCTTCACCGATTAGACTACTCTACACGTGTTTCGCCCCAACCAACCCAACACCAAATTTTGGTGTTGGTTTGTTGGTTGTTTTTTTGCGTAAGCTACATTTCAGCTATATTTTGTTTTTCACAAAGTATTAAAAATACCCGAAAAACCCGAAAAAACCCGGGTTTTAAAAATCAAACCCGGGTTTTCTGTATTCCTTAAAACCCGGGTAAACCCGGGTTTTTCCGGACCGGGTAAACCCGGGTTCGATGCCCTAGTCTGAACCTAAGCCCGTGACGTGTGGAGTACCTCAGGGTTCTATCCTGGGACCTCTTTTATTTATTTTATTTAGCGCAGATCTTCCGAATGTCTTAGAATACTGTAAGTATCATTGTTATGCCGACGATGTTCAACTTTATATTTCCGAAAAGCCTGGTGATACTCTAGATGCCATAAGGAAAATTAACAGCGACCTTCAAAGGATCGCTCAGTGGTCGGTTGATAATGGGCTCCTTCTTAACCCCTTGAAATCGAAGTTCATGGTGATAGGGACAAAAGGTCAAATTAGTAAAATTGAGAGTTTTAAACCATTTCTTATTATCAATGGACAAAGACTGGAGAAAGTTGAAGAGGTTCGGAACTTAGGCATCATATTTGACAAATATTTACGATTTGAAAGTCATGTTGTAGGTCAGGTTAAGAGCTGCTTGTACCGATTAAAAGTTTTGTACAAGATTCGTCAGTTTTTGAGTGAAAAGGTTCGCATTGCTTTGTGTGAGTCCTTCATTCTGTCCCGACTCAATTACGGCGATATTGTGATTGGACCTCGTTTGCTCGCAAGAACACAGAAACTACTACAGCGTGTTCAAAATGCTTGTGGTAGGTTTTGCTTTTACATTCCACCTCGAACTCATGTAACGCCTTATTTGGACCAAGCTTTTATGCTGAGGATGGAGTCACGCAGGAGAATGCATCTGCTTTGTCTCATGTTCGATTTATTAAAATTTAAAAGGCCAGAGTATTTATTTCATAAATTAAGGTTCTCGACAGCATGTGATAGATATGGAGCTAGATTTGCAAGAGCACCACTTACTAACAGTTCTCATCACACAGTCGCATTTAGAGGTAGCTTTCGATTTCAAGCTACCAAATGTTGGAATGATTTGCCACCACCCATTAGAAACCTTGCTTCGAAATACACATTCAAACAAAAACTACGTCTTCATTTATTAAAATTACAGAAGCAAGGCAATCCGACAATTTGGTAGGAATAAGTTTACTGCGACCGCTGTAGAAGCTGACCTGTTGTGTGATTGGTATTTTTGTGAAAAATTGTTAACCTTTCTTTTTCATTCACAGCTGCATGCCTATTGATTTTTATTACTCATATTTGACATAACATTAACATTTTCTTATTTTTATTTTTTACATATATTACTAATTTCCCAATGATTATTATTTTTGATTTTTATTTATAATGTTCGGATTATTATTACTATTTTTGACATTTATAATTCTAATTCTCTAATTTTCTGCTTATTACTACTGATCTTTGACATTTATTTTTACCATCATTTTAATTCTGCATGTTGTCCACACACACATACACTCAAACACTTTCTCCCACTGTTATTATTTTGTTTATAATTTTGTTTACCATGCGTCTCAAGGGTGATGGCTGAAAATCAGTGTTTTGCCTCCGGGCAAAAACTACACTGAGCCTTGGCCCATTTTGCTGCTGCACATACGTACAATTCTATCTTTTCTTTCTTTTTTCTAAAATATGTACTTTCCAATTTTGTTTATTAGGTATATTTTGTGTTTTCTGTTTTTATGTTTATCTCGGCAATTGTATGTATGTGAAATAATTCAGCAATAAACGATTTATCTATCTATCTATCTATCTATATTTTATCCCAACATTCCCACGGAAACGGGTACCACACGGGTAAAACCGCGAGGATCCACTAGTTAAGCAATAATTGTTTAACCGATAAATAAAAATAATATTAGCAATATGTTTCAGTTTGTTACCTTTATTAGTCCTTCTTCCGAAATTGAAATTTATCGATATTGCTGCATCGACAGTTGAGTCCAGCCCTATTTACGTTGAAATCGAGGCAATGCGTGAGTGAGTTGTGACTCATCCGTACACGAATTGTCGCTGTATTGTTTCATTTTCTATGTGTTAGTGTCGTCTTTACAGTATTGTTTTTGTATGTAAGTATACGGAATTGCACTTGTGTGCACATTTCCCCCCCCAAAAAACGACAGAACTATTTGAATAGAGTAAACTCGCTAAGGCTACTCCCTTCCGAGACGGAAGGCCCGCGTTGCTCGAAGGCACGTACACTTGACTAATGCGTCATAAAATTACCGCGATCGGGGCGCAGGCCTAGCATAGGCTGCTGCGGAGGCCGTCCGCGTCCGTACGGAACCCGAGCTAGTCTATGAAACATGAGTCCATGGAAAATAAGTCATATTCTTTCAACTACACTAAATGCAGCCGCTAGCATGATCATCATCATTTGCCAATTAATGTCCCTACTGCTGGGACACTGGCCTTTCTTATGGATGGCTAAGGAGATCCACCACGCGGGCCCAATGCGGATTGGTGGGTATTAACTACTGCATATGCAGCCGGGACCAACGGCTTAACGTGCCTACCGCAGCACGAAATTATTTGAAATTCAAAGTTTTAGATCACCCATCCCGTGACCGACCATTGAGAAAGTTGCTTAACCTCAACGACCGCAGGCTGAGCGCGCTAACCAGTGCGCCATGGGTTCCAGTTCTCGCCTCCGCTAGTATGAATAATAGAAAATTCTGACGAAAGACTTCAATATTTAGAACAACAAAATGGTAAAAATTTATTCTGTATTTAGAAATCCTCAGCTTCAGTTTTACGTAGTTTTAGCATCTACAACTTCAGTGCTTTCCGGTGATACTCTCATTAATATTTAGTGGGAAGAATAACACGGTCCTATTCAAAAGAAAACTTGGAATACTTTATTAATTTGTAAAGTCAAAACAATAATAGTAATGTAATTGTTATTAGTCGGACTTTATTTATCACCAATATTTTTTGGGACCAACTCGCAATTATGACTTCGCTTGACTTTCATTTGTTTGTTAAGAGGATTGTGAAAACGGTCTCCATACAAACAGCGATAATGTTTTCCACCCTCTAAACAGAAAATAGTAGATTGTACAACAAGTGCATAATAGTAGATTGTATTACAAGGGAGCAAAATAATATATTTACGGCGAGGGCGCTATTTTGAATCCAGAGCGCAGTGAAGGATTCTAGAGTAGAATCTCGAGCGCAGCGAGGGATTCTAAAGTAGAATCCTGAACGCAGCGAGGGATTCAATATACGCCACCCGAGGTGAAAATAATTTTGCGGCCGAGTAATACACTCTGCTTTTCATCCCCCTCTATAAGAAAAGCAGTAAAGACAACTCAAACTACCTACCTTTCTTTGTCGTTCGGATACATCATAGCGCTAGTCGGACAAGAAAAAAAAATTGAGTTTTGAAATAAAAAAAAATAAAATAAAAAAAAATATATGTCCATCAGATTTCTTGTAAGTATCTCCGGGGATACCGTAGAGGGGTTGAAAATTTTGTTAGATTTTAGCTACGACTCACCGTTTACGAGATATTCTCAATTTTATAAAATTCCGTTTTTGAAAATTTCTCGGTCCCGAAAAAAGTCCCGGCCCCATACAAAATCAGTTTCTTTTGTTTTAAGTACTGCACAACCTTTGCTACACTCCAACCAATGCTTCTTTAATTATGTTCTAAATTCAAATCTCATTGTTTTGGACCCTGTTATGAAGCTGTTCAAAATTCAAATCTCATTTATTCCCTCTTGTCATAACAGGTAAAAAATGAATCGTTTTGGATCCTGTTATTAGATAAAAAATCATCGCTTTTCGAATCGATGGGATGAAAAAAATTAAACCGCCTTCAAAAAAACCACATCAAAAAAGTAAGAAATAATTCCTCACCAAATAAATAACGTAAGTACTTTGAAGTCGGGCGTGAAACATGTACAATTTTTTGTTGTTTTTGTTAAAACCCGCCCGACTTCAAAGTACTTACGTTATTTATTTGGTGAGGAATTATTTCTTACTTTTTTGATGTGGTTTTTTTGAAGGCGGTTTAATTTTTTTATAAAAATAATTTTTATTTCACTCTTTTTAGTGCATCGTGTAGGCAATTTACGTGTTTTCTGGTAAATAGGTATGTGATCAAACTGAAAACCTCCTTTTTTGAAGTCGGTTAAAATACCTTGAGGTATCCCCTTTTTAACAAAACAAGAATCATCTAAATCGGTTTATAAACAAAGGAGTTATGCCTAAAGATACGTATTAAATTCACATAAAGTGGTAACGAAAACAACAGTATTTTCAAGATTTCCTGAAAACTACTGAACCGATTTCAAAATTTCAAAAAATGGGACCAACTTGGAAACCAACATGATGTAATAACGTTTGAACCATTTCAATCGGTTCAGCCGTCTTCGAGTAATCGGTGGACATACAAAAAAAAAAAAAAAAAAAAACATACATACAGACGAATAGAGAACGTCGGTTAAAACATGGTTTTATGTACGAGTTATACACTCTGCTTTTCACTTCGAGTGTGAGGAAAATAAATAACCATATTGCAAAAAAGAAAAAATAAAGACTTCGCCATATTGGCGGGAAGACTTTCTTTTTCTTTTTTTTTATATGTGGCAGCACAGTGACTTTAGCATAGATCGTAGTCCATAATGCTCTAGAAATACTTATTTCTTAGAAAACTCATTAATTTTGCCTAGTTTTATTAAGTTAGTAATTTAACATGGAATTAGTACAAAATTGAAGAAACAGAATGAAATAACAAGTTTATTTAACGAAGTTTAATTATTATTGCGTGTGTGACTGTTTACCTGACAACCTTTGTCTTACAGTCTGAGACTTAGACGAAGATTTTAGTTTATGCACTAGAGCATAAAAAGCGATTTTATGCAGCCTATACCCAACATAAACACGAAGTTTACGAGCATGAGAAGTGAAAAAATCATTCCGTGTTCTGTGCTCTAAACCTCAACATACAGCCTTCGATCAACAATAATAGTACTATTGTTGATCGAAGTAGACAGCAACGAATTTTTGGTATGTTGTTGGAATGCATAAGAACTAGGTCTGTACGTTTTTTTTAAAATATTCATTGTAAATTTGAAAATATTGGCACTTTTTTGTTTTTTATGAAATCACTAAAGTACAAATATTTAGAAATCTATGATAAATATTAAAAAAAAAACAATACGTACAGACCTAGTTTTTAAGCATTTCAACAATATACCGAAAATTCCTTGCTGTTTAATATACCGCGGAATATCATCAAAACAGAATCGCATCTCTGGTATTTTGGAAAATAAAATACTTAATATTGACTGGAATCATTTAACTGTTGATATGTAAGCTGTTATATCTATACAAATATTATAAAGAGGCAAGATTTGATTGTTTGTTTGAATTGAATAGGCTCCGAAACTACTGGACCGATTTAGAAAATTCTTTGACCATTAGAAAGCTACATAGTTCCCGAGTGACATAGGCTATATTTTTATCTCGATATTCCCACGGAAACGGGCACACCACGAGGATCCGCTAGTATTAGGTATATAAAAAAATTAACATTATTTTTTGTTTCAGTTTTCTTAAGTTATATACTTTCCAATAATTTGAAAAATAGCAAATCGATGCGCAGCCTTATAAGCGAGTTAGACCCTAAATTCAATTTCGGTATCGTTTTACAACGTCTCAAAGGAGCATAAACTTGATAACAAGTGGACAAAGTCGCGTGCATCTACTAGTCATTTGTTATATTTCAAAGTCTAGCTTATTGGAATACGAAGTTATCCTATCCTCAGGGAATTGCTCTCGTGTACCTCTTTGATAATATGCTTCCTCGTCGTGAACACGGGAAGCTGCTTCATACTTAGACATCCACACAATGAATTCTTTCCTAGGAAAATGGGAATAGATAAAAAAAATCGTTAATAATTTTTATACTTACGAAAATAAAAATAGTAAAGTTTCAAGTGTTAATAGTTTTAGAACAAAGTGGCTGTGTCATACGGACGGACGGACGGACGGACAGAGAGACATGACGAATCTATAAGGTTCCCGTTTTTGCCATTCGTCTACGGAACCCTAAAAATGGCTTTGACGTTGATCTAGTACGTGCCTGATAAAGGTGAGGTTTATCAGGCACGTACATGGTATACAGGGTTGGTTGAAAACCTAATTTTAATGTAATAAAAGTTTATAGTTTGTTACTTAATCACAAGTATAGATAAATAGTCTAATTTAATTTTAGCCGGCATAGGATGTAATTGGGTGTATAATAATATTATTTATTGACTCTTAAGATTTATCCCATTTTATCACGAATCCTCCAAGGGAATAGGAACCTCTAGTTATGAAATTTTAAATTTAAATGTATTTTTAGAACTTAATTATTTGATTTCTGTTGTGAACTTAATTATTTGAATGAATTATGTTAAAATTAAATTAAGCATTTTAATATGAAAAATAAAAATGAAAAATCTTTGTAAAATTAAATTTATTTTTAAATTAATATGTAGTTATATTAAATGAGCGCATTACGCCTAATACCTGTTCTTGACGTGAACGTCTAAAATTCATTAAAAGTGAAATTTTAGTCCGTTGCTTTATAATACAAACTGCAAGTTGCTGAAGCTTAGTTTGAAACTTTTCGAGTGAGTGCATCTGATCTGAATATTTAACTTTGTGAAGTTGAGATAGCTTCTAAGAACAAATGCTAATTTATTTTGCAATCCATTGATGGAACTAACCGCCTAGACATTTAACTAACCAACGCCGTTCAACTAACGGGCATAAATATATTCAATGAAACAGGTAAATTGAGAATGTTTAACTACTTTTTTCACAACGGGGTAAACTGATTTAACTAACCAACGCCGTTCAACTAACGGGCATAAATATATTCAATGAAACAGGTAAATTGAGAATGTTTAACTACTTTTTTCACAACGGGGTAAACTGATTTAACTAACCAACGCCGTTCAACTAACGGGCATAAATATATTCAATGAAACAGGTAAATTGAGAATGTTTAACTATTTTTTTCACAACGGGGTAAACTGATTTAACTAACCAACGCCGTTCAACTAACGGGCATAAATATATTCAATGAAACAGGTAAATTGAGAATGTTTAACTACTTTTTTCACAACGGGGTAAACTGATTTAACTAACCAACGCCGTTCAACTAACGGGCATAAATATATTCAATGAAACAGGTAAATTGAGAATGTTTAACTACTTTTTCCACAACGGGGTAGCACTTAGCTTTCATCAAACCTAGTGTTAAGTGTTGATAAGGCTGAAGATGGAAGCGCACTACTCCCGGAGTCCTAAATTACTAAGGAGCTTCTTATCACTTACTGCCGGAAGTGCCGGAATACAACAATGCTGAAAACATAGTTGTTATGGCAGACTTAGATAAGATGGTGGTAGCGAGCCAGGCGGACTTCGAACAAGCCCTACCACCAACCAAACCGAATACAATAAGTACCCCCACTGGGAATCGAACCCAGGACCTCTGGGTCTGATACCGGTGGTGTGTACCACTAGACTACAGAGCCGGTTAAAACTTTGTTACTTGCCCAGCCAATTCACTTTTCGGTGGCCAATGTAATTTAATACTCAATTTTAATTTTGGAAATGGTATCGGGGCTGTTGCCGGCCGCTGTTGTGGCTGTTGTAAACATTTGGCTTCGACATTATATAGAATGCAATAAGTTCATGATACCCTATTTCTCGAAAGATACAAGTTTACAAGTTCACAAGCTTCGAAATGTAACATGGACTTGTAAATTCTGTTTCACGAAGTAAATAACAAGTGTTTTTTATACGGTAACAAAAAAGAGTGTCATTTTAATACCTAATGACATATAAATGCATTGGCTGATAAATATTTTATCTTAATGTCAATGCCACTGACATTACACTCGTAATTATAGTGAATGATTTCTTCTAAAATGGCCGCCAACTTGTGATTCTGATGTTCTACTAGAGTAAAAATACAAGTGCTTGTAAAATGTGTTTCACAAAAACATTGCAAGCCTTGTAAATAAGAACCTATAATCATATGCCATTTTACAAGTTCGATTGGACGATCTCTCTGAAAAACTGACGACGATAACTTTTCACAGAGATGATTAAAATCGTTGAAAGTTTCAAACACTACTAACATAAAACATCACGAGTGTGATACAGGCACCATTTTATTATTTTCTTTTTAATGTTAATTAATAGACAATCATTCAACTTCAGGATGAACAATGTTTGACAAACGAAGGAATAAAGATTTTGACACGTTAGTTTCGTTTCAGTATTATTATATAATTAAATAATTAGCGAAACATAAAAATAACGAGTCTCCCGACACTGCTAGAATAATTTCTGAAAGTCACTAGTTACAAGTGTCAACGTAATTCTTTGAGAAACGGAATTAGTTTTACACGTGTAAATATTTACTTGTGAGGTTGATCATTTGATTCAGATTTTTCTCTACATACGTGTTATGTACAGTTTCGTGAAACGCTACTTGTAAGTTCGGAATTTTACAAGTGTTACTATGGTAACACACTTGTATTACAAGACTTGTACCTTTAAGAAATAGGGCCCTGGGGGGACAGTACTCGAAATAATGGGCAAATTTCACTGAAAGAAAATATTCTTTTAAATTTGGAATACAACAAAATGGCATCAAAGATTTTCATAAATAAGTTTTCCACACCCAGCAATCGAACCAGACTCCTTAGCCTTTCGGTATAGTTGGTCAGAGCATAGCGCCGGATTCCCGGGGGCGCGGGTTCGTATCCCGCCTAAAAGTTACTTGCAGGGCTGGTGGTTTTATACTATCACAATTTTTCCTTTACTTATAATACAGCATTGTGAATGCATTAAAATAATTTTAAATCTTAAACACCAAGTGTCATTATACAGGGCGTCCCAAAACTATGCCACATGAAGGGAAACTACCTTAAATACTGAAGGTATAAAAATTTGCTGAAAGGAAACTTCATTTTTATTTTAAAAAGAAAACGAACTGCATTCAAAGAATTTCAAATAACCGCATGTCTGAAGTGGGAATCGAACCCGCTAAAAGTAAAAAAAAATATTTGTTATATTTTATCATACCGATCGAAAGGCTCAATTATAATCATTTATTTATTCTGAGTAACATGGCATCTTAAAAATAGGGAGACTACGAAATTTAACATTTAATGTTGGATAACAAGTTTTTGCAGCGTTATGGATAGTATTTTCTGTGACGGTCGTGCTCAAAACAAGTGACTTTAACATTTCAATGTTTTACCAGTTTACCACTAACGAGTGAAGATTGAAGCAATATTATACCTTATTTCCGTATAATAAGTGTGTGATAAAGTTATACTTAATGTGATAGATAAGTAAGACCATCTCGATTGATTATCGGTGTTACTTATCACAATATGTATAACTTTATCACACACTTATAAAAGGGAAATTAGGTTTAATATTGCTCCAATCTTCACTCATTTTTATTAGTAATACATTGAAATGTTAAAGTCAGTTTTTTTAAGCACGACGTCACAGAAAAGGCTATCCATAACGCTGCACAAACTTTATAATCAACATTAAATGTTAAATTTCGTAGTCTTCCTTTTATTTAAGATGCCATGTTACTCAGAATAAATAAATGCTTATAATTGAGCCTTTCGATCGGTATGATAAAATAAAAAAAATAAAAAAATCACATTCGCGGGTTCGATTCCCAGTTCAGACATGCGATTATTTGAAATTCTTTGAGTGCAGTTCGTTTTCTTTTTAAAATAAAAATGAAGTTTCCTTTTAGCAAATTTTTATATCTTCAGTATTTAAGTTACTTTCCCTTCATGTGGCATAGTTTTGGGACGCCCTGTATAAAGTCATTCTATCACATCTACCCACGATTTAAGAAACTTCCCAATAGAATTACCAATGGTATCCCAGGTAAAAAGTTATCTGTAAACGATAAAAACGCCCTTTTATTTCTATAGTGCGCTATTACAAGAGTCCGACACTACGACCCTTATTCCAAAACGTGGACTAAAGTAGTCCTGGTTTAAAACTGGTACTAAACTGGTGCTGTCTCTTTCATTTTCCAAATGAAAGACAGAATTAGCATCAGTTTTAAACCAGGTCTAACTTTAGTCCACGTTTTGGAATAAGGGGGTACAAGTTCAATCAGTTAAAACCAAAAATCAATAAACGGACGACTAAAAACACATTCACCAATGAATAATCATTAATATTTTATTATACACAGTATTGTATAACCAGTAAGGCCTGAATAATTTATCATCATAGACTCCTTTAATGCTTTGCAATCTGTACAAAGAGGTTTTCCATGTACCGATGCATATAATTACAGTAATACCTCCAGCGATAGGAGGTAGGTGGTACTCCAAGGAGGTTCGATAATGGAAAATATTCCTTACTCCACTGAATCTACTTCTGGTAAGTAATAGAATTTCATTTGGGATGAGTGAAATATCTAAATGGAGGATCTGGGAATTTACGCATCGAATAAGATTAGGTCTCATCCATTTTTTATTAGCTGCTTGTTGGTTTACGTTGATATTTTCGCAAGGCTGACTATTTTTGGGGTGATTAGCCTTGGAAGAGTTTAATAATATTCTTGCTTTTCTTACAAAGACTTCTCCATTTTAGTTAACCATTAATGCTGCGTATACTTTAAAGTGTCGGAAGGGAAAGTCTCGTCACTGCTGATGACGTCATATGCTGTTCCTTACTGATATTCAATTCAAAGTTTTAAGATTTCAACAGCTCAGAAATATCGTTTCAAATATGTATTAAAGTCAATTATAAAAAACGATAGGCACTGAGTATAAAAAGCAATGCCAGATTTAACAAGCTTTTGGTTTATATAAATTGTTATTGGACTTACCTGCATATTCTCAAATGATTGTTAGATTAGATGATGATGTCAGCATTTCAGAAACCCATCCTATACCGGTCGCATCAATGGCTGTGACAACATACTGAATATCAATTAGTGAGTATTATGTCTTAATACACCAATTTATACTAACAGCAGAAGTTGATCTTATTAAGAATACATTAAAGGCGCAGTCGAGGTTAATTTGTACAGCTATAAGTGTTGATAACTGTAGGTACATACCTACCAGTGTGAACACGGGGTGTGTAATATATGATATAACAACATTTCGTATAATACTCACAAAATATAACAACACATTACATAAAATCATTTCATATAACGTTCATTTTGTATAATCAACGAATGATATAATTTCAAAATATATAATTTGAAACCGTATAATGAACATTTGATATAAAAACGTTTCATATAATAAACATTTACTATAACACTTACATTGTATAATATTTAAAACACATAATGGTTATATAACATAACATCATTTCATATAACGTTCAATTAGTATAATCAACTAATAACTATTTCTGGCGCTTCGCCGGCCGCTACCGCGGCACGCTCGCTTCGATCGCTCGGCTCGCGCTTTGTTTTGTTCACAGTTCTAACCTAACCTAACCTATTATAAATTGTTTTGTCATGGTTGTGGCTTTTTATGGCGGGGGGCTTCGCCCCGAGCCCCCCTTTCGAGCGCACTGTATCCCCCGTGCCCCCTGCTCCTTTGCCTACACTATACATTTAATTGACTAAATTGATGATTATATAAAACAAAATTATATCAAATGAAATTATTACATATGATGATTATATGAAATTAAATTATATCAAATGACCGTTATAGAAAATGAGTTTTATATAAAATATTTTTATATAAAATGAGCGTTATGGTAAATGATATTATATCAAAAGATGATTATATGATATAAACATTATGTAAAATGAAATTAGTTGAAGTGTTGTTATGACAAACGTTTATTATGTCATATGAACGTTATTGAAATTAAATTATACCGAATGAAATTATATCACTCATTACGCACCCGTGAACACGTGTCAAAGCGTGGGGGCACAGGAATGCGAGAATGCACCACTGCACATGCACATTGCAAATACTAATTATTACGTGTTCTCTAACAACAGGCGACACGGGAACTATGATCATTAGACTTCTAGGTATCAAGATGGTATTAGAATACCATGTCAGATACTATGATCAGATTATTAGCCGTCTAGGTACCTAACTAGATGGCGTTGTTGGTTGGATAAAATTATAACATTATAAAAAACATATTTAAGTACTAATGTCAGAAATAACACCAAATAGCATTGCTTTTTGAAGGTAGTGAGTGGACAACCATTTTTACCCGTGTGCAACGTTTCGCGAAAATACCCATCTACGAGTAGATTGTGTTGTTGGTTGGATAAAATTATAACATTTGGGTAACTTCGAAGATTTTAGGGCGATTTCGAAAATAAAACTTGGATGTAAAGAAATGGATAAATGAATGAACGAATTAAAGTTTACAAAATTAGGTGCCAACTATTCAACCAAACTTCCAAAAATGTAAAACATTAGTTGAGTTTCTTAGAATGTATGGAACGTGAATAAAATTTCAGTCTTTTTCGGCTGTGGGTAAACGGGGGTTATATTTGAGGATTTTATTTGAAAGGTGAGTCGTCGAGCATTTTAAAATTAGTAATAAAGTAAAGAAATAACGAGAAGATGACAGATTTAGGTCCGTATTATTGAACTTCACTCAAGCGGAAATCTCTTCTCAAGTATAGTTAGAAAAGGATGCAAATACACGCAACGAATACATTCATCCTTTGCTTGAGAGGGATAACTCAGCTATACTAGGGAAGAGATCTCCACTTGACTGCCGTTCTATAATACGGGCCATAGAAACTGTGACGTGAGCATGTTGGTTGAGTCACCGGTGCATGAATCCGTTAAAACATCCATTATTCGTAAGGGCTTTATAGTGCACCAAAAAGAGCTGACAAAAGAGTCGTAGCATTCGCCGTCTCCATTGTAGTGTCTGCAAGTTGATAGATTGCCACTATCAGGATAGTGTGGTTTTCTGAAAAGCTGCAAAGGCTCACAGCTTTCCAGCTTCACATAGATGAGCATGTCTGGACCAGAAACTGAATATCCTTATACTTTTTCACATATAAATATAATGCATGCCAAACTTAAGTAATCTATTGTTTTGTATTTTCGAGCTAAACTCTAAAGTACCAATAAATGGGGGAATGCCAACAATTGGGCACTTTACCCTATTTATTATAATTATCTGGATGCTAGGGGCTATGCTGCTCCCTTAGAAGCTGTAGTCACTTACGATCTAAAATATAAATTATGACTCGCCACTTAGTTAGGTACAGTAACTCTTTTAGCCTGGAAAAACTCGAGTAAGTCATTACCCCAAATCACATAATATTGTCTACCCGTCGGAATCGTACCGGAACACGACACGACACGGCTGTGTTCATTTGTTTTGCTCTAGTGTCCCTCGTCATTACTCGCCACTGAGCAACTTCGGCCAGTATTAAATTACACGGCCAAGACAAATTGTGGAACTTTGAAACAAAGAACTTTTAAAAGATTAAAGATGGCTCCATCTAGTGGATAAAAGAGTTTTTAATTGATGAATATTTAAGAGTTCCTTTTGCTTACTCCAAATTGATTAAATACAAATATGGTTGTATGTTTTTGTAAAAGCACTTTACTTAATTAAATTGTACAACTTTTGTCCCTCATTTTATTATTAATTAATCAAATTAGGAAGTAATGTTTAATAATCTTATATCCTTACTTAGTATCATAAATTTAATGTGAAAGTATGTTTGTGTGTTCGTCTTTCACGTCATAAAGGAGCAACGGATCAACGTGATTTTCGGTATGGGGATAGTGTGCGAGCTGGAGAGTGACAAAGGTTACTTTTTATCCCTGAAAAATATCACAATAATGAACCCTATCATTAATATACCTACTCATATCTAACTCAGGAAGAAACCATTTATATTTCCACAACAGGAAAGATAAACTTACAAGCTGTGTTCTATACTTTTATTAAGGTTACACTGCCATAAATCTTGTGAAATCATAGCCAAGGAACATTAATCTGCGGAGTAAACTGCCATCCTTCTCGCCACGCTTGATTTAGCGGTGAACGTATGACTTTTATAAAAACTTGCTGTAAATTTTTACAAGTTCCGCTTTAATATTTACAGGTTAAGAGGGGTATAAACCTAGAAAAAATCACATAATAAAAAAACAGAAATTAGTGAACGCCGAATTAGTTTTATTTGAATTACTTACTCGTAAAATAAACATTATTTTTGCAAATAGTTAATAGGGTCGCTAGATAATACAGGGTGTTAGGGGCACCCTTGCAAAAACTTTAACCATGACTTCAGACCATCTCATGCTGAACAACGTACGGCAAGAATTTATGTCGAATGAAAAAAAAATGGACTTTTCATACAATTTAGCAAAATGTCCCTATAAGTTTATAGGGTCATTTTGTATGGAGAGTCGAAATATTTTTTTTGCTGTGCGTTGTTCAGCATGAAGGCCTTAACCATGGCATCACCAATCACCATGGTTAAAGTCTTTGCAAGGGTGCCCCTAACACCCTGTATAGTTTAATATAATGTATTAATAAAATATTGACGCAGTAATATGCGTCATAATGAAAATAAATTGATTATAGCTGATAGACCAGAACTTTGTGATTTTTTTATCGACAAAGTGTTATTATTTTATGTTTTCATTAGTCCAGTCTCTTTCAAGTATGTTGTATGTAATATCTATAAACTTTTTTCCAAATAATTCGTGGTTTAATTTGTATTGTAAAAATCAAATCTAAGACTAGCAATTTGCCTTTATACCCCCTCTTAACGCGCTTGGCCTGCGATCGTCGCGGTTAAGCAACTTTTGTAATGGCCAGTTGCGGGATGGGTGACCAAACTTTGGTTAATCGAGCTTCTTCTTGCTTTGGAAGGCACGTCGATCCCGGCTGCATTTGCAGTTGTTAATACCCTCCAAACCGCATTGAGCCCGCGTGCGTGGTCATGTTCAATTATTCTCATCCATGAGGAAGGTCTGTGCCCCAGCAGTGAGGACATTAAGATAGCTGATGATTACCTTATTTTCTAATTTCTATACCCCTTTATGTAAGTAGTTGTGTAACTAAGTTTTTCAAATAATCTGTATTTTACATTCTTGGGTCTATAAAGCTGGCTGAAACAATAGTAAAAAAGTCAAAATTGGCGTCAAAAAAAGTTGTTTGGGCGGACGCTTTTCATTTAGAAGGTCCGGAATATACCTAACATGTTACTTAAAGCTAGGAATACACGTCCGATTTTTCTCTCCGATGTGATGTGATGGTGTCCAATATTTATTTTATGTTAAGGGCGATTTTTCACTAATATTGGTGTAATGTTTCAGACTTGAAAAGGTCTACAAAACACACATTATAATAAAACGAGACTTGCTACACATAAATTCGGGTCGGCATGTTCGGTTTGAAAGTTTTTGCATTCATTGCGCGCTCGCGACAGACGTCTAATCAAATAAGCCAAAGTGATGCACATACGAGTAATGCACATTTCACCCGAAAATTAACCTTTGTTCGCTGGATACCAGATTCGCAAAACACCAGATTCGCAAAACACCAGATTCTCAGAATACCAGATTCACAAAAAACCAGATTCTCAGAATACTAGATTCGCAAAAAACCAGATTCTCAGAATACCAGATTCGCAAAACACCAGATTACCAGATTCGCAAAACGCCAGATTCTCAGAATACCAGATTCACAAAAAACCAGATTCTCAGAATACCAGATTCGCAAAAAACCAGATTCTCAGAATACCAGATTCGCAAAACACCAGGTTCTCAGATTACCAGATTCGCAAAACGCCAGATTCTCAGAATTGTAGCAACCCTTACTTTTACGGATTTTCGTGTATCAATACCCTAGGACCCGATAATTTATTATTATTAGAGGGAGAATGCCAATACCACGTAACGACATTCAGGACGTGAGAAAATCCAAAGATCAAAGGTCATTGTACCTACCTGAAAAAGTAATATTCTGCATAGGTATAATGCGTGTGTGCTTAGTAAATAAAAAAATAAAACCGCCACCTCAGTGGTTTAATGGTACCTACACATCACCGGTATCAGAATCTGAAGTACCGGGTTTGATTCCCAGTGTAGTACATATTGTATTCGGTTTGGTTTAGCTGGTGCTAGGACTTGTTCGAAGTCTACCTACCCTGACTAGGTTATGTAACGTGGTAGTGGCACCCCCTCTCTTGCTGGGGCGAAGCGGTGTTTTAATTATTAAAAATTATTCTCTCTCTTCGGCTCCTCTATTATTAATAAATAAATAAATAACTTTTTACAATCACACCAATTATCTAAGCCCATGTAAATTTCATTGAGAAACTGTGTCATGGAAAACATGATAACGGATAAATATTATACTTTAATACTTTTGGTTTGTAAATACATACTTAATATACATAGAAAACACCCAGACCAAGACAAATAGACATGTCATGCACACAAATATTTGTCTTGTTCGGGAATCGAACCCGAGACCTCTGGCACTGAAGGCAGGTATCCTACCCTGCGCCAAATCGGTCGTCATTATGTACAGGTTGATATTAAAATTGCAAGAGAATGATAATAGGTCTTTACATATGAAATTGCCGTCTTCTTCTCACATGTTTATTGGTCTCTAATTTTTTAATTAATATCAATATATCAAAATTAATAGTCAGTTTCGAAAATAGAGTATGTCGTCATGTTAAACATCTAAGAAAAGAATAATTAAACACGCGTCTAAAATTTTTATAACTGCTTCAAAGTACCGCTCTTTGTTTGTCGTCAATTTGACAGCTTTGAACAGTTTTTTTTTATTCTAAGACAGTTTATTAAATGAGATTATAGGCGATAGTTAGATTAATTTTGTCTGAACATATCTCGAAAGTTTCGTTGAATTCGGAGTTCACATGTCCAAGAAATCCCCAAATATCGTTGTATGCTAATTCCAACTTCCTACAATATCCCCATAGAAAACGGCAATTTCATAGGTAAAGACCTATTATAATTTAAGAATATATCACGCTTTTCGTACATCACCCTCGGTCTTTATTGTGTTGCGATAAGGTCTGATTTATAACGGTTGCCTTAATTGGTCGGTTATCGGTACATATTTGTCTTTTGTAATAGCAAAACCTCACATTCGCATTCATAAAAATGAGATTTATGAGAAAATACATATTGAGATTGTTAGCGTAGGTATTTTCTCTCGAAAAAATATTTTTATTTATGTTCTTCTGGGATTGTATAGATATATTATAAGGATGTATTATTTTCATATAATTTTTCTAATTTTAAGACAACATAATAAACTTTGCAAGTCGAAATTATGAGGTAGATAGTACAAATAGGTTTATGTATTTTCTTTCGGAGTAATAGAAAATTCATATCAATTAATTATGGCTGAAAATACTTAGGTACTTATATAACATTTACGAAACCGCATGCCAATGAAAAAAGCCAGGCCCGCTTAAACTTACTGTAACTAACATTAAGGGAATCCAGCAAAACAGCTCATAGTAAATAAATAATTAAT
Organism: Crambus lathoniellus; assembly: GCA_949710035.1. Classification (NCBI taxonomy): domain Eukaryota; kingdom Metazoa; phylum Arthropoda; class Insecta; order Lepidoptera; family Crambidae; genus Crambus; species Crambus lathoniellus. The sequence goes on from OX453301.1 coordinate 24,729,094, forward strand.
ATAAATTCTTACAACTTTGGCAACTCGTCCCAAACGACATTTTTTATCCAACTTGGCATTGGCACAGTGGGTACTTCTAAACTTCATGGTTCTGATATTTAACTTTACAAGACTTTAAACGGAGATAAATTAAAAGACGCGCTATCAACTTTTTATTGTCCTATATTATCTACACTTTTATAGGGTTGCTCAATAAGCAATACTAGGGGTATTATTGACAACTAATTTAACAGTCGAGGGTTTGCTGCATCGCCATCCGATTAATTATTAACGATGAAGTTCGGCAGCCCCATTTCGAATTTGCCTGCCAGTTCCTTCTTGGCACGATTTTCCCAATTTGTCAAGTGGTAGTCGATTCAGACGCTTTTATCTTTTGGTTGGTTAGCATAAAAAGAAAATGAGAAAAAAATCTTTGATTTTTATTTTTAAAAATCTAACGACACCACATACCTACGTTAAAAATATTTCAAAGCGTTTAACAGGCTGTATGTAGCAGGGAACATATCTACATACATACATACTCTCGAAAAACATAACACAACACATGAATGAAAACCCAAGTAATAAATATATGTATATCAGCCCCCGCCGCGCCGTTCGGTAAGGGTCTATTCTGAAATTTCTGAAGTGAGTGACAGTGACAATACGTAACATTTCGCAGTCGGTCCGTCGCCGTCGGCAATGTTTCCGATGGTTTTTGAATAAGGGGGCGGAAACACATTTTGCTTCATTTTAGAAATCATTGAGCTTATATAACTAAAGCATGTCAATCAACGTTCTTAGACATTCGCGACGCTTCGGGTAAGTCATTATTAATATCTACTGGGGCACTGCGGTCTTCCTTATGGATGGATAAGGATAGCCGACCATGACCCACCAAACGGGCCTAGTGCGAATTAGTGGGTATTAACGACTGCAAATGCAGCCGGGAAAAAGGGCTTAATGAGCCTTCTGAAGGAGGAGATGGAGCTGAAAAGTTTTTGGTCACCCATCCCGTGACCGACCATTGCGAAAGTTGCTTAATAACCTCGGTCGCAGGCCGAGCGCGCTAACCACCTCGATTATACTCTGTCTCGATTATACGGGCTGCTCCTTCTGGTGAGTACTGCCCTTAAATAAAAGGTCACGCGAAACAACAAAAGTTTCTTAATTACCAATTGTCGTTTTGTGCTTAAAGATACGATAGGACCAAGTTATTACAAGACAAGTTGTCGATATTTTGGATTATTTCTGCTAATGAACGTTGTTCACAGATCGTTTAATTGAAACTTAATCTAAATTCAAATTTTATATTCCCGCTCGTTCGATGTGGTTCTAGTGGATTAGCCTTAAGAGGACTCGAAAGACATACCAGCCTGGGGGGCTACCGGCTAGAAAATAAGGATATGGACGTGGGCTTCATTTTGACATTTGAAGTCCATAATAATATTTCGACAAAATATGGACTTCAAATGTAAAACGAAGCCCATGCTCATATCCATATTTTTTAGCCTGTGCCCCCGTCGGACAATATGGCGTCCAGTGAAGAAACCGCCGCATTTTGCTCAGCACCGAGCTTATATTTTTTTTTTATAATACAACAAAATCCGATGATCATTCACAAAACGTTTGTTTATTCGAACTGTTGTGACGGTTAAATCGTGTGCAAGCATAATCGCGTGTGCGAGTGCCCGCTGGAACCATTTTGTGAGGGAACACGTGGTGGCGCCTTCCTTCTTCAGCCACCACGAGAGATCCCAAGAGACTACCAATCCTGAAGTTAAAGGATACGGTGGCGCAGAGAATCAGAGCAGTCGGGTAAGTACCTACCTCTATCTGTCTAGCCAGCACAAGAACCATCACCTTTTATACGAGCGGGAATCTATCTATCTATAGCGGGAGTCTCGCTTTCCTAGACTGTCGTATAAGATCTAGTATTTCGGCTGGGCTGCGTCGTCACAAACGTAGCTATTGTGAAAAACGAAATATATGCGAAATATATACCAACACCAAAATTGGTGTTGGTTCTTCGCACGAACTAGCACGAACTATCTCCTGAGGATGCCCCGGGTTGGGGCGAAACACGTGTAGAGTAGTCTAATCGGTGACGGTGCAAGGTGTATTGCTGTCTTGCTAGATGCAGGTATTGTGCACTGGTGTTTTCGTGGTGTGCATGTGCAATTTTTTGCGGGCGGGCGGGCGGTGCATCTTGCATATTGTGTTTTTTGCGGAAGTAAGCTACATATATTTCGTTTTTCACAATGGTTAGGGACTTCCGCCAAGTGACGCCTGATTCAATCAAATTCTTACAAACGTAGCTCTTTTAAAATGAAACTTATTTTGTTTGTTTGATAATATGCTATTTTGCCATAGCTATATTTATGGTTAACAAAAACCAATTTGCCATGAGTGGTTTTATTTGTTAATCTTTGAAGTATAAACTGGCATTTTTAGTCGATAAATGAATAACAGCTTCATAAAACAAAATTTGAATGATTTATTTTTCTACTGAAAATTAGACTAAAGAAAAATGTTGAATGTCTTTCAACTTAAATGGTAATATATTGGTTAACTTCGATCGAACTTGCCGGAATTGTTATTTTTCCATTTCCGTCTTGTTATGGGACTAAAGTATCTCATTTCCCGAATGGTCAATAAGACGCTTGCAATGCCAGAAGCACAGGGTAAAAAAAATTTACTACGTATCCAGAAGCACGTGGAGGAAATCGAGGTAAAGCAGGCTGTGATCTAAAATTTAATTTTATATTTTTTTCTAATTACTTACAAAAATTCAACATCATACTCGTAGTTAAATAAAATGCTTTGACGGAACAAGACATTGCAAGGCTAGGATGTCGTCTATTCGAATCTCCTCGATTGTAGAAATAGGTAAGTATGTTTTTTGTTCTTAACGTAAATAAATCCAAAGTAGGAAAGACAGTTTTGAAATCAATGTGCTTAAAACATTATAAATAATTAAGAAAATATAATAAAATATAATATTACTTGAAAAAAATCTTACAATCACACCAATTTATCTAGTCCACGGTAAATTAACTGTGTTTATCATACCGGACAACGTTTTTATTTCTTCCCATCCCTAGATGGCATCTCAAAGATATTACAATCGCAGGGTCGATTAAAACAGGGGACCTGTAAAAATTGTAATGGTCGCTACAAGTCGTGCCACACCACAACGCCAACTAGTAAGGCGGGTGAGCGAGCTGAGCGAGACTCACTCGTTTCATCACTTTTTAACCCACTGCAAAAACAGGGGTGTTATAAGTTTATCGTGTCTGTGGCATTGTAACTCCTGAACGAATGGATCGATTTTGATGCGGTTTATTTTATTTGAAAGCTGTCGCAATCGACTTGGTTCTTAGCTATAATTTGTGGTTATGTTCAGACGTTTCAATAGTTAGATGCAGTAGGGATCTGACACGTATAATGGGTAGGTATTTACTTACAAACGTTTGTGTGTAATTTAAAAAGAATGAAATAAGATTAAAATAAAAAAAATTACATCAAACTCGACACAAAAAATGTCTCTAAAAATAATAAAAATCTCTCTCGGTCGGGGACCACAACAAGAGAAAAGCTGACATGGTAGGTAGGTATATTATATGTTGGGGGTCCCCCGACCGAGAGAGATTTTTTTTTTTTTTTTTTTTGTGTCGAGTATTGTTTAAAATTTTTAATGTTATGTTTTTATACTTCGGTTCACTACGCAAGCAAGCGAGCCCGCTTCTCCCGCCAACTCACCTTGTTAGAAATAATAACTGTCATAACAATATCGTACTGTACGATATTTTTATGCAATAAATAAATTATGAATTATGAATTGCTCTAGATTACCCCTGCGCCAAATCGGTCGTCAAAAACATAATTATAAAGTAGGTACCTTAAATTTCCTCATAAAATGAATTGGGTGCACTAATAAAATTGATGGTTATTGTCCGTTTTCTACTCGATCAGTTCTGCTTATTATTAGAGAAGTTCGTAAGCTAAAACGTTTCCTTTTTTAATTTTTTATACGAATAAATATGATATTCGTCATCGACAGCAAGAACACGGACGACGTAGGATGCGACAATCTTTTCTGTTCCGGTGACAGGCAGCGGCGGCGCTATGTATTTTAAGGCTGCCACACACCAAAAACGCACGCAGACGTGCTGCATTGCGTGTGCGTGCATCATGAGTTGTAATATATGAATTTGTACGCGTAGGTTCACACCAACAGTATCGCAGCTGCATTGCGATGCGTTTGCGTGCGAGAGCCGCACGGCCGTCCGCGAGATACAAACCGAAACGGCCGCGGCGCGGTCGCGCAACAGCTGAACGGCAACGCCGCACACGAGCTCCGGCATTGTGACGTTGTATTCTACAGGATTTCTCAATTAAGGACACACCGCGGTGACGTATGCGTCTGCGTGCAGCTGCGACGCTGACTGCGGCACGTCAGTTGTCAATATTTACAAATTGTCATCGTGGATTTTGAATTACGCGAATGAATATAGTACGCAGATACAAATGTATATAAGATCCACAAGATAAAAACTCTCTTTTGTGGGATAAAATAGGAAGGGAATTACGAATTGAAAGAAAATGACAACCGCGATCCGAAAGCAACACACGGCGTCGCTGACGCACGGCGTCGCAGATGCACTGCGATGCGTGTGCGACGCCGATGCCGGTGTGAATTGATTTATGCCGCAGCGTGCTGCAGATGCAATGCATCGTGTTGCTCACGCATCTGGTGTGTGGAAGCCTTTAATATTAAAAATGTTTTTTCGTTCGCTCCAGTAGGCCCCCATTTTCGCTGAAAGTGCGACTCGCCTGTGATACCCTGAGGTTTAGGGCCACGATGTAAAAATATTTTGAAAAAGTGTTTTTTTTTAAATAATTTATAATAGGTAGATTCATTTTCAATGCCCTTTCAAGTCGTGTAGAGCACGAGATCTGTGAATTTTTTTCTTCTTTTTGTAGCAATTTAGTCGGCCCTGATAGTAGTAAAGTAATTCAAGGAAAAAAAATGTAACTTTTATTTATATAATACGGCTGCCTAGTTAGCATAATATATCTGGCTGTAAACTAAGCTTGTGCGAGCAGCTTAACACGAAAACGTACAAAGTTCAGTATTAAGACACCACGTCGGGAGTTACAAAGGATTGGTTTTCACTTGTTGAGCGCCATTTTTCGCACCTTCCCCCACCCCTGCCACCACCCCGCCCCCTTCCACCTAATTTTGTAATTCCCGGGCGAGGCCTCCTTCTCGGTCTCAGTACGGTACTTTTATTTTATTGCATCAAGTTGTTCATTGGACTGTTAGGCTAAAAGCTATGATTTATTCCTAACTAACTTTCCGCTAGCGGCTTTGCCCACTTGAACTAAACAATGTTTTCCCGTGGGAAAGAGATATTTTCCCGGGGTATAAAGTAGCACGTCATGCTATTTTAAACCATAATCTATCTCTCGGACAAATTTTATCTAGAGACGTTCAGCCGTTTTGCCATGATTAGTATCAAACATCCAAACTTTCGCATTCTTGATATAAGTAAGATTCAGTGTTTTAATAGACATATTACGGGTAGTAAAGTATTTTTTTTTAGATAATATTTCAACTCTCCCCCTCTATTTGTAAAGTTTGTATAAAGTAAAGTAGGCATTTATTCAGTGTGTCATACATTAACAATAAAAAATTACAAATGGATCCTTAAATCTAGATAATTATTGACCAGCTCAGCTCGTGTTGCAGCTTGTAGCCACAACGCTGATATTCAGCTAGACCCATAAAAACATAAAAAAGCTAAACTAAACTAATCTAAAACAATTTGATTAACAACACAATACAACAATATGTTCTGTTATAAGAATACTTATCTCTTTTAAAGTTCATAATTTTTAATTTTCGGCAGATAAAACTTAAAATCATTTACAAGCTCTAGCGAATGACAAAGACGCTACGGGCGGGGCGTCCGTCGCGTCGCGTCGTCGCTCGGTTCTCATTGCTCTACCTACAGCAATAAGATATTGTAATATTACTTATTATTGACTAAATTATACAGTATTTTAGTTTAGTGACACTTAGGACGGCTTTTTAAAAATTTTGTTTTTAACACTAAATTTGATTTACCTAAATCCAAAAAACATCTTTCACCACGACCTCAGAATATATAATAAGTACTAACGTCCACGACTAAATGCGTTTACGGAATTATCAAAGTAGGTACTCGCAAACGGTTATTTAGCGGTGCTAAATACGTTTAACTACATCACGTGACCTGTCATGTCATCTATCCATCAATGACAAAATATTTTTTAAGCATTTTAACTTCATCAAATACGTACATAAACCACGGCTACGTAAAGGAGTAGGTACTCATGTTTACTATAAAATAATTTAAAACACGCGGTCGCTGAATAGGTACTCCGCAAAATATAATATCGCAAACATTATCACAACACAAACAATCAACAGCAAACAAAACGAAGTCAAGCCAAGCGTCAGTGTCAGTGTCACATCACAGATAATTATATTATATACTATACTAGTAATTTTCAAATAAACATAATACAGAGTAATGTTGTGAGGTGTTACCGACGCACAAATCGTATTTAACTAATTATTTGGTCACATGACTTCGTGAAAGACGCGACTAAACTAAGTTAGGCTAAAGTTGAATGCATTTTCCAGTTTTTTTTAAACAATTTTTGGTGAAAGTCGCCCTTAGCCCTTGTATGATCGCGAACGAATGCTATTTATAAAGTTTATTATCACAATAAATCTTTCAAAATCTTTTGATCTACTTTGATCCTACCAAAATTAGTTAAAAAGTAACTTCACTTGTTTTTGTCGAGTCATAAATCATTGAATATTTCATATCATATTGTACTCATTCATGAGTAAGAGATGTTTAATTTACCATACCGACCAGCTGCTTAAAATCCTTATGAATAAAAATAATACCTTATTCTCCCGCCATGAATATTTAATGAGGTTCCTGCAAAAAAACTAAAACGTTCATAAACGCGTAAAGGCTACGAAGATTTCACTCACAGGATCGTAAAAATGTCGTCATTATTTTCCGTATTGTTAGTACTCATTAGGAATGAAAAATAGTACAGTAAAAAATAATAGGTATTATGAGCCTTATTAGATAAGAGCGGTTTTCACAATGCAATATAGTACAACCGGCAAATGCTCTCTGTCTCTCGGACAGTGTAAGGTCGTGGGTTCGAGTCCCATCAGAGTTAGTTGTCAGACAGATCAACTTTGTTGATACTTACTTCATTTTCAATATTTTCAAAAATAAATGTTTTATCTAATTAATTCAGGATGGCATGTCATATTATCTCATAATAATATACCGTAGTAGGTATATTCCTTGCCATACGAGAATGTGTTTTTTAATTTTTTGCTTAGAGTCGAGTAGGTAAGCGAAATAAAATTACATAAGTATCAATCTAAATTCATGTTCAATAAGGGCATTTTGCAATCGGCAAAAAATGTGTTGAAATTCTGTGTGAATTTTTAATGGCAACGAGACGTCTTTATTAAACACTAGCTTTCCGCCCGCGGCTTCGCCCGCGTGGACTACACGACGTTATCCCGCAGGAATGTGATGTTTTTCCGGGATAAAAAGTAGCCTATGTTCCTCTCCAGGTTACAAAGTATCTGTGACCCAAATTTCAGCCGAATCCGTTCAGCCGTTTTGGCGTGATTGAGTAACAAACATCCAAACATCTAAACATCCAAACATCAGAACTTGCACATTTATAATATTAACTAGCTTTCCGCCCGCGGCTTCGCCCGCGTGGACTACACGACGTTATCCCGCGGGAATCTGATGTTTTTCCGGGATAAAAAGTAGCCTATGTTCCTCTCCAGGCTACAAAGTATCTGTGTCCCAAATTTCAGCCAAATCCGTTCAGCTGTTTTGGCGTGATTGAGTAACAAACATCCAAACATCCAAACATCTAAACTTTCACATTTATAATATTAGTAGGATATAAGTAGGATTAGTAGGATCCTCGCGGTTTTACCCGCGTGATACCTGTTCCCGTGGAAATATCAAGATAAAATATAGCCTATATCCCTCGGGAAGAATGTAGCTTTGTAATGGTCAAAGAATTTTCTGTCGGTCTAACTAGTAGTTTCGGAGCCTATTCGATGCAAACAAGCAAACAAACAATCAAATCTTTCCTCTTTATAATATTATAGTATAGACATTCCCATTTAGTATTCACCTTTACCATTGCCTAGGACTTTTCGTAATTTCCATTTATGTAAGTTAGTATAAAATCACTAATCCAACGGTTCTAAAAGCTCCAACCCAAATATCTACAGATAATATATAATGATACTTTCCCTGCTAATGCTCAATCGGGCGAGTCGAGGGTTCACAAACATTCCGAGGAAAATCGACCAAAACACAGTTAGGATATTTTATGGAAGGGCGCGAGACGCACACAGGTGGCCGGTGTGGAGCTGCCCTTACGTTAAGTACTTTCGAGAAACTTGTTGAATCTATGTTGAAATAACATGGATTTAGCATGGATTCACGTCACATTCATTCGAAATAGCTGGCAAAAGTAAATTTTATAGAAAACTTACGGTTGTTTATATTTATGTAATGCTAGCTTTTAAGTTGTAACAGTTAGCCACAATACTTGTACTAATATGGATACAGAGGTTTGTAGAGTCAGACAGAGAAAATGTGTTTTTTTTATGAGACCTAAATTAGCATAACATTAGCATATTATTTGCATTGTAGCTAGCACTTGTGAGACTTAACATCTGATATTATGGAGTAATAAGATCTACATACCCTCAGTGAAAAAAAGGCATAAGTAATCTTACTTTAAATTATCATATTTTTTATGTAAATTTTAAGTTACATACATCAGCAAGAAATAAAAAATATTATGAAACTGTTACTGTTTCATTATATTTTTTATTTCTTGCTGATGTATGTAACTTAAAAGTTACATTTAAAAATATGATAAAATTGATCATTCAAAGTAAGATTACTTATGCCTTTTTTTCACTGAGGGTGCGCTTTATGAAGTAAAGAAATTTGTGTGTAGGTATTTAAACGTTCTAGTATCAGTGACTATCAGGTACCTACAATGTTTAGTAGAATTGTAAATTTTTTACCATGTTTTTTTTTGTTTTTGAGTCCCTGATAATTCGGCGTAGTTGTAGGTATGTCAATGTGCCGCCAGAAGGTAACTAGGTAATAATTTAGTAATCACTAAAGTTTAAAATGTTATAACAATGTTTATTGTTATCGTTATATAGTATTATTAAGACAGAATTAAACATCACGTCATGAACCTTATTTCATGCAGTAGAAACACAGTTTGTTTGAAGTCTCATTTTGATAATTATGGTGTTTGCGCAAAGGAGACTTGCAAACTTCTATGTATTTTCGGACCTCGACTTATAGGTCTCGTTCATGGAAAAAAGCGAATGGTACTTAAAGAACTATGCTAGACTAACAAAAAAGTTAATTGTTTCTATGCTTTTAAAGTTGGGACAACAGAGATATGTTCAATAACCTAAAAATATAGAGGTTAGGGTAACAATAATTTTAAAAATCATTTATTTAACAACTTTTTATGTAAAAACAACGCAAATAATTATTTACCAATAATTAATGAATTATAAATTGATAAATGGGTAGGTAATAACAAAGACAAATAAAAAAAGTAACCATTATTTTATAGGTAAGTATCTACCTACTCGGAGACTTAAGAGGGTTAACATAACATCAGGCACATCATCAAAACTAACCACAAATTCTACAAATCAATTTTTTGATGAAAATCTCGAAAATTCTTAAGTAAACAAATTGCCAACAACTTTGACAGCGGTAATCGCGCCGCTGGCGCCATCTGCACTGAGCTTTGCGTGCGGATGTTTATTAGTTTGTAATTTATGTTATGTACCTTCTTTGATGTGGGTATCTAATATTAAGTAAATAATAAATGACCTTGTTTTACATGACTACTGCGTCAAATGAAACGGATTTAATTATGAAGTGTTTCAATCGTTTAGTTATTTTGCCTTGTACACATTTGCGATTTGAAAATTATTTTTCTTTTTAATAAATTGGGCGTTCATAAAAGTTAATTGTAGGAGCTTAAATTAATTTAATTTTCATGTTTCTGAAAGTGTACGACTTCGTAAAATATTAGGACGATTCTCGCCGGTCTCCTTTATACCTTGTTAAGTTTACTTAGGAAACTTAGGATGTGTCATGATTCAATTGGCTCGACTGTACATTTAACTGAAGGATAAACAAAGTAACAAATAAATTAACATGTACCTAGTATTATTTTCTGATCTTTTATTTGATAAGAATAACGCTATTATTCGATTATATGTTAACAAAGATTCAAAGTTTTTTATAGTAAATCTATTTATCGCCATGTTTTTAGTTCAATTTCAACATAAATAAATTTTCTTCGACGTGAAAAGAAATCTCATTTCTCTTTTGCAGAAAATGTAAAAGCGATCACATTGTTTAATTTATTTTGGTCTAAAACAAATTCAGATGCTTTATTTGAATTTTAAATGTATCTGTTTGAAGCATTTAATGGAAAAGGAACGTATGGACTGCATTTAAGTTTTTAATTAAAATAAGAATTACTATTAAATATTTTTTTCACTTCTCATGCTCGTAAAGTTCGTGTTTATGTTGGGTATAGGCGGCATAAAATCGCTTTTTATGCTCTAGTGCATAAAGTAAAATTTTCGTCTAAGTCTCAGACTTAGACTAAGGTCGTCAGGTAAACAGTCACACACGCAATTAAACTTCGTTAAATAAACTTTATTAATAACTAACGTATTTCATTCTGTTTCTAAAATTTTAACATCATCATCATCATCATCATCATCAGCCTATTAACGTCCACTGCTGGACATAGGCCTCTCCAAGAGTACGCCATCGAGCACGATCAGTTAAATTAAATTATGTTAAATTATTAAAATTAATAAAACTAGGCAAAATTAATGAGTTTTCTAAGGAATAAGTATTTCAAGAGTATTATGGACTACGATATATGCTAAAGTCACTGTGCTGCCAATGCCCGTATAAAAATAAAGAAAAAGAAAGTCTTCCCGCCAATATGGCGAAGTCTTTATTTATTCTTTTTTGCAATATTGTTATTTATTTTCCTCACACTCGAAGTGAAAAGCAGAGTGTATAACTCGTACATAAAACCCATTTTACCCTCGAATTGACTATCCACCCTCGCCTACGGCTCGGATGGATATATACGTCTCGGGTAAAATGGTACCTTTTATGCACTTGTTGTACAATCTACTATTTTCAATACGGCGTTCGGAGTAAATAATTCTGCTCAAAGTATCGTTACAGACTGGAGCTTAAAAAAGACACCAACTTGTAAGCAAGTGAGTAAAAACACGGAAAGTATTACAGGAATTTTTGTTATTAAAAATTAAGCAAGATGGAATTTGAAAATATGAATATTGCCTGCGTGGAAGGCACATTTGTTTACATATTATAATAAATGTTCAACTCTGGTTTTCACGTTCTTTGGTAATTTATTTCCAGATAGACTTCTCTTAGGATCGTGAAATAAAAGTTTAATGTATATTTTTTAGTAACATATAAACTATATAAAAGACCTATCCTCCAAATAGCTCAGCCAGGATTTAAACCCGTAACCTTTCACTGTCCGGGCGAATGCTCAGATCGCTGAGCTACGGAGTCGTTAGAGGAAGAGTAGAATTTCTGATAAGTACTTCTTACCCGCTGTGAGCCAGCCGGTGTAGCTTCTTAAAGTATGGATCTTCTTTTTCAATATTTAATAGGTATATATTAATAAAAATTGCATTTTGAATTGCATTAAGGGTTTGCCGAACTCATCTCTAAAATCATCTATTGGGCTATTTCTAGTCTTATTCCGTTTAGAAAGGGTTTCTTTTTGCTAAACTAAAAAACATACCAATACTTACGTGTGCGCGCAACGATTTACAAGTTGTGTGCCTGTGGCTATAGTTTTTTTTTACTAATAATAAGGTTAATTTTTCAGTAGCAATAATTTCATAAGACGCTGACGGGCGTGTTGCGGTTGTATGCATAATTAATATCGCCACGTTTTCGACGCGCAGTAGCCTAGACAACATGATTAACTTAATTAGCGCATTCCTGTATGCCTAATGCTACAGAAATTGCAGATATCGTTTGTGTATTAAATGTTAAGCTGAATCGTCCGAGTAACAAAGCAATCATTGGTCATTAATTAGTAGGTTTGTTATTATTACACTGATAACAGCACCACGCAGTTTTATCTACGTGGTACTAATTTCTATGAAAATTATTGGATTAAAAAACCGAGTTATCAAAATCGGTTCACAAAATTGGCGGTGCTATCGTGATACATATCTACTCATAAAAAAATGTGACGACTTAAGAACCTCCTCCGTTTTTTGAAGTCGGTTAAAAAGATTAAAAAATGTGCTGTTGCCACTTAAGTACCCGTAGCTTAGTGGTAAGCACGCCCGGCATGCGGTCGTTAAGATCAAGTAACTTTTACAATAGTCGGTCACGGGATGTGTGATCAAAACTGCTTGCTTCGGAAGGCACTTTAAGCCGTTAGTTCCGGTTGCCTTAGCAGTTATTAATTCCTACCAATCCGCATTGGGCCTGCGTGGAGGATCATAACCCATTTTACCAATAAATCCATACGGATTACGGAAGGTCTGTGCCAGAGACATTAATTGGTTTTACAGCGGACTCAGTGTCTGTGAAAAAAATGGGATACTTAAGACTGACAAAAAGGGGCTAAAGGCACACTGTGATTTCTACGACTACAGCTGGAAATAATATCTTATGTCCTTAATACACCAACAATATACCATTTTGGGACTATAACAAAATATCTAAAGCTAAATATCTTCAACAAAATGTGTCAAATTAGTCTAAACATAATATATTACAATAGTTTCAATCTCATTCACACAGAAAATCAATTTCGACGTGATTTAATTTGGTAGTTAATAGTTTGATTAATATATTTATGATTAGAAATTTATTACCTTTGATGTACTTAGAGTTAATAAAATGTTGCCTATTATTAGTAAATTGAAAAGTTAGTTGCGCTCATTGTTAATGCATAAACCATAGTAACAGCACGTAACAGTATTCATTGACCCAAGATGAAAAAAGACGCCTGATAAGTTTAACTAGTGACATCGTAGCTCTGCTTATAAGTAGGTATATTGTAACAAAAAAACTCTTCAAAATCGAATAAATCGATTTTGATGTGCTTTTTTGTTTGTAAGCTTTTGATTATAATGTGTTTTGCGGATGATTACGTAACCAGTATGAGTTTGTTTACAGTCCATATTTGTTTTCCGAGGCTCCAAATAATAAATCCTGAATATATTTGACACAAAAAAAAACCAATAAAGCCCAAAACACCACGCATAAGTAAGCTAATCACACGGTAGAAGAAACTCCTATCTAATCAGACGTCCAACAGGCTGACAAAACAAATGCTAGCTAGGCCGGGGGTGGGGCGCCGGCCGTCGCGGCACTCGATCGTCGACCGTCGCGCGGAGCGCACGTCTTTTGTGTAGTGAGTATGTGTCAGTGAGCGCGATGAAGGGCCGACACCAGTTCCGACGCCGCTTCAGCTTGCAGCCCTCTTTTATGAAAGAGGACCATGAGGAAGAGCGACGCCCACACAGGTGATTAGATAAATACAAACTTATATCACAAAACTTCGATACTAAAATGTCTGTGCAAACTTTAATTGGAAAAGTAAGATTCTTGAAATAATGTATGACTATTTTGGGGTTTGGAACAAGAATACGTTATTCGTACTGCAAAGTTTCTAGTATTGTATCGTAAAATATGCTACATTTTCCGTAGTCTACTTTGAAGTGCACGCTCACGTAGATTCGTAGCAACACCTTATTTGTTTGTGACTACGACGTAGTCGCTTCTCGTAGAGGTGTTGTCTTTGGTACATTTTATTAGATTCTCAGGTTGCGGTTGTGAGAATACTACAGAGCTATCTCTAGTCTACCTGCCTACCAAACAACATGTTTAATGTTATCCCATATTATCAACGCAACATTATTAATCAAATCAAATTTAATTATTTTAAACTGAGGTTAATTTGATTCGAGGGGGCGACTGTTGAAAACGCTTTTTGAGTCAATTATTATTTTTTGCATGTTTTTTTCAACAGACCTATGGTCGTCTAAAATAAATATAACTAAAGATAGTATGCCCATTTTTTATTAATTACAAATAATACTGTTTTTATACTACAATAGCTTTCCGCCCGCGGCTTCGCGCGCGTGGACTACACAAAGTTATCCCGCAGGAATATGATAATTTTTCCGGGATAAAAAGTAGCCTATGATCCTCTTCAGGCTACAAAGTATCTGTGTCCCAAATCTCAGCCAAATCCGTTCAGCCGTTTTGGCGTGATTGAGCAAAAAACATCTAAACATCAAAATTTTTACATTCATAATATTAGTATGATTATAAATTATTAAATTAGCCCCATTATTTCTTAAAGTAGCCTCAATCTACGATACTACATATTTAATTAATAATAAAAAATGGATTCTGACATTTTAAGTAAAACGACAATCAATTTTTATCTTTTTACTGATGCTAAATTGTTTATCTTTCAGCTGTTTTATTTTTGAAATAATATCTAAAAGAATTTACTGGTATTATTCGTTGCATAGAAACCATTATTTATTTATTTATCTGCCTTTATTTACCTGAAATTCAATTAAAATTAATAGAATAATCAGCATTTGTTAAGCTGATTCTTTAAGAAAGTACTGAATAAGTACAAAGACTTAATATCCGCTAGAATTTGCTTGTCGCAAAAGTTGGTTGCGGATTTTCTAATAAAATGGAAAAAGAGAAAAGCTATCAAAAATGTTTCTCTACTTTGTTATCATTAGAAATGGTATTTCCCTTCTCAAAGGTGCTTTGCAGCAGATGTTGATGCAAACCCGCCGTTTATTATTCGGCAGGAATATTATTTTCATAAAAATACGCAATATTTTAACGGCGCCCTTTTAGCCCGGTGGTCGAGGGTTAAAAAGCTCCTCCTTTTTACGCTTTTTGTGTATACAGCTGACTAACAAAGGATAGCGTTCGTAATCTTTGTAAATTAATCAATAAATGGATAATAGAAGTACATCCCTATACCAGGTGGCTCAATTAGATCGATGCAAGGCAAGTCTGAAGACATAGATCTTAGGAACATCGATTTAGGATCGAAGGATTTAGGTGACAAAAAAACAGTTGAATTTTCTATGAAAAAACGATTGTCATTTCGAACACCTAATTAAAGTAAAGGGTATTTATTATAAACAATGCATTTTATTCATTCTAGATATCATGTTTCATAGTAACATTTACAGTATAAGCCTATACAATCGATATCAGAATAGAAATAACGTTAGTTTAATTGTACAAAAAGTCCGGGTTCGATTCCCGAACGGATTAAGTACTTACCTACTATTTTTTTTAATATTCATGAATGCAGTTTGGTGACACATTGAAACTCATACAGTTGATGGTCATAATTTCATTTGGCATACATCTTAAGGCATAATATTGAAGAGCATTTTATTCTTTGGCATTTTCATAACTCATAATGAAATAGTGCATAATTAGTTGAAAGGCATAATAATAAAAAGCAAAATCTTCGAAATTCATATTTTTGTTTGTCATAATTTCGTAAAACATTGTACAATCCCATAGAGGTCCAAAATACTGTTATTCACAACGTAAATAAAACTAGTGTGTAGGTCGAGGATAATTTATTGGGTGCATCGACAAGACTATATCAATCACCAAAAAATCTTAACACCGCCGTTCAGCATTACGTACGTTTGGCACAACGCCATCTATGTACAATAATTACAACTTATATTTAAATACAACGGCTTAACATTCCGCCCACCATGAACGGAACGTCCATCAGAAACAACACAATCAAATAAGAAACTTAACAAAAACAACAAAATTTAGGTATGCAATACATCAATAATACATAACTAACACATACACATACTTGACTAAATTAAAATACAAAAAAACATAGTAGTAGGTATTTACATTTATTAAGTGACAGGTAAAATTATAAGTTTGGATACAGGTCTTTTTACTAGAGACCCCTTGCATCGCCAGGTTACGACTCTCGTAAGATTGTCCGCACCAACATGTTTTTCCTTAATTACGCCATACAACCATCTGGACGGTGGGAGGTCATCCTCCTTTACTAACACGACATCCCCTACAGAAGGTTCAGGAGCAATATAGGACCATTTATATCTATGCTGTAATTGAGTCAAGTACTCATGAGACCATCGTCTCCAAAAGTCTTGCAGTAGTCTCTGTACAAACTGCCATCTTTTAAGAGTACTCACGTTACTCTGCTCAAAGTTTGCATCGGGTATAAGCAGCAACGGCTCACCGACTAGAAAATGGCCGGGAGTTAATGGATACGGATCATCTGGATTATTGCTAATTTGAGAAAGTGGACGCGAGTTAAGGCAAGCTTCTATTTGATACAGAAGCGTGGACATCTCTTCGAATGTCAAGGTACTGTTACCAATAACCCTTTTTAGATGGTGCTTTGTGGACTTCACTCCAGCCTCCCACAACCCTCCAAAGTTCGGCGAGTGAGGTGGAATGAAGTGCCAGTTGGTACCATTTGTTGCCAACCACTCAGCAATATCATTAGCGGCTTCAGACTTTTCCGTTTGGAATAAATGCTTTAACTCCCTATTGGCCCCCACGAAGGTCGTGCCGTTGTCACTCCATAAATCTGCGCAGTGACCTCGCCGTGCAACAAAACGCTTAAAAGCTGCTAAAAATGCCTCGGATGTCATGTCACTAACGACTTCGAGGTGTATTGCACGAGTGGTCATACATACGAACAAGGCTATATATCCTTTAACGGCTCGATAACCACGCCCTTTATACGGTCTTATAGCTATGGGTCCTGCGTAGTCAACCCCACTCTGATAGAAAGGTCGACAGACTGTGACACGTTCCGTAGGTAGCTGTCCCATCATTTGCTGACTTGTTTGTGCAGAATGGCGACAACATACAACACACTTCCGAACGACCTTGCGAACAAGATTTTTCGCATTAACTATCCAATACTGCGTTCTTAAAAAGTTTGTCATTAATTGTGGACCGCCGTGAAGAGTGCGATTATGGGCATCATCCACAATCAAATCTGTGAAGTGCGACTGATACGGCAGCAATATTGGATGTTTCATATTTTCATCTATTTCAGCATTTTGTAAGCGACCGCCCACCCTGAGTATACCATCAGCATCAAGAAACGGACACAGTGAGGTAAGTTTACTACTTTTCTTTATCTTTCCCAAAGTTTGTAAACATTTTATTTCTTCCAGGAAACTTTTCCTTTGACACAATCGGATACAGGTAAGTAAAGACTCTTTTATTTCTAATCTAGATATGTAAGGCGTAAATTTTTCTTTCTTTAACTTAAGGAATCTACGTATGTATGCAACAACTCTTAATAATTTATTCAATGAAGAATAACGACATAATATAGATTCTGACTCTGACTGAATAGTGTGGCACGAAATTTGCTCTTTTTTCTTTTCTAAATCCGTTAATTTAAATTGTCCCTTTGAATAATTAATAACCTTTTCTTGCAGCCATTGTGGACCCTCTCTCCAGATCTTCAAATCCGATAGTTTGCTCGGATTTATACCTCGCGACGCACAATCTGCAGGGTTAGATTCGGACTTGACATGTGACCACTGAGTATTATTCATAAGCGTTAATATTTCAGAGACCCGATTCGCGACATAGGTTTTCCATTTGCTGGGATGACTGCTCAACCATGAAAGGACTACACTTGAGTCCGTCCAGGCGTAAACGCACTCCTTCGGAATCTCTAAAACTTCTGCAATTTCGTGAAGCAGGTTGGCTAACAATACCGCTCCGCACAACTCCAACCGAGGAATCGAGACTTGCTTCACCGGAGCAACCTTCGTCTTTGCGGCAAGTAATCGTACATGCACATCACCTTTAAAATCAACGATTCTCATATAGACTACAGCTGCGTATGCTGCATTTGAAGCATCGCAGAATCCTTGAAGTTCTCTGCTAACATCGTTGGTGCTAGTGCCAATCCATCTTGGAATCTTAAATTGAGCGAGATGTGTAAGTTCATCTCGAAACTCAAGCCATGCCTTCAAAATATCACATGGCAATTCTTCATCCCATTGTATCCCTGACAGCCAGACTGTTTGAATAAATATTTTAGCAGTGGTGACCACAGGAGCTAGCCAACCGAGGGGATCAAACAGTTTTGCTATTTCCGAAATCATTTTCCTCTTAGTTATGGGTGTTTCCAGTGCTGTAAGTTGGACAGTGTATTGAAATTCATCTTGGTGTCTATTCCAAGTGAGACCTAAAATTTTGATAACTGTATCTAATTTTAGCTCTAAAGTTTCCTTTGAATTCTTACTTTCTCTATCCCACTTTGACAACAACTCACTATTGCTACTACTCCATTTCTGAAGCTGGAAACCACCAAGTTTAAGTAATTCGTTCATTTGTTGATAAATCTGTGCTCCCTCGTTTATGTTTTCGCAGCCTGTCATAAGGTCATCCATATAATATTCCCTAAGGACTCTGCTAGCTGCCAAAGGATATTTATCTCCCTCATCATGTGCAAGCTGTTGTAAGGATCTGACCGCCAAGTAAGGTGCCGCTGATGTACCAAATGTTACACGCAATTGTCGGAGATGCTGAAGTTCTGAATTAACATCACTACGCCATAATAGACGTTGAAAATCAACATCCTCAGCAGCTATCTTGACTTGACGGTACATCTTCACAATATCTGCTACCAGGCTTATAGGATAGCAGCGCCAACGTAAAATAAGGTGTCGAAGTGTGGGTTGAAGCGTTGGACCTACCATGAGATCATCATTCAACGAAGTTCCATTATTAAGCGAACACGACGCATCAAACACGACCCGAACCTTAGTGGTGTTTCTCTCATTGCGAACGACAGCGTGATGGGGAAGATACACAGCCTTGGGATTAGCTTTCTCCACTTCCGGCACTACTTCCATGTGATTTAATTTTAAATATTCCTCCAAAACCTCGGAATATTGAATCTTCAGTGGTTGATTCTTCAGTAATCGTTTTTCGAGCATAAAGAATCGTTTTTGCGCAATATCATAAGAATTACCGTATTGACAACTTGGATCCACATTTTTGAATGGCAATTTTACGACATAGCGACCCTCATCATCTCTAGAAGTAGTTTTGGCGAACAGCTCTTCACATTGCTGTTCTTCTTCAGACAGACATTTTTTCACAGCTGAAGACAGTTCTTCTTGCTCCCAAAAACTTTTCAGGAGATCGTTCATACTCAATTGAGTGTGCATAGTAATTATTTCATTACGTGTCTGTGAAAGTTCGTAACTTGGAGGGGAAAATATATGGCCTGAAAGGATCCAGCCAAGTTTGGTATTTTGCGCAATTGGAGAACCTGGTGGACCTTTGACAACTCCATCCATTATAATTTGACCATACACTTCCGCCCCCAGTAAAATATCAATTTTACTCGGAGTATCAAACTTCGGGTCTGCTAACTCTATAGCAGGAATCTGAGGAGAAAACATCGGAACAGACATTTTCCTCTCAGGTAAAAGAGAAGTGAGCTTATTAAGAACATGAGCTTTAACTTCAACTATAAAGTTGGGGTCATGGCGTGACTGAATTTTGACCATAACGGTCCATTTAGACTGCAAGGATGAACCTTGATCACTACCTAACCCTGAAATGTAGCTCATGTTTGAAACTCTTCTAAGACCAAGCATTTGTACAACAGACTCTGCTATAAATGAAGCTTGTGAACCTTGGTCCAGAAGAGCTCTGATACAAAAAGTTCCATTTTTCGTATCTACATTGACCAAAGCAGTGGCCAATAATACTTGACTATTTGCATTAGAAAAGCATGACACTATATTTGATGCCTCGCCTTGAGATGATTCTACATTGGACGACTGAGCGCCCCCTTCCACTACGGAAGTGTTTACTTGATCATCTTTAGGACCTAACTTTGGGTGCAGTAAAGAGTGATGTCGCCTTTTACAAATGCGACAGCTGGTTGATTGACGGCAATTGTATATCGAATGATTCGGAGCAAGACAATTAAAACATAACTTGTTGGTTTGGGCAAAAGTACGACGTACATTTACATCTTCCTTTGCGAATTTTTTACAATTACACAGTTTGTGAGCATCGGAACAAAATATACATGATACAGCAGGAATTGTATGCATTGTTTTAGGAACATTATTACGAACATTACTCTGTTTAGTGGCTTTATTGTCTAGAAATTCTAAAGATCTGAAACGATGATCTAAAAAGTTTTTAAAATCAACAAGTTTAGGCAATTCATCATTACACCTACTGACTTCTACTTCCCACAACTTTCGAGATTCTGTATCAAGTTTCAACGAAACTACATAAATTACAATAAGATCCCAGGAATCTACATTTACATCTAAATTAGTAAGAGCATTTAAACACTCATTAGTTGTGTCCAGTAATTCCTTTATCGCACTTGAAGATTCCGACAATACATTTTTTTGGTTCATAAAACGTTTTAGTACACAATTGGCTAAAAACCTTTTGTTGTTGTAACGATGCTCTAACTGATCCCAACAAGTTTTATAATTACATGCCGTGATAGGAATGTGTCTTAACATTTGCTCGGCTTCGCCAGACAAGTGACTTTTCAAATAGTGCAGCTTTTGAACGTCATCCAATCCCTTATTGTTGTGAATTAAAGACAAAAATAAATCACGAAAACTACTCCATTCTGTGTATTTGCCACTGAAATTAGGTATTTCTATTTTCGGTAATTTAACAGTAAAGGATTGGGTGCTGCTAGTTGCATTTGCATCATAAAATTCATTAACATTAATATCTTTCTTTAACCTAAGGATGGCTTCCTTTAACTCCGACTTGTAATTTATGTACAGTTCTTCGGTCTCATCATACATGTCATTTTTAAAATAAGTAGATTTTTCAAGTACGTCTCCAGAAACTTCCATTATAATCTTCTTATGTGTTTCATCAAAAGAAGACCACTGTTTTTCTAAGGCTTCTAGACGTGTTTCTATGTATGACAAAGAGATCCTATCTTTCGGAGATTTTCTAAAGTTAGACCTTCCCTTCTGAACCTTTGACTTAGTATCATCTTGCATTTTACCGTAGGCATCCATCTCGATAGTTATTCTAACTATTCACCGTATGAGAAAATTCAAAATTATTTTCTAAGTCAATCGTAAAATTTACGAAATTTTTCTAAGTGTTTTCGCACTTGGCTCCGCAAACTAGCGTGGATTCCCCGTATTTCACTCTTGGAGAAATTATTCTAAGTCTATGAAAACACTTCTAAAATTTCCAAATTCTAACTTTCTTGAAATTATTCTAAGTTAATGAATGACACAAATGTACTCACAGTTTCATCACAGCACAACACTCACTCATACGCTTCCGCTTACGCAATCGCTCGCTTCGTGGTAGCACCCAGATCCGCTGACGTCACTGCTGGAGCTGCTGCTGCAAACTCAAAACTCCGATCCTCAGTGGTCCCTGCTCCTGTCACTCGTACTGAGCTGATTCCAGGTCAACCAACCGAAACTTCCGACTCGGTTAGGACCATGTACAATCCCATAGAGGTCCAAAATACTGTTATTCACAACGTAAATAAAACTAGTGTGTAGGTCGAGGATAATTTATTGGGTGCATCGACAAGACTATATCAATCACCAAAAAATCTTAACACCGCCGTTCAGCATTACGTACGTTTGGCACAACGCCATCTATGTACAATAATTACAACTTATATTTAAATACAACGGCTTAACAACATACTTTTAAACGCATAACCTTATAAAGCATAAAGTAATTAACTTTTAAAAACATAGATTTTATAAAAATGTTTAATTTTCGTAACCGGTGCGTCGCGACTTCGTAGTCAAAATCTAACGTAATTTTTGATACCCTTTTAACAACCCCGGAGGTATTTGAGAGATATAACTTAGTAAAAAAAAATTTTTGGGGAGCTATTGGCCCAAAAATATATTCTTTTTACTTTATGTAAGTACTAGCCTTCCGCCCGCGGCTTCGCCCGCGTGTACTACACGACGTTATCCCGCGGGAAGGTGATATTTTTCAGGAATAAAAAGTAGCCTATGTCCTTTCTCAGGCTCTAGACTATCTCTGTACCAAAATTAATTCAAATCGGTTCAGTAGTTTAGGTGTGATTGTGTAACACACAGACAGACAGAGACGCATTTATAATATAAAAAAGTAAGGATAAGTTCAAAATTTTGTACAAAAGAAAAAAAAACAAAGAAGCAGGGGGACGGGGGGGGCGCAGGGCCTTACTAAGGGGGCTCGGGGGCGAAGCTCCCCGCCAGATCCTAACATTCGTATTAGGTTAGGTTAGGTAGAACAGTGACCAAAACGCCACGCGAGCCGAGCGAGCGAAGCGAGCTTGCGCGGCAGCGGCCGACGAAGCGCCAGAAGTTTTTTTTTTATTTTCACAGACCTAAATTCAAAATAAATAAACGTATTACCCCGTTAAATTTATGTATTTTGAATATTATGGCTTTTAAGTATTTAGACAATTAAAAGTTATTCCTTTAATATTATGCTTATTGAAATTATGCATTTCGATGATTATGCCTTTTAACACGATGCGTTTCATGTATATGGCGGAAAATTTTATGCTTTCTATTAGGTGCACTATGCATTTTTTATGAATTTTTTTATGAGTTTATAATAATATCAATAATGCTGACATTGCTTTTATTATTAGGTATTAATTATTCTATTTGCCCACAGCAGTAAACTTTTGATTGCGTTTCTTACATTGTTTTATGAAATTCCAAAAAATCTTTTAACTTTTTCAAGTTTGGAAATGTGAAGAGATTTTCAAAGTAATTTCAAAAGTTTGTCAGAAATACAAACATTTATCCAAAAATCTGACAAAGAAATTATTGTGGAAATGTGACAGTCTTCCATCAACAATAACAAAGGTGACAGTTCTATTAAAATTACTATGACGTGAGCATGTTTGTATGATGGTGTGATGAAAGCTAACTAACGCTACCCCGTTGTGGACTAAAAAAAATTAAGCAAGTGCAAGTTTTTTTGCAAATCGGTTAAATTTGAATTAAATATTACGTGAATAACGCAAACCACCAGAAAGTTCTAAAAAATGGTCGCAATCCTTACTTATATTATAAATGCGTCTCTGTCTGTCTGTGTGTTACACAATCACACCTAAACTACTGAACCGATTTGAATGAATTTTGGTACACAGATAGTCTAGAGCCTGAGAAAGGACATAGGCTACTTTTTATTCCTGAAAAATATCACCTTCCCGCGGGATAACGTCGTGTAGTACACGCGGGCGAAGCCGCGGGCGGAAGGCTAGTTACCTATAAAGACGAATTTACAGTTCTGATCTCAAATACACTTTCTAAAAAATAAACGACTAGTTCCTGACTGCTCACTGATGTTAAATCTTAAATTGCTTAAAGCTTCTTTACTAAACTTAGTATTCTCTATTCAATTTGTTCATCCTACTAATATTATAAATGTGAAAGTTTAGATGTTTGGATGTTTGGATGTTTGGATGTTTGTTACTCAATCACGCCTAAACGGCAGAACGGATTTGGCTGAAATTTGGAACACAGATACTTTGTAGCCTGGAGAGGAACATAGGCTACTTTTTATCCCGAAAAAATATCATATTCCCGAGGGATAACGTCCGTTAAGTCCACGCGAGCGAAGCCGCGGGCGGAAAGCTAGTTAATTTATATGTATACACATCCTCTCCACAAACACTTATTCGGACTCTTTTTACTCACCATGAAAGGATCCCATAGACACTTACTGGTAAGAAAGATACAAAAATTGAAATGGAGGAGGGTATGTATTCGTCGCGTTTTTTTTTTTTTATATGTATGTACACCGATTACTCGAAGACGGCTGAACCGATTGAAATGATTCAAACGTTATAACATCAGGTTTTTTCACAAGTTGGTCCCATTTTTTGAAATTTTGAAATCGGTTCAGTAGTTTTCAGGAAAACTTTACGAAACTTACGAAAGAAACTTACGTATCTTTAGGCATAACTCCTTTGTTTATAAACCGATTTAGATGATTATTGTTTTGTTGGAAAGGGGATACCTCAAGGTAAAGGAGGTTCTCAGTTTGATCACATACCTTTTTACCAGAATACACGTAAATTGCCTGCATGATTCACTAAAAAGAGTGAAATAAAAATTATTTTTATAAAAAAGTAAAACCGCCTTCAAAAAAATGACATAAAAAAGTAAGAAATAATCCTTCACCAAATAACGTAAGTACAGTGCCACAACCTTTTCTGTTCCGGTGACAGCGGCGCTACGTACGTTTTTTTCTTTTTTTGTAGCAATTTAACCGTCCCTGACTTCTAAGAACTTCAGCCGCCAGCAGCGCTATGGTTGGACTTGGGTTGGACATACACTTGACAGCAGAATGCCATTTAAAAAAAACACGCTAGTTTCACATTTTGGCCACCGGCACAGCAAAGTTTGTGGCACTATACCTACTTTGAAGTCGGGCGGGTTTTGACAAAAAAACATAAAATTGTACATGTTTCACGCCCGACTTCAAAGTACTTAAGGCGCTACTCGGAAAAATATGGACTTTTTGATTTAAAACTATAGGACGGTTACAGTTGTTAAAAATCTGGTAATAAGATATATATTTCTTCATACCTTTATCTAGAATCGTATAGTTTCAAAAACACGATTTATGATTTTGCCTCGACACTTTTCATTTTCGAAAAGACCTCTAAAAAATACGAAAAGTGAAGATTATTCTTAAATGGGGTTACTTACACTATTGGAAATTGGTTTAATTAGTGGACACCAATAATATTGAGGATCGTCTAGAAGCATTTTTTTTAAATCGCTGTAGTTTTTTAATACGAAGTGATTTTGTGTTTTTTTTGCCTAATCTGCAAAATCGGTCTCGCTCCCGCGCGCGTCATTTTCTCATTGCTATCTCGCTTCAGCACATTTTTTCCGAGTATCGCCTTATGTTATTTGGTGAAGGATTATTTCTTACTTTTTTATGTCATTTATTGAAGGCGGTTTTATTTTTTTATTAAAATAATTAAGAGTTAAATTTTATTGTTATTTTATAAATAAGAGCTCTCGACCTGAGATGCAGATGTCATTTTCTTGATGTTAGATATAAGAATACATACCATAAGTTGCATGTATGAAATTCTTTTTGTTTGTTTCAATACACAAATTTATTATTATGTACCTATTCATCTCATTCAATATTTACTTTTCTGTACTTTGGAAATATATTTCATGCGCTTTTCACTCCAAAGCAAATTTTGAGGAAAATACTATATAAAACTAAAGAGATAAAGGCAGCTCTTGCCCGGTCTGAAAATATCAAATAGCATTTTTTTTATAGCCTGCTGCATATGAGTGAAGCTCAAAACCTAATACGCGAGTCCATTAAAATGTTCATAATGAACTAGCCGAAACTCAATAAAGGTAAGTAGTTAGCTAATGTCAAGTATAAACTATACGACAGTTATGGTACAGACCTACGTGTTTACTGTTTTATCGCTAATGTTCTTAACTTTAACAATACTATGGGGATATTTTGAAGGTATTCATGCGAGCCACACGTATGTGCCAACGTAACTTGCACAATACAATGAGCTTGGAACTTTTGTGACATTTCCTAGAATTCAGATCGTCGACGTCGGTTCTGAGAAGGATTTTCCCAGTCGTATAATGTAACTGAACAATTCTCTTATTTCTTGGCTGGTTTGATATAGTTATGACGTCTTTTTTTATATATTACTAGCCTTCCGCCCTTGGCTTTGCCCGCGTGTAAGTATTACTCCACGTTATCCCGCAGGAATAAAAAGAACTCTATGTCACTCTCCAGCTCCCAAACTATATACCTATCCACATGCCAAAAATCGTGTTGACCCGTTGCCGTTGCTCTGTTTGACGTGAAAGACGAACAAACAAACACAGTGTTACATTTATATTATTAGTATAGATAGATTCAAAGAATCGTTTCATCGAAATTATTTTTTTATTAAAATAGGTATTAGATTGTTTAGATTTGTATAGTTGATTGACGAAGTAATACAATTTATGGCTATATTTAGAATGTACTTATTGATTATAAAAGTTCTCATTTCAAGGAGATTTTATGAATATAAAGTATAAAAGAAATTAAAACAGTTATAATGATACGCGCTTGCAGACCCTGTAGCATGGAGAGATCTTTTTTTTTCTTAGTAGTTACTTCAAAGCTTTATACACCTTTGAAATTGACATAAGTATCTTTTTTTCAATGGTAGTTATGATAAGTATTAGTCACATTTTAATAACGACAGAAAAGTTTATCTAAGAAATAACCTTTCACCAGCTAATTTCACCAAGTAAAACTAATAGTTTACAGTCTAACATATTAATTAAAGACTCGCCTACTACCAGCTCTCACCAAGTTTAACTGAAACATTTTGCCGCTGACCCACAGATACAATTAATAGCATTAACAAGTTAAACACAACTTTATCTTAATTGGCTCTAACTTGCTTTTCCATTCAAATCCCTTGTAAACTGAATCATAATTTGATTTACAACTTCTAAGCCGTACGAACGGAACGGTTCGAACTACACGTTTTAGCTAGATATTGAATTAAAATTTAATACAGAGTGTATGTTAGTCTGCGAATTAAAATTATACGGTGGTCTGACTCCGAGAAAAGTAGATTAAGCATTTATGTAACGGATATCACAATAAAGGAAAGTATTGCAAGCAATATTTAAAGACTAGCTCTCCGCCCGGGACTATGAACAAAAAAATTATTTACGTAACTATTAATTATTTTTAATTAATGGCGACGTTAAGGTGAGCGATTTTTCAAAATCAGTCCAGTGGTCTATGATTTATGCGCATGTTACCCGTTTCTGCAAGAATATCAGGATAAAATGTAGCTTTATATAGGTGGAACAATGTTTAAAATCAGTCCGGTTTCCTTACCTTGCTGAAGCAACGCTGGCCTACAGCGTAACAAGGGATAGCAAAATTCGACGAGTCGTGTAAGCCTTTCGGTAGCTTATGCCCGAATACTCGTATACGCTACTTATCTTTGGGAGCGTCTCAAACATCGCCCTGTCACTTTAAATGTCAAACGTATGAAAGAGATGCCATGATGTTTGAGACGCTCCCAAAGTTGATTTGCGTTTGAGAATTCGGGCGTTAGTTGGTCAGAGCATCGGGCCGGATTCCCGGAGGCGCGGGTTCGAATCCCGCCTGAAAGCTACTTATAGAGCTCGTGGTATTTTACTATCACATTTTTATACTACTACATACTACTACTACTACATTATCCTATACTTTTATGATGTGTTAAAAAAAAAGTTGTCAAACATTACAAAAGGTCAGACATTAAGAAGGTCAGACATGACTATTACGCGAGTATTTGAATTTCTTTGCTTACAAAAAGGCCGTCGTTATATTTCTTTGACAAAAAAAACTGTTGCCGTTTCCTAGTCAACCAAAGGTACGACAAGATAAAATGTAAAAGGCAAAGTAAAGGTTACTTTTTGTGCTAAATTATAGAAAATTGCTCTGATTATTTTAAGAACCTTAGAATCAACCAACCGACTTGTAGGTAGTTGGATTTTTGTTTTTTATTTTTATTAATTGGCTATTGGTGTGGCAACGCAAATTTTTGGGTTAAATTTCATTTGTTTTCACAATAAAAAGTGAAATACCTAACTCAATATTAATGTATAAGTATAAATAGTAAAAAAAGAGAAAATGATAAGCATGGATTTTATTGGATTCTGGGATTAGATTAGGTATGTAAGTCGTCAGGCATGGACTTGTTGGACTGGACATGGACCGGATTTCCATAGTTACATATGTACAGATTCATTTATTTACAGTTTACATTAAATCGCAAAAAAGAACAAAAGAAAAATATTTCGCTCGTTAATACCACCCACACTTTTGTGTATCACATAAAAAGTTATCTGCAAACTCCATTCGTACGAAAATTCAAAGTTGCCTCGGTCGGAGTACACTTTTATCACAGGACGCAGGCAGCTGTCACGTACGGAGCTAACCAACCGAGATGCCTTATTTAATAAACTTTATTATTATAGTCATAAAGTTCAGCTTTGCATCAAATTGTTATAGTTCTTTTTTTCAATTACTGGCTTGCTACCTTCTGTAGTAAGCGATTTAATATCGAACTTTAGGCAACAATTTCAATTCGGAATTTTCGGCTTAAATCATATTGCCTAAAATTATACTACTAACATAAGCTAACTATGAAATATTATTGGTACTTAAACTGTCTTACTTATCAAATATCATTGATAAGTACATACATATTTGCTAAAAATTGGTACCTATTGTAAAGCTTTAGATCATTTAGATATCGACACCTTTGGGTTCAACTGGCGTATAAACCAAAATCCGACTTTTCAAGAGAGAAGAAAAACGTTTTATTTGTTTTTGTAGTTATAAAAAAATGTCTAAGGTTAAAGAATCTTAGAATTAAGTAACAACAAGACTAAATTATTTAGTCTTTTTCATTTTTTTATAACTACTAAAACAAAAAAGTTATCATTTTTTATTTTATAAATATCGTTTTTATTATCTCCTGGAAGGCTGGTTTTGGTTTATACGCCAACTGAAGTCAAATTTATCAATGTGTCTTTTTTCTATTTTGCTTGGCGCTGCATCGGTGACTTTTGAGGCGCTAGTTAAGCGTCTGCTGCATGGAGACTTTGGTTTGCGACCATATAACACACGCTTTATTTTAGTTGTGTACCTTGTGTATTGGTCGTAAAGTGTTTCTTGCAATGAACATGGTTTATACGTCAACACGTTTTTTGACCGTTTGGACTTACGACGTTGAATTCAAACTATGTGTAAGTCATACGTTGATTACGTTATGGCGTAAAAACCATTTTAAATTAACGTCGTCGGTTTTTACGCCCCGAGTTGATATAAATTTATGGTTGATACATCAAAACCAAACTACCGAAATAAAACATTTGGCTTTTACGTTGATAATTTACCTATTGTGACACGATATAACCAAACATTCCTGGGTCATATAAACATTTTATTTGCGAATTTCTGTATTTCGTATAGACATATCGATAGAGAAACATTTTTCTGAGAAAAAAGGTATATATAACTCAATTTGGCCAAAATGGTTTATACGCCAATTGAACCCAAAGGTGTCGATATGATTATCATTAATACTCACACGCTTATACACATTGTAATCTAAATGGGATACCTGCAACCCAAGTTATCTAACTTAATTATGATATATATATTTTTGTAAAAAAAATTCATAACCAACTCTTTGAAACCTTAAGCTAAGTAGGTAATATCCGCCTAGTTTCCTGTACCTAATTACCCCAGGTTCTCCGCGAACTCATTTCAGGGACTAGTCTCTTCCATTGGATTTTAAAATAGTCTTGGTCCTAAGTTTATATTTTTTGAAGAAAGAAATAAATGATTTATTGTAATTTATTTATTTAACCATTAACCATTGTGATAACTTAAACTTCAAGCCCGGGAAAATGAGATAGATTGATAAATAGATTGATGCCACAATAGATTTTTAATCGGCCGGGTCGGCGTCGAAACGTTAATCATACACAATACATTATGTTCACAATGGTAATGTTCACATTTTTTTCAAGACTTGCAGGTAATTCCGATCGACTTATTATTAAAACAAAGCTCCACCTCTATGACTCAAAACTAGCACAGCCCAGCCCTTTCCAATGAAGTCATGTCAAAGGTAGTCGAACCTGAAACGTCATCCGTTCACTGCCTACTGGAAAGTGCTGATTTTGATACGTTTCAATTTTGTTTATTTGATCTATTCTCTAATTTTAAGATTTGTGAATTTTCCTTGTAGTTGGAGCCCAATGTACTTTTAATGACTTTCTTTTACAAAATATGGTTTTCGTTTTATTGGACTCCCTAAGTCTTTGTTACAATGTCGTTCCTAAGTTTAAGCAAGTGTTTGTCTAAAAATGTAACCGAAATAATAATAGTTGTTCTTCAATAATACTCGTAATTTTATCATGTAGGTACAATAAGAGAGATTGAGCTAAACAGGAGCTCTTATTCTATTGGTCCTGTGGAAATAAGAGCACGCCATCGGAACGTTAAGTATACAACTTACAGACAACTGGTATCCGACTACAGATCTACTACAGGTGATCTGTGTATCCGACGCCAGTCGCGGGGATATTGCGGTGTGTGGCATGTCCAATGCAGCCATAGACGTCCAAGTAATTTGATCAAAAAGGTTGGTTCAAACAGTTTGATCAAATTGGCATGAATGTCTTTGGTAAAATTTGATCAAATGAGTAATCAAATCGCTTGAAGAAATACGAATTTTCGTAATTTATTTGGTCAAACTGGTTGAACCAGACTGTTTGATCAAATAACTTGAACTTCTATGGCGGCCATTAGTAGCGTAGAGTGATGCGAGTCGCAACATAAATATAAGTATATGGGATATACGCCTCGGTGACTCGTCTGTTAATATCCCACCAGTCTTGCGATAAACTCTTCTTACTTACTTATTGAAACTTGCATAAGACTGGTATCCTACGCCAGACTATGACCCTGCGAATTTCTAGTTGTAAACTAGTATCCTGCTAGTATGCGACTGTAGTTTCGTAATGTACGAACCTTTAGTTGCGAAACTTGCGAACGAGTATTCTTTGGGCGTTTCCTATCGATAAAGATTTACAATTTCCTTCACCTATCACGTATCTTTACGTCAGTTGTATGCATATTCTAGTCATTTAATTTAATCGAATGCCACTTGTCTAGGCCCTCACCACCTAAATGTGTTTTACACCCTTTGCTATAAGCCCTCGCTTATCACAGCAGAGGTCGGACCACAAAGGGCAATTTTACGGATTAAATACTTTGAAGAACCCGAAAGAGTTATTAACACTGTTGATACAATTATTAATTAAGTAATTAATATGAGAATGAAGAACAATGTTGCTGAAATTTGCTTTATAATAATGTCGTATGAAAATGATAACATGCTAATGTCTTTTTGCTACCTCAATAAGCCGCCGTTTATTATGGTTTAGGTTGAGCACAAGGGGAGTTTTATGTGAATTTGTATGGAGATATGGCTAATATAATGACATTCATTACTAATTATCCATCTAATAAACTTCTTAAGTATATTTGCATGGAAGTTATATTACTTAAATAATAGAGTGTCTTATTGCTCATATGCTTATTTAAAGTAGTGTAAAACTGTATAAAAGGATGATGACCGTCTTATTACTCGTATTAAATATGTCAATTTTATTTGTAGCAAGGCCTAATTTTTTATTTTTTAATGTGGATACTAATATTTTAATTTATACTTACATATGTATCCATCTCTGGTATGTCACCCACTCCTTCTCCCCTTTTTACTCATCCTCTTATTTTCTCTTCTCTCTAATGTTGCCTGGAAGAGTTTGCTACTTAGCAATAAGGCCGCCATTTGAGTGTTTTTTTTCTACTGTATTTTCTTTCTTGTAAGTGATTTTATGTGCAAAAAAGTGTTTTATAATTATTTATTATAATATTAAAAACACCAACCTATCTTCCTTGGAAAAGCTACTCTTTTGACTGGTAGCAACCACATGCAGAGACGAAGATTCGAGCGACCACAGTATTTAAATATTTTTATCGCTCCGAGGCAAGCTTATACTGCACACGATAACAGCCATTACACAGGTGGGGAGTGAAACGTCGCTTTTATCTCTGAAGGCGATACTCGGAAAAAATGTGCTGAAGCGAGATAGCAATGAGAAAACGACGCGCGCGGGAGCGAGACCGATTTTGCAGATTAGGCAAAAAAAACACAAAATCACTTCGTATTAAAAAACTACAGCGATTTAAAAAAAATGCTTCTATACGATCCTCAATATTATTGGTGTCCACTAATTAAACCAATTTCCATTAGTGTAAGTAACCCCATTTAAGAATAATCTTCACTTTTCGTAATTTTTAGAGGTCTTTTCGAAAATAAAAAGTGTCGAGGCAAAATCATAAAATCGTGTTTTTGAAACTATACGATTCTAGATAAAGGTATGAAGAAATATATATCTTATTACCAGATTTTTAACAACTGTAACCGTCCTATAGTTTTAAATCAAAAAGTCCATATTTTTCCGAGTAGCGCCTGAACACTTCATGTGGATATTCACCGACTTTTTACACTTACTAACAACTTATATTTTCTGCAAAATTCCAGCAAAATAATTTTGTCGTCTAAATTTTTTTAATGTATTTTAAGCAAAGAAACAAAGTGGCAATTGTAATTTGGGTCCAACTCACAAAGAGTTCGGACTGAGAGTTTAACCTAAACTACTTGTACTATTATTTATTCTGTGATTTAACTACGGGGTGGACGCCCAAGCATTAAGTTATCATTTTCTTGCCCTTTTACCTTTTTACCATCCATTTGTGGGTGGCGCAGTTAGTACCTATGTCTTTTTTCCATTTATCTCTATTAATCGACACTGCAGTCATCCCTTTTTGTATGTATCATCCCTTACGCAAACCATACACCTTTTATTCGGTCTTCCAAAGGTCAAAGATTTAGTATTTATGCTAAACCGCATCCGAGATCATCTCAACAATCCATACAAGACACCCGATCTTATGCGAACTTAAACAAAACTTTGACTAAACGTTAGGTACAATAAACAATTGAATGAACCGCCAAAATCTTACAAATCTGCAAAACACCCGTTTGAGAACGACGACGCATCGATTGAAAAATAGACCATTATGGTCAATGAAAGAGCCTTGACTTGACGTTTGATCGATGGAAGGTTCTCGCTAACAAAGCGGAAAAGAACCGATTTCAATTTAGTTTTCACCACTGAATGGCTAGAGTAATCGGTAAAGCTATTTTTGGCTATAATAACAAGTTTCAGAAGGCAACTCTTTAAGAATCCAACTCCTTAAAGTATTGTTCGACGATTAGCTTTCGTAAAATTCCTTTGTACAGAGTGTAAAATACGGGGTAATTATTTTAATTAGGGTTAATGACCTGGCTTTTACACTTTAGGCGTTGATATCTGTAGGTATGCATAAGTTTGATTCTTTTTTTATCCACAACGAGGTAGCACTGAGCTTCATTATTCTTGAGAAATCCCATAATCATGTGATATTAAAGCCATGACATTAAAATTCTACAAGGGATATTATTGCTCCCTTTTGTAACACCAACTATAGGAAAAGTTCATTTTTTATCAGATCCGTTGTTCATCATCATCATCATTTCAGCCGTACGACGCCCACTGCTGGGCATAGGCCTCCCCCAAGGATCTCCACAACGATCGGTCCTGCGCTGCCCGCATCCAGCGGCTTCCCGCGACCTTGACCAGATCGTCGGTCCACCTTGTAGGGGGCCTGCCCACGGAACGTCGTCCGGTTCGTCCGTTCGTTATTACCTTCGTTGTTACCTTGTTACCTTCGATAAACTGGTTGATTCCACTTTGCTCGACATTTTTAACTCTAAACCAAACAAATTTAAACAAGTTTTAAGTAATAACTGGTTCAATGTGGTTCCTTAATCCTTAAACCTAAATTGTTTCTAAAATTTTCTTTAAAAAATATATATAACTACTTACCTAAAAAACAAATTTGCTCATAGATTTTATTAACTTAATTAAGTATGTAAAATTACAAATAAGCATATTAGTGTTTATATGCGAGAACATAATAACTGTGTATATTTTTACTATATTTGTTATCCTTTTAGTCGTAATAATATCGTATGTTTTCCAAATTAAAAAAAAATATTTTTCCGTTATTTGTCAACTTCATTATTCATGTAGGTCATCTCTGATAGGATAGAAATTAAAGGCGTTTGCGAAGCTTTCATTTGAAATATCTTGTATGTATAATTTATTAAATTATTATTACCACAGAAGTACTTGTTCCCAGAAAAACATCGTCTCATTTTAAAGGCTTGATTTGATAATGTCAGTAGAAAAGTGAGTAAAGTAAATAATTGATAAGTAATGCTCCTCTTTCGACTTTGTCTGAGTGGACCTTCTTTTTCCCCCTTAGAGGGAGAATTTCCAAAAATCCTCTTTTAGTTCTCCCTTACAGTCCCCAAGGAACATATATGCTAAGTTTAAGCTTCTTCTACTTGTGCCCAGTAGTTTCAGTTGTGCGTTGTCATTCAGTCAGTCACTAATGCAAGAGTTTTATATACAGGGTGTTGTTTTCGTCATGCACTTCCGGTTCAGAGGTGGATACATGATACTGATGCTAAAAATATATTTAAAAAATACCTTAAAGGACATTGCTGAGCCTCCATACATTAATGGCCCCAAGAATGCACAGCTATGAAAAATTGCTCGTTGTATTATGAATTAGTCATTCATTTTCAGCTGACATTTGTTAAAACACGGACAAGCATAAATATAGTAGAATCACGCAAAGTGTCACGCATTTTCAGGTTATAATATATTTTGTTTTCTTATACTTAAGTATTAAATTATTACCTTTTTGGATGATTTAATTTATAAAACATTGTATCAAAAATCAAAAAAGGCAATAATTACAAGTAATAGTAAATTATAAATACTAATATTATAAATGTGAAACATCTAGTTTGGATGTTTGGATGTTTGGATGTTTGTTACTCAATCACGCCAAAACGGCTGAACGGATTAGGCTGAAATTTGGAACACAGATACTTTGTAGCCTGGAGAGGAACATAGGCCACTTTTTACCCAGGAAAAATGTCACATTCCCGCGGGATAACGTCATGTAGTCCACGCGGGCGAAGCCGCGGGCGGAAAGCTAGTAGTAAATAATAACTACCTACGTACTCTTTGATTTAATTTTGAACTTTTTTATACAAGCCAAAGCAGCGCCATCTGTCACAACCCAATCAAACTACTTGTATATTAGAGGCGGGCAAACAGATTACGTAGAAATCAAATTGTAAAATCGAGACGGCTAATTGAACTACCGAATCGAATATCAAAGTTGTCCAATACCAATCAACGCGATTATTCCGCTATTAATATATCGATTGCGATAAATCTATATTATTCTGATGTCAACTATATACATTTTAACATAAATACTTATGTCATGGTTCGAAAAACGACCGAAGTTCAATTACAATTGAATCAATCGATTTCTTTAAAAACAAGTGACACATCTCTAAAGCTTTTGACTTTGACATGGTAGTATTGTAGGTAGAGTGCTCGTCAGATAAGTCTGCGCGCGGTAAAAATCGAATACTAATCTTTTCTTTCACATTAGAACAAAAAAATGCACTGTAACTAGCGCCAAAAACGCGCCAGGCACGCGCAGAGTTATCTGACATACACTCTAGTTACAGAACTTTTATTAATTCGTTTCCAACCACACAGGTTGTCCGTTAAATATGGATAATTGCTAATAATGTAAAAAATTAAAAGAAAAATTATAATGTGGGATATTTGTTTGTGCATGCTTGGGGCCAATTTCGTCGATGTCCTTTTCATTAAAACATCCGTCAATTCACAAATTGCAATATTGCGCGTAGCAGTTTCGTAGCGATAGGCAGCGCTACGAGGCGGCCGCGGGGTGTGAGGATGTACCCCGCCGCCCCCCGCTCGTAGCTTGCAGCTACGCGGCCGTCAGTATTAAGACTGCACCGAGCTTTTAACGCGGGCAACGATTAGGTATTAGCGCAGCGTTCCACCTGTGTGTGCGTCATCACGCACACTAATGCCGCCTCGCTCGCTCGATCGGTACGGTGTCGGTGGTAAAAGTTAGTAACTCATTATTCTGTAATAATTAATCTCAACTAGGTACTCCTAGAAACCTATGGATGGAATGAATCCATACTAATATTATAAATGTGAAAGTGTGTTTGTTTGTTTATTTGTTTGTTTGTTTGTTTGTCCTTCTTTCACGTCAAAACGGATCGACGTGATATTTGGCACGGGGATAGTTTGGGAACTTGAGATTAGCATAGACTACTTATTATTCCGGAAGATTAAGTAAAAATGGTAATTTTGTATGAAAAATCGTTTGGCTGTCGTACTTTCGATACAAAACTGTCAGGGATTTTTGTTCGCTGACATAACCTAAAAGTTTAAACTTTTGCTGCGAATGCAACGTTAAAGAAGATTGTTCTGCCCATGAAGCTCCTCCTGCCTCCTCGCTAGATCTTAACGAATGAAATAACCGTCGTAATGCATTGAGTTCGTGGCAAAAGTTACCACTTTAAAGTTAGTCCGGTGGACAAAAGTGCCGATATTTTATTCAAAGGGGTTGATGCCACTCAGCCAATAGCTTGGTCCAGTTTCTATTTCCAATTGATCAAATTTATTTGTCAGGTGCCCATGCCTGGTACATTTGATCCAAGTTCCAAGTCTTCCAATTTCTTTGATCAAATGCACATTGGACAAAGATATTTGATGAGTAGACTTCCGTAGTCTCTGACGCTGACGTCCGACGCTGACGCTCGCTATGAAATACATAGAAACCAGTAGTGGCGCGGGCGTCATGTCGCGTGCAGTCACGACGCCCAGTTTGAACCGATACCTTTAGAATGTTTGTTGTGTAAGCGACTTCATCCACGCAAGCGAAGTCGCGGGCAGAATAGCTTATGTTACTCAGGGTTATTGTAGCATTCTAATGGTGAAATATTTTTTTATTTCGGTTCAGTAATTTTTGAGTTTATTTGTTACTAACATAGGAAAAAACTAGTTTAAAAATTAAAAACAGACTGCCAAAATCGAACTAAAAAGTACAAAAATTAAACCGCGTTCAAAACAAAAAACTACAAACTAAAACTCACTTTCCAAAACTCGTAAAAATGAAAAATAAATTAAATCATTTAATTTATAGGACGAAAATGCGTGCGCGACTTTTTCTAACTAATCTTGGAACTTTCTGATCTGTTTGAAGTCGGTGTCAAGCCTCATACCTAATTTATTTGATAGGTTACAACTCGCATCACTCGCATTATTATTGAGTAAGTATGTTGTTTCACAAAGTATTTTTCTTGTTACTTTCAGCTTGACACCGACTTCAAACAGATCAGAAAGTTCCAAGATTAGTAAGAAAAAGTCGCGCAATTTCATCCTTTAAATTGAATGATTTAATTTATTTTTCATTTTTACGTGTTTTGGGAAGTGAGTTTTTGTTTGCAGTTTTTTGTTTTGAAGGCGGTTTAATTTTTTTGAGAAAAATCTGTTTATTTTTTCATTTTTAGTGTAAGAAATTTACCTTGAAACCACATAATGGGCAAGTGTACCGTAAAGTGCAACGATAAAACTGTTGTCACATGCTGGTCCATATCTAAATTAGAACACCAAGACAAGCTCCGCCTTCCAAATATTAACTGTTATGCAGTTTAACCTTCCACTAGCTTCCACCATCAGCTTACCTGAATTACTTGAAAGAATACAACTAAAGGTATATTCGTGCATGTGGTACTTAAAAAACATGCTCTTAATCCTAAGCGTTAAGGAGTTTTACCTTCCATCATCAGCTAACCTAAATAACCTGAAATATTTCAACTACAAATCTTTGCTTATAGGAAAAATGTAATAGTAAAAAACCACGAGCCCTATAAGTAGCTTTCAGGCGGGATTCAAACCCGCGCCTTCGGGAATCCGGCCCAATGCTCTGACCAACTAAGCTACCGAAAGGCTTACACGACTCGTCGAATTTTGCTATCACTTGTTACGCTGTACGCCAGCGTTGCTTCATCAATGTGAGGAAACCCTCGCATCCGAAAGAAACATTTTTAGAAATGTTTATCTTTGACCGAAGATATTGAAGCGTAAAGCAAGAACTACCAGACGAAAACAACGTGTTTTTCAGGATTCTGAAGAAACTTCTGAACTGACTACTGTAAATTTTTCATGGGACCAAATTGAAACTTTAGCCTATCAGATAAAAAAGGAATTATCAGAATCGGTTCACTATTGGCGGAGCTATCGTGGAACATACATACATAGTCTCATTGCAGTCGGGGGACCTTTTAAACTTTAGAATTCCACAGCTTGGTACCCCGACTGCAATGAGAGCTTGTTTTTTTTTTACTTTTGAGGTTTTTGTATTATAATTTTTTATTATATTACTGTTCACGCCGCGCGTGATTCATTCATTCACGTTCATTCGTCTGTTCGCCGCCAAGCGCCGTCCGCGCAACACCGCGCTCAGTTCGCCGTACGCCGCCGTGAGGCTAGGTTGTGTGTTCCTGTAGCGACGTGCCGCGCCAGGAAACCTACAGACTTGTGACCCGTGTGTGTTCGCTTTGAAAAGCGCCGGGAAAGTTTTAGCTGTCTATTAGGGCATTGTGTAGTTATAAGAGTGTTAGCTATAAGAGTTTCCCATCGGGGGTTGGGGAAGACCTACTTGTCAGGCGCGCGCGCCGGCGAGACAGCGATCAGCCCCCCTGGATTATGAACAGTATCTTCTCGTGAAGGTAGGCCTAGCTTTTAAGTAACTTAATTTTGCATGAGAAACATCCGTATCAATAAACTGTGGAACACAGTAGATGGTCATCACAATTGTGCGTGATCATATCTTTTGGTAGCAGAGCGTACCTAGTTGATATAATTAATTTTCATATTAAAATTAACTAGGTACATAAAATTTCATAGCAAAAATAAAATTATTTTTTTTTGTTAAAATCTCGAGGGTATTCCGAGACGATTTCCGATCCGATTTCCGATCCGATCCGATCCGAGACGAGAAGTACTAAGAAATTGTTCTAGAAAATTCTCGAAGCGAATGTTTCTCACTTGGTGGATCCGATAATAGATAGACACTTATATAATTGTTGTCACATACTAGTGATTTGATACGAGTTTACTCGCCTAGATGTGTATATTTTTTTTTGTGTGTCCGGATTTATTTGACGAATAGTTTCGTTCGAAAGTGTTGTTTATTAGTACCACATACTAGTGTTTGTTCCGAGTCCGCTTGCCTAGTTAAAAAAGTGGAACTAGTTTTAATTATTAGTAGTATTAAATTACGAGTATTATTATTAAAAATAGATTTGTTTTTGTTTGTTGATAACGGTTTAGTAGTTGATTTGCGAGGTTGACTTGGCCGTGCCGTGTATGCCATACCGTTAATCCTATACCGTTTTGTTTATACCGTTATATTGTTAGCCCTTGAAATTGGTAAGTTGTTAGTAATTTATGAAAATAGTAGGGTCCGTGTATGTCGTCCGAATTTTAATTGTGTTTTATATTATTGTGACGCGACCTATTTCTATTGTTTTTTTGTTGATGTTTACCACTTCTATATTTCTTTGTTTGCTTTGTTTATTAAACGGATTATAAATGGCTCCTACGAATCCGCTCGCCGTATCCAGGGCTGGCATCCAAGGAGTTTTGCGTTGGCTTGCTTGTGCGGTCACATTAATAGACCGAGCCGACCGGGTAGGCGCGTTGCTAGCTCGGTATGGCGGGCTGGCAGCTCGGCTGCAAGACCTGGAGCGCCACGCCATGGAGTGTCGCGCGTATTACTTGGAAAACCCCCCAGCTGATGATGCCGTGTCGGAACAGCTGGAGCAGGATGTAGCCCAGGCCTATGAGCTGGCTGACCAGTTCACGGAGGCGGCTGAGAGGGCCCTGGCTGTTCGGAAGGGGGAGCCGGTTTTGAGCGGGGAGGTCAAACCTACCCCGACGGCGTTGCTAGGCCGATTGCCTACTTTGGAGATTCCCACTTTTAATGGAGATCTGTCAGCCTGGATGGGCTTCATTAACCTGTTTGACAGCTTAGTGGATTCACGACGGGACTTATCCCCTAGTGAGAAGTTGGCCTATTTGCGCTCCTCCCTGCGAGGAGAGGCCAGCGCGGTAATCCAGCACCTGCTCATCAGCGACGACAACTACCAGGTGGCTCGCCAGCTTCTGGTTAGCAGGTACCAGAATGTCCGGTTACTGGCGGACACCCACGTGGCCACGATTTTGGCCCTCCCGCGAATCACGCGGGTACACCTGTTACGGAGGGAGTTGCTGAACCCGCTACTGTCAGCGGTCAACTCCCTAAGGCGATTGGACCTGCCGGTGGATCAGTGGTCCTTTGTACTGCTGCACATAGTCCTCGCCAAATTGCCCGCTGAAATGAAGGGGCGTTTCGAGCAGAGGTACGGAGGCGACAGCGCCTCGTATCTCCCGCCCTTCGCGGACCTCCTTCGTTTTTTGGAGGACGAATGTAGGGTGACGGACCACCTGGAGCCCGCCCCGGTTCCAGGTGTTGGTCGTATGGTGGCGGCGAGGGAACAGCCCCGTCGCCCGACCAACCGGTATGCTGCCTTCCAGCAGTCCCCTCCCCCCGCACCGAGTGAGCGGTGCAGGTATTGCAGGGGAGATAGGCACGTGGTGCACG
This sequence comes from Crambus lathoniellus, assembly GCA_949710035.1. Lineage (NCBI taxonomy): Eukaryota > Metazoa > Arthropoda > Insecta > Lepidoptera > Crambidae > Crambus > Crambus lathoniellus. The sequence goes on from OX453301.1 coordinate 24,769,647, forward strand.
AATGTGCCAAATTTAGAGGCCTCCGCCCAGAGGGACGGAGGGCCGTTGCTAGACAGCGCCAATGGTGCTATAGGTGTTTGGGGGGACACATGCAGTCGGCGTGTCCCCAGACAGAGGATTGTCGTCTTTGCGGAGGGAGGCATCACCCCCTCATTTGTTTGGACCGCAAGGACGCCGGGAGCGACCGGGGTTCGAATTCCTCGCGCACGGGCGGGGGCCCGGCAGCCCGGAACCGGTCCCCTAGAGATTCGGCGGGGCTTAGCCCCCCCGTTCAGTCCCCCCCGGAGAGGGGGAACTATAGGAGAGACGCCCCCGCCACGGGCGGGGGTAGGGGGGTACCACAAGAGTACGCCACGGTGGCGATGGGCACGGGCCCTATTTGCTACTCCCCCCCCCTAATGGAGAGGCCTCGATTGGGGTACTATGTACCGAGGCACGCCCCACACGGGTATTACCCTGCACCTAGGAGTGCTGTTGGTCGGGGCCAGTATGTACCCGATTGGGACCCGCTCGCCCGGTACGAGCGTCCCACATTTGGCGCGCCGACTCAGGCGCGAGGGGGACAAGTACCCCCCCAAAATTTTTAATGGCGCCCCTGTCGGACCCAACCACCCCTCCGGAGCTTGTGCTGTTGTCAACAGCCTCCGTGAATGTTTGGGGACCTAAGGGCAATGTTGTAACGGTGCGTGCCCTTTTGGACTCAGGTGCCCAGGGGTGCATAATGTCCAGGTGGCTTGTCCGACAGCTGGGTCTTTTGCTTGTGCCGCATCACGAAGCGGTACGGGGGGTGGGAGACTCGCGGATCCCTGATCCGATTGGTCGAGTTGAGTTCTCCTTCTCCCCCCACTTCACGCCAAGGCCGAAGATCGGTGCTTCGGCGATAGTTTTTGATAAGGTGGTTGGACCACTCCCACAAGTGCGAGTGCCGCCATCCACGATTGAGTTGACGTCTGGACTGGCTTTGGCTGATCCTTCCTTCCACCGACCGGGCCCAATACACTTGTTGATTGGTGCGGATGTCCTCGGTCGTGTACTGTGTGGAAGCAAGCGAGTTTTGCAGACAGCCGATCTTGTCGCCTTGTCCTCGTCGCTGGGTCATGTGGTGATGGGAAAGGTACCACAGACACCAGAGACCCCGTCGGTAGACCGCCAGACCATTGTCGGTTCTACTTTGTCCGACGTTCTCCAAAAGTTTTGGGAGGTGGAGGAACCTCCCACTGCCAAGCGGTTGGATCCGTTAGCGGAGGAGTGCGAATTGTTCTACCAGAACAACACTGGGCGCCTCCTCTCGGGTCGCTTGATTACCCGCTTGCCCTTCTTGGCGGTTCGCCCTCCTTTAGGGAGCTCCCGACCGATGGCCGAGAAGAGATTGTTGTCCATGGAGCGTAGGATGGCCAGGGATCCCGCATTCAAGGAGAAGTATATAGACTTCATGCGGGAGTATTTGGACCTTGGGCACATGTCCATCTCGCAGTTGGACTGGCGTAATGTGGAACATTACTTCCTGCCACACCACGCTGTTTTGAAGACTTCCAATGGGAAGATCCGCGTGGTCTTTGATGGTTCAGCGCCCACGTCAACCGGAGTGTCGTTGAATCAGTGTCTGCATGCGGGGCCGAAGTTGCATCACGATGTCTGTGATGTTTTGACCAACTTCCGCCGGCACGCTGTCGTCTTTGTGGCCGATATCCGCATGATGTTCAGACAGACCGTGATTCACCCGGAGGATAGACGATACCAGCTCATCCTTTGGCGTGAGGATCCCCAGGATCCGATGTTGGCTTACGAGCTGAACACCAACACTTATGGTTTGCGGTCGAGCCCCTTTGTGGCGATCCGTTCGCTTTTGGAGCTCGCAGAGCGCGAACGGCTACGCTATCCCCGGGCATCTGCTCTTATTGAGGGGGGGGCCTTATTTGTCGACGATATCTGCACGGGGGCCTCGAGCTTAGATGAGGCTCTCGTCTTACGTGATGAGCTGATTGCGCTCTTGAGGGCTGGTGGCTATGAGTTGCGGAAGTGGCTGTCTAACTCACCGGACCTATTGGCAGATTTGCCTAAGGACCACCAGCAAGAGCCGCTCCTCTTTGAAAATCCGGAGACTCCAGACATGCTGTCTGTTTTGGGAGTCCAGTATCGACCAGTCCCGGATTTGTTCACATATAGATTGGAACTGCCAGACCCAAAGGTCTGGACTAAACGCACGGTGCTGTCCACTGTAGCCCGTACCTTTGATCCGAACGGTTGGCTCAGCCCTGTAGTGTTTTCGATGAAGTGCTTCGTACAGGAGCTCTGGGCTGCGGAATTGTCATGGGATGAGCCCCTCTCTGGTAGCCTCCTACGAGAGTGGGTGAGGTTCGTGTCATCCCTACCCGACGTCAATCGGGTTTGTATACCGAGGCAAATGCTGCCTTCGGGAAAGTTTAAAGCCTCCCTGCACGGCTTTTGTGACGCGTCCGAAAGCGGATACGCGGCAGCCGTTTACATCCGAACGGTGGATGCAGCAGGCGTTGTCGCCGTACACTTAGTTACGGCCAAGAGTAAGGTCGCCCCCCTTCGGACTAGGCTAACCATTCCGAAGTTGGAGTTGTCCGGCGCCACTCTCTTAGTACGGCTACTCAATCATGTTGCCGACACCTTGGGAAACGGTGTCGACTTGGAGTCGATATTTGCGTGGTCTGACAGCCAGGTCGTCCTTTGTTGGCTGAAGAGTTCAGTCCACACCCTTGAGGTTTTTGTGGCCAACCGGGTCTCACAAATTCAGACTTCAAAGGCCCCGTTGATTTGGCGCCACGTACCGGGCGAATTGAACCCCGCAGATTGTGCCTCCCGCGGCTGCGAGGCGCCTGAGTTAGTGGACCACCACCTATGGTGGAGTCCATCATGGTTGTTACGGCCTGAGCGCTCATGGCCTGCCACCCCGGCTGTGGCCAGAGTCCCAGACCTAGGCATGCGTGTTCACGCCGTGGAGACGGTGGCGGCTCCGCAGATGGAGTTTTTGTTAGACCGCTACAGTTCTCTTGATAAGTTGCTCGGCGTGACTGCTTGGATGAGGCGCTTTGTGCGAAATTGTCGCCAGCCTCAGGAGAAATCGTTGTCTCCGGTCCTCGCCCCACAAGAGCGGCAAGACGCTCTGTTGCATTGGTTGCGAGTGACGCAACAGCGAGAGTTTGAACCGGAGCTGAAAGCCCTGCGCTCAAGTAAGTCCAAGTTGAAGGGACCCTTGGTGCGGTTGAATCCCTTCTTGGACAGTACCGGATTGCTGCGTGTCGGAGGTAGGCTCAGACATGCCAACCTGCCGTACGGATCACGCCACCCTTTGTTGCTCCCCAAGGATGGACCGTTAGTTAGACTGTTGATTACAGACCGACATGTAAAGAATGCTCATGCCGGTTGTAATGCTTTGACCGCGCTCCTCCAACGAGAGTTCTGGATTTTGTCAGCGCGGAGAATAATCCGATCCGTTATTTTTCGTTGTCTCCCGTGTTATCGTTTGCGCGCCGATACGATGCAGCCCCAGATGGGTGATTTGCCTGCCGATCGAGTGAACGAATCGATGCCCTTCTCAGGAGTTGGAACGGATTTTGCGGGGCCATTTACCGTTAAGACATCGCGGCTTCGTAATGCTAGAACGGAAAAGGCTTACTTGTGTGTATTTGTTTGTTTGGCCACTAAAGCGGTCCACCTGGAGGTGGTTAGTGCCCTCACCACAGAAGCCTTTGTAGCCACGTTGAATCGTTTTGTGTCTCGCCGCGGAATGCCGTCGTTAATCAGGTCCGATTGTGGAACCAATTTCAAGGGCACCGATAGGTATTTAAAGGAAGTTTGTGAATTTTTGGATAGGAATAATTTTGAGATCGGATCCACACTCTCTCGCAGAGGGGTACGATGGCAGTACTCCCCGCCATCCTGCCCCCACTGGGGAGGGATTTTTGAAGCAACTGTAAAGGCCGCTAAAACTCACCTTCGTCGCGTTATTGGGGAGACGGTCCTCACGTTTGAGGAACTCGCGACCGTATTTTGTAAGGTTGAGGCGGTCCTCAACTCGCGTCCGTTGTGTCCGTTGTCTTCGGACGCGAATGATTTAGAGGCCCTTACGCCGGGCCATTTTTTGATTGGCAGACCGCTTAACGCCTTGCCGGAATATCCTTATTCCGAAGTGCCCTCCGGACGGCTCTCGCGATTTGAATTGCTCCAGCAGCTTACACAGAGTTTTTGGCGCCGTTGGCATCTGGAGTATTTGCACATTTTGCAGCAACGCGTTAAGTGGTCGGATAGGACGACCCCACCCAAGACCGGAGACCTCGTGTTGGTAAAGGATCCAAACCTGCCGCCCCTCCGCTGGCGTTTAGGACGCATTGTTCAGCTTCATCCGGGGTCGGATGGTGTGCCCAGGTTTGCCGAGGTCCTGGTGGGGGACTCTGTTTTGAAGCGAGCGATCGCTACCCTCTCTCGCCTACCCTTAGATTGAGTTGGCGGACAGTTTGCTACTGTCCGGGACGGGGGGATGTTCACGCCGCGCGTGATTCATTCATTCACGTTCATTCGTCTGTTCGCCGCCAAGCGCCGTCCGCGCAACACCGCGCTCAGTTCGCCGTACGCCGCCGTGAGGCTAGGTTGTGTGTTCCTGTAGCGACGTGCCGCGCCAGGAAACCTACAGACTTGTGACCCGTGTGTGTTCGCTTTGAAAAGCGCCGGGAAAGTTTTAGCTGTCTATTAGGGCATTGTGTAGTTATAAGAGTGTTAGCTATAAGAGTTTCCCATCGGGGGTTGGGGAAGACCTACTTGTCAGGCGCGCGCGCCGGCGAGACAGCGATCAGCCCCCCTGGATTATGAACAGTATCTTCTCGTGAAGGTAGGCCTAGCTTTTAAGTAACTTAATTTTGCATGAGAAACATCCGTTTCAATAAACTGTGGAACACATCACAATTGTGCGTGATCAATTACTTTTGGTGATTATGCATACAAATTATATATTTTTGAAATGTACTCGTCAAATCCTTTCATTTGATACCCATATTGCTATAATAAGAAAAAACTACATTTTTTTTATGGTGCCACACCACACGTCCACCATTTTGAGTATTTAAAAAATCTTTAGCCATTAAAATCCGTTGAGGCATTCAAAAGTTATGGTAAAAAGAAACTCGCATACATACACACAAACATACATACATTAACCCTAAACACATTACACTCCTTGAGCAGTCGTGATAAGAATAAATCAAAACCAAAATTGAGTAAAAAAAATATTACACATATATACTTACGCTGTTTTGCTGCGTGTAACACAGAATACGTACACGATAGGCAACGAAGTCTTTCTAGGTCAAGTCGCTCCGCATCGAAACGTCGCCTCTCTCTGAGCTCTCGTGGGCGACTAAATATTTCGTGTGTTGCTCGCTTGTTATATTCAACATCTCGAGTCCATAGTAATTTTGTATGGCGGATTTAAGAAGCGTTTTAAAAAAATCATAATTAAATACCCAAAGCATATTATAAAATAAAACAATTGATAAGTTGTAGTTAATACTTTTGAGATTTGTTTGAGTAGGCTTTTGAATCTAATATATCGATTTTTTTATTAATTTTTACCTAAACGCCGACACACGTTTTCTCATATTTTGTGCAACTTTACGTAGTTGTATCTTTTATACTGTAAATGATTTTAGATTATTAATAGAGATACATTGTAAAGACACCCTTTATGATAGTAATTACAAATATTTTAATTATTTTCTAAACTAATTGTGAACTCCAGCGATTTAACGGTGACTGCCGTTTTAGCTGATTTTGATCGGCCGGCCCTTAACCATGCGTTGTGCTTTTTTTTATAAGAAAAGTATGAGGTTTTTTTGTAAAACAGTAATAAGCAGTTAGATTTTTTTTAGATCTTCTAAATTGAATTTTCGAATTCCAATCCGATTTAAATATAGGTACTTACCTATTTGTCATTGCAATTTAAAAAGTTTTTTTTTAACATTCTGAAATCGGATTGAGCTTTAAACACGTTTGAAAATAAAATGTAATTTAAATCATAAGCACTAAGGAGTATTGACATCAACTTCGATGCAAATAACCCCCAAAATAACTTTCCACCCCTTTTTAACCCAGTTAGGCGATAAGTTTCAATAAAATACGAAACACGTCTTCCATCAATCCTGATAAGGAATGTTTATGCAAAATTTAAATAAAAATATTCTTTAACCACAAAATTTGAAGTAGATTGGACCAAGGAATCATGTTTGTCCCATACAAACTTTGCCCCCATATTTGACCACCCCCTTGGGGGAAGAATTTCGGAAAATCCTTTCTTATCGGATGCCTACGTCATACAAAGAACACATCCTCCAAGTTTCAGGTCTCTACAATCAGCGGCTTAGCTTTGATCCGTTAGTCAGTCATTCAGGACAAAGCATTTTATATGTATTGATTTGAAGAGTATATATGTCTCGGAATAGATTTTGCCAATTTATACAACATTTAATACTGTCTTTATACCTAATTATTATGAAATCGCGTATTTCGGAAAAACAAAATAGCTAGTTTCGTGCTCGTGTAAGCACGAAAGAAACAAAAAGAAAGGAACGCTTAACTTCAACAACGCATTAATTAAGAATATAAAATTGCCCTGAAACAAAAAATGTTCTTGGTAAACAAAAACGAGCGAATATCAACAACAACCTACACAGTTTTCTTGAAGCAACTTTTTATGTAAGTATCTAATTTGCGAACGTTTCCTTTGCGTATAATATTTCCTCAATTTATGTATTTTTCTTCAATAAAGGAATATGTATGTAGGTAGTTAAGATAAAATTGATCTCATCGAACTTTCCTATGTTTATTGTTTACTAGTGGCTCCCCGCGGTTTTCGCGCGGTACGCGATCCCGTGGAGATATTGGGCTAAAATATAGCCTATGTCACTTGGGAATAATGTAGCTTTCTACTGATGAAAGAAGTTTCAAAATCGTTTAGTAATTTTAGAGTTTATCCATTACAAACAAAGTAAGTAAAATCAAATCTTTCCTCTTTTTATTAAAACAACCAACTTTTACGTGCTACTTCGCCTGAGTGGAGTTATGCGTAGGAAATTTCCTACATACAAGTAAGTACATCTTATATCATACTAGCGGCCGCCCGCGGTTTCACCCGCGTGGTTCCCGTTCCCGTGGGAATATCGGGATAAAAAGTACATATAAACCTTCCTCTTGAATCACTCTATCTATTAAAAAAAAACGCATCAAAATCCGTTGCGTAGTTTCAAAGATTTAAGCATACAAAGGGACATAGGGACAGAGAAAGCGACTTTGTTTTATACTATGTAGTGATTATGTTCATAGAATCCAATCTATATTTAACTTGCGACCCGCCCCGCTTTCACACGAATGATATACTTACATGTAGAGTAGATACATAATACGCAAGTTTTATACTTTCAAGTATATATTGAAAATGAAGTATTAAAAAAATTCGATCCGTCTCAGAACTAGCTCCGATGGGAAGGTCGTGGGTTCGAGTCCCATCGGAGAGCTATTTGTGAGACGGGTCGATTTTTTCTTATACGTCATTTTCTATAACGAAAATTGCATTGAGAATGCAAAAAAGTAAAAATAATTTTTAGTTTTATATTTACTAACATTGAAAATATCATCACATTGAATATTGATGAAAAACACATTAAATCTGTTGGGTAGTATATAGATCTAATGGAGTCTACATACCGAACCCGCAGAAACCGCCAGCATGAGTTGTCGACTTTTTGTCGGCAATTTCACATCTTATTGAAGTAATGGAAAGATTTGTCGGCGCACTAAGGGATTTTTGCACGAAAAGTTACCAAGTTATGTCCGCAAGGGTATATTCTAAAACTTAATTTATAAAAAAATTAATATTTTTTAAATATAAAGTCTTCATAAATTAATTTATTTCAATACTTTTCACCGGAATCCTCAAGGAAGTGGCGCCTCGGGCGAAGCTAGTATATATCAGACGAAAATATTTACGAAATCAGCAAGTTCGACGTGTTGCCAGCCCGTGTACGACACGTGTACGCACCGACATAATTCTTTTGAAATAAAGCCGCCGACACCAGTTCGCCGAGCTGTGTTGGCGGGTCGGCAGTCTTGGTATATCGGCGGGAACAGATTTTTTATATAATTTGTATTGAATTCATCATTACTTGTAGAATAGTTCAGGAAAAAGAGAAAAATAAATTTTTCGCATTTATTTTACCATAATAAATCACTATCATATTCGATCTCAATCGATATGTGAGCAAATCGTATTACGATCTAAACCAAAACTATATTTGTAAGCTGAAGTTAAGCCCTGTAACCGACGACGATGAGAGTGAAAATCCTATCTCAATCTCTCCAGCGATATAGAAAGAGGCTTATTTCAACTTCTCTTGGAAGCCGTAAGTAAAAAGATTACAATCTTGATCAGTAACACGTATACCACTGTTCATGTGTTAAAATTACAAAATGACTATTTTAAAATAACCCTTATTCTGACGTAGTCAAGTAAATAGCCAAAGCTAGTTTTTATTCATGCATGCTTTCATTCTGATGTGAATACTAAAAAGACAAAGAAAGTAAATGAAAAAGGTGTTTTCTTAGTTTCCTTTTCTAAAAGAATAGAATTTTCTAAGGAATCGCTTATTCAACTTTACAAAAATTAAATACTTACAAACTTATATAAATCTATTACTTACTCAAAAATATTTTTTTCGCAATCCAGCTTTGTAACTAAGAAACAAATAACACACACTAATATTCGTCATTGGGCAATGAAAGAGCCGACAATTTGTTGAAATTGCCCAAATACAAAAATAAAATGTGAAATAATCGCTCTAACGTCCAACCGAAAGGGATTATTGAATCGAGGAACAATAAATGTGAGTAATTTTTTTGGTTCCAATAAGTGCGTAGTCGATACATTTATTAAAAAGGTTACAAGAGAAATGTGTTCGTGAATTCTTAAAAAACCTAACTCGTTTGATCCAGTAGTTGAATGATCCTATAGGGGGTTCCATTATTTATTTTTTCGCACTCTTCTTTTTAGGGTTCCCCTAAAAACCATTACTTACTGCAATATTTGTCAATACGATATAAATGCCGCAGGCGGATAGTTGAATCCGCCGGATAGATAAGTATGGCAGCATGTACCCCTCGGAAGTCCTGTAGAACACGTGATAGGTAGAAATTTCGTGGTTATTTTTTTTGTGACTGTCGAGCTTATGGGAAGATAAAATAGCTGACGGAAAAAATGACCGGCCTAGGCGTTTAATTAAATGGCGGATTCAACCATTTGGCTACGAAATAAACACCAACACATTCATTCAGTTCAATCGTGAAGGTTGTTAATATGAAATTCTTTAATCATTGTCCTTGTCGTGTCGACGTCAGCGTCGTTTTTTATAGTCAATATTTTCATAATATTATAAAGAGGAAATATTTGTTATTTTGTATGTTTGAAATGGATAAAGTCAAAAACTACTGGACTGATATAAAAAATTCTTTCACCGAAATAAAACCACTTTCTTATGGATTTGATCACGCGTATATTGCAAACAAGCTGGTAATTTTGAATTGTGTTTTTAAAAGATTTTTAGTTTTTTCCGACGCGTGCAATATACGCGTGATTAAATCCGTAAATGAAAATGTGGTTTTATTTCAATGAACAGTTCGCGCAGATAACTTAGAAGAGTTTTTTCACCATTGGAAAGCTACATTCTTCCTGAGTAACATAGGCTATATTTTATCCCGATAGACCCGATATTCCCACAGGAACAGGTACCACGCTGGTAAACCACGCGGGACCTCTAGATCTCTATAAAACGATGCTATTATACTGCCTCCAACAGCATGTACCTACCTGTATCTAACAGAACGTGAAAGTAAAAAAATGGAAATCGTTTTGCTGACCGAATTTTACGCAAGCACCGTTAAAAATAACGAGAGCTTTGAAAATATGCTTCAGTTTTATTACACATCTGAAATATCGGTAAAAACAATATTATTTTTTATTTGGCAACCCTCGTTTCGGTGTTTGCGTCAAACCGCATATTTATACTTTTTGAACTTTCATAAATAAAATATTATTACTACTATTTTCTGAACCAACAACATCCTGTTACCCAGTTTGTGTCAGTTTCGCGTATCAAATATTCGGCGTATATTTACACGATGTTGTCTAATTTTAACCGACTTAAAAAAAGGAGGAGGTTTAGGAAAAACGTGGTAGTAAAAAGCCGTATAGGGCTCGTGGCTTTTTACTATCACATTTTTCCTGAACTTACAGAATTGCATTGTGAATGCATAAAAATAATTTAAAATCTCAAGGAGGAGGTTCTCAATTCGTATGATTTTTTTATGTATGTTCCACGATAACTAAATAGCCAATTGTGAACCGATTTTGATCAATCTTTTTTTATCTGATAGACCAAAGTTTCAATTCGGTCCCATAAAAATTTACAGTAGATGGTTCAGTAGTTTTTTCAGCATCCTGAAAACACATAATTGTCGACTGGTAGTTCCTGCTTTACGTGTCAATATCTTCGCGAACTATTAACCAATTTCCACGATTCTTTTTTTATTCGAAAGAGTACAGTCAGCGACAAATAGATATAAACGTCTAGAGTACTTAGTTACGTGAAAATGTTTTGAACGGCGAGGCTAGATTCGACAGAGCATTTACGGTGTAGAACGCCGTACGACTTAAGTAGTATAAACGTTCAACGTACAACGTTTTAAGTAGTATAATTTTTTGTTAATGGTTTCTGAAAAAGTTTAAGTACTATTAATTAATAATTTTTTTTATTATAAATTACTTTGTGTCTTGTTATTTAAAGACATCGTTTTATTTTTCCTGTAATCTTTACATAAACTTCTATCACATAAAATAATTTCAGATTCTTCTCTATGCAAACTTCGGAGATAAGGGGGGGACGGATTTTTTTTACATTTTTCATCAAAAGTCAAAAACTATGCGGCTTAAGAAAGAAAGAAAAAATGTTTAAGAATGTGCAAGCAGCGCTCTTTCATATGATACCCCATAATTATGCCTTAATAGCCCCACTTCGAATTTTTAAGGCCCCTTTCAGTCTCTGTTGCAAAAATAATATACTTAACCTTCGATCAACAATAACACCTAGTTCTAGATACATAGTTGGAGTGACAGCCATGGCCAAGCGTCGAACGCTCACTTGAGAGTTTAAATTATAAGTAAATTATTTTTACAGTGTCAATAATACTAAGATATTTCAAACTTGGAACGCTTCTTGTCATTTATAATGTAAGATCGTAACATTGGTAACCTTTTTTCTCCGTTAAAAAAAGTCAGTCTGGCCATATAAAGTTTTCATTTAGTTCGTGAGCCTTCATCTAGTACTATTGTTGATCGAAGACTTAAACATTTTTATTTCTCTTTTATTTGCAAAATAGTTGGGCAAAAGTAATCTAAAACTATTCCAAATTTCAAGGTGATAGCATTAGTAGTTCTCGAGATGTCTAGTTGTGATGTGACAGACAGACTCACCTTAAGGGTTTTTTTACATTTAAAGGATAACTTCACAAAATCTGGCATTTGTTCAAAAGCTTTAGATTTGTATTCGCTTCGCACTATTCGGAAATAAGTAATCTATATGTGGGAATATGAAAGTATTGCAGTATTTTCTTGCGCTATTGTTGAAATCGTGCGAGCCGGTTTTAATTTGTTCAATTTTCAATTAATAATATTTCAATAAAATAAATCTTGTCACTATCTACTGTTCCATACATTTTGGTCAAGTCGGTATTGTAGATAAGAAAAGGTTGACTTTTTCATGATTTCATTGTTGGCCCCATAGTCAAAGTAGTTTGTATTGATTGTACAAATTCATCCTTGAAATATTCATACTAATAAAAAATTAAGGTCGTATAGGTCGACAAACAAATAAAGGTGATATGAAGTTTAATTGGTCCACTAGTTTTCAAATAAAAATGGCAAGGGAAAGTCAGCTGTAGCCCTAGCATGAAAAACTGTCTTTACAGTAATCCAATAGTAAATAACTTATATAATCCTTCAAAAGCAGTCAAAGTGCTGCTGCTATAAATCTAAATAGGTATGAATTTTAGTTACTATACGACCGAAAAAGGCACTGCTCACGTTTTCATCGAAATGAAATGAAATGAATGAAATGAAATATATTTATTTTGCGCACCCTACTTCCTACTAATATTATAAATGTGAAAGTTTAGATGTTTGGATGTTTAGATGTTTGTATGTTTGTTACTCAATCACGCCAAAACGGCTAAACGGATTTGGCTGAAATTTGGGACACAGATACTTTGTAGCCAGGAGAGAAACATAGGTTACTTTTTATCCCGGAAAACTATCACATTCCCGCGGAATAACGTCGTGTAGTCCACGCGGGCGAAGCCGCGGGCGGAAGGCTAGTAAAAATAATACGATCACGATAACGGTTACCATAACGTCAGTTTTTCGTGCTAGGGCTACTGTATCCTATAATAGTGCCCAAGTGGTGTGTTATAGCTCTTTGCTCATCGAAGGAAAGCCTTAGCCCTAGCAGCACATGGATATTAATGTCCAAAAGCGCTTGCCTACTTTGGGCTAAACGAAACGAAGATTATGGTCGATGTTCGAAACATGGACTAGTGTGCAACTATGTAGTAAAACGAAATGAGGTTCATTTGCCTTCACTCTTAATGACTAATACTAATTTTCGCATAATAATGAATAGTCTGCCTTTTCATAAAGAAAAACAACAAACTAAGTACGGTCACTGCAAGCGATAAAGACTACCATTCTTATAGTTATCAGGGGGCCAAGTCTGCTAACGTTAAGTCACAATCGTGTCTCAATCGTGTATCAATTGTAGTTCAGTTGTAGTGCTTTTTTACACACTAGTTACAAGAAATGTGTACTTTTTTCACAATACTACTGATGGTCACACCACACACTACATTCACATCACATCATACTGTCATAATTCTTGTAACTAGTATTTTAAAGAGCACTACAACTGAACTACAATTAAAACACGATTGTGACTTAACGTTAGCAGAATTGGCCCCCTGTTCTTATATTGAGTACACTTTTAGTCCTATTTGCCGGGTCAATGGCTCACATAAGGGCAGGAGCACACGTCCAACCCTGATTCCATTACAGTAGGCCGAGCATTCGGCGCTGACCACCACTCAAGCATCTACGGTAACGACCTTTAGTGAATAACGCTTAAACTTTACTGCTAAAGCCATCGACTTTGGTTAGACGAAATAAAAATTAAGAAGGTTTAAGGTACAGCTAATAAAAATAGAAGCGTTATAGGTAGAACACCGTAACGTTATTATAGATAGACTTGATATAAATATGTATAGATAGATGTATAAAAAATATATTAAAGGTTTCTTTAAAAAAAAACTCAAAGTTAATATTATGAAAGATAGACACTTACAAAGTGAAAAATGTAAAAAAAAATATAAACAAACTAATTTATTAGATGCATTTGAGGTGAATTCGTAAATAAAAAAGATAACCAGTGCCTCTAAGGTTGAAAATTCCACATCTAATTCGATTCTACTTTCAACTTCATCATCACTTAATATCAGTAATGCGGGCTAAGCGTTATTCCGTTGTAGATAAAAAAACAAGATAAATTAGGTCAATCAAGAAATTCTTAAAATAACTCTATAAATATGGGGGCGCCGCCACGACGAGCATAGCAATACGCAAGGGCACTATATGCCTACCTTTCCTCAAAGCGTTTTGTCGTTTTTTAAACCCCTTGAACATGGTTTTAGATTATACCATCAGCTATACAAAATTCTCGGGATATGATGTCGGACATATTAAAATTATTAAGTTTCATTTGCACAGCGTCTACACTTTAGATTTTATTGATATCTAAAAACGTATTTCGTTACGTACTGACGATCATCAAAATTCTAAGGTAGGTACTTCCTAAATTCCTAGAAAGCTGAAATTTGGTACCTATTTAAGCTAGTATTATTAGTACCAAAACATTTAAAAAAATGTTTGCCCCCAATCCTTTAAACTAGGGGATGGAACTTTGTATAGGACTTCCGCAAATTTTGATGCTACAGGTCTGAAAAAATGTGGCTTGGCCATTCCATTACTACTACAAGAACTATTGCATTTCAGAGAATTAATGAACAGTGAATAATTCAACTTACGCTCATGTGACGGTAGCGAAACGGCCACGACACGTATTTTCATTTAGGTGTAGCTTGTGAAGTTAGGGCTTGTAAAGTTAGAAGCTTGACTCTGCATAAGATCTGATAAATTATTGACAGTACATTGGTCACGTCTTGGCAACATTTACATGAAAATGTTTTTGGTGGATTGAGATTTTCCCGAAAAATAAAAAATAAATTCATCGTTTTCCTTTCTATATAGCTTTTACAGTAACCTCCAGAAAACATTAGAAAGAGTTAGGTGTATTAAGCTTAGGAAAATTAACCTAATAAGATTAACCTTAACTTCACTTTCCGCTTACTTAACCAAGAGAACTTGTAAAGGTTAATCAATTCCATTGAACTACCTGAAATTGAAACGAAGCAACCTTTTATTATCCTTTTCTTCTTTTAAAGCGTCTCATTCTGTGCTAATTAAAATGTAGATCTCCCAGAAATGTCAACAGATTGTACGTTTTTAATAATTCCTGCGGGAACATGGCTGAGGTACTTTTTTTATTTAAACGAGAGTATGAGTTCTTGGAATTAGTTCTTTAATGAAACGATAAGAGCTGTTATTTTTTTCGCTCGGTATCGCCCGAATACGTGAACACTACTTAACCTTAGCATCATCCTTCTCTTGGCGAGTGTGAATAGACTTTCTAGGCAAGCATGCTACATCCTAGACCACATCCTGTTTTTTAAGCAAGGTATTTTCTAGGCAAGCATGCTACATCCTAGACCACATCCTGTTTTTTAAGCAAGGTGGTGGTCAAATGCCCGCCCAGTAATAATTAAAGATATAAAAAGATCGTGTCACTTAGCGTTGCCCATGTGGACTAAACGACGTTATCCCGCGGGAACGTGACATTTTTTCGGGATAAAAAGTAGCCTATATTACTCTCTAGCTCCCAAACTATCCCCATACCAAAAATCACGACGTTCCGTTGCTCCGTTTTGATGTGAAAGACAGACAAACAATCAATCGAACAAACCAACACACTTTCACACTTATAAGTATGGATTCGTATTGATTATGAAAATCATCGACCGACACCATCAAATCACTATGCAAACTAACCGTCACTCTACCCGCTCACCCCATAACTTGAACAAAGGCGAAAAGGAAATATAGACGACAGTGACATTAAGTACTATTATTTTCTTACAATAGACCAATAAAATTAATACGACACCACCCGTGGGCAAATAAAGCGGTCCGATCGTAAAGCAGCAATAAGCACTTAGACTTATTTCGATCGAAGCTAAAAGACGAGTGGTTTCACCGTCGATCGGCGATTTTATTATTTTATTGTGCACTCGGGTATTACTTGAAGGGAATATTGGTTTTGTAATGAGATCCATAAACCTTACGAGTTACGGAAATTAGTGTTATTTATTTTTGGTTATGGTTAGGTGTGTTCTGTTATCAGTTAGTTCTTTCTGTATCTTTTCTTATTTTCTTATTAGTAATAATCTTAATATGAATGAGATGTATGCCCATTAAACTATTCGATTGGAAGCTCTTGTTTAGTTGAAAATTGTTTACTGTTATAATATATGATCTATATAATATATAATATATGAAAGCAATTAGTGTAACTATTAAATTAAGTATTTGATGTCTATTGTGATGGAAAGTGACCTAACTAATGTGTGAAGGTCACTTTTCAATTTGACTCATCTGTATGAAATATAACAGGGAGAAAAAGATTACCCTTGACGAGTTTCTTGTCGATTCTTCTCGCAAGGTCTCCCGCCGTAGGATTTGCGAACCGATGGCGTAGCTTCTTTGGCGTTCATAAGTGTTGTTACCTCAACTTAATAAAAAAATAAATATTGAATTTTGAATTGAATTTTAGTTCCTTAAACGATTAAAAGAGGTCCTGCTCTAGTTTTTATGCAATATAGGTAATACAATCACGATAACGATAGTTTATCATGCTATGGGTACTGAAACCCGTAAAAATCGTTTGAAATATGATTAGTACCCGTCGAGTTTTCTTGAAAGATAAATTCAATGTACATATATTATACGACTTATAAATCAGTTTTAGTGGCTGGTAAATAAATAACACAACGGAGTTCCACACCAGATTTTGTAGGTCTTGCTTGCCAAGCAAAGGATCTCTGCGGCAGCCCCGTATGAATTTAATATTTACGTTTAGGCCCAAGGCAGGCTACGCTATCAGGCATGCTAGCTATTCATGATGGTTTTACTAGTACCGTCAACATGCGTCAACATAAACATAAAAAAACATAAAACATCTATAATTCGTTAAACAATTACATAGTAAAAACAATTGATTGAAGTCACCTTGTTATAAGCCCAGTAACAGGTGACTACCCTCTTCCATAAACTAAAATTATACCTACTTATAAGTTAACGATATTTTTCTTTTTAATATTAATGGTCCCTAAATAAAAAAGTCAATAAATATTAATGAATCCTTAACATCTAATTAGCTTGAAACGTAAAGGTTTGGTGTGAGTTTGTGTAGAATAAGATGTGTGTATGGTGGAAGTATCTACCAATAATGATGTGAATATTACATTGTTGAATGTATGTGTACGTGTGAGTATTATGTGTGTACTTGTTGTAGTAAAGTCTTTGTTTCATCGTAGCTCAAAGGTGTCAGAAAATTGGTAGTAACTTTTTTACCATCCTTACTAGTGTAATATAGTCTATGTTTTGAGTTGTGGTTCTGACGTCTGGCAACCCCGGGCCGGGCTGCCTTTCTATTTGTATTTGACATACTGCGGTGACAAAGGAGGAGTGTTAAGATTGCATCGTTAAATAAATAAGTGATCTCCCATAAAAATCTTTTAATTATTAACACTACAACTAGTTCTGCTGTAGATCTGTCGTTTTTTATAAAATTTTATATAAAGTGAACCCGAACGATTTAGATACCTATTGTTTATCTGCAAATGCAGTTTCCCTTCTTTTTAATGCAAAATGTTTTTACTTCTTAGGGTTCCGTAGCCGAATGGCAGAAAACGGAACCCTTATAGATTCGTCATGTCTGTTTGTCTGTCTGTCTGTCTGTCCGTCCGTCCGTCCGTCTGTCCGTCCGTTCGTCCGTATATCACAGCTACTTTATTCCGAAACTATTAAAACTACACAGTTGAAACTTGGTCGGTAGATGTATTTTGTGAACCGCTTTACGATTTTAATAAAAAAATAAGAAATTAAGGGTGGGCTCCTTCATTCATGAAACTGAAACTAAAAAGTATTTTTCGTATTAGCACAGATAATATAATACTATACATTAGTATATTAGTATATTAGTATGTAATCGGTACGTTGAGTGGGTACGGAACCCTTCATGGGCGAGTTCGACACGCACTTTGCCGATTTTTATATTTCGTCTTCTGATTAAAGGTAAAGCTTTTGTGCTTTTTTAAAATGCTTAGTAGAATGTAAAGTTTTCTCACCGATAAAATATTACTGATAGAGTACAGCTAATCAAATATTTAACTAATTATCGGGAACCCACCGTGCATGCTGTACACGGGTACGCGACGCATTTGCTGCATAGGCAATGCGCTGCATTTTGATTGATTTCATGCAATTCATCCTGTCTGTGGGTTGCAGTTAGCGTTGCCAAGTGTCCCGATTTTAGCGGGACGTCCCGCGAAACAGCCGATTTTTACACTGTCCCGCCGGGACAGGTATGTGTCCCGCATTATGATATTTTTCAGTTAGACAAAGAAACAAAACAGTCAGAGTAATATTTAACCGAATATACATTTTACTCAATTATTTTGAGTACATATTTTAATTTTAGTTCGCAGTGTTTTTGTTTTCAATTCAATTCAATTCAAAACATTTATTTCAGACACAACAGTCCATACAAGAGATTAAATACAATAATAATAATAAGCAGTGTGCAGCTGTGGACCACGTTATAGGTAGAAACAATTAACGAAATTGAAAATTTTGAACATTTTAGGTAGGTACTTATTCTCAGTTTTATTTTGTGCAGAGAGTATTGTCTCAAATGAATATTATATGGACGGACGTGCGAAATCGCAGTTTACAAAAACTTATCCGATTGGAGTTGCTGTAACATTCAATTTTCAACTATTTTGTAAAATTCTGAAAAGAAAAAAAAACGAACAATTGCTGAAAAAAGCATAAAGTGAATTGAAATATGACAAAAAATATTATTTTAAAATGGAACGTTATCAATAAAAGCAATAATTCATTAAAATATACTTAAATTTTTTTTATCTTTTTATTTCTTGTTGTCCCGCGGAAATTTTTTTTGTCCCGATTTTTTTATTCAATTTAAGTACATGTCCCGAATTTCTGAAAAAAATACTTGGCAACCCTAGTTGCAGTGGACACAATCACACACATTTTCTTGCAAGACGAACCTTGCCGCACGTGCGTATCCTCTCCGTGCGCGGTCGAGTAACAAAAGAATCCACTCCCCGAAATATGTCGTCAAAACCAAATATGTCGATGCGAAGGACACCACATATTTATGGCGCAATCACTCTTTGTCTCTTTTCGGATTCGATTGTCTATGGGGTTCGGGAAAACGATCAAGTGTAAATGTTGAGTAAGCTGGTTGAAATTTCTCAAAGACGGGAGTAGTTTGAGAAATGTCGTCCAGCTTCTTGGCACAATGAGCAGTTGTTTCCGAGCTTGTTTTTGTTATATCTTGTTATTAAACATACAAACCTAAGCACGAACAACTCTCGTTCTCGTAATCGTATCGCAAAATTGTAATATCCTTTAAAACAATGCCAAAAAGCTTTCAGCTTCTGTACTAAAACTATTACTACAAGACGTATTGTCCCCACACAATAAAATTTACAACAGACTAACGACTGTACTCTGTCCACGTCAATATTTTTGTTGAGTTAGTTGTTAACTGGCAGCTATTATGGCCGAATTTTGATGCGACCGAACTTATTTATTACTATTTCTCCATAAAAACTTTTGTACCCCTGCTTTATCCCCTTGGGATATGTATGTATAGTATATTAAGTAGAATATTTTTTCTAAGGGGATGCCTACATTATCATTTCATTACCTAATTAATAACTACCTTACTACACCACAATCCGCCCAGAGTGGTTTGAGCTGTTTGTTAACGGTTGCCATTTGTATAAACAAATTATTTTGCATAGAATAGTTAGTTAAGTATTTCGCTAAACAAAATAAAAATTGTTGACAGTTAAAATATAATGAAAAACTACGTAAACCGAATAAATAAAGTGTTATTATATTTAACAGATATCTTCATTTGAGATCCAGAATATTTCGGTAAATTAATTAAGTTTGAAGCGAAATAATAAAAAAAAAATTAAAGTGTATTGGGTTGGGTACGTAAGTAAAATTATTAGAAAGTCTCGCCTATAATTAAAGTAGGTACTTATGTGGTTTTAACAAAGTATTTGCAGATAAAACGAAATTAAAATTTCAAAATATTCTGTGAAATAATATTTGGAAAATAATTAACATTGTAATATAAAAATACAGGATAATTTTTTTATCAGTGCACAAATTTTTAGGATCGACTCAGAATAGGTAGGTGAACAACTTTCTCCTAGAAACATAGGTCGAAATATGACAAATTTTTTTTGACCTTCCATACAAATAGGACTGATCACGTGATCGAATTAGTATGGGAAGTCCAAAAATTTTTGTCGTATTTCGAACCATGTTTCTAGGAGAAAGTTGTTCACTTATCGATTCTGAGTCGATCCTAAAAATTTGTGCACTGATAAAAAAAATATCCTGTATAATGGCAACGTTAAACAAAAAAGGTTTGAATGCACATGAATCAAATGACAAACGTTCATTACAGCTTTCATTTAGGATTCAAAGTTTACTCAAACGATTTCCATTCGTATTTCGAGGGCTCCTCATTTATTCCTTTTCATAAGACCTTCCAATTTAGGCTCGAATACCTCCAAGTGTTTTGATAACGAACTTAACTTGCGTTTCTTTCTACATCTTAAATCAAGTATTAAGTTTTATATGTGATTTAATATTATTGTACATAATTATTTTATAAACAACTAGAGAGAGAGAGAAGCTAAAGGCTCTACGCGGTTTCACCCACGTTTTATCCATTCCCCTGGGAATATCAGGACAATATATAGCCTATGTCACTAAGGAGGAATGCAGCTTTTTAAATTGTGAAAGAATTTTTATAATCGGTCCAATAGTGTTTGTGTTCATCGATAAACAAAACATCAATTCTTTCCTCGTTTACATTGATTTTTCCCTATTGGAGAGTTGTGATGAATGCGATTAAGGTGGATTGCGAAATAGGTAGAATGTGTAATAGGTATACCTAGTGTGAAACAGGCAGTCTACAAAAAAGGCAGTTTAATGTTTTACACAAGTAACGACTTAAGCCAAACTACTTAAGAATGAAGTTTAGGCAAAACGCGATTTAGACTAATTGCGTTTTAGGCATACAGAGTACAAAGGAAATAAACATACGAATACTCAGACTCAAATTACATCATCATCATCACCCATACGACGCCAATTGCTGGGCATAGGCCTCCCCCAAATTAAATTAATAAATTGTACCTCTAGTACATTTAACAAAATACCTTCTCTATGATCCAATATTTTGCCGATTTTTTAGTAGTTAACAGATTATAGCGCCTGCCTGCAAACTAAATAAAAAAAAAACATTTCAGGTTTATTATATTAGTGACAATAAAACTTTATAACATATTGATATTTATTGTATGAAAGAATTGTAAAACTTTCATTTGTGTGTTACCTTGAAATATTATGAAGTTTACTTTTAACGCAACCACTATAACTTACAGCCTTTACCTTGAGTAATATAATATACCTAGTAGGTACTAGAGAGCCATGCGGGTCATAGCACGTTAATAAATAAGCTCTAACATCAACCTATCCCTCCTGGGAATCAAACCCAGGACCTCTGCATCTTAATCGAGGAGATGAACCCTAGAGAAGGGCCCTTACATCTTGACGATATTTTGTTTTTATTTACATGACAAAGAAAATAATATAATGTAAGACTGTTTTTTCCTACACAATAGTCAAAATCAAGAGAAACAAGTCCCAACTGAGTACAAGAAAAGTCCTGAGGGATAGAATTCAGAATCCAAATGTAAAAGTAAATGTTGTGTGTATAATGTGTTGGGAGCTGAAAGGAAATTTGTTGAACTTTGTCTATACAGACATCGCCGGGATTATTAGTAGAAAACTATCGGAATCCTGCGACTTCGTTCGCAATCTATCTGTCGTCAGACAGATTTGTTTTTGTGAAAAAAGGGTAGATTATGGTGTCCTTTCCAATGGTCGAATCGATCCCTATACTGAAAAAATTGGAGTGAGTGAAAGGGTGCGCAAGGACTTTTCACATTTTAACTTTTCTCGCTCTTTCATTACGAAACCCTCAAACGACTGGTAATCCTACGGTATCAAAGTAGAAAAAAAAACTACTGACATTCTTGAGGTAGGTATTTTGTAAACCCTAAAAAAGAAAGGAGGAGCCCGTGAAGCAGTGGTTAGCGCGCTTGGCCTGCGATCGTTGAGGTTAAGGTTGGTCAGAGGATGGCTAACCAAAAGCTTTTCATCTCGAGCTCCTCCCTACTTCGGAAAGCACGTTAAGCCGATGGTCCCGTCTTCATTTGCAGTCGTTAATACCCACCGATCCGCACTGGGCCCGCGTAGTAGGTCATGGCCCATTCTCCCAATCCTTCAATAAAGAATGCCAGTGCCCCAGCAGTGGGGACATTATTTGGCTGATGATGATGATGAAAGTGGGAAGGTTTCAAAATCCTTTTCATAAAGCACGCTGATTAAGCCAGCTTTCCCCTGAATTGAGGTTAGGCAATCGTTCACATTGTTGCGAATGAATATTCATGACTCTTACGTTCATCAAAGTTGTGTGTAACAATGTTAATTGTAGCCTAAGTTATGTGTGCCCATTTATTATTCTGTGATCTTATGAGAGAAGTAAGCACTCTTAATAATTTACATTTTACGTAAACACCAGTCGTATTAGAAGATCTCATTTAGTTAGTCTACAATCAAATAACATTTGAGTACCTAGGTTAGGTAACTGTCGTTAAGGACACAGCACATTACATCAACTCGGAAAGGGATCGACACCGTATCGCCTTCGCCTCGCCGTTAACCAGGCGCAACCCAACGCAAGCACGTAACCAAACCGGATCAGCGTCGGTACGTCGGCTCGGCTACGGCTAGGCGACGCCGCGCTTACGGCTAGGCGACGCCGCGCTTAAGGCTCGCCGCACAGTGGTTCTATAAAAAAAAAGAATGAGAGAAAAAAATGATAAAAAAAAATGAGAAAAAAATTATAAAAAAAAAATATAAAAAAAAGATGTTCATTTTCATTTTCAGACCACTGTGCGTAGAGCCATAAGCTCGGGTACGGAGAGACGTGAGCGCGTGGACGACTAGCGGTAAGCGCGGGGATAGCAAGTTGAGCGACCCGCAAAGCGGTTCGTGAGCTGGTCCCGAGGCGAGGCGATTACGTTACTATTCCGATTAGTGTGCTTTGGGGGAGTAGTAGTAGGGGGAGTTTGCAGTAGGGGGTTTCATACAAAGAATACTGAACCGCTCGAGTTGATACGTTTACGATCCTTTTCCGAGTTGATGTATGTGCTGTGACCTTTAGTCTGTCAATTTTAGGTTTAATGCTATTTCCAAGTTGAAGTACAACATGGTTATTTAAAACTAAATAATTAAGTAAAGTGTTTTGTTCCCTATAAGGTATTGATTGGATACATCGTTTGATAGAACCGCTAATCGATGCTTCATAAATACAAAAAATAAATTAGTTCAAATTATGTAAACCAATAAGCACTTTCAGTCCATAGCTATACTTCTTCTTAAGTTAACTATTAGGAATACTAAGCGTTTTTTATCTGACTTCGTCAAAGCGGGTGGACGATTTGCCTTTTATGCCTGAAATAGAAAATGTTGATATAATTAGACCTTAAAGACCGTTTTAATAAAATAAATGTAAACTGGCTGGGAATACACGTCCGATTTTTCTCTCCGATAGTCTGATCAGACTTGATTTTTATTGGTTGTTTCTGGTCAGACTTGATTTTGATTGGTTGTTTTTTGATAGCAACCAATCAAATATCAAGTCTGATCAGACTATCGGAGAGAAAAATCGGACATGTATTACCAGCGTTTCAAGCAAAAATTTGTTTGTGTCATTAGAAAATGTTTTGTTTATCAGAACGAGGTATTGTTTTCTGTACAATACCTCATTCTGTTACGCTGTATTTACAAAAGGTTAATTAACAAAAATTGACCACAATGCAGGCAGCAGAAAAAATGTGCGCAGTGTGTCAGACACTTCGGTTTTCTTGATGAATTTGAAAGTAAGAGACATTCCTGATAGTAGATAGTGGCCACAAAGGGGGCTTTCACCCTAGCCCATGGAAAAGTTGGTGTAAACAAAATTCCATTGTTAAGCATTTTCAGCTCTGTGCTCACTATTGATCGGTGAGATTTATTTGCTGACGATAAGAGAGTGACACACGAGTGTAGATAAGGAGGGGTGATAACGGTTTATCTGGTGGAATTGTCAACATGCATTTTGTAAGGAGTACTTTAATAAAGCAGCTTTTTAGATGCAAAATTGTGCAGAAAAAAAGAACTGCTTTCTCATATTACATCGTTTATACCATACAACTAGGTAGCCTTCCGCCAGCGGCTTTACCTGGTAAACTAAAAATTTATTTACTTGTTTAAACCTAAACTTGAGCTTTACTCCAAACTTAGCCATTGATTTCAATGATTCCCTTATGCTTATCTATAATTTAAGGAATATTTAGTTTGTGCCGGGCCTGGGTATTTAAACATTCTCTTTTGATAAAACATTTTCTTTTTTAACATAATATGTACTTTGCACAGGATTTAATTAGGGACCTATACGGATCTCGTACTACTACCATTTGTTGCAAATTTCTCATGTTGAACCTACTCGAATGATTTGATAAAAATACACCACTGCTAATTTAATATCAATCGAAAAGTCGACATTTGAATAATTCGTGTGTAACGACTATTTGCCAATTAGCTGATCGGATCGCCCTCATTTCGCAACGTTTATACGTTCTACACAATTTATGTACTACGCATAAATTGCGAATTGCCTATTCCACCAAGGCGGTAAGTACGATCAGCGTACATTCCGAACGACCACTAAAGGCGGTAATCGCTTGAACACGCCCTACACGCATCGTACTATACGTACGCGTAATTGGAATGGAGCGCCATCAAAATCGACCTTAAGTGGTCGACAGGAACCGAGTACATACGTGGTAAAGTTACAGGAAACCCGATTTACATTATTATCGCAATACCCACATACGTGGAATTTACGACGTTTTGTTTACCGTTTTAGATTGGTGTGCTTGCTTGGGTGAGTGATTATATTAAAAATTCAGTGACCTAGTGATGTTACCTGCCTTTTTATTACGTATTTACGGGAATATTTTATTTTGTCGAAGATAAGAGAAGTGGTGGTGTATAAAGAGATTATAGGCGGAGAGAGAGATTATTATAGAGAGGTTATTAGGCCAGACGAATTAAAATAAGAGTTCTGACCAATTTATTGGGCTTTACCACAACAACGACGTAACCAATTTGAGGTAGGTACAGCGGGCCAATCGCCGTAATTCTATGCAGCGCGTCTTCATCGCGTTTGGGTCTTGACTTTTGACTTCGTATTGCCGTAATGGCATAACGACGCACACGTCACGCAAACCTATAGTCCTACAATCCTGTCTGATCCGGTGACATCCGTGACAGAGGAACCACTTGAAATACGAAATTAGCTGTCAAAATAGACTGTCGTATAAAAACTGTTTTAGTTCCACAGATTATCACCGGAGCAGAAAACGTTGTCGCACTGTCAAAGCCGCGCGTTATCAAAAACGGTTTTGCACGCCAACTGCACTTCAACTGCACGACCAATGCGTCATAGAATTACCGCGATCGGGGCCCTGGACTGCGTAACAATGTCAAAAACACAGGCACATTTTTACCTAAGTGAAATTTCCCCCCTTGACCGATTACCCCCCCTCCCCATCCACAACCAAATCCTGGATCCGCGCCAGAGGGCCTACTCTGAAACGCAAAACCCGAAAGTTCGGTATACCCGTCCCTCGCACTCTGTAGTCGGGACAGAATCGAGTGAAAGGGGCGGGGCTAACCGAAGTTTCGGATTAGCGTTTCAGAATACGGTCCCAGTATACATTATATTTTATCCCCATATTCTCACGGAAAGTGGACTACGCGGGTAAAACCGCTCAGTGCAGCTAGTGTGTAAGAAAATAGGTAGGTATGTCACTTATATGAAAATAATAAGTAGTTAGTAGGTAATAGATGACGACAGTTTCATAACATTGTGTTCAAACAGCGACTCTAAGCTGAATCTAGTAGCAGAGCAGGTACTTACTACGGTAGTTGTGTCGCCGGAAGCGGAATCAAAGTCGATTTGATTCCGACGCTATGCTAGCTATGTCGTCGGCGACAATGACGCCCGGCGTCAAAGTTGCAGCTTTGTCGCCAGTCGTCATTGTCGCTGAGAGAATAGTATTCTACCTTATGAACTTTATAAGTTACCTACTGTATAAGTATAAATTTAATATAGTCCGCCTTGTTGTATCCGACATTAACGACTCTTGTTCTATGTTAGTCAAGTTAGAATTATTAAATTTATTAAAATTGCGAAAAAAAAAAAGCTGTTCCATACATTTTGGCCCATTTGGTATTGCACTTTTGTATGAAACAGTCGTTTTTTTGCGATATCGCACTTGGTCCCATCGTTGTTAGTATTGATGGGTAATTTCACCCCCTGAAGTATAAAAGTATTCTTTAAACAGACACCCTGTATATTAACATGCTTTCTGCCTGCAGCTTTGCCCGTGCGAACCACACGATGTTCTGGGTGCCTACCATCAACTTTATGACAGCGATTCAAAAATAGCGCGATTCAGAATAGGTTCCTAAAATGAATCGCTTTCTTTCGTACTCTGACCTTCTAAAAACTGGATCGCAAATGAATTGCTAAATGTTAATGACCGAACGATTTGTGTCCTTTTTCTTCTACCCGTCTCTTTCACTCGATTCTGTCATGCCCGGAGAGTGAGAGGGACGGGTATAACCTGCAGGTGACATGTTAAATCGACCGGGTTATAAGTCAAATAAGAGTTTCTGACAGCTTAGCGGCTGTGAAATGTCATTGATCGATCACTGAATCGCTGTCATTGATATTAAGCTGTCGTGGTACGAATAAGCGAAGCAGATCAGTTTAGGTTCCTAAACAAAACCGTAATAAGAGTTGATGGTAAGCACCCTGCTCGTGGGAATGAGATATTTTCCCTGGGTGAAAAGCGTCATATATGCCTCAAGATGCCTAGATTGATGATAGATGCATAAAGATATCCTTAACGGGTGGTAGGAAGAAATGCTGGACGATTAAAAAGTATTTCAGATTGTAAATCTATTTATTTGAATAAAGAGTTCTTGACTTTTTGACTTTGACCTCTTTCTTAATAAAAATAACTCTTTTATGCCCGAATACTCGTACGCTACTTATAGACCGTGAGCCAGACAGTATTTTTGTCAGTCATTTCCTCTCAAGCAAAAACTCGTGAAATGTTTGAGAGAGTTGTATTATGGAGCATGGTGAACGTCAGCTGTCGCTCCGTGGGTAGGGTGGTGCAGCGGCAGCCCCTCACTCACGTAAAAAAAATTTCACACCTGACACATTTTCAAGTGAGAGGAAATCACTGAACGAAAAATTTTGTTTGCATCTCCGTATGGCCTACCTACGTATAATCCACCACGGTACGGCCAGCTGACTTTTTTTATTTTCTAATAATTGCATTAACTATCATTTAACAAATTTTCAGTCGGGAGGAAATGACTGAAAATAAAAATAAAAATTACGTGATTGAGGGGCTGCCGCTGCACCACCCACCCACGGAGCGGCAGCTGACGTTCACCATGCTTCATAATACAACTCTCAAGCATTTCACGAGTTTCCGCTTGAGAGGAAATTGTTCAGTAAAATCTGTTGCTGGCTCACGGACTATTATCTTTGGGAGCGTCCAAAGCCATCTTCTATCTCACTCGTTGCACTGTAGGAGCGCAAGCAGCCGAGAAATAATAGCGGGCATAGCGGGCCATGGAGCGTCTCAAACATCGCCCTGTCACTTTAAATGTCAAACGTATGAAAGAGATGCCATGATGTTTTAGACGCTCCCAAAGATGATTTGCGTTCGAGAATTCGGCCGTTAGCCTGCAGGCTTCCATGAAATCCAGAGAACCTGCCGTCAGCCAGTACCATTTAAGGATAAAAAAAACATCATAACCTCATATTAATGTGAATGGAAGAAACACATGTCATGAGAATGCTTTAGGTATTTCAAGATATGTTCGAGTTGACTCAACACAGAGCAGAGCTGACGAGGTCACACTTTTAGTATGATAAACATCTCCTCTTACTAAACTTAAAATGGAAGCAGTACCAATTTTGAAAATATTGCTAGTAAACAACTGCGAACCAATATTTCACAAGTGTCTTCAGCTCTAAACTAGTTTCGCAAGTTAATGACATTCGCTTGCTGCGTCAGATAACGCACTTAAAATTTACATAGTAACCTAATGAATGAGCCGTTTAATACTAGTTAGCTTATCTTTGCCCACATTTTGGGCGACCCCATCCATGTTTCATGTGGTTTCATTGTTTCAAGTGATACCTAAAATTTATTGAACTTATTAATGATCGCGTGAATGTATAGCTCAAGAAATTAAGCTGTGACTGAATTCATATATAAAAAACAATAAAATTACTCTTCAATAAACCCTTTAATCAATTCAACAATCTAGACGACTGTTCTTCTGTTTCACCGTAGCTTACAGCTTAGAAAATACGTCGAAATTTTCTAGTAAGTACCTACAAACTTTTTATCATGGATTAATGATTGGTCTTCGCGTTCACTACGACGAAGGCGAAGACTAATCTTTACAATCTATGCCTTTTCCTATGTATGTCAGCGTTATTCCATTTATTTAGGTAGCAAAAAATAGTTACCTAGGTACCTTACCCCCGAATTCTCAAACGCAAATCATCTTTGGGAGCGTCTCAAACATCATGGCATCTCTTTCATACGTTTGACATTTAAAGTGACAGGGCGATGTTTGAGACGCTCCCAAAGATAAGTAGCGTACGAGTATTCGGGCGTTAATAATTCAAATACAATTTTTTGTTCCCGCCTGTCAATAAGTTGACGAAAACTTCGTCTACGAAATAGTAAATGCAATAATGTCAAAACGATGCATTTGAAAGGGATATATAGTTATACTCCCAATAGGAGTATATATAGCTTAACACAATGAATTACCATTTTCCAGTGAACGAATATAAGCTACTATTGAAGCATTTTCAAGGCTTGAAAATGGCACCTACTAAAACTCTACATTGCAGACTTTTGAAACATTGTTCCCTGCTATTTTCAATACCTAAACATTTTTCTTCTTTTGTTACAGGACTGAAAGGACAGAAGATACAGTATCAAGTAGTGGTAACCTCAATACAAACAGCGTTGTACGACACAAAATAGTGGTCCTAGGCGGCGCTAAGGTCGGCAAGTCCTCGATCATCTCCCAGTTCCTTTACAACACATTCTCACCCAAATACAAAAGAACCATAGAAGAGATGCACCATGGAGATTTCAATGTCTCCGGAGTAAGATTAACCTTAGATATACTAGACACGTCAGGAGCTTACGAGTTCCCAGCAATGAGAACGCTGTGTATGCAGTCAGCTGACGCCTTCATACTTGTATACGATATAACTGATGCGGATAGTTTCTCGGAAGTGAGAGCACTGCGGGATCAAATACATGAAACAAAGGAGAGCACGGCAGTGCCTATAGTGGTTGTCGGCAATAAGGTGGACCTGGCAGAGACTGGAGCGAGACAAGTAAGTTTTCCTTAAAAAATACTAGCTTTAATAATAAGTTATCTATGCAATTGCAATATAAACAAATCCTTTTATAATCTTTTTTTTATGAATAACAGACTCCCGAATTTGATCCACTATTTTTCATATGCCAAAATATCTATTCTATACATATAATAAAACTGTAAACGAGCCAATTCTGTACATTGAAAATGAATAGAAAAAAATACCTCCAGGGGTCTTCTGAAACAAAACAGATACCAAAAATATGTTTTTTGATTTTTTTGTGTGTTTGAGACTGTCTGTCTGTTGTCCGCGTTTCACGCAAGTGAGTTTTTCTTAAGAGTAAATTTAAAGAAATAATAACTACTAGCCTTCCGCTTGCGGCTTCGCCCGCGTGGTCTACACGACATTATCCCGCGGGAATGTGATGTTTTCCCCAAAGTAGCTTAGGTCACTCTTCAGCTCCCAAACTATCCCTATACCATTAATCACGTCGATCCGTTGCTCCATTTTGACGTGAAAGACTGACAAACAAACAACACACTTTCACATTTATAATATTAGTATGGACTATGGATACGTGGTAAAAAAGGTAAAGTTACCTGTTGCTAATACACTCTTTGCCTCGAGAATAATCTAGTCAAAAGCGTAGAACGTGAAATTCGTTCCCAGTCTTTACGGCTAAGGTTATATAACGTGTAATGAAGTCATTCCGCCGAGAGGCTCCTCAACCAACTCAAACAATATACTTACGTTGTACTGAACCCGAGACAAGACGGAGACAATATGTTTACTTATGAGCCTTATTCCATAACATGTTAGCGCCACGAGTGTTGTTATACCCACTTAAACCTTTTCTTTATAGTAAAAGGATTTGAATGTTCACTTACAATTTGATTTAATTTTATACAGGGTCTTTTCTGTTTGAATAAGTTATTGGAACAATTTGGGTGTTATTTTATGTTTGAGCATCAATGGAAAATCTGTTTCATAAATGCTATATCATTCTCGGAAAACTGTTTTTCTATTGATATGTAGGTAATGTAAGTAGTAGGTAAGTATATTTACTTATTACATACTTACACCACAAAATTTTATTTAGTACAAAATTTTAGGGGATGATAGTGTCGATCAATACGAACAGTTTTTACTGGCCTACCACGGAATCACGAAAAAAACAGCTGTTCTATACAAAAGTACAACATCGACTCGACTGAAATGTATGGAACAGATGATTTTTTTTTCGCGATTCTGTGGATTCGTATTGATGGACCCTAAATCATCATCCCCTAAAATCTTTGTACTAAAGAAAATTTATAACGTAACCTACATAATGTTTTTTGACGACCGATTTGGCGCAGTGGTAAACTACCTGCCTTCTGCGACAGAGGTCTCGGGTTCGATTTCCGAACAAGACAAATATTTGTGTGCATGAACATGTCTATTTGTCTTGGTCTGGGTGTTTTCTATGAAGGTATATTAAGTATGTATTTACAAACAAAAAAAGTATTAAAGTAAGTATATATTTATCCGTTATCAAGTTCACGTAGACACAGTTTCTTAAGAAATTTACTATGGGCTTAGATAATTGGTGTGATATATTTATTTTATTATGTAAGTAACATTAACAGTATTTAATACTATTCTTGCAAAAGTAACGCTTTCTCTTTGTCTGTAGGTACGTTATTTCTGTATGCTTGAACCAATGTTAATTAATATTGAAGTATGGAGATTGAGGGAAAGATTCGATTTTGGAGTACATTTTCTGTCACAATGATAAGAATTAAAAATGAAGGGTTTTTTTATGACGAATTGAAAACCACTCCGTCTGAATCACAAGCGTTTTCTTCTCTCATTAACAATATGAAAGTTTTTATTCACATAGAATGTGAAAAAAGATTCAAAAAAAAATTCAAAAAATTCAAAAATATTTATTAGTGTCTAAAATTACAGTTATACAGCAACATAATCAACGTTAATAACTACGTTAGTCATAGACTGAGTTGCAGTTATTAGCGCCCACCTCGAACTATAAAAACTAAAACTTAACTTAAACACATAACAAATAATTTGCAGAAAAAAATTAAAAATATAACAAAATTACAAAGCGAAAGAGAAAAATGGTGTGTTTGTGTGTGTATGTGTATGTGTGTGTGTGTGTGTGTAGTGTGTGAGTAAAGTGTGTGTCTATGTGTTTGTTTATTTATTATTAGTTTGTGTTTAGTGCATGGATGTAAAGGCTACGTTTATTAAATTAAACATTCGACATCCTCATACGTAAGGCTAAAAAGCCAATCATATAAAAGACTCTTACACTGACGTCGAGTTAAAGCATACATATGCAATTTATAGTTTAGCTTATTATATAAGATTGAGCTAATGTAAACGTAATGTCTCTTTGCTAATTCAGTAGTACATCTCTCGACTCTGAAGATTCTGTTTGACATTCTACTATTCGAAGCTAACTCAGGATCAAAGACACAAGATTTATGCTTTCGCAGGATGACACTTAGGATGAAAAGCTTACGTACGGAAAGAACATTCCATATTTCATAAACTTGCGATGTGGGATATCGGATGGGTTTAAATGCCATTACTTTAAGCACAGCACGCTGAGCCCGTTCCAGGAAGATAAAGTTGGTCCTTGCCGAGGAGCCCCAAACAGAGATACAATAACTTAAAATAGACTGGGCTAAAGTTATGTAGACTGTCCTTAGTGTACTTATATCAGCACTAACTCGGAGCTTCCGAAAGACGAAAATCATCTTCCTGATACGGGAAGACACCATTCCAACATGCTCCTGCCACGACATAACACTATCAACGACAACACCTAAGTACTTAACATGATTGAGACGTGATATTTTAAAACAATCACAGGCAGGAACCATATTGTTACTAACGTTAGGGCAAGAATCGACATGCGCAGAGACTTTAAAGTTACTGTCAGGTTGGGATTTAAGTCTAGGAGCAAAAGTAACAAAGCAAGTCTTAGCAAGATTAAGAAGAAGGTGATGCTTCAAGAGCCATGCATTGACAGCTCTTAAAACACGTTCAGCAAATGTTCGGGCTTCGTCCCAGCTCCGACCGTGGACAAGAAGTGCTGTGTCATCGGCGTACGTAACAACTTTACAATTTGGTAGCTGTAGTTGACACAGTTGATTAATAAATACAAGAAAAAGAGTAGGTCCGAGCACACTGCCTTGGGGAACGCCTGATGTGATAGGTATCTCCTCACTTGTAATACCTTTGATGGTAACACTTTGTCTCCTGTCACTGAGGTAACTTTCAAACAAACCATGAGCCAAACCACGGATTCCCAAGTGTTCCAGTTTTTGTAATAGAATTGGGACGGAGACCGTGTCAAAAGCCTTCGAAATGTCTAAAAACAGGCATAATGACTTTAATTGTTTATTGAGGTTACTTACAATAGACCCGGTTAGTTCAAGAACAGCATCCTCGGTTGACTTTCCTGGTCTAAAGCCAAATTGGTTTGGTGAAATAACTCGTTTAGCATCTAGATAGCTGATCAATCTTTTATTTATGATTTTTTCCAAAATTTTACAAAACACAGAAAGCACGGAAATAGGCCTGTAATTGGAGACACTGTCTTGGTCACCACTCTTAAAAATTGGGAAGACTATTGCCTTCTTAAAGACACCTGGAAATACTCCGGCTGTAAGACACAGATTAAAGACATGGTTGAGTAATGGTACCAAGACAGGTCTGGTTGCTTTTAACAGAGATACGGGGATTCCATCCCATCCAACCGCACTATCAGATTTGAGACCCATAATTATTGAGTCTATTTCTAATTCATCTGTGCCAAATATTACCATTGAATCTTGCGAAGATGACTCAGAACCGGAACTGGGATGCAAAGGGTAAGAACCATCAGCAGAAGATAGCGACGGTATTCCAGCACCAACACTGGCAAAAAACTTATTCACATCGTCAACGGAACGTTGAGGGTTTCCGGACAAAGCCAATAGTGCATCAGAAGAGTTCCTTTGATTTAAGTTAGTAATAGATCTTATTATTTTCCAAGTGCCCTTTAAATTATTTTTATTTATCTCAAACTGAGAAGAATCATACTCGCGTCTTATTCTTTTTAATAAGTTATTGAGGAAATTTTTATAACGTTTATAAGACAAAGCAATGATACTGTTGGTAGGATCCTGCCTTGACCTTCGGAAAAGTTTATCTCTGTGTCGGATACAACGGAGTAAACCCGGAGTCATCCAAGGTTTAACAATACGTTTCCTAGATGGAATGGTAACTAGACGAGAGTTAGATTTGACAATATTGGAAACTACTTCAACCAATGATCTTGCAGCATTCTCTGGATCGGAATCCTGTAAAACCGATGAGAAATTCGTAACCTCGATGTCTTTTACGCAGGCTATTAAGTCCAGGCGGCATTGCGTGCGATTAAAAGTTTTATTTTTGACATTGCACCCGGATCCGACGCAAAACAAGATGTTAAATTTAATTTCGAAAACTGTCAATTTTAAATGCATTTTCCTGTGCTGAAACGTTTCTTGTAGTTCGTGTTTGCATTAAATTGTGAAATCGAATTTCCTTGCTGTCAAATACTTTTCAACGGATATCGCTGACATTCTGTAATATGCTAGCACAGAAGTAGTTTGGATTCATTGAGAATTTTGTTTTCTTCTTACACTGAACATCAATTAGTTTTTTATAAAGTAACTATCTGACCAAAGAAATATACCTAATTGCTCGAAATTGCAATTTATTACTACTATAGGTAAAAAAAAGCACTACACATAAATATCTTAACTAATATAAAAAAACTCGTGTCAGAGTGTTTTTTATCCATCTCCTCACAAACGGCTTAACAGATTTTAATTATGTTTCACGGCTTCATTCTCTGCGATTTTGTTTACAAATGTAGTTGCGCCCCCAAGCGACTGCCTTGCACGGTAGTTTAAAGTTTTTTTTTTTTTTTTGTATTGGCAACACTGATTTCCCGCCAATTTATACATTCCTCTACTCTGTGGTCCCTAACTTACCTGTTTGGTTACCTGTCACATTCGAATCATTCAGCGTTTCCGTGCTCAAGCCTTCGCACGTCTACTCTACTCGCTGCGAGATACTTTGAACATTGGGGAAGAAAAGGAAACACCATGAAGACAGTGAAGAAGAAAACGTCGTTGTGCTGTACCAGTGCATTACTGAAGTGATCCCAGGTCAGATACTATTATGTTATTGGGCTACTAAGCCACTGAAATTTGCTTGAGGAGCAAGAAAGATACTCGTTCTAAAAAGAACTAGTTATGTATTTCCGGATGGTTGCAATTATTGGTCACTAAGTGATGCGTTACTGTCATACCCAGGACAGATAGGTACTGTCACGTCATTGAGCTACTTAGCCACTTAATTTGCTCACCGAGCAAGAAAATTACTAAAGAACTATGTGTTCCCGGGTTGCTGCAATTGCTAAGTGATACGTTACTGTCATACCCAGGACAGATACCGTCACGTTATTGGGCTACTTAGCCACTGTATTTGCTTGACGAGCAAGCAAAGTACTCGTTCTTAAAAGAACTATGTTGTCCCGGATGGCTACAATTACTAAGTGATGCGTTACTGTCATACCCAGGACAGATACCGTCACGTTATTGGGCTACTTAGTCACTGTTTGCAACCCAGTTCAGTTGCTATATATTCGTATTCGAGAAGTCGAATCGGCGTCGCAGCTCTCGGGATTGTCACCGGTTTCGCCGTACCCACTTCCGGCCGCAGCATCGCCACATCAGGACGAGGCAGCACCAACGGCCACAAAACAAGGGTTAGCATCAGTTGTCTCGACTGTTCACTGCTCTTCAGCCGAGGGAAGAAACCGTATGTAACAATATAAAGCTGAAGGTCAAGGATAGACTTTTTAAAAATTAAATAGTTCCAAATTATTGTGACCTTTTAGCAGCTCCTACCCTCAATCCCGAAGCAAAAGCCGCTGTTTCAAAGCCGCTTGTCAAAAAGAAACTACAATATTGCTAAAGAAAAGCAGATTGGGATAGCTTAAAAAAAAAAAAAAAAAACCTGGCCATAGCCATGGAATCTATATTTATCTTTATTCTACTTGCCTTCGTGGTCAAGTGGGGTATGCATCAGTTTTCAGGGTGCCACTATGCGTGAAGTACCGGGTTCGATTCCCGGTCGGATAAAGGTCGAAAACTTAATTTCGATAGTGTTGGTTTCCCAATATTTATACTAAATGACGAAGCATCCAAAAATAAAAGCCTATTAGGCTATACATATATTGTAAATTGATGTATGTAGCATTTTCTGTGATAGTAATTTCATAAAAACTAAAACGCTATGAAATTTGAGATTAATTTAAAGAATAAATCTAGACCTAAAATACACCTAAATAGATATGAATAGAATCAATCAGGTTTTTGGTGAAAATGTCTCCAAAAACCGAATCCAGTTTTGAGAAATAAGTAGGTACTCCAAAACTGAAATCCTTCATGGAAAGGACACTGTCAACAAGAATCCTTAACAGTTTAAGCCACAGCATTGGAAACCAGCCTATAGGGCGAATACCATCTCCGATGCTGCAAGAGGTCACCCAGCGCCTGACGCACCCGCCAGTCACATCAAGACGTCGACATCACGCGCCGCTATTCAGCATCCAGAACTTACCGGTAGTAGACCACGAGGTAATACGTAAGTCGCCTGCATTATTTTACTAATGCATGGTTGGACATTAGTACATTACCGATGACCCTATAATATCATTGTAGATAAAAAAGGCAGAAAAATACTATGCAAATTTATTGCTCATTGCAATTATAGTTCCAGTGTTTAACCTATGAACTAACTTAACCTTGTATACGAAAATTATGTTCAATCTAGATAAATAAATATAAGTAAAAAAGGAAAACAATATCATTTTAAAATGTCACTTTGGGTTACTTAGTACAGAAACCAAATAGTGATAATCGCTTTATACTTAATCTCGGGCAACTAGGACTACCGCGTGACATACTCTATTACTAAAAACTGTAACATGACGTCTAGATATAGACCTCAAAGACGCTTACATTTGTATTCCAATACATAACTCGCATTGATTAAGTACCTTTAACTTCGTTAAAAATACAATTCTTTATGAATTTCAAATTCTTCATGAATTCAATCACCTAGTTCCTTTGTCACTATACAGTTCCGTTTGTCTATAATAAAATAAATTATATAATTTTGAGATTTCGTGAACTACCACCAGTACCCTGAGTGTAAGTTTTTATGTCAAGCAAACGCAAACTATTTCGAGTACGTATTTATGTCAATTTGTATGAAAACTGCATAAGCGCGCTACTCGCCGCTAGAGGCGCTGATACAGTTTTCATACAAATTGACATAAATACGCACTCACGATAGTTTGCGTTTTTTGACATAAAAACTTACACTAGGGGTACAGTAATATATTAAAACGACATAAGTATACCTAGTTAATCCTTTTGACACTGGTTGCCTTCATGACACGTTTAGTTCACCAAGGATATACTAACTTCTCACTAACTTTTCTACTAAACAAATAGACAAAAGTGGTTTAGTATAGCATAGAAAAAAGAAAATAGAAATTTCTTGCGATTTATTTTAAAAAGTATTAGGTTTTTTGGGATTATTTTACGTTTATTTTTGGGAAGTTCAATAAATGTAGATTGCAAGACTTCACAAAGTTCCTCGGGCTTATAGCGTTTACTCTTGACCTGCTTGCCACCTATTATTCCTGGCTTGAATATTTTAAATGTTTGTGTATTATTAATTATCCTAATTATGAACAAAACATACATATCCCAAAGATCGTAGCCGATAAACGTTCCCGTCTTAGACTCTACCGCTCCTCAGTAGAAGCAACCCCAGCCAGTTAGTCTGGCTAGGATTCATTTTGAAATAACCAGAGTCTTGTCAGAGCCATTTGAAAGAAAATAAAGCTTCATTGCACATTAAATCACTCACGTTAATAACCAAAGTTACGATTGCTATAAGTATTATATTACGCATACCTATGTGTAAAACAAAACAGCTATAAAGATTTTATTATAATATTTTTTGGAAATATAATTGTTCGCATCTTACAAACACAAAAGATGAAAGTGAAGCTGTCTTACTTATGAGCGAAAAGTTCGGCAATAGAGAATAACTACTAAATGACAACTTGGACATTTCTGAATAATAAGATTGCAAGCCATTGTAACCAAAATTTTCTACTTAAATAACTTGAAAACCGGTCCAGAAGCACAGGCAGTCGACGCTTACATAATATCCTGTAAAAATACTAGTTCCATTCTCATGCTCGCGTCATGAATTATAACAATTGAATTTTATTGTTGGCATTACAAATGTGTGCATGTTTCAGAGTTTAAATGTATATTATATAAACATATTGATATTATATACTTAAATGTAATAAATAAAAATAAAAATAATCCTATTTTAAGCATTAGTGCCATTTTCATGAAATTATTATATTACTAGCGGCCGCCCGCGGTTTCACCCGCGTGGTTCCCGTTCCCGTGGGAATATCGGGATAAAAAGTACATATAAACCTTCCTCTTGAATCACTCTATCTATTAAAAAAAAACGCATCAAAATCCGTTGCGTAGTTTCAAAGATTTAAGCATACAAAGGGACATAGGGAAAGAGAAAGCGACTTTGTTTTATACTATGTAGTGATTAGACATTTTCAAATCTTGGAAGACATTGTGATTGTCTCATGTTGGACGACACTGCCGTGGTGCCATTGGTTAGAAAATTATACATTTCTGATAATATACGTATTTTGAACGAAATATTTACTTATTAGAATCTCTTTTCACATGAACACACATCTTACAAGTTATCAGGCAAGCATTACTAAAATGAAAAAAAAAAAAAACTATAGATATTATTTAAGCCACTTTGTCACGAAACATGTATAAACAATACGATAGACGTATCAAAGCCTGGTTAGCCTATGACATCAAATATAATAAATATGTGGTCAGAACTAACAAAATATTTATTTTGAACACACAATTTTGTCAATCAATTCAAATATGGTACAATAATTTTAAATCTAATCTAATATTATTATACTCAATTTTAATGTTAAATAATACGTATGATGATCAGATCACTGAATCGAGCTATTTATGAAGGAATATTCAGATAGACCCACAAGGCCTAAGTAGCTACAACTTAACTGAGATACTAAATACATTACTTAACTATTTGGCACAAAAGGTTCCAAATGAAGATCTAGATCTTGGAAGTCAAAAAATATAATATTAAACTTTCTGTCAATAAAGGTCGTTAACTCTGATGGCTTTGTTTACTGCTCATTACAAGCAATCATTTCTTTGTGAAAGAATAAATAATCTATACCATAGCACAAACAGAAATTGTAATACAAATCCAGACCTAATTCATTCCAACCATGATAAAAAGACCTTTTTATAACACACTCTGATTTCTGTCAAGCAAAGTGCATTGAGGAATATTTAAATAAAACACCAGTTACACTATTTTTATTCGTTACAAACAATGTTGGAAGCGTCCTCATTTATAGGAAAATTCACAAGCAAACAATAGTACCTACCTGACTAAAAAATATTCTTCGTTGTAATAGTCTTCCTGTATTTACTGCACATCTGCACTGCACATAGCAAACGCCATGCGGCGACTTCCACTACCAGCAGGGCTGGTGTTAATATTAATTTAAGTGATAGGAATGCCGCTCCATGCTGGATGGAGCAAACCTTCATCCGCTTTTTCGCCTATGTTTACAATAGAGTAATTATCTAAAGCACTGATCAATTTGGTAGATCAGTATTGTTTTTATTTGATTTGTGAATTATTCTGTAAGAAAAATACAATAATTTAAGATAATAATGTAGTACCCACGTTGATGATTAAAAACCAAAGATCATAAGAAACTTGATGTTATGACAATATTTTTTTAAAACAATGTCATTACATACTTATCTTTTTACAAATTTTTATCACTTTCTCTAAACATCCTACATTTGTAAACAAAATCGCAGAGAATGAAGCCGTGAAATATAATTGAATATCAAACGAACTTACCAAGTGAAGTTCGATCACAATTATGTGAACGGCTTCATTCGACGCGATTTATATACACCCTCCCTATTCTATAATTAATAATATCAAGTATTTATTACTTACCCTTCCCTCTATTTGATAAAAATCTATAAAAAGTGCTTTAAACATAATGATTCGAATGTGACAGGTAACCAAACAGGTAAGTTAGGGACCACAGAGTAGAGGAATGTATAAATTGGCGGGAAATCAGTGTTGCCAATACAAAAAAAAAAAAACTTTAAACTACCGTGCAAGGCAGTCGCTTGGGGGCGCAACTACATTTGTAAACAAAATCGCGTCGAATGAAGCCGTTCACATAATTGTGATCGAACTTCACTTGGTAAGTTCGTTTGATATTCAATTATTTTTTTGTGAAGTTTTTTTTTAATGCGTGGAATGTGAAAAATTTTACGCATACGAAAATTGGTCGTAAATTATTTTTTATCCCGAAATTCCGGGGGTGAAACCCCGGGTCGCAGTTAGTTATTTGATAAAATAACTTCCTTAATTTAACTTGCTAAGCTGGGCATCTAATAAAAAAAGTAAAAATACACAAAAACACCCGTTAAGCGTGCGAACAATAAATAACAAAATTGTTTAACTTTTGTTTCCGTTATTAATTACCTAATTAGACTGGGACGATTAATACCGCTGATAAGTAATTAGCTTCCGATTCAGCAGTTACTCACAGAATGGCGTATTTATTGCCATCATAAAGGCCTTATGGAAAATTACTTTGCTGACATTGCAGTATAAACCTGTCTATCTGACTGTGTATTTACGAGTACATACGATCTTAATTATTTGATCATGTCCTAAGGATAAAGTTGGGTGAATACCTACGTTTATTTGTGGTTCAAAAGTCTCTGAATAATGTATCATATAACACACTTACCAACCGAAAACAATTATACTAAACGCAGTATCAATTTCAAAAAGGGTAGATGCTTCATAGTATATTGAACATTGAATATTTACTGAAATTCGCTACAGGCAGGAACCCCATTTAATATTATTAAAATAGTAGATGACGCGCCAGACGTTGTCCTGTTTTATCTATAAACTGAATTCGAAGTGGTGTAATAAATAAAATAGATGTATGTCTGTGGAAGAAATCCAAAAACATAGTGTTTATTAGAACTCTGAATAGATTGGAATAAAAGTTCATTAATTTGTTTGTTTGTCAACCATAATGCATAACCGGATGGACGGATCGGATCTTAGTTTTTACAAGCTTTTTATAAACTTGCCATGTTAGTTAGTTTGTTAGTTAGTTAGTTAGTGTTAGGTAGTTAGGGGACAAATCTTGCAAGCTTAATTTGACCCACTTCCCAGTGTCCGCTGGAGCTGAAATTTTGTAGGTATACAGGTTTGGTTTAGAAGGCAATACAATATCAGAGTACAGTCAGCAAAAAAGCTTGTCATTAAACTGTAATTTTTACTAAAAACTTATTATATTTGATATTGAAAAACCAAATTATGTTTTTATCTTACTCAACTGCGACTTCATTTAGCTGATAGGTACTAATCAACCTACTAAAGCTGGATTTCACCAAACTTTTATTAAACGCTTACTCTCGGATAGTAATGTCAAAACCCCATACTAGTTTGACATTAGTATCCGAGAGTAAGCGTTATTCTTGGAATAAAAGTT
This sequence comes from Crambus lathoniellus, assembly GCA_949710035.1. Taxonomy (NCBI): domain Eukaryota; kingdom Metazoa; phylum Arthropoda; class Insecta; order Lepidoptera; family Crambidae; genus Crambus; species Crambus lathoniellus. The sequence goes on from OX453301.1 coordinate 24,810,588, forward strand.
TGGTGAAATCCAGCCTTTTAGTCGCAGTCGAGTCCTAGTATTTGATAATCCTTTTTAGGGTGGAAAACCTATTTTCAAGACCCAGCTTAGCGAATTCCAATCTAAATTGATTTTCACAGAAGCGATTATCTAAAACAAACAGATAATAAAATATTCGAACGCAATATGCATGAATAACAGCTTTCTGAGAAGGTTAACCAATATGCGTAACGTAAACGAATTTTGCTTTAAGTAACTGTTTTTATTCATTTGACATTTTTCTTTTCATAACTTTATTGATACCTAGAACCAACGGAAATTGTGTAGACAGAAAAGGTTTACAGGGTTTTTGTATTAGCTGCCTATCGTGAGATGTCAATACTATACTCAACAAACTGAAGACTTTGTATTTATAATATGCTAGCTTCCGCCCGCGACTTCGTCCGCGTGGACATTCGAGAAAATACTTAGGGGACCAATAACCAGGATAAAAAGTATTCTATGTTTTAATTTCATAAAAATCCGATCAGCTGTTTTTACGTGATTAGGCGGGTTCTCCCTCACCAAGTGAGCAGCCTCGCACGAGGCAGAACGTTTGCCACGTGCGGCGGGCCCCTTAGAGGTTAAATGGGATAAATAAACCTAATAATCTAAAAAAATATATGGATGTCGTTATTGTGGTTTTATGGGATGACGATTGCAAAACTGGCATTTATTTTGTTGTTTAACACGCTGAACATGATTCAAGCCCTAAAAGGTTGAAATAGGGGTGAAATTTTGAATGAAAAATCAGGGGGTAAAATAGATATTTCAACTTGAAACTAAGCCTACAAGGCTTACTTCTTAAAACAAATAGGCAACCCATTTCGTAATTTTCCAAAAATCAAACCCAGGGGGTAAATAGGGTACCTAAGTATAGAAACCTAAATCATCCCTATCATACCTATCATAGCGTAAGTACCCAAAGGGCGTTTGTGCACTACCACTGAATTTTACCGATCCGGAAAAAATCGGATGCTTGTATTTAATTAATTACTATTATAAATGATTAATTATTAAAATACAAGCATCCGTTTTTTTCCGGATCGGTTTTTTCCGGACCGATATGGCAGCTATGAAAAACATATGGACGCTTGTGCACAACACTGAATTTTACCGTCCGTCATTTTACTTTTCCCCATTCCGGACCGTTTCTGTGCACAAACGCCCTAACGCCCGAATTCTCGTACGCAAATCATCTTTGGGAGCGTTTCAAACATCATGGCATCTCTTTCATACGTTTGACATTTAAAGTGACAGGGCGATGTTTGGGCCGCTCCCAAAGATAAGTAGCGTACGAGTATTCGGGCATAAAAGTTCTTGGTACCTAAGCTAATCAGAATTAACTTTTTGATTGTGAAACAGACACTTATTAATTACTAGCCTCCGCCCGCGACTTCGTCCGCGTGGATATTCGAGAAAATACTTAGGGGACCAATAACCAGGATAAAAAGCATTCTACGTTTTAATTTCATCAAAATCCGATCAGCCGTTTTTACGTGATTGGGCGGTACCGTTACCATGAGTTTACATCGATCCTACTCGCTAGCGACGACGTAAAAAATTTTTATGGAAAATTGCACAGCGCCTCTAGCGGTCACTTGCAGAACTAAAATCGGTAACATGAGTTCACTTAGTAAAATACCTATCGAAATGTTTTCGCTAACGACTAACGTTTTTCGCAGTTTCTATAGAAATCGGCACCATGAGTTACAAATTTGACGGATGCCGTCGAGAAATACCATTTCGACAGTAGTAAAGTAGCTCACTAGCATAATGAAGCGTGAATGCGTAGTCAGTCAAGATTATTATTTCATTTACAATTAATTTCTGCACTATATCGTGTCAATGATGTCCGGTAGGAATTATTTAGCATAGAATATGTTAGCGTCGGTTGCATATGAAGACGAACGACGCGATCAAGAAGAGATTTCCAAGCGAACATGATTGCGAAAGAGACTTGGAGCTGATGCACTTTGCAAATCAATGAAAATAATGGACTCGACTCAATAAGGAAGCTTTTGAATATTTGTTCAAATATTGCGATTGGCTGGTTGGCATTTTGTAATTCTTCGGACAAACAGAACAGAATCCTTTTATGAATAACTAGCGGCCGCCCGCGGTTTCACCCGCGTGGTTCCCGTTCCCGCGGGAATATCGTTATAAAAGTATCATATGAGTTATTCGAGCCTATAATCTATCTTTTTTGCAAATTTCATCCAGATCCGTTCAGTAGTTTTCGTGTGAAAGAGTAAATAACATCCATCCATACTCACAAACTTTCGCATTTATAATAATAAATTGGATCGTACAACTGTACTTAGTTATGGAATGGATAAGTTATGAAATAAGCTTATCTCAGATTTCATGGTGCCACTGGTGCCAGCCTAGCTTGTTCCCTTGCTTGGAAAAGATGTATATAATAATTATGAAGATTTAACAAAATAAAACAATATTTAATTGTATTATTTATTTTTATTTACAATTCTTACTCTAAAATTACAAAACATAGTACAAGGAGAAAATGTTTGATGCTAGTGGGACCTAAAAATGGTTCAATTCACTTTTTTCAAGTTTTTGTTAGTCCTAATGTCTTTCAATATGGACCCACCCTTTGGTCTATATTAAACACTAGCCAATTTTTGGTCCAATTTTAATTGGCCAGAAGGAATTGGAATATTTATTCCAATTCCTTCACGGCTACGTTCCACTATTCGTCTGTTGCTAACTGAACCCGCATAGCCACTAGAAAAATAAGTAATTAAACCTCCTGGTGAAGCGCCAACCTCAAATTTGAGTGTTCTTATGTTTGTATGTTCTAAATAAAACTTTTTGGTTGCTCGGCTAACTTGGCTTCTGTATGCTTATTGCAGTCTCATCTATAATGGCTCTTGTAAAGGGATAATATTTTTTTAAACTGTCTAGCATATAAAATTCACTAAACTTCGGCTAGGCCAAATGTCGAACAAGCTCTAAATGTCACATAAAAAAAATATCTATACAACTATAATATTCAACACTTCAGTCTTACTAACAACAAATATTTTGTCTAGTTCGAAATCTATAGTGTTTCTTCTTAGTTTAATTAACAACAGCTAAAGAGCTGCTTTATTTATTTATTTACATATTTAATACACACAAACATAAAAGCAAAATAGAAAAGAAAGAAATAGAAAAAGTACAGGGGCACGGCTTATTTCAAATTAAAATTTCTACCAGCCGGCCTGTAAAAGGAAATTATCACCATGAGAGCCTTTATGTAATGATTATATCCTACTAATATTATAAATGCGAAAGTTTAGATGTTTGGATGTTTGGATGTTTGGATGTTTGGATGTTTGTTACTCAATCACGCCATAACGGCTGAACGGATTTGGCTGAAATTTGGAACACAGATACTTTGTAGCCCGGAGAGGAACATAGGCTACTTTTTATCCCGGAAAAAATCATATTCCCGCGGGATGACGTCATGTAGTTCACGCGGGCGAAGCCGCGGGCGGAAAGCTAGTGTAGTATAAATAAGTGATAAAACTAGGGTCGTAAACTAGGAGTAGAAATGGATCTTCTACTGATATAAGCCGATCACTACTCCAACGATATTCTATATTATTCACCAAAAACTGTACTTAAAATTAACGACAATTTAGCAGCTTTTTCTAACACTGTAAAATATTGAACTGTCTCATCATCTGCAAGTAATAGTTCAGTTGAGAATAATCTTAATACATTGGAAGTTTGAGTGCCACAAGTTTTACATTCTTGAAAAGGTTCAAGCCTTGGAGTTATTTGTATTGCACTCGATCGATCACATTCTCTTGAGATACATGAATCAAAGTCGAGGTCCACACTGCTAACACTATTTCAAGTGACACTATGTCTGATGGCCTTTCAAAAAGTTGTTTTTCTTCTTGAGGTTACAAGCTTCTAATCTAACTTTTCTTGCTTTTGCCTCCTCTGAAACTGGTTGCATGTTCCATGGAAACATTGTAGGTACAGCACCTTTTTTGAGGCATCTATGCTGATTTTCAACTCCTGGAACAAACAAGAATGTTTACAATACTTTACCAAGTAAACTAGTAGGCCAACATTACTATTGATGTTTCTTTTTAATGTGCGTATGAACCATTTTTGACCACAGAAATAAAATAAATTTATTGAGGAACTGCTTACCTGTGTATTTACTGCCTTTTTCAGATAATCACACAATCAACAAAATGTTTTCGACATAACTTCTAACAATTTTTTGGTGTTATATTTGCCCGGCGGATAGCTTTTAACCATGGGCGACGAATTTTATTATCTTTTGGGATGCAATATACACCAATTTCACAGCATTTTGGTACAATACAGCGCGTCATTTTAATTACTTTCTAATGATATGAACGAAGAAAAGAAAATCAAAATGTTTGGGAACAAAACAAGTTTGACAGTATGAATGATGAGCAAAACGACCAATTTAAAAAACACTTAAACTTAACGTAGAAGCGCTGCTAGGTGACGCTTGCAATTGGTAGGGTTACCGATACGTTTTCTGTTATCTACCTTACTCTGTCTTTATTAGTGCGCTAGAAAGAAGCAGCATAATATGTGTGAAGTTAGTCATAATAGTTTTGTGTGCCAACATAACGACTCAAAACCGCTATCGAGAAACGAGTTGTCGCTAGCGAGTCCACTCGACTCATGGTACGACTAATATTGAAAACTATTCGATACGTGATTAAGCGATAGCGACTGTAGTAAACGAATGTGACTTTTCGACAGCAACTCATGGTAACGCTACGGGTCCTCCCTCACCAAGCGAGCAGCCTCGTGCGAGGCCCGCCGGCACGTGGCAAACGTTCTGCGTCGCGCGAGGCATCGCGCTTGGTGATGGAGGACTCGCCTAATTAATTGCCGTATTTATGTCAATTTCTATGAAAATTGTATAAGCGCGCTACTCGCCGCTAGAGGCACTGATACAGTTTTCAGACAAATTAATATAAATACGGAATCACGATAGTTTGTGTTTGCTTGACATAAAAACTTAAACGAGGGGTACGGGTAATCTTAAATTGTCGACGAAATTCACGTCGTGTTTTTATCACTGATGTATTATTACGTAAAAACATTGAAACGATTACTCCACGTTTTTGGGGAGTATTTTAGTGAGTTTTACATTTATTTACTACACAGTTTTCAATATCAGAATAACATGAGATGTTATATAAAAAAATTATAAGTAATTTTTATAGTGCCAGTACTTTTGCGCCACCCAGCATAAACATATTATACTTAATTATATTATAATGCTGTTTTTATTTACACTACTCCTTACTTGAATGTAATAAAATTGAAAATTGGCACTAAGTAATTTAACAAACTAAGTAGGTAACACTTTAACATATCACTTAAACTTCCAATTTGTATTATGCTTTGTTTTAGTTGAAATAAATTCATTTAAAAAATTACTAACTAGTGAACGCTATTAACGGATCTGAATTTAAAATAACTGCTAGCTTAAAAACCTTCACCAAATATCCGTGAAATTTTTACAAAAATATATTTACGTATCAATATCAACGCGTGTATTATTGGCACAATCAAAGTACCTACAATCAAGGAATTCAATTTTCAAGCCACCTGAGTTTCCATATTGGACAGCAAAACTGTCACCATAAGAGTGACATATTAGGGACAAGCAGAATTTGCGAATGCATTGCGAATATCAAACAACATTTCAACTAAATGGGTAGTGAATTAAATTCCTTGGTTGTACCTAAGATAGAGGAGCCGTACTCTGAAACGCGAAATCCGAAACTCACTCGATTCTGTCCCGACTAGAGAGTGAGAGGGACAGGTATACCGAAGTTTCGGATTTTCCGTTTCAGAGTAGACCCTCAGTATCGAGCCTTCGTTTGAAATCGTGTGAACACGAATGCCAGCGGTCTTAAGCCTCTGTGTGGTGACATTAACACGATCCTCGCATAACGCAACGAAACTGGCAAAACAAAGTTTATGATATAAAACACACAAAATGAGTTTGAGCAAAAAGTTTGAAGTAACTTTACCTACATGGTTAGGTTGTCGTGAAGAGACTGAGTGGTCGTAGGTATACTTGAATTTCCTAACGCAAACCTACATTATAACATCAGTTTACACACAGAGTTTACATTACATAACCTTAACTTGCTTTGTACGTAGAAAAACCTCGCTAAGATGTTTCTACAGGTGCTGCGCTAAGCGAGGCTAGGTTAATAAAGCGGACTCTATTTGGTTATTATCTAAAGGACCCCACAGACTATCAGTCAGCCAGCAGGCAACGCCCTGTCGTCAGATGGCCGTAATCGGCCACATACTCACTTACATATAAAAACTAAATATCATGGCCGGTTGTGGCCAACTGACAGCGGGCCGATCGCGGTAATTCTATGACAAAATGACAAAAATTCAAGTGTACGTGCAGTTGACGTGCAAAACCGTTTTTGATAACGCTCGGTTTTGACAGTGCGACAACGTTTTCTGTTCCGGTGATAATCTTTTGAACTAGAACAGTTTTCATACGACAGTCTATTTTGACAGCTAATTTCGTATTGCATGTGGCTCCTCTGTCACGGATGTCAACGGAACAGACAGGATTGTAAGATTTGCGTGACGAGTGGGTCGTTATGTCATTACGGCAATACGAAGTCAAACGTCAAGACCCAAACGTGATCAAGACGCGCTGCATAGAATTACGGCGATCGGCCCGCTGATAGTCTGTGGGGCTATAAAGCCCCCAGTACAGGTTGGCCGACCATGGTCGGCGACCATGACCAATACATCGTACATTGACACTTTTGAACGAACAAGTTTAAAAAGGTTATTTTTAAACGTCGGCCAACCTGTAGTGGGGACTTTACACATCCCTCGCTACGCATACTTGCACATCTTTGGTGGGGATGCAGCCTGTGAGTGAACACGATTGCCAGCGGAGTTAAGCCTCTCTGTGGTGACATTAAACACGATCCCCATACAGCGCAACGAAACTGGCAAACAAAGTTTATGAAATAAAACACACATCTGCTGACGCGGTCGCAGGAGGCACTTATGCTCTGAACATTTGTGTTGATAATAAAAATGAGTTTGGAGCAAAAAGTTTGAAGCAACTTTACCTACATGTTTGGATTATCGCAAAGAGACTGAGAATCCCCAGTGGCCCGATTCTGCTAACGTTAAGTTATAATCGTGTCTCAATCGTGTTTCAATTGTTGTGCTTTTTTACACACTAGTTACAAGAAATGTGAACTTTTTTCACAATACTACTGATGGTCACACCACACACTATACATTCACATCACATCATACTGTCATAATTCTTGTAAAGTGTGTAAAAAAGCATAACAATTGAAACCGTTAGCAGAATCGGGCCACTGGTCGCGGACCTAGGGTACGTCATATCATAACATCAGTTGTATAGTTTACCCGCGAGGTTCCCGTTACCGTGGGAATACCGAGATAAAATAATTATAGCCTGTGTCCATCGGGAATAATGTAGCGTTCTACTGGTGAAAGAAATTTAAAAATCGGTTCAGTAAATAGTTTATCAATTACATACAAACAAAAAATCAAGTCTTTACTCTTTATAATATTGGTAAGTATAGATAGATGACCACAAGTCACAACAATAAATGCAACTGTAGATAATCGAATCAGCTGATCACAATTTTTAACGATTTTTCTTTCAAAATATTTATTTTATCCTAAGTAATAAGTCTATTGTCTAATAATCATACTTAACTTACCTTTTTAAAACCCCTATATACTCATGTGTTCATACCCACTTACGTTTAGTTATCCGCCTTCACAACATACAGATTATGTAATATTTCGACTGTATTAATAAGTTGTTTGTTATTTCCATGTTTCATAACATATTTCTAATTGGCCCATGTTTGTTTAACTTTCCAAAATAATATTAATGTTTGTATTACGACGGAAATCCACCGCACCGAGAGGCTACGCACGTGCGTCAGGCTTCGCTTTGCAAGAAAATTAAGGCTCACACAAACAGAGCTTATGTGATGCCACGTATGTCATGTTCCGTCCGAATTAAGACATCGGTTTTCATAGTAAATGTATTCACTAGAAGCACACTTATGTGTGTGACGTGTTATAAGTGTGCTTCTAGTGCATTATATTTACTATGAAAACCGATGTCTTCTGACGGACGTAACATCACATACGTGGCATCACATAAGCTCAGTTTGTTTGAGCCTTTAATCTAATAAAATAAATAAATAAATAAAATAAAATCATTTTATTTCAGACTATGTGCCTACGGATACGCTTAGCATAAATTGTATCAAATCAAACAAATGAACCCATGCAGCTAAAATGCGTCGCATGCCCGTGCACAGCATGCGCCGCGTAGGGTTGACACGCGTCCAAATAAAGCCGGACAGGGTCAGGGTTTTGGATGCTTGTCCAGCCAAATTAGACGGTGTCCGGCCTGTCCGGTTTTTACCGCTTTGACCAACTCGCGTCCGGTAGAGTCGGGTGAGGCATAAGGGCTTTTATTTAAGAACTAGCTGATCCTCGCGGTTTACCCGCGTAGTACCCGTTCCCGTGGGAATATCGGGATATAATATATGCCTATGTCACTCGGGAAGAATGTAGCTTTCTAAAGGTGAAAGAATTTTTAAAATCGGTCTAGTAGTTTCGGAGCCTATTCGATGCAAACAAACAAACAAACAATCAAGTCTTTCCTCTTTATAATATAAGTATAGAAGTATAGATTAGCATGAAATCCTTGGGTTTTAGGGTGTCCGGCCTTGATACCTAAATGTACGGATAAACTTGCTGGCCAGTCCGGCTTTTCAGTTTTAAGACCTGGCAACCCAGCCGCGGTGGGTTTCCGCCTTCATATAATAGGATCGAATGGGCGCTGTATAAGTAACTAGCGAGCCTTTCGTTATATTTTTTTTATATTTTCAGCATGATGAGGTGATTAATAGTATATATGAGGAGCCCAAGGCGCGGTGGTTAGCGCGCTCGGCTGCGCCATCTATACAATACTATCTTAATACTTATAAGTACTTTTTCACTTCTCATGCTCGTAAAGTTCGTGTTTATGTTGGGTGGCTGCATAAATACGTTTTTTATGCTCTAGTGCATAAAGTAAAATCTTCGTCTAAGTCTCAGACTTTAAGACAAAGATCATCAGGTAAACAGCCACACACGCAATTAAACTTCGTAAAATAAACTTATTATTTCATTCTGTTTCTTCAATTTTGTACATAATCCATGTTAAATTACTAAATTAATAAAACTAGGTATACTTTTTGTGGTAAAAACTCATTGGACCCACGGTAAAATGCAAAAACTCCTTATAATTCTTCTAGATGCTACTGCATGCAGATAAAGTTACAGCTGGACGCTAGTTAAATAAATAATAGACTAGCAACATTATCCTGCGCTTTGGCGCTACTGAACCTAGAATGACCCAGTTTATACAAATAGGTCACACCATACACCCTTCCGCCGGCATAAATTACAACAGAACATTGAACTTTTATAGAAACTCTTTTTATCTTCGCGTAAGCACTGTATCATCGGAAATTGAGGTACTTAGGTAGGTACATATTGGAAATATGACTTTTTTGTAACATAATTAATTGTTACTTTTTAATGTTTATTGTTTTAATATATTTTGTTTGATACAACGTTATTATTATCACGTTTATTAGTTAAGTAATTTATTGTAAGTTTTATCTTTGTGCATGTGGTGTTTTCCTGTAAATAATGGGGCAATCAGTCCTAATTTGTGTAATTTTGTTGATGTTTGTAATTGCACTCATTGTTGGAAAACCTATTAAATAAAATAAAATAAAATAAAATAAGGTTCTAGGAAAACCGCAATGTACTGTATTTTTAGAGAACTTGCAATATGATCTGCTACATCAATACTAATATTATAAAGAGGAAACATTTGGTTTTTTCTTTTTGTTTTTAAGGGATAAAGTCAAAAACTACTGGACCGATTTAAAAACCAAATATCATTAAATAGCTACATTCTTTCTGAGTGACATATATAGGCTTTATTTTATCCCAGTATTCCCACAGGAACGGGTAGGTACCACGTAGACTGCCCCTTGTCGATAATATAGAACGAACGATAGCAAATTCTACCAATTACTTTAAAGACTTTACTTTAACACTTACTATAAAACAATTTTTATAAAGCCTGCAGCCAGTTGCAGCCATGTGTATGAAGAATTAATAAGTTTTGAGTAAAAATTTCATTTTCATGACAAACTTTTTGCTGACTGTATTTGTATATTGTATTGCCATCTACCAAATCTGTATACAAAATTTCAGCTCCATCGGACACTGGGAAGAGGGTCAAATTAAGCTTGCAAGATTTGTCTCCCACTAACTAACTAACTAACTTACTAATTAACTAACATGGCAAGTTAATAAAAAACTTGTAAGAAATAAAGGAACTGTGCTTCCCAGGTTCCTCATAACTCAGTCATTTCATCGCAATGCGCCTGCTAAGTAGGTATATTCAATGCCGTAAAGCAAAACGGGTTACTAAAACAAACTTTGTTCCATATTCGCAATGACAACAATACCAGATTTATTGTTAAAATCGTTAAAAATCACAATATTCCCAAACAATACGTTCAGATGTATTGCAGTCATCTTAGAAAACAGCCCACGCAAATCCAAAATAATCTAACCAAAACTACTCACCAACAAATTAATCAACAATATTATCCCATTGCTCTAATACACATCCCACATATTAGCTAATAATAACATAGCGGTTTATTAAATTATCTCATCTCTTGCCCTCTTGATATCAAACACGTTGCCTATTCAGAGGATCAAACACTTCCTTTGATCTTGCCGGCCGGTAAGCGTAAGTCGGTAACCACTCAATTCTCGGACCACTTCGGAGTAGTGACACACTCAAGACCACAGAACTCAAGACTTACCTATAAGCTCAGTGTACAGTGTGAGCAAAAGCGGGTTTATATAAGGTCCTTCTTAAATAGTGCACATAATTTTAAGGGGTCAATGTACTCATGCATACAAACAACTTTTACTGGGTCCTTCTTTGGGACACGTTTTTCAAGCGGCATCGCTTCTATATAATGGAAATCGATAAGTCAGTAAGCCATTTCTTTTTTTGCGCAAACCTTTAAACATTAATATCATTAAAAAATAAAATATATATAAAATAATTCTTTGATTTTCGTGGAGTGTCCCAAACCCCGATCTGGTCACTTCGTAAATTATATAAGTATTTTAAACTAAACGCTACATGCTTACCAAAAAAATAACACTAAGGCCTAAGAAGTTTCCAATGCTATAAAAAATTAGACTATAGTTCTAAAAGAACTACATTTCCTAAAAAACTGTCCGCTGGTAGTTGGTGATTTGTGTGGATCATTATAAATTCACTAATACATCTCTAAATTTGCGGCCCTATGTTGCGTCATTCTAATTCAAGTTACAACTAGTCGCGCTCCGGCGGCCAAGCAGAGAGTTTGTGTGACAGTGCGTCCAGTTTTCGAAAAATAGAGATAAGAACCTCGTTGCGTGGGTTTGGTTTCTCAAAACTTTGATTTGCGCGGTTCAATTTTCTCCAGTCTCTGTGGATTTATTTATTTAATAAAATATTGTAGTGAACAAATATAAGGTAACGTAACTTATATTCAAAACACAGTTTATTTGCATAAAAGGTTTTTGTATATTTTTAGGATAAAGGATTTATTTTGATTTACGTGGTCGTGATTTACGTGGTTTACGTGGTAGTTTTGACCTACGCACATTAGTTTTTGACCATACAAATGAAATAACTTTGAATTTTGTACTAGTTTATGTATATTATTTATTTAAACGAACTTGCATTTAACTAATAAATGCAAATTCGTTTAAATCAAACTTAAAATGTTATATTCAATAGGTTTAGGTATAATCACACAGGTCACATTGAATAGGTAGGTTTTTTGGACTGATTCTGATAAAAACGATTTCTGCCTTGGTAATCTACCTATTTTTTACCTTATGACAATAACTTTTTTCAATATTAAGTAACATTAAGTAACTCATTTGACAAAGTTAAATTACAATTTTCATTTTCGTGGGGGTATTTTGTGATTTGCGTGGCCTCCACTTCTTTAACTTCAGTTATCTCCGTAAGTATATCGCTCTCCGAGGCGCCTCTTTTATAAAATATATTACTTTTACGTATATTTTGAGAGTCTGATGTCAAATTAGAAAAAATATTGGATTTGAAAATTGCCACGAAAGTCACCAAAGAATGCCTTACTCGAAGAAGCACCCTACTATGGTACCAACATTGAAAACGCGAAAAAAAATCAGCTGTTCTATAGAAAAATTTAAATCGAATAGATCAAAATGTATGGAACAGCTGTTTTTTTCTCGCGATTTCAATGTTGGTACGATAATTGAAGTTATTTGTATGCATGAGTAGGGCAGGCGTACCGGTTTTGGCCACTTTAAGGATTTTTTCACTTTTAAACGCTTAGTGCTCAATGATCTTAAGTATTTAAGAGAAAATTAATATCTAAAATTATAGAGAATTTATCGAACTTTAAGGTTACAACTTTCAAAGTTTAAAAAAGTTTATAGTTTTTTTTCCATAAAACAAAATGTTCGGAGGGGGCCAAATACACCGGTTTTGGCCATTTTGCATTGGTTTTGGTCACCCAGTTTGCATTGGTTTTGGCCACTTTGATAAAATTACCATATTTATGACTTGCGTTTAAGCCTAATTGCTATCTTATCCGAGTTCTGGACTAAAACACTACATGAAATAGTATTTCAATCCCAGCTAGCTTCTTACCACAACTTTATAAGTATACCTTTATCACTTGATTAGAAGAAAATTAGCGGATTGAGGCTAGTGTAGGCACTAGCCTCAATCCGCTAATTTAGGTAGATGGGGCAATAAAACAATAGTGCCTCCACCTTTGACATCAGAAACACGTCGATGTCATGTTTGGATAAGATAAGTGTCACTTAACTTTAAGGGACACATAACTTTAAGGGACACATGACTTTAAGGGACATTTAAACATTATGTAGTCTTCACCTCTAAAATCAACCTATCAAATCAATCTACGACGACCGATTTGGCGCAGGGGTAAACTCCCTGCCTTCTGCGCCAGAGGTCTCGGGTTCGATTCCCGAACAAGACAAATATTTGTGTGCATGAACATGTATATTTGTCTTGGTCTGGGTGTTTTCTATGTATATTAAGTATGTATTTACAAACAAAAAGTAAATAAATATATATTTATCCGTTATCAAGTTCACGTAGACACAGTTTCTTAAGAAATTTACTATGTGCGATATTAGTGTGATTCTTAGAAAAATATTTATTTATTTATTTATCAGTCAATGAGAGATCAGTTGAGGGACACTTATCCATGACGGCGTCTTCTACCTTTTTTGACATCAGAAACACGTCATTCAACGTCACGTTCAGTTAAGATAAGAGTATCTCACTTTAAGGGGCACTTAACTTTAAAGGACACTTAACTACTATGGTGGTTTCTATCTTCGGCATCAAAACGCGCCAATTTCACATTAATATGTCATTTAACTTTAAGGGCCACGTAACTACTATGGTGGTTTCTATCTTTGGCATCAAAACACGCCGATTTCACGTAAATATGAGTGTCACTTAACTTTAAGGGCCACTTAACTACTATGGTGGTTTCTATCTTTGACATCAAAACAAGCCGATTTCACGTTAATATGAGTGTCACATCACTTAACTTTAAGGGGCACTTAAATTTAAGTGACACTTAAACATGATAGGGTCTTCTATCTTTGATATCAGAAACACGTCGATGTCACGTTCAGTTGAGTGTTACTTAATTTCAAGGGATACTCAGCTTTAAGGGGCACTCAACCACGAGGTTTTTTCTATCTTTGATATCAGAAACACGTCGATTCGATCGACGTCAAGTTCAAGTGAGTGTTGCTTAACTTTAAGAGACACTTTAAGTTCCAAGGAGTCCGCTACGAACTTAAGCCTTATTCTTATACACTCATTCCGAAGTACACTCGACAGCACATCAAGTTGAAATGCGATAACAGCTTTTATTACGTACCTAGGGCATAAAGGCGTTCTCAAGGTTAACATGTATAGTCTGATATGCCGCCGTGTGTACCTAGTAGGTACACATACATAAAAAAAAAATTAACTTTTCATATAATAAAGCGGAGCGGAGCTGTGTTTTCATACATTTGACTTCAAGGTGGAGTTAGGTTCTACTTTCAAAAGTATGGAATCGCTAAGTCTCCACTCCGATTCCCTCTACTTCAGCGGGCAGGCAGCCTTACGGTGTTAAAAGGAATGAGGTAGCCGACCGCGACAGCGGACAACCTAAACATAAGTAAATTAAAAGTGAGTTGTGAGTCTATTAAAATAAAATAACTTTATGAAAAGTTGGGAACTTTATACTAATGGCAAAGTGGCCAAAGGTGGCACAATGCTAAAATTTCCAGCCCCACTTTTGGCTACTTATTGTTTTCCAACTTTTTGTGACAACAGTGAGAAAACAACACTTTATCCATCTGGAAGAAACATATTCTAATGTGATATAAAATATTTAATAACCATAAAATAATTTTATTGTAGAAAAAAAAAATGTTTTTTCAAAACCTTTACCCTTAACATTTTGCTTAAGAATTTTACAAAATGTTAACTTTGAAACATAACATGGTGTTTATTTCTAAAATATCGTACTACATAAAAAAAGCTAAGCGCTGTTATTATTAACTAAAAGTCCAATCTTTTATTCGTCATTAATAAATATAAGCAATAGTTTTTTAATTCCTATTTATATAACTTTAAAGTGAAAAGTGACCAAAACCGGTACAGTGGCCAAAACCGGTACGCCTGCCCTACATTGACCGCTTTAAATTATGTGCACTATTTAAAAGGACCTTATATGTAGAGTGTGTGTCAGATAACTCTGCACGTGCCTGGCGCGTTTTTGGCGCTAGTTACAGTGCATTTTTTGTTCTAATGTTATAGAAAAGATTAGTATTCGATTTTTACCGCGCGCAGACTTATCTGACGAGCACTCTATAGGCATACAATGCGACAACGTTTTCTCCTCCGGTTGGCCGAAAACTGGAACTTACGTGTTTTTGTTTAATGTCATTTTGCTGTCAAGTCGATGTCCAAAACCATAGCGCTGCTGACGGCTGAAAGTCTAGAAGTCAGAGCCAGTTAAATTGCTACAAAAAGTAGAAGAAAATACCAAGGAATTTATAAGTACAGTGCCACAACCTTTTCTGTTCCGGTGACAGCGGCGCTCCGTACGTTTTTTCTTTTTTTGTAGCAATTTAACCGACCCTGACTTCCAAGAACTTCAGCCGCCAGCAGCGCTATGGTTGGACATCAACATGACAGCAGAATGACATTAAAAAAAACACGCTAGTTTCACATTTTGGCCACCGGCACAGCAAAGTTTGTGGCACTGTACTATAAATTCCTTGGAAAATACATAGCGCCGCTGTCAACGGATCAGAAAAGATTGTCGATCTTAGGGCGGCAGTGGGCGCATTTCCCCCGGGGAAAAAAAAGGGCGGCAGTGGGCGCGTAATGTCAAAATTAAGTGGTCTTCGGAAATTACAAATCAAAGTTTGGATGACAACATAATGTACAGTCGAACCACTTGAATCGTGACCCAACAAAAATTAATTTTCAAACAGATATTAAATATCACTACTTATAAGTACCCAACAAAAAATAATTTTCAAACAGATATTAAAAATCACTACTTATAAGTAGTGATTTAGTAACCATTAATTTTTGTTGGGTCACGATTCAAGTGGTTCGAAGGTAGGTATAGTCAAAATTCAAACTGTACACGGTCCTGAAGTCCTGATGTACAGGGGTAGAGTAAACGCTATAGTAGCGAGGTAGAGCAGAGTGCTACAAACATCTGACCGGGAGCTCTATTTGTTATTTGCTCGTATAACAAATTTTGTTGCCGTATGCGACCTAAGTCACACTCGTCTTCCAAGTCGCATCACGTCAATTTTGCATATTTTTTTACCACCCTTTAAAGACTTTTAACTTACAAGAAGAAATAACTTACCACAATGATATCAACTAAATTAAATAGGTAATCATAATCTATACATACATACATACATAATAGATTCTGTGCCAATTTCGGCTACAGCGACTGCTGGGTAGGCTCAGTTAGTGGCGTCTACTTGCTCCTCGCGGTGGTGTGCCAATGTGACTGTTGTAGCCAATTTTGGCTTTGAACGTTCTGGAGCATTTTGGACAAGTGAGTACGCCGTCACTAAAATGGTAATTTAAAGCCGGTCTAGCTTTTAACGCATCTCTCTTAGCGTAAATTTCGTCTCTGCGTAAAGTTTCAAATGCTTCGGTTTTTTAACCAACTTCTAAATCAAAAAGAAAGAGGTTCTCTATTCGTCTGTATGTATGTTTTTTTTTTGTGTATGTCCACCGATTACTCGAAGACGGATGGACCGATTGAAATGATTCGTTATTACATCAGGTTGGTTTCCAAGTTGGTCCCATTATTGAAATTTTGAAATCGGTTCTGTAGTTTTCAGGAAATCTTGACAATACTGTCGTTTTCGTTACCACTTTAAGTGAATTTAATACGTATCTTTAGGCATAACTCCTTTGTTTATAAAACGATTTAGATGATTCTTGTTTTGTTAAAAAAGGGGATACCTCAAGGTATTTTAACCGACTTCAAAAAAGGAGGTTTTCAGTTTGATCACATACCTATTTACCAGAATACAAGTAAATTGCCTGCACGATGCACTAAAAAGGAGTGAAATAAAAATTATTTTTATAAAAAAATAAAACCGCTTTCAAAAAAATCACATCAAAAAAGTAAGAAATAATCCCTCACCAAATAAATAACGTAAGTACTTTGAAGTCGGGCGGGTTTTAACAAAAACATGTTTTAAAAAAAACAAAAAATGTACATGTTTCACGCCCGACTTCAATAGCTCAGATAAGAAAACGGGTGGTATTAAAGTCAGAAGACCTCGGTTCAAATCCAGTCCGTATATTTTTCTTTCTTTTTTCATTCAGGATTTTTCACCGTTTTCGCGCCCCGCTTCCGCTTACTCGGTGACCGCTACTTGTGTGCGCGCCCTTAAACTAACCAAGTTGAGTCAACTTTCAAGTTAACTACTTTGTAAGCCATCTTATCAACGTCCGTTTATTTCACAACTAGCTTTCCTCTCGTGGCTTTAAGTGCGTGAATTACATGATATTTTCTCGATGGAATAATATATTTTCCTAGCGTAAAAAGTCGTGTTTGAGTAACAAGCATTCAAACGTTAACCATCCAACGTTCAAGTACCTACTTAAATAACGACTAAGTACATATTCATATTTCAGAACTGAATCGTGTGTGATTTGATCTAGTTTCAAATGCAATACGAGCGTGATCTGATTTCCATAAAATGAATTGTATGTATTTAATTAAATCATCACGATCGCGTCGTTTCATCACATTACTTAATTAGACATTTCAAAAAGACTAGATTCTTTTTTACAATGTTCAAAGTCTGGTTCATCTTATGCCGCGTACAAACCGGCTCAACGAATTCCAACGAACGACATCAGGCGTTGCCCGTTGCACGTTCCTGGCCTTCGAAGATCAATCTAAAGCTAAGTAAAGGATCATTAGAAGTAATTCAAGTTCACATTCGGGTGTTTCCGATCATCTGTTTGAGACAGAGGGGAAAACAGAACCCCTTGGAAGGCGTTCGTTGGCCTTCGTTGGCCCGGTGTGTACGCAGCATTAGACTACATTGCAAGAATTAAAACCGATACTGATTCGACTCAAGTATGAAAAGAGAAGGTAAGGCTTGAACCTTTTATACCATCCCAATCTAGCAAAACTGCTGTGAAAATTTTACATTTTAATAACTATTCTCTAAAAAGACTGATAGTTAGTCAGATTTCCATTCAACAATAACTAACCAAACACGCCCATGCAATCATTATACCTACAGCTGGAGTTCCGAGCAAACCCTTTGAGCCGCACTGACAATGGCTTATCCATAAGGAAAGCCTGTGCCCCAGCAGTGGGGATATTAAATAGCTGATGATGATGACAATAAAAAGGCAGTCAGGCTTGAATCTCATAAACTTCACATTCTCAACCCAGCTAAATTGCTGTGACTTTCTAGCAGCTATTCTTTTAAAAGGCTGATAGTCAGATATCCATGCAACAATAACCAAAAACGCCCATGCAATCATTACCTGCAGCTGGAGTTCCAAGCAATCGCTTTGAGCCGCACTGACAATGGCTCATCCGTAAGGCAGGCCTGTGCCCCAGCAGTGGGGATATTAAATAGCTGATGATGATGACGATGAAAAGGCATCTTATAAACTTCACATTCTCAACCCAGCAAAATTGCTGTGACTTGCTTAATAACTACTTATTCTTATAAAAGACTGATAGTCAGATTTCCATCCGACAATAACTAAAAACGCCCATGCAATCATTACCTACAGCTAGAGTTCCAAGCAATCGCTTTGTGTTCTAACAATGGCTCATAGAGACGAGCGCCGTCGACATCCGCACTTACACATGGTGCCATTCAAAAGAAAATATTACTGCCTTTGATATTATAGGGGGTAGATCTGTGACAGGTTATTTTTATACTAATGTAGTGGGACGTGTGGGAAGGGCTTTGAATTTATTTTTTAATAATCTAAACTAAAAAATAAATTGTAATTACATAAGTCAAATAAGTAAAATAAGTGGTTACATAAAGTAGGTTGCGAGGAGCGTAGGAACAAGCATGTTATGTTGACATGAAAAACAACGCATGAGCTGAGCGAGCAAAGCGAGCGTGCCGCAGCAGCATTCGGTAGATTGTATTTTCTATATAAATACTATTAATTTGTGCTATTAAGGGCTTTGACTGATATTTCAATAAAAACTAACTGTGGATAAAAACACAGAAAACATTAAGTACCCGTTTTTTGTAAAGGTGTATGATATGACTACGAGTAACATCCTTACAAAGTGATTACTTTTCATCATTAAGTTTCGTGACAGTCAACAAGAGGAAAATTAACTAAAAATATTCACGCCTCTCGAAACGAAAACCTAGCAATGGAGCAGAGTGATACGAAGCAGCAAAGGTTATCGCTAAAAATATTATTTTCCTTACAGTACCCAAATGAATTCTTCACAAAAAATTCACGGCGCGAAGAACTAATTCAAATATCAATGTCCATTAACTTATTTATAAAATAATATCACCTTTATACACGATCGATAATGATTGATGAATGTATTGAATTATAAACCGTAATCTATGTATTCCATGTTACAATAACCTTCACCCCTCACTAACCTGGCTATTACGACTATCTACTGGCACTTTGCATTAATAATTTAAATACTAACTTATTCACACTCTATATAAATGTCAATTATTTTATGTTCACCATCAGATATTTTAGAAGAGACGACCGCAAAAGAAATGTTTTATTTATTTGTTTGGTCTGCATACACCTACCTATACGTTATAGTTCAAGAGTTAAATAACAACAGTATCATTTTAATATTGAACTTTTTGGAATTTTTCGCCTGGGCATTAAGGCGAGGATACCCGACCGAAAAAGGCACGCTAACGCTTGCTCGGCCGCGCTTGATACACTTCGCGCGGACCCAGCGGCAGCCGGCAGTGAACTGTAAACTCGCGAGCGCCCCACGAATCGAAAATCACTTAAAATTCAATTAAAAATGAAAATAAAAAAAAATATGACGGCCTGAATCCCTCGGCTATTTAAAGTCAATTATGTTTATATGTTTTTCATTAACTAAAACTAAGTATAAGACTGCAAGTAATACGATGTTTGAATTATTATTAGACGGATGTTTGGAATTTTATTTGATACAGTAAAGTATCACTAATGAAAAATATAACGAAAGCACTAGATAAAAAATTGTAAAATAACATATATTTTTTCCAAATTTTGAATACTTGTGGTTTGCATGTAATCCATTATTTAAAATACCCTATTTTCGGGGATCATCGCCTTAAATCTACTTTGCCGTCACAAACCGACAATGGCTACAGCCCGGTCGAAGGCAAAAAATTGCCTAAGCTAAGATCAAACTAATCATTAAAATTGAACCAACAACGTTACTAACACACCTGCCTACACTATTTAATAGTTTAATAACAACGACTAACTGTACAGTAAAACTTACAGTATCATATTGAAAGTTGTTATAAAATACAGGATCAATTCGCCCGTTGCAGCTACATGCTCACAATAGCGCGATACTCACAGCTCGCCCAAAGGTGGAAAATGGCTTGAGCCAATATCCGCCCGCTGCGCTTCCCGAACACAACTAGATATTGGCGCTTTGAAATATGTACAGTGTGAAAACTAAACAAATTCAAACCTTTGAAGACTTATTTAAAAATACCGAAATAATCCTTCCTAGTAAAACACACAGTATCATATCGAAAGTTGGTATAAAAGACAAGAACTTTTCGCCCGGGGTACAGACAGGATTGTGGGACTATAGGTTTGCGTGACGTATGCGTCGTTATGTCATTACGGCAATACGAAGTCAAACGTCATGAAACAAACGTGGTCAAGACGCGCTGCATAGAATTACCGCGATCGGGGCGCTGAGGCAATATCCGCCCGTTGCGCTTCCCGAACACATCTAGACATTGGCGCTTTGAAAATGAATACAGTGTGAAAACTAAACAAATTAAAACCTTTGAAGCCTTATTTCGAAATACCGAAATAATCTTTCCTAGTAAAACTAGCAGTATCATGTCTAAAGTTGGTATAAAAGACAAGAACTTTTCGCCCAGGAATTAAAATCACTTTGCAGCTACATGTTCACAATAGCGCGATACTCATACAGCTCGCCCAAAGGCGGAAAATGGCCTGAGCCAATATCCGCCCGCTGCACTTCCCAAACACATCTAGACAATGGCGCTTTGAAAATGAATACAGTGTGAAAACTAAACAAATTATGGTTATGGTTAAAGAATATTTATTTCTCATACGAAATACAAATTTCACTTACTGAGAAACATAAACAACTTAAATAAACTTAAATAGGTACAAACGCACAAACTTAAAATATGAAAAAAGAATCAAACACATAAATTGACAATAACATTGCGGGTTGACTAAAATAAACATCAAACAAATGCTGTTTGACGCGTACGATACGAATCGAACCGAGCGCAGTCTTCGGTAGTCATCGTCATGTCGTCACTTTGTGCTAACATGGATGTAAGACGCGGCAGAGCGTACTGGACGCGGCAATGATGCATTCTGAATGTAAATGAATATTTTCTTAGTTTTGTTGATATTTGAATGCTGTTAAGATTTATTTATTTATTAGCCATATCTATAAGTTGAGTTGAGTCATTACGAATCGTCTCGCTCGCAGGTTTGACGACTTCCAACCTCCCGAACAAGCCGGGTTCCGGAAAGGCTACAGTACCATAGACCACATTCATACGCTGCGGCAAGTTATACAGAAGACCGAAGAGTATAATTTGCCACTTTGCTTGGCGTTCGTGGACTATGAGAAAGCCTTTGATTCGATTGAGACTTGGGCGGTGCTGCAGTCTCTCCAGAGGTGCCAAATAGACTACAGGTACATCGAGGTGCTGAGGTACTTATACCAAAACGCCACCATGTCGGTCCGATTACAGAACCAGAGCTCTAATCCTATCCAACTACAGCGAGGTGTGAGACAGGGAGATGTCATCTCTCCCAAACTGTTCACAGCTGCGTTGGAGGATATTTTTAAGCTGCTGGATTGGAAAGGATGCGGCATCAACATTAATGGCGAGTACCTAACGCACCTACGGTTTGCTGATGATGTAGTTCTTATGGCTGAGACCTTGGAAGACCTGAACACAATGCTCGAAGATCTCGGTAATGCTTCGCAAAGAGTGGGTCTTAAGATGAACATGGACAAGACGAAAATCATGTTCAATGCCCATGTTGCACCCGCTCCAGTTAATGTTGGGAACATTACACTCGAAGTTGTTGACCACTATGTTTACCTAGGACAGACGGTCCAGTTAGGTAAGTCCAACTTTGAGAAAGAGATCTCTCGTCGAATCCAGCTCGGATGGGCAGCGTTTGGGAAGCTCCGGCATATATTCGCGTCCGAAATACCTCAATGTCTCAAGACGAAAGTCTTTGACCAGTGTGTGTTGCCAGTAATGACCTATGGAAGTGAGACGTGGTCTTTTACTATGGGTCTCATAAGAAGGCTCAAAGTCACCCAGCGAGCAATGGAGAGAGCGATGCTTGGTATTTCCCTACTCGATCGAATCAGAAATGATGAGATCCGCAGGAGAACTAAAACAACCGACATAGCTCGAAGGATTGCATCATTGAAGTGGCAGTGGGCGGGACACATAGCGCGGAGAACCGATGGCCGTTGGGGCGGAAAGGTTCTCGAATGGCGACCGCGTACCGGACGACGTTCCGTGGGCAGGCCCCCTACAAGGTGGACCGACGATCTGGTCAAGGTCGCGGGAAGCCGCTGGATGCGGGCAGCGCAGGACCGATCGTTGTGGAGATCCTTGGGGGAGGCCTATGCCCAGCAGTGGGCGTCGTTCGGCTGACATGATGATGATGATGATGAAGATTTATTAATAAATTCAGAGTATTCAAACTAATTGCTAAATTATAATAAAAAATATGGGATTTTTACTATAAATTTGTGGAGCATAAATTTTTGAAGAAATAATTATTTAATATTATATATTGAAATATTTGGCAAAAACTTTATGTATTATAAATAGTAACATTAATAATAATATATATACCTACATATATATATTAATTAATTACTATTATCATTATATATTTATTTATTTCATTTTGTAGCCAGTTTTAAGATAATTTTTAATTGTGAATTGATCTGTTATTTTATTACCATTGAATTTTAAAAACTGTTTTAGTTATTTATTTTAAATATTTATTTATAAAATGTTAAAGAATTTAAATAATTTTTATTTTGTTAATAATGTGAGCTTTAAGCAACCGTTTGTATGAAGTCATTGATTTGGTGTTTTTTATAGAATCTGGTAATTTATTATAAAGTGAAACTCCATCATAATGAATATTATATTTACCATAGTTTGTTCTAGGATGACGTGAAACAAGATCATTAGCGCTTCGTAATTGTTTTTTTAGAATTTGGTGTTTTTTCGTAAATGTTATATTTGTATTTATGTCACCATTTAATATTTTGCGAATAAGTACACAAGTAGCATAGACATAAGTTTGGTATAAACTCAATATCTCCGTTTGTTGAAATATTTTACTAGTGGATGTGCGAAAATTGTATTTAAAAAGAATTTTTACTAATTTATTTTGAACTGTTTGTACTGTTTTTAAGTTACTTTTAGATGCAGTACCCCATATTTCTATTAGATAATCTACGTGAGGTTTGATAAGCGAGTTATAGATAAGGTAGCAGACTTTCTTCGGTAGGCAATTTACAATATTGTAGAGTGCACCTGTTAATGACACTAATTTCGATTTAATTTTTTCTAAATGTGGTTTCCAATTTAATCTATTGTCAAAGATAATACCAAGATATTTTTCTTCCGACTTCCTTTTAATCGGTTCATTATCAATCAAGAGTTTAAAATTTTCATCAATTTTTTTGTTTTTGGCCGAAAAGATAACAAAATTAGTTTTATTTGAATTCAAAGTAAGTAAGTTATATTTAAACCAATCGCTTAAAACATTTAAATCATTTTGAGCTTGTGAAATGATAGCATGCAGTGAGTGCCCATAGTAAAAAACACTGGTGTCATCTGCGTAAAGAGATATGTCACCCGTTAGGTTCGTTTTCTGTATATTATTGATATATATAAGGAACAGAAGTGGTCCTAATATTGAGCCCTGGGGGACACCGCAAGTAATAAATCTCGGTTCACTCTGACAATCGCCTATCCTAACAATCTGTCTACGATGTGATAAATAGGATTTAAGTATTTTATATGCATTTCCCCTTATACCAGCGTCGAATAACTTTTCTAGAAGTATTTCATGTGACACAGTGTCGAACGCTTTCTTAAGATCAATAAATATTCCCAGTACTATTTGTTTTTTATCAATTTTGTCTTTTATTTTAGTAACAAGGTCAATCGTTGCTGAAAGGGTGTTTGTTTTACGTCTAAAACCATATTGTTTTTGATAGAAAAAGTTATTTGAATTGAGAAATGTTTCAAGGCACAAGTGAAGAACTTTTTCATATATTTTTGACAGAACGGGGAGCACAGATATTGGCCTATAGTTGCAAGGATCATGTTTTGTTCCTGATTTGTGGATTGGAATAATTTTAGCGGTTTTCAAACTTTCCGGAAAACACCCTTCCTCAAAAGACTTGTTTATTGCAGAAGCGAGTTCATGAGAGATAATATGTTTTATACGTTTTATTGATTTTGTATTGATAGCATCAATGCCGCAGCTAGTATTTGCATCTAAGTTGTCTATAATTTTAACTATTTCACTTGCTGTTACCGGGGTAAGTTCATTTAATTGTGTCTTCTGCGATGACCCTTCGTCTTGAGTAGTTGGAATACTTCGTTTATGATACTTAGCTGGGATTTCATTAGCTAGTAAAGCGCCTATTTTTGAGAAGTAATTATTAAACTCTTCGCAAATTTGCTTTTTGTCCGTGATTATTTTTGATTCCACGTATAGTTTATCTGGTCCAGAATCTGCTTTAACCCTGTTATTAGTCAAGTCACTAATTAGGGTCCACATTTTCCTCGGGTTTTTTGCAGTTTCTTCAAATTTTTTATGATAGTAAGTATTCTTTGTTTCCTGTATTATTCTTGCTGTCTTTGTTTTTTCTTTTTTATATTGTTCTTCTATAGTCTTGTCGTTTTTGTTTTTTATGTGGCTTTTCCATAATCGGTTTCTGTTATCCAATTTTTTTATTATTTCTTTGTTGATCCAATCTTGCTTAGGGGGATTTAGAATTTTGGTTTTGACGATTTGGCTTTGAGATATACAGTATAATAATTTCCTCTCTATTTTTTCATAAGAAATTTCATTTGGGTCTATCGTTAGTTTTGCATAGGATTCGTATAGCTTATCATAATCGGTTTTTGTATATTGAACCCTTTTTAATGCTGGAGGTTGTATCTGTTTTGCCTCAAAGTATATGTGCTTGTGATCCGACATCGCTGAGTTAATAATAGCAAAATGAAAATTACAATTTTTTACGTTTGAACATACGTGGTCCAGAATAGTTTTTGTTTTAGATGTTTCTCGTGTACAATATTTCTCATTAATTTTATTTATTATCTGATAGTTGTTTTCTTTATACATACTTTTATATTTTTGCGTTGAACTATCAGAAAGTTTCAATAAATCAAAGTTGAAGTCGCCGAAAACAATGCATCTCTTCGCTTTTTGGAGTTGATGGGAATAAGTATCCAAGAAATTGCTTACATTCGTTCTTCCAGGTTTGTAGACTACACAAATATCCAAAGAAAACTTGGATATATGTACCCACAGATAGTGATTGTCATCATCGCATATGCTCTCGATAAGATGATGGTCTATGTTATCGTGCACAAATATTGAAACTCCTCCTCCTCTACTTAGTTGTCTGTAGTTATAGTAGTGTGTGTATCCAGGAATCTGCAGTCTTTTAGCCTCATCTTCAGTCTTTATCCATGTTTCAGAGAGGACAATCAGGTGAATGGTGTCTTGGAATGATTTAATTATACATTTTAGTTCATCTAATCTGCCTAGTTTCATAATACTTCGAGCATTTGTATAAAAACATTTAAGAGATTTTTTTGTTCTACTTACGTTGGCATAAGTATCAGCAAGCTCGTATGTATTTTTCTCGTTTATAAAAAAGACTGCGTCGTGTTGCTACTGGTTCCCATGGATCTTGATGTAGATGAAGGGTTTTGGTCGAGTTGTTTTACTATTTTAGGGTTTACTTGCACATATTTTATGCAGAGATCAGTTTCACCATTAGCATTACGATTTTCAAGCTCTCGTTGCAACTCTTTTAGGTGATTTCGCTGCTGTATAGTTTGGTCTGAAAAAATTTTTATGCCATCGGGTTTCAGGTTTTTAGACCGAAGTATGGTCTTAGTTGTTTCTTCAGTTGAAAAATACACTTTAATTGGCCGTGATTTTTCTCGTTTAAATTTACCAAGACGCATTACTTTATTTGGTTCTGGGCACTCAGGATATATAGTTTTAACAAGTTCCATAACTTTTTGTTTATCTTGAGCTTGTCTCTTTGTAGGAGTCTCGGTGTCTGGTTCTGGTATGCCAACTAAAACAATGTTCTTAGCTCTTACGTTTCTTTCTCGTATTTCGGAAATTAGATCGTTGTAAGTCAATCTAGATGATGCAGGTTCGGTCGGTAAAACCTTAGTTTTAAGCGAATTGATATCTGACTCTAGTGATTGTATTTTTGCTTCATTAGCGTTTACCGTACTTTTTAAAGTTACCAAATTGGTGTTTATTACTTTTTGTTCCTGAATAATATTTTCCATTGTGTTACCGATGTTAGCTACTTGGTCCTTAATCGTCGTTACATCTTGACTGAGTTTACTGATGCTCTCTTTTTGCATGTTGCTGGTGGTACTTAAAAGTGACATCATTTCGGACATTTGCTTCCTTAGTTCTGACAATTCATTTTTGATTATGGAATTATCATCCTCAGGTTGCTTGCGTTTGCTTCGCATAGTTATTTGCGAGGCATCCTGAACACCACTCGTCTGTTTCTTTGTTGGGTTTGGTTGAGGAGACACCTCAACTTTTTTATCGGTGCCGCATCCAGTTGGTGAGTGCCGTACATTCATTGTACATCTATGTTCCCAGACTCCGCCTAAAAAAACCTTGTCCGAGTAAATGCTGAGGCTGTCCCGTTCCGACGTCGATGTATTCGCTCTTTCTTGATCACTCCGTGGAGATACAGCGTAAGTAACGCCACACACCACTCCGCCCAAACACACTCTGTTTAATTATTATTACGGTTCAAAATCGTATAGCACACAAAATTATATTTTTAAAGCAAATTGTCTACACGTCCGTCCTGTGCGTGCGCTCGCACCTTTTCGCCCAGGAATTAAAATCACTTTGCAGCTACATGCTCACAATAGCGCGATACTCATACAGCTCGCCCAAAGGCGGAAAATGGCCTGAGCCAATATCCGCCCGCTGCGCTTCCCGAACACATCTAGACATTGGCGCTTTGAAAATAAATACAGTGTGAAAACTGAACGAATTCAAAGTTCTGTGTCCCTACTCTTTTAGACTAATAGAAACTTATAAAAAAACTAATGCACAAGTTTCGATGGTTGGATAGGCAGTTGGATGTTGGTTATTTCGTCATGCCAGAAAGATTGATCGGATCTGGATGTTTGACACACACTTGAACAGAACAGAATATGTTTTATTTATATTCCGATATTATAGTGAAAACGGAAACAACGTGTGTAACACCGCAGTTTGTCATCTTATACATTTACAAGTTTGGCGGAAAATAGCCCCAGCCAATATTCGCCCGCTGCACTTCCCGTCTATCTATATATCTATCTAGACTGTCGCTTTGGAAATTAATAGAGATAAACAAAACTAATGTTTTATATTCGGTATTGGGAAGATTTTTGATTTACTATGATAAAACGCTTAGCAATCATCATACATAACTGATTATAACGCTGTAGGTGAATTTAGGCTTCGCCCGGAATCCTCTATCACTGAGGCATCGGTTTATACTGTGGCTTTACAGCGAAATATCGAGATAATTTTCTTATATTTTGTACAAATAGTGTATCTTATAGTTCACAAATTTCACGGATATTAGACTGCAAAAATATGCCCCGCTGCGCTTCCCTTTCCATAGAAATAAATAGAGAGAAAATAAACTAATGTTGTTTATGCATATTCTACATGTTAAAAATTTGGTATTGTAGAATTTTTTATCTTCTACGGTAAAACGTTAAGCATTCATCGTAAATGATGATAAGACTGCATGTGGAATTAAGCTTCTCCCGAAATCATCAACCACTGAGCTAGAACTGACTATCTTATCTCAACTCAACAACTGGACAACCTTCAAACGCAAAGTAAAATGATGTAAACATTGTTGTTACGTTATAACCTCCAAATAAAGTTCTTTTATATTATCAGTAGGTAAGTCATTCTACCCCCTGTTTCAGAAACCGTCGGAAACGGAATTGGATTCGAATTCTGTGCTTTGCCTTTGTCTATTCTATAATGAGTGACAGAGAAAGTGAAGTCATGAAGGTTTTTTTACTCGTTAAGCGATGGTTACTAACACATAGATTTGTAAAACAATGCTTCCTAAGCAAATTCAGTAGGTAATACAGTGATTAAATTGATTGACTGGTACAACAAATTAAAGTCATTATCATAAGTTTCACATAGAACTTGTAGACTACACTACACTAAGTACAGTACACTACGTACCAATTTAGCAGATAACACGAGTGCCAATTCGCGTTCTAGTTGTTCCCACGAAATTATGCACCCGATTTAAATGCGGTGGGAACAGAGAGGAAGCATTGAAACTACCCTATGATTACCCGGTACGTTCAGGGGATGCGCCAATGATCCGACAATACCAACAGACGATTACCCACGTTTTGATGAGTTTTAATGCTTGAACGCGAAGCGCGGCAACTACTACACTAAGCAACGATATTAAGAAACACCCGTTTTCAGAAAAAATAGGCACTTGCTTTGTTTTCCTACAAACATGCTCACTTCATGGGCTTTCATTCATTTTATTTCTACAATAATTTCTGTGTCAATAATTGTGTTAGATAAATGTTTGTTTTACCAATAATCATTTGAAACAACTTTGATAATCTCTTCCTATTCCCAAACTTCCAAAAATGTAAAATATTAGTTGAGCTTCATAGAACCATGTAGGTACCTACGGAACGTGAACAAGCTTTCCTTATTTTTCCGCTGTGGGGAATGAAGAAGTGTTTGATCTTATTTGAAGCTTTTCTTCGAAAGACGAGTCATTTTGCATTTTGATTATAGTGATAGTGTAGAAAAATATTAATGATCTACAATGAGACCGTGAAGTTAGCATAAACATGCGTAACAAACGTATGAAAATAAAGCATGTGCCCATTTTTTCTGCAAACGAGTGTTTATTAAACCAATATCAGATCCTAATATCATTGAGTTGCCGCGCTTCGCGTTACTCTACAAATTATTGTGAGCATCCGATTGCGTATCTAATTTCGGGTTCTGAAATCATTTACAACTAAATATATTAATAATATATAGTTCTTAACAGAGTAATAGTATCTACAGTGGATAATTTAGTTAGGAGTCACAAATCAACAAATAAAAAAAAATGTTTAAACGCGTTTATTCCAAAAAATAATAGTCAAATTAAACAATATACTCTTCTATTTGTAGACTAATTACAGGATGCAGGTAGCTATTAGATTTTGCCTCTGCAAATTCAATTCTCTGAAAATTATCAGTCCGTTCAGTGGACAAACAAACACGCCAACGGCCTCTGCACAAACGAGTACCTACACGTGTTTTATTGGATGAAAAGCGAAACGCTTTTGCTTACGACACTTCAAAGAATGGAAATAACGAGGTAATAGTTTCCTTTGGGGAAGGGAGATGAAAAACATTGCTCGTAGCTTGTTTTATATAAATAGTTTACCTCTGTTTCAGAGCGGAGGATTTAAGCCGTAGTGTTTCGGATAAACAGGGTGCGGACTTAAAATAAACAGTCGGGTAGTGTTTTGTTTTTACTATAAACTGAAAAGGTACAGCAGGATACAGCCGACACAACCGACTTGTGACACACCTTATTGCTATTTTATATTGGATATTAAAATACAATTAGGTCGA
The DNA here is from genome assembly GCA_949710035.1 of Crambus lathoniellus. Taxonomy (NCBI): domain Eukaryota; kingdom Metazoa; phylum Arthropoda; class Insecta; order Lepidoptera; family Crambidae; genus Crambus; species Crambus lathoniellus. The sequence goes on from OX453301.1 coordinate 24,840,541, forward strand.
CTTCCAAACTTGTTGACATAGACACTGACCTTTATAGTTTAGACGCTTTCAAACAAATTATGGGTCATGATTCAACTGGTTTGACACGTCAGTCTCCCATACAAACGTACCTAATACCAAAGTAATTTAAAATTTAAGCATGATTGACTGAACTTGTGATGTTATTCGGATTAAGACAGTATTTATCTAGGTCGCTATTAAAATATCCTAAATATAGGTATTTAAAAAAAATAAAGCCAACTACAGTTTTCCATACATTTATTTTATTTTTAAATGGGTAAGTATTTTGTTTTTTTTTTATTTTAATAGGGAACTTGATAAATGCTGTCGTAATCTGAATAATATCCCAAGTACGGAAAAAAACTTCATATTTATAGAATTGCCAGACCCAATAACCCTAACATTATTAACTTTCAACATGATTATTATTCTGATCTCGAACAAAATGATTATGACAGAAAGACAGACAACTTAGTCAATTCACAATAGAAACGATCATCCTTTCAAAATACGGAGCTTACATATTATTGTTTGAGCGACACTGACAATTCTGTTTATTTGTAAGTTAATTTGCATCAAGAAAGGGAGAACTATTAACTATGAAGGCTTAACGTCTTCATCCAAAATAGCACTGAGTGTCATAAGCAAACTCTTCAAAGCGTGTACCTACTTAGATTAATTAGTACAATGGAAATCGTACCAAATAAGTGGTGTTGCCTTGCATTAAATGAGGTAGTTCTGATTTTTTTATATGTTAGTAGTGATGAGATGGTAGTGTCAAATCCAAGTTTTCCACCTCGAAAGCCCTTTGGATCATTGTTAAATACTTAAAAATCCATAAAATATTCGGTTATTTTTCAGTTTTTGTCAATTTTTGCCACCAAGGATCTGAGTTACGGCAAATGTTACTATGCAATGTTTAAAGTAGACTAAATTTGCAATAAACAGAGAATAATTTAGTTTTTGTAGGCTAGATAGTTTTTACGATACGGCTATTTTAAAATTTGCAAAATTCCAAAAAAGGAAGTATTACAGTTTTTTTTATTTTTCGTCAACTTTGACCCCCTAGTAGTGGGTTTATGGCAAAAGTTTTTTATTAGTTATTAAAGTCCATTAAATTTCCAACAAAATCATATTAATTATGTCAACTTACACCTGATAGTTCCTGAGACACAGCTGTTCAAAGTTATAGAGGTAGGTAAGTAAACAATTATGTAATAGAAGGGTTTGCAAAAGGTAAAGGTAACAAGCCCTAAAGGAAGAAGGATCTGAGAGGCGTTCCCGTTCTACCCTGTTAATGACACGCAAACCTTAATCACCTTGAAAGCATACCAAAGATGTAAGGTTGTACCAGCAGATGTGGTTGCAGGAAAGCAGAACTCAAATGTTCGGCTGTTTGCAGCTACTGCATTGGCCAATCATGCAAGAACATACCAGACCTGATGTGTGATGACATTGATGAACCATTGATTGATAACCCACCATCAATGGACGATTTTGACCTTCCTGAGCAGTTCGATGAAGAAATTATACCTCAGCAAGCTGCCCCCAAAAAGTGTGCTGTGGATTCAGAGGACGTGCCTGGTCCATCAAAAATATACATACAATGTACATAATTGATCCCACCACATCCCAGATCCTCCTTCCTTTAGGGCGTTCTTCATTTTGCAAACCCTTCTATTACATAATTGTTTACTTACCTCAATAACTTTGAACAGCTGTCTCAGGAACTATCAAGTGTAAGTTGATATTACTAATTGGTCTCATTTCGTTGAAAATTTAATGGACTTTAATAACTAATAATTTAACTTTTGCCATAAACCCACTACTATGAGTCAAAATGACGAAAACTAAAAAAAACTGTAATACTTCCTTTAATGAATTTTAGCAAACTTTTAAATAGCCCTATCTTAAAAACTATTTGACTTACAAAAACCAAACTATTATCTTTTTATTGCAAATTTAGTCTACTTTAAAGTGTGCATAGTAACGTTTGCCGTAATACAGGTCCTTGATGGTAAGAATTGACAAAAACTGAAAAAAATCTAAAAATTTATTGGATTTTCAAATATTTAACAATGATCCGAAGGGCTTTCGAGGTGGAAAACTTGGATTTGTCATTACTATCTCATCACTACTAACATACAAAAAAATCAGAACTTTCCATTTAACGCAAGGCAAAATGTACGATTTCCATGGACTAAATTAGCAAGAAACTCTATTAATAACTAACCTTGTCATTTTTGTTACCGTGTAAATATTTGACGACCGGTTTGGCGCAGGGGTAAACTACCTGCCTTCAGCGCCAGAGGTCTTGGGTTCGATTCCCGAACAAGACAAATATTTGTGTGCATGAACACCTCTATTTGTCTTGGTCTGGTTGGTCTGGTGTTTTCTATGTATATTAAGTATGTATTTACAAACAAAAAGTATTTAAGTATATATTTATCCGTTATCAAGTTCACGTAGACACAGTTTCTTAAGAAATTAACTACGGGCTTAGATAATTGGTGTGATTGTATGAAAATATTTATTTATTTATTATTATTATTATACCTATCTCTATTGATAAAGTGTAGCCAGAGGGTTTTCTTTTTTTGATCGCGTCATATTCAAAAACTACCTTTTGGTTTCGTAGCCACGTGTTCTACTTAATGCAACGATAATTGAGGTGCAAGAAAACCTTTAGTTTTTACAAGCATCCTGCCAAAATAATAGAAATTTTAAATAGGTACAGCGAACGCTTTCAAGTCAATTCGTTCATTTATTGCCTTTGTGTGGTTCTGGTTACCTTCTTTCTTCTTTCTATGGAGGAGCCTGTGGCGTGGTGGTTAGTGCACACGGTTTGCGATCGTAGAGCTTAAGCAATTTTCGCGATTGTCGATCACGGTTCTCCGTGGTTCTCCGTTGGAAGGCACGTTAAGCCGTTCGATATGCATAATGCACTTGCAATCGTACCCACCAATCCACATGGGACCCGCATGGTGGGTTACGGCCTCAGATCATATTATATACTAATTATATGATCTGAAGTTACGGCCGATTTTCCTTATCCATCCATAAGGAAAGCCTATGTCCCAACAGTGGGAACATGAAATGGCTGACAATGATGAATGTTTCTATGCAGTAATAAATAATAAATAAAAATAAATAAATAAATATTTTCTAAGAAACTGTGGCTACGTGAACTTGATAACGGATAAATATATACTTAAATACTTTTTTTTGTTTGTAAATACATACTTAATATACATAGAAAACACCCACACCAAGACAAATAGACGTGTTCATGCACACAAATATTTGTCTTGTTCGGGAATCGAACCCGAGACCTCTGGCGCAGAAGGCAGGTAGTTCACCCCTGCGCCAAATCGGTCGTCAAATTTTAATAAATAAAATAATAATAAATTACTTTTGAAATAACACCCTTGCACTGTTCGCATTGAATAATATGCCTTCTATTAATTAAACCTTGTTTGTTATCGCCCATAGGGTAACTCGAGTGTGAGCGTTAAATTAAATACTTTGCTATAACGAGCAAAAGTTAGATGGTTAATATAAATATGTGCTTTACTCGTAAAGGTCAATTAAATTACTGGACTTAATGAATTGGGGTCTCTCAAATGTGAGCGCGTTCAAATATTTAGTAATACGTGTGATCTATTTAATTGATTTATCATTCAGTGGGATTAATTTACAAATTAATGATTCGTGTTTAGATACTTGTATTATAAATATTCTGTGTAAAACTGTTGATGAATATCGCTTTTATGCTCTGCCCTTCTAAACAAGTGGCTTTCTATTATCGATTTCGCCAGTAGAATAGAAAGAAAATGTATGGGATTTACTTTAGCGGTCACGTGACATTTCAATCGCTAATGTCAATCCCATATAAATTCTTTCTATTCTCCTGGCGATATCGATAATAGAAAGCCACTTGTCTAGGCCCTCAGAACAGACAGACGTGTCCATGCGTCTGCGAACTGTGAGCTGCGGGAACGATGCGAAAAAGTTTGTCGCACCGTTGCGCGTCAGTCGCACTTAGAACGCGGAAACCCAGTGGGACCTACATGTTGTATTCGGTTTGGTTGGTGGTAGGCTTAGGGCTTCTTCTTATGTTAGTCAGCCTAGCTAGCTACCACCATCTTATCTAAGTGATGCTTTTAGCATTATTGTGTTTCAGCAGTTGGAGATAAGATAGCCAGTTCCTCTGTGATTTAGTATTCCGGGTGTAGTGCGCTTCCACCTTCAGCCTTATCACCAAGTGCTACCCCGTTGTGGATAAAAAGAAATCCTTCTCATCGTATGAATCCGAAATGGAGATGGAAAAAGTTTCAGTTTTGTATAGCACGTCATTTATACAATTTTCCATACAAAATTACCATTTTTATTTTATACACAATCTGTAAGATTTTCTTTAGGATTTACGCTATTATTTTTTATATAAATCACCCCTGAACAATAAATAGCGAACAAAACAAAAAAAGTAATCAAATCGAACAGCAATTATTCATTTAAATAAGTAGTTTATACGAAGAAAACTATAGTAGGTCTCTACTTACACAAACACGGGTATTGGTTGATCTTGTGCATCAAGACACAATGACTATATTAATTATATTACTGTTAAAGGTACAATGACTATATTAATCATCAATTTAGCGAGATTCTTACAAAAAATCCATGACAGAGTTATTACACAATAGCCATTTTTAGGGTTCCGTAGCCGAATGGCAAAAAACGGAACCTTTATAGATTCGTCATGTTTGTCTATCCGTCCGTCTGTCCGTATGTCATAGCCCTTTACAACTGACAATGTTGAAAATGTTGCCGATTCATAATCATAAGTATAGTCCCACACTCCTATCTGTTCCGGTGACATCCGTGACAAAGAAGCTACTTGCAATACGAAATTAGCTGTCAAAATAGAATATCGTATGAAAACTGTTTTAGTTTCAAAGATTATCACCGGAACAGGAAACTTTGTCGCACTGTACATATTTATTAAGTACTTATGTCTGAAAGTATTTTTTTATTTTTTTTTAAATCCTCTGCATATTATTCCTAATTGCCTATACCCGTCGTTTATATCAAACTGGGGCTTGAACTATAGTTTACAGATATTATAACAAACTTTTGTTTGCAAGAGTTTGTTGTTCACATAAATTATAAATTAATTCACATCATCATACTTGGCATTTTGAGCCGAGAAGGTTCATTACGGCTTAAACTTGAACCTTTTCAGACATGCGTACATGTTTATTAATGCGTAGTGTCTGATAAGTAGTTTAACTATGTATTTTGACGTAAAACCAGTAAAACGTACTTTACGAAGTTTCCGGCAACATTTCAGATTCACAGTTCACTAATAAGATTAGATACAGCATTCCAGTTTTTTATGTTTATTAGCGTTTATATTCTACATCTTTCCTGTAAATCTATTTAATTGACATAAAATTGAAATACGTACAGTAGAACGTAAAACCTTCTCCTTTTTCATGTCGGATTTTTAGTGATTTCTACGTTAAAAGAAACAGTCATAAAAACTAAAAAAAAAAAAAATTCTAAATATAACACTTTTTTATTCGCTTTGGCACCTTTCCAGCGCCCCGATCGCGGTAATCTTATGACGCATTAGTCATGTGTACCTACCTACGTGCAGTCGACGTGCAATACCGATTTTTGATACGTGCAGCCAGCGTTTATAGTGCGACAACGTTTTCTGTTCCGGTGATAATCTTTGGAACTAAAACAGTTTTCATACGACAGTCTATTTTGACAGCTAATTTCGTATTGCAAGTGGCTCCTCTGTCACGGATATCACCGGAACGTTTGCGTGACGTGGGCGTCGTTATGTCATTACGGCAATACGAAGTCAAACGTCATGACGCAAACGTGGTCAAGAAGCGCTGCAAAGTATTAAGTACAGCGATCGACCCGCAGGGCCGTGGTCAAAATGTCAAATAAACTAAAAATCTATAAAAACCCAAATCTTAATTTCGCTATGAGTTTATGCGGTGGTGTCGTGTGAGGCTGGTCGTTGCGTTCCCTAAAATATGGTTGAGCGAAGCAATGGCTCGTGAACGGGTGCCGCCAGTAGCAGTGGGATGGGTCTGCTCCTAACTGCTTGTCTCAAAATATGCTGTGTTTTATGTTTACAATGTCATTCGATTTATTATATCATGTCTTGTATTGACTGCGTGTTCTTAAACTATTTAAAGTTTTATTAATTTGATTAGTATTTTCTTCTAGATACGGAGTCTTCGAGTGTTCCTTCGATCATATAAACCCTTCCCTACATTTAAATACTACACTTAAATAGAAACTACCTTTTAAATGTCTAAAGTTCTTAAGTTATTGAAATTATTAACTTACTGCTGTGATTACCGGGTTCTTTATTTTGTTTTTATATTTTGTGATGAAAGTGACTCGTTAAAGTCAAGGAGACAAGGAGAAAAAAATTGCCCTAGTCGAGTTTCTTGCCGGTTCTTCTCGTTATAATTACAAGGCCTCCCGCCGCAGGATTTTCGAACCGATATGCCGTAGCTTCTTTGACGTTTACAAGTCCTACTGTATCAGCCTACAATGAATAAATGGTTTTGAGTTTTGAATAAAACCGCGTGAAATAAGTAATTCGTAAAAATAATATTTCATTGAACAGTTTACGCGGAACTCTTAAGGCGCCGATTCCCGAAAATAGGGTATTTTAAATTATGAATTACTCGCAAACCACAAGTACTCAAAATTTGTTTGTGTTGTCTTTTATCTAGTGCTTCGTGTGTTTTTTCGAGTGCGTTTTTTTTTCGATTGGTGATATTTTACTGTGTCAAATAAAATCCCAAACATCCGTCTAATCGTAATCCAAATATCCTATTACTTGCAGTATACTTGGTTTCAATTAATGAAAAACATATGAAAATAATTGTCTTTGAATAGCCGAGGGATTCCGGCCGTCCTTAAGTTTATTTTTTTATTATTTTATTTTAATTGAATTTTAAGTGATTTTCGATTCGCGGGGCGCTCGCGAGTTCACAGTTCACTGCCGGCTGCCGCTGGGTCAGCGCGAAGTGTATCGAGCGCGACCGAGCTATCGTTAGCGTGCCTATTTCCGTCGGGAATCCTCGCCTTAAGTGCCCTTTAGCCTGTTATCTGAAATGTTGCCTGTTAGATAAGTGCCCAGCGCCTACTTTTAACAAACGCGTCAATTTTAAAAACGTCATAAAATTGAAAATTTGGCTTGGGCTTATAATAACAATGCAAGAAGTTCATTTAATTTTACGAACTGAATTCAGCATACATTCTACTACAAACGTAATAATCTGTTCTCTCCTTGTTACAGGTAGAATTCCACACGACAGAATCTGTTGTAACCGTAGACTGGGAAAACGGTTTCGTAGAGGCTTCTGCGAAAGACAACATCAACGTCTCCCAAATCTTCAAGGAGTTGTTAGTGCAAGCAAAAGTCAAATACAACCTTTCCCCCGCCCTACGGCGAAGGCGGAGGCAATCGCTACCAACTGGACCCCAAGGACCGCCGGGGTCCAGTCCAACCCCACCCGCAGGGTCCAACCCACCCCACGTCCCGTCACCAGCACAGCTCGCGCACCTCCAGCAGATTCGAGAAAGGCATAACAACAAAAGAAACTCGTGTATCATCTCTTAAGTATGGCAGTTTATTAGCAAAGATTTGTGGGTGGAATGTTTTGTTAGTTTATTATTGATGAATGATGTAAAATAAAGAGTAAAAAGTACCTACCTACAACAAGAATAACAAAATCGGGTAGAATTTGTCATGACGCAGACTATGGAACTCACAAATACGTTGTTTAACCTATCACTTCGATACGCGCTTGGCTGTATTAAAACACAGCTGACTTCCATTTTCTAAATACTATTAAATAACTTAAAGAAAGTACTTAAGATACATTTGAATGCACCTTTATTTCCTAATTAAATTTTTCATTTGTATGAATTTCAAACGAAAGATTTCATCCACATCAGTAGGTTGTATTCATGAATCATTTATACCTGTGGATTCCGTTAAATATTAAAGCTAGATATCATCTTTGGAACGTGTTAGGAACCAATCGAAGAGATTTGGAACGAAGGTAAACTAACACGAAAGAAATGCGTTTGTTAAAAACTTAAATGAGAATAAATAATACCTAATATGGAAACGAAAGATCCCATCCCAATAGATGCAAAAGAATATTATTTTTATTTTGAATCGTCCTATTTCATCTGACAAAAACTTGACGGTACTTTTAAAATTACGATATTTACAAATTAAATCGTCTGTTAATCTATTTGGTGGATAATAATTCATGGGTCACTTTTGATTTGGCCCATTCATTCTAAGTTGAAATAATAATAATCAAATTTGTCCAATAAACTATTTAAGTATATATAATATAATATATTACGAAGAGAGACGACAAAAAGAAAAAAAACCTCTCATAAATTTATAATTTTTATTTTAAGTACTTTATTATCTTAAAGTTTAATTTATTTATTTTCATATAAGTGTCTGACTCTACATGCCACAGAAAAACATTACGCATATTCATTAAAATCATCCTCAAATTGCCTACTACGTACATACATAATTACGTACTCATACAAACTGGATTTACACTATAGCTCAAGTATTTATCCACAGATATGGATATAATATATAAAAAAATGTTCTGTTAAAGCGCAGGATTTTTGTAATATAAAACAAGTGTTTCACTCCCGTATATCTGCTCAAAAAACTACGTAACGAAAAATACTGTTATTATAATCATCCTTTTATTAAAGTCGGTTAAAAAAATATACTTTCTAGCCTTTCATGAATATTGAAAATGAAACAAAAATGTAATAAATAATTCTGCTAAAAAGTGGATGTGCTAACAAATAAAAATTCTGCCACAAAATAAAATGTTAGAAATTCTTACAGCTTACTCGGTCCTGTTTTGCATGTACTTACACTTATTGTCTGTTACTGAAAAACTGAAATTATTCCTACGAATCCTATTTTAGCTGCTTTTCTATTTCACTGGAACCGGTTTCTCTGAAATATCTGAAATGTCATGCTTTCAGCAAAGCAAAATACATCTTTTCTTTAATTCAATATAGTCTTTATATTAATTAACCGAATAAATATATTATATAAAATACTTTTAAATAATAATACGCATAATTTATACACGGGACACTGAGGTATCTCTAGATGCATATTAAAATTTCATAACAAATTACCGTTAAAGCTGGGGCTCGGGATTTATTAAGTGTATAAAATATATGATATGGAACAATTTTATAATTTTTCACTTTTTAATAAATCGCTTTGCAATAAATAAATATACTATTAACTATGGAATTACTGTCGAATTTCCTATTCTCTTATACTTAAATAATCGACGATCTCCGTGACCGAGTAGTGTACGCACCGGTTTTCAAGGTGCCGCTATCTCTAGAGGTCCCGAGTTCGATTCCCGGTCGGGTAAATATTGAAAACGAATTATTCAATATTTCCTCGGTCCCCCTGGGTGGATATAGATATACCCATAGTTGTTGTTTCCAATTGCCATAATGCTAGTGCTCAAGCTAATAGAGTTTGGTATTGTAACAATGTATGGTGTCCAATATTCATAAAATAGTAGATTTCATTACAAGTGCGGAAAGCCTGTCATTGCAAAGAGTTCCGACAAATGTCTACCCGAGCCGAGGCGCAGCCGAAGGTGAGGGTTGACAGTCGGAACAAGTTGCAATGACGGTTCCGCACGTGTACTGAACAACTATTTTTAATACAGTTGCGAAAAAATTAAGCAATTTAATAAAATAATAAGGTCCGGTTGCTCGAAGCTTGGTTAGGGTTAAATTATGGTTAAAGTAAAATTAACCGGCGGTCAAATTTAAAAAGCGTTGTTGAAGCAGCGGTTACATTAACGAGCAGCCAAATTACAGATTTAACGGCGGTCAAAATAACCGACAGGGTGGGGGTGGTTTAAATTTTGACATTAGTAATTAAGGGAAGGTTAATAAAATAGTACAGACAACACTATTAACCCTAAGATAACCAACGTATTTTTCTTTTACCGATGTCAAAATTGACATCAGTTAAATTTTAACTTTTGTCAATTTTGACAAAAGTTAAATGTACGAGCAACCGGACCTAAAACAATAAACTCAACTAACTAATCGTAAAAGAATATAAGCAGAGACTTTTTTTTGTGTTCTTCACCCATTCTGGGTTGGCAAAGGAAACTATGATCATACAGCCAAGGCTTCAGTAGATTTTTTTTATTGATATGAAATGAAAATTAAATTAAATGAGATGAAATGAAATGAAACCTAACAAAAGCAATCCGAATCCTACAGGAGCGCCTTTCCTTATTTCTCTCTTTTACCACATCGTTTTCCATTAAAGCTACATTATTGCACTAATTCCACCATACTAAGTACCTACCACAATAAAAACTAGAAAAAACTAATTTAGAAAATTAAGAAATAAGGTCCCTCATTTTCTTTTCACGTACTTGCGCAAACTCCTTTAAGCAGATAGGCCACGTTCGCACGGACGTAATATTATCGCGCGTTGAAGCGATTTTTTGACGCCTTGAAACAGAACTTATGGACTTTCCCTAATCCGTTCACACGCGAGCGATTTTTTTACGCGGCGTTATTTTATCGCACATTGCCCGATTGACGGCGCGACGCGATGGACGCGATGGAAATACAACATACGGGCAGCCCTATTGGCGTTCATACAAGCGTTTTTTTAACGCTACCTACTGTCAGTGGGGTAACTATTTTTACGACATTAGGTTTATTTTCATTTAGGTGATACCTACCTAAATAACCCAAGGACTCATTTGGGAATCTTGTCGCTGTATTTTATTAGGGCCAACAAATAAGCAGTAGTTCATCAAATGAGCTGATTGACATTCTCATATTAATCGAAGAATTTTTGAGGAAATTGTTGAAGCTAGCTGTACCGAGTGTAAAATTTACCAGTAAGATAACTCTCTCTGTATGAAGAGGATGAAACCAGTACTGCCTTCTATTTGCTTATCGTTTCTTAATATACCAAACGGCGATTAACAAGATGTCGTCCGAATTCATGATAGGTACGCCTGCAGTCCGCACCGTGTGAGCACAAAACGCCAAGCGATTTTTTTACGTCTATGCGAACACCTCTGGTTCCTAGGCGTTGACGTTGCGATATCGCCCCGCTAACGCAACGCCTTTCTGCACGCCCGTGCGAACGTGGCCTTACTATGGTAAATAGTGCACGTCATACCATATTTAGTAATCTGTGGTCATACAGCCAATTTTATGTATTTTTTATACTTATTCATAAATTTAATTTGGCCGATACTAATATTAATTTAATGTATAATTAAAATTACTTTTAAATCTGATTTTGAAACAAATTAGTAGCTTCTTTTTAGAAATATTTGCATGAATCATAAAAACTTCTATGATTTTTTTTAGTAAAAACTTCGTGGTTGGTTTTTCTTTTTAATAGACAATATTTTGACAGTTGGGAAAGAAAACGCACGAGTTCGGGAAAGGTAAAGAAAAAGTTCGAGTGTGTAATAGCCCACATCCCGAACGCTATACGTCCCTGCAATACGCCACTTTTTGAGCAACTGTATTAAAAATAATAATTTTTAACCAGAAATCTTGGTAAAATATTAGTTCTGAATACTATAAATAAAAAAATACGATTACAAATATCTAGATAAGATTTAGACAAGTATGATAACGGATCAATTCAAAAGGAACGTAATGAAATGGTGATAGTATAGTATGGTGGGTATCATAGTGAATGGTTCATTAATTTAGGTAAGTATTATTAGATCCTATGTCCTTTACAGAATTTTTTTATTCCGTTGTCGTGGAATAACCAGTAAAGTAGAGTCGCGGAGCACGAAGAATGACCTGGGTGCCTACCATCAACTATAAGAAAGCGATTCAAAACTGGTGCGATTCAGAATAGGTTCCTAAAATGAATTGCTTTATTTCGTACCATGACCTTCGATCAACAATAATACTAGATGAAGGCTCACGAACTAAATGAAAACTTTATATGGCCAGACTGACTATTTTTAAACGGAGAAAAAAGGTTACGATCTTACATTATAAATGACAAGAAGCATTCCAAGTTTGAAATACCTTAGTATTATTGACACTGTCAAAATAATCTACTTATAATTATACTCTCAAGTGGGCTTATGAGGCTTGGACATATCTGTCACTCCAAGTTTGTATCTAGAACTACGTGTTATTGTTGATCGAAGACCATGACCTTCTTAAAACTGAATCGCAAATGAATTGCTGAATGTGAATGAACAAAAGATTTGTGTAAGTATTTAGTTCTTCTACCAGTCTCTTTTACTCGATTCTGTCATGCCCGGAGAGTGAGAGGGATGGGTATAGCCTGAAGGTGTCATGTTAGTTCGACTGAGTTATAAGTCAAATAAGAGTTCATGACAGCTAAGCGGCTGTGACATGTCGCTGAATCGCTTGTCATAGACGCAATAGAATCGTGGTACGAATAAGCATAGCAGATCGGTTTAGGTCCTAAACAAAACCGCAATAAGAGTTGATGGTAGGCACCCTGTTATTACCTGTCCCTCCCGCGTAAATATGGTTGCGTCACGCTCGCACAGATGCGATGACCGCGCCCCGTCTCACAAGGGACCTGGGTACATACCATCAACTTTAAGACAGCGATTCAAAAATAGCGCGATGCAGAATAGGTTCCTAAAATGAATTGCTTTCTTTCGTACTATGACCTTCTAAAAACTGGATCGCAAATGAATTGCTAAATGTGAATGACCGAACGATTTGTGTCCTTATTTCTTCTACCCGTCTCTTTCACTCGATTCTGTCATGCCCGGAGAGTGAGAGGGACGGGTATAACCTGCAGGTGTCATGTTAGCTTGGCCGAGTTATAAGTCAAATAAGAGTATGTGACGGCTCAGCGGTTGTGAAATGTCATTGAATGATCACTGAATCGCTGTCATTGATATTAAGCTGTCGTGGTACGAATAAGCGATGCAGATCAGTTTAGGTCCTAAACAAAACCGCAATAAGAGTTGTTGGTAGGCACCCTGTACAAGCGTGACGCAACTGACGCACTATACTTGGTATTTTTTTATCACCCCGGATAATTTCAGGGATTATTCTACTCATGAAAACAAACAACTTTTATTATGGGCCTAAAACTGAAACCGCAAAAAATATCAGCTGTTCCACACAAAAGTGCAAAAATATTGAATCAAAATGTATGAAACAGCTGATTTTTTTTCGCGGTTTCAGTTTTGGTCCCATAATAAAAGTTGTTTGTTTTCATGAGTAGAATAATCCCTGAAATTATCCTGGGTGATAAAAAAATTACAGTGTATTTACGTAGGAGCGATAGGGACAGGTAATAACAGGTTATTGTACGACATTCTTCGTGCTTCGCGACTATACTTTAGCAGAATGGGCCATTTCTTCAATTCGTTTGAATGATGGCGTAAAAATAATATATTCATTAAATATGACAAATTATAATCAAAGAAGCTAATAAATAAGTTATATAACATAATAACTTAACCTTTGTAAACCAATAAGTGGTTGTAGTGGCATATTTATGCCTTTAATTTTTTGTGAAACTAAATTCAGTGATTTGAATAACTTACAATGTAAAATCGGAATGTTGACTTACGGCTCACAGATTTGGTTTATTAATAAAATAAGGGTAGGTATCTATTTGCAGCTATTACTAAACTTTATTCAGAATGTTAAATGAAAGCTAAAACTATTAGCTTCTTGTCCGTAAAATTAAAATTGTCCCAAGAATGTTGTAAGTACCTAATTATAATTATGAAGTTAACAAAACTTGGAGAGTATCGTAGCAAGTTTGGCTTCCATGACATTCTAACATGATTATGATGTGCGAGGGAAAGCGAAACACCAAAATGTTGTTAAGTTAAAGCGCTCCATCGGAGAACTTTTCCACGCAAGTAACTTATTAAGAGAATTGTGTAGCAAACGGTCTTCATACATACGGCGATAAAATTTTCCACCCTCTAATCTAATTCATAACATACAGCAATGAATTTTCGGTATGTTATTGAAATGCATGAACTAGGGCTGTAAGTTTTGTTTTTTTTTATATTCATTGTATAGCTTTGAAAATATTGGCTCTTTTTGTTTTGTATGAAATCACTGAAGTGCAAAAATTTCAAAATCTATTGTCTGTAAAAATCGGTTGTCTGTAAAGTCGGTTCACGGACGATAATTTTACGTGATAACAATATCTGTCTCTTTTCTACTCGGACTTATCGGCCGAAAAATCCATTTTCTGTATTTAAAAATCATTTGTGCTGATCATCTAGCAAATTGTATAGTGATTAGTGACACGGTTGTTATTCCTTTTACTTACTTATAACATTAATTTAAACCCAGAATTTCGACGGTGCATTTTCACTTGTAATGAACGGTAAGTAGTCGATAAATTGATCAGTTAGGTAGGCATGCGGGTGCAAATTGTTTTAGACCTATATTGCCGCGTGGAAAAGATTTATAATTTATTCTAACTGTTGTAATTAATTACATGAGCCAAATTATAGTTAAACTTATGTATGAACGAGTCTTATTGCTAATCAGATGATGCCAAAAATTACACAAATAGAAATTAAAACAGACGAACTTTTCGGCTTTTGACCTCACTGAACTTTTTCAGGATTATGTCTTAATTAATAGCCGCTATTTCAGCTTTGATAGAACTGATAACGCAGATAATCTCTCTTGGCTCATCGTGCTTCTCAAGAAGGTCTTAATCAATTTTAACTTTGAGAAGCTTCTCTCAGCGGACGCTGTACTGACGGGAACTCTGAGCATGATTCTAATTGCTATGTAAACATTTGGATATATTACTTCCAAATTATTTTCTAAAATGTACTGAATGAGTTGTTTCGCGTCGTTGTCAGAGTGTAGTAAATTTGTTTGTAAAAGCTGCGAGTTCTTTATTTAGTTCAAAAGATTGTTTGTGACTGTTTTCACCTTCCCGGGTTTTGTACCTAAAACTTAGGTACTTGCAATACTTCGGGCACTTTTGCGAGGCTCCTTCAGGCGCGAGGCTGTTGGCAGTCGCCGACGCCTAACGCCGCCACTGCTAAGGTTGAGGGTGGAAAAACTTTATCGCTGTTTATTTATGAAGACCATTTGCTAACCAATCCTCTTAAGAATTAAGTAGATCGTCTTTGATTTTCTTATCGGTACCCTTAGCACGAAATACTATCATCGTAAACGTTATCGTGATCGAATGACTTTTTATAAAAACTAGAGCAGCGCCTCTTTCGGTCGTACAAGGAACCAAACTTCAATAAATATTTGGCAACAGCACTTTGACAGCTTTTGGCGGTTGATATCACAGCCTTCTCTATAGGAGGCTGTGGTTGATATAGATTACTATTACTATTACGATTACCATAGCGACAGTTCTGTTTTCGTTCTAGGGCTACAGAATGAATTTCGCCGACTAAGATCTTCGTAACTACATACAGCTGCGATTTTAGGAGAATAATTATAATTAACTGACTAACTTGAATTATAAATTAGTTAATAATTAACAACATTAAACCCTGTTAATGAAACCAGTAATCATTGGTTAATTACTGATTATGGAGTGTTGACGTTTCAGTTCGTCAAGAACAGTTTTCGTGCTAGGGCTACATAATGAATGTATAACTCGTAAGTTGTCCGACTAATATCTTCGCAATGACATACAGGTGCGATGTTAGGAGAATAATTATAATTAACTGACTAACCTGGATTATAAATTCATTATCAACTTTAATTCCTGTTAATCAAACCAGTAATCATTGGTTAATTACTGATTATGGAGTGTTGGCGTTTCAGTTCGTCAAGAATGGTGGAGGCTGAGTATAATTTTGTTAATATGCGAACGTTATCTATAAGCGTTTGAGTTTTTTTGATAAATATGTATTATGTTAAAAAAAGATCAAGATTAAAAGCTCTAAAAGCAAACGCGGGGGTAACGTTTTCACGTTTACAAACTTACACCATGGGTACTAAGGTAAAATTATAAATAACTTAATGTGTCGAAATGTCCACTACTTAGTTTAAATATAACTTTTAGAATTCTTCGTGATTATAAAATTTATATCAGTCGTACGTAGATATATACAAGGTATCTAATTTATATGACTACGTCAAATGTTACCAAAAATTTATTTATTTTCTTATGATGAAATTTATTAAGCGTTTCATGGATGTGCCTTTTTTAACTATGTGTAGTTTTTTGTTTGGTTTAGCTACATTAATTAGGTTTTTTTTATATGTTTTGTGTATAATTAAGCTTAAAATGTTTTTAAATCCACATTCCTTTGCCTCCGTTAAATAAGTTATAGGCTGTGTGTTAGTATTATAGTACCTACGGGAAGTAGGAGATAATTTTGTGATGATAGCTTTTTGGAAGTAGCAATTCTATAACTTATGATAAGTATAGTTCTATCGAATTCTTCAATTTATAAACTATTTATACATTACATGATAGTATGTCAAAATAAAATATGAAACTGTAATTATATTTCCCTGTTTTATCAACAAACAGCCGATAGGTTTAATAACCATAATTAAAATGTATCAAGGAAAGATTAAGTCTTTAGCACAGATGGATTTGAGAACGTAGAAAGTGTATCAATTTTCCATAAAGATTGTTAAGAGTTAACATCTGCATAGAATATATTTATTATCAACTCTGGACCGTGTATTTTAAACAGTTATATTTACCTTTGTACAAAATGTAACAACTTTATGACTTAAATAAATAAACTTCCTAACAAATTGTGTATGTTTCTTCGTATTCTTAGCTGCTGATAGCAGTTTAGTTTAGTTTAGTATTCCAGACTCATTTTACTAAAACTTATTTCATTTCCTATTACTAATCTTGGCGGTTCTCTACTCCACTGCTCCACGCCCCCTGTCTTCGCAGATCGCGGGATAGCGCGGTATGACTGAGTATGCAAGTACATTTAAAGACCTCTGGGTGCCTACCATCAACTCTTATTGCGGTTTTGTTTAGGACCTAAACTGATCTGCTTCGCTTATTCGTACCACGACAGCTTTATAACAATGACAGCGATTCAGTGATCATTCAATGACATTTCACAGCCGCTAAGCTGTCATTATCTCTTATTTGACTTATAACTCGGCCAAGCTAACATGACACCTGCAGGTTATACCCGTCCCTCTCACCGGAGAGTGTCAGAACCGAGTGAAAGAGACGGGTAGAAGAAATAAGGACACAAATCGTTCGGTCATTCACATTTAGCAATTCATTTGCGATCCAGTTTTTAAAAGGTCATAGTACGAAAGAAAGCAATTCATTTTAGGAACCTATTCTGCATCGCGCTAGTTTTGAATCGCTGTCTTATAGTGATGGTAGGCACCCTGCGCAGACGAGGGACTTTTGTCCGCCGACATAACCTAAAAGTCGCTGCGAATTCAACGAAAACTAAGGTTATTTTGACGATGAAGCTATCTATTAGCGACTCCTGATTCCTCGATAGACCTTCACGAATGGAATTCGGGAAGACGCCGGACAAAAGTCGTCGGACAAAAGTCCAACGCATTAAAAAGGCGACGCGGCGGCCGGTGGCGTGCGTTGCGCAGTATGAAGATCTGCGCCCCGATCGCGGTAATCTTATGACGCATTAGTCAGGTGTACGTGCAGTTGACGTTCACGCGACGTGCAATACCGTTTTTGATACACCCGGCGTTTACAGTGCGACAACGTTTTCTGCATTCGACCCGCAGCGCCCTGATCGCGGTAATTCTATACAGCGCGTCTTGATCACGTTTGCGGCATGACGTTTGACTTCGTGTTGCCGTAATGACATAACGACGTACACGTCACGCAAACCTATTGTAAATGCCGCCGCGTGTATCAAAAACGGTACCTGACTAATGCGTCATAAGATTACCGCGATCGGGGCGCTGCGCTCCGCGATTTGCGTCTTCCTTCAGTGAGGTGCGAGGATCGCCTGAATTACGTATGACTTAGCTTTTGCATAAAACCGACAATTAATTTGGTTTTGTTTTCATACAACGAGATAGTAAAATATGCAAAACATTTATATGCATCGCATTTCCATCTGGTATGCGGCGGTATAGCTTGCTTTTAGCGAACTCTAATAACTATTTGCGGAAAAGAGATTTAAATACCTACATATATAATTTGCATCCCAAAATGCAACAAATAAATAGGTCGATTGGACTTTCTCCGAAATGGCGTTTGTTTACAATGATTAGGAAAAGAACGCAGAGTGTTCTTTAATTGTGGTGTCGTTGGAATAGTCTTTCCAAATAGTAGATTATTAACAAAGGGGATAAAGCAGTGTCTTCTGCCGCGGGTGACGATTTAAATCGCGAGCGTAACGAAGGACTCTAGATTTACTCCCGAGCGTAGCGAGGGTGTTAAAGACGAGTCCTGAGTGTAGCGAGGGATTTAAGTTCACCCAAGACTAAGATAGCTTTATCACCTAGGAAAATACTCTACTTGGCTTATTTCGCAAGTGTTCGTACCATTTGCGAAAAAATTAACACAATAATAATATGAGATAAGCATTTATTAAAAATAATGACAATTAAACGCGGCAAATTCCTAGACTAATATTTTTTTGTCGGAAAAGCAAAGGCATCAAGCTTATACGGCCTCGTCGGTTTTTGTAATTTTATTTAATAATCATAACTGCATAATAAATGCGTATTCCTTTTTCAGAAAGATGTGTAATGCTTTATATACAAACTCAATGGTGTAAACACAGATGTAGTTCAGTATAAATTTCGGTAAGTATTCCAAATTTAAATCACATTCTCTCCCTAGAGGATGAATGAAATTCAGTACAATTTTCTTTCCCTGTTTTTAACAGATTAAAAATGACTATTGTTATGTTCGCTTTTTGTGGCATAGAATGTCACTTTTTAACCGACTTCTAAATCAAAAAAGAGGAGGTTCTCTATTCGTCTGTAAGTATGTATGTTTTTTTTTTTTTTTTGTGTATGTCCACCGATTACTCGAAGACGGCTGAACCGATTGAAATGGTTCAAACGTTATTACATCAGGTTGGTTTCCAAGTTGGTCCCATTTTTTGAAATTTTGAAATCGGTTCAGTAGTTTTCAGGAAATCTTGAAAATACTGTCGTTTTCGTTACCACTTTATGTGAATTTAATAAGTATCTTTAGGCATAACTCCTTTGTTTATAAACCGATTTAGACGATTCTTGTTTTGTTAAAAAGGGGATACTTCAAGGTATTTTAACCGACTTCGAAAAAGGAGGTTTTCAGTTTGATCACATACCTATTTACCAGAAAACACGTAATTGCCTGCACGTTACACTAAAAAGAGTGAAATAAAAATTATTTAAAAAAAAAAAAACCGCCTTCAAAAAACCACATCAAAAAAGTAAGAAATAATTCCTCACCAAATAAATAACGTAAGTACTTTGAAGTCGGGCGGGTTTTAACAAAAACAACAAAAAATTGTACATGTTTCACGCCCGACTTCAAAGTACTTACGTTATTTATTTGGTGAGGAATTATTTCTTACTTTTTTGATGTGGTTTTTTTGAAGGCGGTTTTTTTGAGCAAGTGGTACGAAAAGGAACATAATTTACTTCGATGACTTTCACCAATTCAAAAAATAGGTACAGTGAATTGGTGAAAGTCATCGAAGTAAAATATAATGTTTCATTCAAAAAGACTTTTCCAACGACACTACAGTTTGCTTTTGGACATAAGGACCAGGTTCCATACATTTCAGACCATCATCCTTACAATACCTATCTCAATAGTTTAATAAAGTTTACCCCTAAGTATTTTATGTCAGTCGCTTTATTAAACCGTTACAGCAAATTATATCTGATAAGTAGTTAAAATAGTTCGTAATGGGTTGCTATATCTAGTGAGCTATCTCAGTTCAAGAACATAGCCCATCAATGTGGCGTCCATAGGTTGGGAACATGAGTGCCTAGAGAAAGCCAGTGAACCGTAAACTATATCTTATTATAATAGGTATAGTATTATATTATCTGTGATAATAGCTTAAAAGTGTAATAACATAACGACACTATCATCATATGATGTTATAACATACACATTGACTGAATCCAAAATAAACTATTGCTTTGCTCTGATGTGTTACGGATACCTATCAGAAACAACGGAGGTACCTATTACAAATAATAATACATATTATATATTCATATAACACCCAGACCCGGAACAAACACAAATGTCATCCCATAAATATTTGTCCGGGATGGGGATCGAACCCACGACCAAACAAACCTGGCTTACCTAGGTATGAACAGTTCGATCACGACTTATTATATGTATACAACATTAGAAACGAACGTAAGAAAACAATTGTAATATGACATAGTCCTATTTTGTATACATTTATTATTGCTCGTGACTGTACCGCTTCGCCAACGGGCCCGTCAATGAATGCATTAATGTTAACAGTACCCCTAGCATGAAAAACTATCGTTATGGTTTTTAACCGCCTCTGTGATCTAGTGGTTCACACCGCCGATTTCAGACCCAGAGGTCCCGGGTTCGATTCCCAGTGGGGGTACATATTGTATTCGGTTTGGTTGGTGGTAGGACTTGTTCTTAGTCCGCCTGACTAGCTACCACTATCTTATCTAAGTCTGACGCCATAACAATGATGTTTTCGGCATTATTGTGTTCCGGCAGTGAGAGATAATATAGTCAGTTCCTCAATGATTGAGGATTCCAGGAGTAGTGCGCTTCCACCTTCAGCCATAAGGCGATACTCGGAAAAAATGTGCTGAAGCGAGATAGCAATGAGAAAACGACGCGCGCGGGAGCGAGACCGATTTTGCAGATTAGGCAAAAAAAACACAAAATCACTTCGTATTAAAAAACTACAGCGATTTAAAAAAAAGCTTCTATACGATCCTCAATATTATTGGTGTCCACTAATTAAACCAATTTCCAATAGTGTAAGTAACCCCATTTAAGAATAATCTTCACTTTTCGTATTTTTTAGAGGTCTTTTCGAAAATAAAAAGTGTCGAGGCAAAATCATAAAATCGTGTTTTTGAAACTATACGATTCTAGATAAAGGTATGAAGAAATATATATCTTATTACCAGATTTGTAACAACTGTAACCGTCCTATAGTTTTAAATCAAAAAGTCCATATTTTTCCGAGTAGCGCCATAAGGTGTAAGTGCTACTGCTACCGTGTGATCCTCTGTGGCCGGACCACATATCAGTACCCAGATGCTATATAGTGCAATAACAGCTACCTGTAGTCTACTTTCATAGGAATGTATTAAAATTAAAAGTACCTCAACAGATAATGAAATATTCAGTGGCTTTTGTGGTCCGGCTGCAAAGCAGTGCTCTCTGGCCGGACCACCTCGAATTCAGAAAAGTGTGATGCACTTTCCAAGAAACTAATACCTCAAAAAAAGCTACTTAAAGAGTACCTTCTATACATACAAGTGTGGTACGATAGAAGTCATTGGTTCCGAAGTTACTAGTCGTAGATTGTGGTCCGGCTGGAGAGTATACTCAGCAGCAAGTCATTTTGATAATTTTAAACATCAACTCTGCGTGAATCTATTTAAACATAATCTACCTTTTCTCTACCTCTCGTTGCTACAATTTTTTGTCTCGTGAAGCTATTAATTTGTTTGATTATCCGCAAAATATGTGGCGCGGCTAGGGAGAACTACTTTTGCGCGAATAAAAAGAAATTTGACTTTTTCTTCATAACAACCAATACTGCATAAAAAGTACTTTATAAAAAAACCTTGACTTCATTTAAAATCTTTTGTTTTAAGTATACCACTAACGATTTACAGGAGGTTCGCTTGCATTATTAAGGAGAATGGGCAAAAATGGTCGAACACACTTCATGGTGGCGGAGCGCGTTCACTTCAAGCATGCACAGTGCATTGAGTTATAATGCACCAATGGCACAGTGACGTTATTTTGGTTTATATTATTATTTACATGGTATTTAAGATATGTACATAGTTTTTCTTGAAAAGTTTTCTAAAAATAGCTGACAATATACAAAAAATAACTTTTATTTAAAAAAAAACTTTGAAGCCAAATCTAGGTATAATTTTTTTTTCTAAGTGGATTTCAGAATCGTCGTCATACAAAGAAATGTTTCTCTAATTGGTTGCTTTCTAATGACATATAGCCCAAAGGGATACAATATTTTGTCCAATTTGTCCATTCTCCTGTACAAATTTTATTATAGCTGTGTTAGACATTTTTGCAGCAGTAGTGGCATCTTCCATTATAGGCACTGTGCACAAAATTTAAAAATTTCAATAACAACCATTTCTCGTCAGCAAAATACAACTTTGTTTTTCATAGAGTTTGTATCAATGACAAAGTTACATTTGCTGTTTTTGAAAATGTGTTATATCTCAAAAAGTGCGTAATATATCTCGTTCAAACTAATAAATAAAGTATGTTTTTACGAGATTATTTCACTAATTTAATTCAAAAGTTAGAAAGGCGGGGGAGGATACCCATTTTACCATTTTGGAAGACTAAGTATATATCAAAAGATTGACTTTGAAAAAAAAGTTTGAAAACTCTTTGTCCTTTATAACCGACTTCAAATTTAAAAAGGAGGAGGTTCTCTATTCGTTCGTATGTATGTTTTTTTTTATTGTAAAATGCACCGGTATCCAAATTATTAATTATACACTAAACGATCTTTTAATATTCGAAATTGATTTAAGTCTTGATTTAAATAACATTCCAGACACTTTAAATTTACAAGGGAAATTATTTTCACTGTTCTCTGTCGTTGAATATTTACCGAATATTCGCCATTATGTAGCTCATTGCAAACGTTTTGATAATACTTGGGAAACTTATGACGATTTAAATTCTAAAGTAACAAGAACCAAAAATGAGCAAATGGTTGTTCATTGTATTTTATATGCAAAATTGTAATCTATATACAGTGTGGAAAAAAAATACCGTGTTGGAGGAAAAGGGTACTTTCCTCCAACACGATTCTAAGTTCCAAATAAAAATATTAGTTACAAGTAGAGGAATTGAAAACCGAATTTCAAAATATTATTTCAAATATTCGGGTGTGTAATATATGATTTAATATTCACAAAGTATGATAACACATTACATAAAATCACTTCATATAACATTCATTTCGTATAATCAACGAATGATATAAATTAAAAATATATAATTTTAAACCGTATAATGAACATTTGATATAAAAACGTTTCACATAATAAACATTTACTATAACACTTACATTGTATAATATTTAAAACACATAATAATTATATTACATAAAATCATTTCATATAACGTTCATTTCGTATAATCAACGAATAACTATTGCCGGCCGGTGAAGCGCCAGAAATAGCGCCGCGGCACGCTCGTTTTGCTAACCTAACTTATGTTAAATAATATTATGTAAAATGAAATTAGTTGAAGTGTTTCTATGACTAACGTTTATTATGTCATATGAACATTATTGAAATAAAATTATATCATTCATTACGCACCCCAAATATTCACCATAACTCGATACAAAAGGCGACACGTAACGAATTTAGTCAAAAAATACGTCTGTGCATACGTGAAAATGGGTCTCATTTTGAGCAATTTATAAGTTAGGTAAACTATTTTCTTTAAATAGTAAGTAAGCTTTACAATAAAAAAATATGGTTTTTCTTTAATTTAAGATACTATGTTGTTTAAAACAAATCGATCGTTATGAATGACTCTTTCGGTTGGTATCATAAAATACAGGATGTTTTTTTTTCACATTTTACCGGTTTGATTCCGGGCTCAAGCAGGTGATTTTTCAAAAATCTTTAAATACAATTTTAATTTTTGAAAATAAAGGAATGTTTCCTTTCAGTAAAATTTGCCATCATCAATATTAAGGGTAGGTACTTTTCCTCCAACCACGGTCTTTTTTTTCCACCCTGTATATTAAGTCGAAAGGTGATAACTTACTCATCACAAAATCTCAAAAACGACTGGACCAATGAAGATGAAATTTGGCAAGAAGGTAGATTATGACTAGGAGACATCTGCTTGGATTTCGGAAAACTTTCACCTGAAGGGGTAAAATATGGGATTTAAGGTTATATGGAACTTGCTCATTTATAGATTTAGAAGCATTAACATTGGTACGTTGGATACTGGTTACGATTGAAAATGATCTGCGTTATCAAAGTTAAAAAAAACTCCCCGCTAATGGGGTAAAATAGGAGGATAAAGTTTATATGGAACTTCCTCATTTCTGAACTTAGAATTGGATTGTTGATAAGGTATGTTACTGGTCAGGATTTAAAGTGATCTGCGTAAGTAAAGCGAAAATCTCTCCCCTAAGGGGGTAGAAAGGGGGGTTAAATTTTATATGGAAACTTCCACATTTCTGGGCTAAGGAGTATGGAAATTGATATGTAGGATACTGGTCAGGTTTAAACATGTTCAAAGTGATTGTGGACAAGCCACAGAACTTAAAATTCGTCACTTATTTATTTTTCTTATAAAAATGAATTGCTTTATAAATATAAATTAAGTGGCAACATTGAGATACGTGTATCTTTAATGTCTAGAAAAAATAATATCTGTAAAGCAGTACTGCGTTTTCAGCCTAGACGCGTAAAATGTTCGCCTGAGAAATTCACTCTAAAAATGTAATAATTATGTAAAGGACAATGGGTAACAGCGTTCTCAGACACGAAAATAGTTCAAATATTATGGGTTATATCTATATCGGATTTTATAGCTCTCTTAAAGTAGAGCGGAAGCCTCGGTTTTGGCCACTGTGCCGGTTTGGGCCACTTTTTGCTCCAAAAAGGGCAATGGGCAAATTTGTATGAGACCCGTCCCCCCTGCAAGATACCTTTTATGTGCGTCGACCATTTCATACGTATCTATAAAGAGATTAATAGCTATATTCAATGTCAAAATCATTTTTTTATTAACTTTGGTGTTACTTTTGTAATAAATAAGAATATTAAAATAATATTTTCCCAGAACTCCCACACATTTGAAGGGTTTCGCCATAGTAAAAAGTGTCACTATATTATCTTTCACCTGAAATACATTTCAAATCTATTGGTCGGAAATGGGTTTTGAGGGACTTTTTGTCCCATCGTTCTATTCTACTTAACTTTTCGTCCTTATTGCCAAAGTTCAATTAAAATAAGGTATTTTAAGGTAATAATAACAATCGTTTGAATTCTTGATGTCATACGATTTTTTTTGATGAACATCATTTTCTATTTAATTTTTTGAATGAAAATTTTAAGAAATTTTTTATGGATTGTATTATATACCTTTTTTTACAATTAAATTGTTGTTTTGCAATTGATTAGTTTCGTTTTAAAAATCGTATGACATAAGGAATTCAAACGATTGTTATTATTTCCTTAAAATACCTTAATTATTTAAATTGAGCTTTGGCAAAAAGGACGAAAAGTTAAATATAAATTTTTTGGAGCAAAAAGTGGCCAAAACCGGGGCTTCCGCTCTACTTTAAGAGAGCAATAAAATCCGATATAGATATAACCCATAATGGTTGATTTATTTTCGTGTCTGGGTACGCTGTTACCCATTGTCATTTACAATACTGTAAGTAAGACACTTGAGTATAGAAATTTAAGATATATTTTTGTTTTATTTTTTAATAGTTAATAAGAAAAAAGAATAAGATATATTTTAGATTGATTTTTTTAAATGGTACCTAGTTAATAAGAAGACGAATTTTGTTTTTTTTTATTAGTACATAAGTGATACATAAGTAATGGGAGTCCATTTGGTTAAGGAATATATGATTTGTTTTTAGTATTTATTTGGTCTTTATTTACCTGAACATTCACCTATTAATTATTATAAAATGGGTAAGTAATACCTAACAGGTGAACCTATTCTTGCCCATTCTCCTTAATAAAGCAAGCGAACCTCCTGTAAATCGTTAGTGGTATACTTAAAACAAAAGATTTTAAATGAAGTCAAGGTTTTTTTATAAAGTACTTTTTATGCAGTATTAGTTGTTATGAAGAAAAAGTCAAATTTCTTTTTATTCGCGCAAAAGTAGTTCTCCCTAGCCGCGCCACATATTTTGCGGATAATCAAACAAATTAATAGCTTCACTAGAGAAAAAATTGTAACAACGAGAGGTAGAGAAAAGGTAGATTATGTTTAAATAGATTCACGCATAGTTGATGTTTAAAATTATCAAAATGACTTGCTGCAGAGTATACTCTCCAGCCGGACCACAATCTACGACTAGTAACTTCGGAACCAATGACTTCTATCGTACCACACTTGTATGTATAGAAGGTACTCTTTAAGTAGCTTTTTTGAGGTATTAGTTTCTTGGAAAGTGCATCACACTTTTCTGAATTCGAGGTGGTCCGGCCAGAGAGCACTGCTTTGCAGCCGGACCACAAAAGCCACTGAATATTTCATTATCTGTTGAGGTACTTTTAATTTTAATACATTCCTATGAAAGTAGACTACAGGTAGCTGTTATTGCACTATATAGCATCTGGGTACTGATATGTGGTCCGGCCACAGAGGATCACACACTGCTACCTCGTTGTGAATAATAAAAAAATCGAATAGTAAACTATTTCAAAAGCTGTCAAAGTGCTGCTGTGAAATATGTATTGAATTTCAGGTCCCTAGAAGGAATTTATAAGTACTAAGTACGTAGGTACAAGTACTTATAAATTCCTTGTCCTTAAACGACCGAAAGTGGCGCTGCTCTGGTTTTCATACAAAATAATACGATCACGTTACCATAACGACAGTCTATCGCGCTAGGTCTACAGATGACAAGAGCAATAAATCGAGGTATTGTAATCGAAAGGTTATTTCAGTTTTACAATGAAGTTGATCCTAACAAAAGTTGAACTTTCCCAAAGAAATGCCTACAGGCTTTCTTGCGACGCAGTTTTACTACAGACATATCGTTTGGGAGCGAAAAGATACGACTTAGCATTTCCCTTGACACAGTGCTATTGAGATTGGAAAACTTAAGCACTTTGGACACCCGAAACATTGTCATGACTGTAAAGGTAATAAAAGTTGTAAATTTGAGTACCTAAACTTTATATAAGGGTATTCGAACGTTTTTTCATTTATTTATTGATGTTACTTGTGTATTAATGAGATGGACTTAAATGATTTAGCGCTGTACATCGAACATCAGCCCTTTGGAAATTTGGAAACAAAACAAAAATTGATTTTCTACTTAGTGATTTATTACTTTTACTCTTTGCATTCACAATGCAATTTTTATTATTAAAAATGAAGTAAGTTTTAGAAAAAATCGACCCGGCTGTCGACAAGCAACTGTCCCATTGGAGCTACTTAGTTGGGAGAGAGGCCGACTTTTCTGCTTAATTTCATTTTCTCATATTTCTGTGGGAAAAGTACTTAATCAAATGTGTTTTGTGCTATATAAATATACACCCAATGAACTTTTGCTTTATTCCACTTTCAATAAGATCAAATTAAGTTATTTTCTTTATTGATCATACAATAGTCGCAAAGCATAGAATATTCAATGGTCGCAGTAAACTTTAGTTAGACTAACGACACGATTCTACTTTCTGGAAATGGAAAAGTGTTCTCTCTAGAGAATAAAATTTACCAGCTTGTGTAACACACTTAATACATAGCACAGAAAAAAATAGTTCATATATACGACGTTGTACAGCCTTACAAATAACGGTAATAGAAATAAGCATCTCAAAACAAAAGAAATAATAAGCTAGCTTTTTAGCCTTACCTATCAACCTACATCAAATTATGACACCTTTCCTAATTGATTTATCTCCGAGCCAACCTCTGTCCAACGCGGGAGAAAAGGTCAATTGAACTTTGTGCTGAGTCAGAGGGTCGGCTCGCCGTCCGAGCGACCGGTGAGTCTCATAAGCGTCACTTGTTGCGCAGGCTATGTTCGATACCAATTCCCTGTTTGCCCGTCTTCCGACACCTCGATTCACATACCTAAACCACCTAAACCACAATAATCGCATGATAATTCCGTGTGTTGAGTAATTTATTTATTTTACAATCTTAGGAAAGCTTACAGCTAGGTGGGATTACAAAAAGTAGGTACTAACTTAAATATTGAAGGCCAATTACAAGCTTTCACTTATAACAAGAAGTTTAAGTTGATGTTCTATCTACACAAATTAACTAAATAAAGAAAAATTAAATAAATTACACATGCTAATCGAGTCAGCTCGCCGTCCAACCGGCCGGTGAGTCCTCTTTCTTGTGTGTGAGTCCCATAAGTGTCACTTGTTGCGCAAGGTATGATTGATACCGACTTGCCCATCTTCGGCTGCGACACCTCGACCGATGAACAGCAACCACATCGCATGATAATTTCCTTTTTACCTTGTACTGAGTCAGCGAGTCGGCTCGCTGCCCGACCGGCCGATGAGTGAGCACGATCGATACCGATCCCCTGCTTGCCCGTCTTCATCCACGACACCTCGATCAAGGAAAAGGTAACACTGAAAACGCCTAATAGTTTTTTGTGCTATGTCGATCTACGTCAGGGACTACAATAGGGGATCGGACTGTTTTTTTTTATTTGGTTAAAAAGTTTTTATTATTATCAGAAACACGACACATGTATTTATTTTCAAATATTTTCTATATTTTCGGAGATATAGCTCATTAAACTTCCTTAATAGACAAGGACAGCGCTAGACACATCTGACGTCAGATATGCTTAGCGCCGGGTGTGTAATATATGATATAACAACATTTCGTATAATACTCACAAAATATAACAACGTATTACATAAAATCATTTCATATAACGTTCATTTTGTATAATCAACGAATGATATAAATTCAAAATATATAATTTTAAACCGTATAATGAACGTTTGATATAAAAACGTTTCATATAATAAACATTTACTATAACACTTACATTGTATAATATTTAAAACACATAATGGTTATATAACATAACATCATTTCATATAACGTTCATTTAGTATAATCAACGAATTACTATTTCTGGCGCTTCGCCGGCCGCTGCCGCGGCACGCTCGCTTCGCTCGCTCGGCTCGCGCTTTGTTTTGTTCACAGTTCTAACCTAACCTAACCTATTATAAACTGTTTTGTCACGGTTGTGGCTTTTTGTGGCGGGGGGCTTCACCCCCCGAGCCCCCCTTTCGAGCGCACTGTACCTCTCGTGCCCCCTGCTCCTTTGCCTACACTATACATTTAATTGACTAAATTGATGATTATATAAAACAAAATTATATCAAATGAAATTATTACATATGATGATTATATGAAATAAAATTATATCAAATGACCGTTATATCAAATGAGTTTTATATAAAATATTTTTATATAAAATGAGCGTTATGTTAAATGATATTATATAAAATGATGATTATATGAAATAAACATTATGTAAAATGAAATTAGTTGAAGTGTTGTTATGACAAACGTTTATTATGTCATATGAACGTTATTGAAATGAAATTATACCAAATGAAATTATATCATTCATTACGCACCCCTTAGCGCCATACTCCCGCCGTATAAAATTTCGTTTTAGAAAGAGATAGCTAGAGACACAGTTTTGCACAATTCAGCAGCGCATTACTTGCTTATTAATTAACATTTTGAATATTTTGTCTCACTTTTGTTATTCTTTAATGTTATATTTTTGAATGTTACTATTAAATATTTACTTAGCAAAACCAGTCTGATCCCCTATTATATCGCCTGAAATTTCTTTGTACACACGGCGGCACATCAGACTATACATGTTGACCTTGAGACCGCCTTTATGCCCTACGTAATAAAAGCTGTTATCGCAGTTCAACTGTTTAACCTGATGTGCTGTCGAGTGTACATACTGAGTCAGCCAGTCAGCTTGCTGTCCGG
Source organism: Crambus lathoniellus (assembly GCA_949710035.1). Lineage (NCBI taxonomy): Eukaryota > Metazoa > Arthropoda > Insecta > Lepidoptera > Crambidae > Crambus > Crambus lathoniellus. The sequence continues at coordinate 24,870,533 of OX453301.1, forward strand.
CGGGCCGGTAAGTCGCACAAGCGTCACTTGTTAAGTTTTTGCTCAGGGCATGATCGATCTTTCCCTTGCTTACTCGTCTTCAGGCGCAATAACTCGATGCACGATAGGTACACTGATTGCTTGATAAGTTCTTTTTGCTAAGTCAGCCTGACGGCTTGTCGTATGACCGGCCCGTGAGTCCCTCAAGCGTCGCTTGAAATGCAGGGCACGATTGATGCCGATCCCCTGCTTGTCGCCCGTCATCATCCGCGACACCTCGATTCACACATCAAAATCACAATGATCGCCTGATCATTTCTTTGTGCTTAAACAGCAAGACTGCTTGCCATCCGGCCGGCCGGAGAGTCACACTTGTTGCGTTGGGCACGATCGATGCTAATTCCCTGCTTGCCCGTCTTCGGCCGCGATACCTCAACCTAGGGACAGGGACTACAAAGATTGTCTGATAACTTCCTAGTGCTGAATCAGCGAGTCGGCTTACTGTCCAGCCAGCCGGTGAGCCCCACAAGCCTCACTTGTTGCGTTGGGCACAATCGATGTAGATCCCCTGCTTGCCCGTCTTCGGCCGAGCCACAAGCGTCACTTGTTACGCAGGGCACAATCGATGCTGATCCCCTGCTTGCCCGTCTTCGGCCGCGATACTTCGATCTAGGGACTACTAAGATTGTCTGATAAATTCCTTGTGCTGAACCAGCGAGTCGGCTCACTGTCCAGCCAGCCAGTGAGTCCCACAAGCGTCACTTGTTGCGCAGGGCACAATCGATGTAGATCCCCTGCTTGCCCGTCTTCGCCGCGAAACTTCGATCTAGGGACTACTAAGATTGTCTGATAAATTCCTTGTGCTGAATCAGCGAGTCGGCTCACTGTCCAGCCAGCCAGTGAGTCCCACAAGCGTCACTTGTTGCGCAGGGCACAATCGATGTAGATCCCCTGCTTGCCCGTCTTCGGCCGCGAAACTTCGATCTAGGGACTACTAAGATTGTCTGATAAATTCCTTGTGCTGAATCAGCGAGTCGGCTCACTGTCCAGCCAGCCAGTGAGTCCCACAAGCGTCACTTGTTGCGCAGGGCACGATCGATACCGATCCCCTGCTTGCCCGTCTTCGGCCGCGACACCTCGATCTACGGACAGGGACCACAGAGATTGCCTGATAATTTTCGCTTACTTAGTAAAGAAACTTTCAAATGTCGATTGGCTGACAGTAACATTTTGAGTAACGAAGTAATTTTCGATATCTCTACAATTAATCAGAGGGTTATTTTGAGAACTAGTTCCCTAAAATACTATAGTATTTTCAAATTTCCATACCATAATCCTCCCTCAGATCATGGTAATGTGAAAATACTATCTGTTTAGACCCTCAGGTCTAAACAAGATGCAAACGCTTCGAAGCTATTTAATTTATATATCGTGAAGTTTGATTTAAATAAATAATATAATAATAAATAAATATTACAATCAATCAATTAAATCTTTAGCGATTTTAAATCCAATTTAACAAATAAGTTTTCTAGACCACGTGACTTTACTATTAGTTCCGTAGTCCTTTCCATAAGTCAAATGTCAGGCCCTCTGAGATCACAAATATTGGGATCGCCCATTAATTTCCGCTCAACTTAAGAAACTTTCAACTGGCTGACAGGATCATTTTGAGTAACGACGACCGCAGTATTAAGAAGTTAAGTTTTGATCTCTTTACCATGATCTAATATCACTTCGTAGAGTCAAAATTCTCTCAAAATTCTCATTTGATTTACGCATCATTCTTATAATTTCACTTAGTAATTCTTAAATTGTGATAAGTACTAATGCAAAACGTGTCTTATGAATTTTCTTATGAAAATACGTATATAATAAGGTGTTGCTTAATCCACACTTGCAGGTAGTTACTTGATTCATTCATCCTCGCAATACGTTATAAGGCAACTTCTACCATTCCACTTATCTTCGTGAGCTATACGAGCGAGGAAAGGAAATTCTAATAGCTGACTCGGCATGTTTCGCTAAACGTCAGCATTAGCAGATAGAACTTGAGTCAGCACAAATAAACTTTTAATGTTGCCTTGCCTTTTATCGGAATTCTACATGTTACACTTAGGTAGTTATCTATAGCAAATCAATACTTGGTTGCTGACAGAAGTAATTAACTTTAGTTTCCACAAAAGATTATGAAATTCGCGATTCTTACAGAATATTTTAGAAGCTTCCAAAAGGGTTCTGTTTAAAATGGATGCCGAATTGAAGCTGTTAATCTTCGATCAGCAAGCTGTTAATACAGAAATGTTTTATAAATGGATTTCACTGATTTCGCATACCGCATTTTCCCAAAGCTATCAGACCCATTCCATTGCGTGATTGGAATGGATTTAGTTAATATTAAATTGAATAAGCGTTGCTTATGGTTTGAACTTACACTAAAGCGACTGAAGGATTGGTTTTAGAGTGTTAGCAAACTAGATTCACTACCTACGTCTTGCTTTAACTTGTATTTGAATAAAAAGAATTTTTTTTGCTAAATTTCATTCACTAACTTATCACGAAATCTCGAAAACTACTAGACCATTGAAGATAAAATTAGGTAGGAAGGTTATTGTAGGCGCCGCCAACGTGTTGCGCAAAGCTGTGTCCGGTAGCCGCCCTCGAAACCGGCGGAACATGACACCCACAGAACATGTAAAGACAAAAAAAAAACTATGTTCTGTGATGACACCCTACGACCAAAAATCCTCTTTCATGAAGGTCGACTGAACAACTTAACGTTAACGTTACGTACTTAGCAGGCCCGGTGAAATATACAGGGCGTCCCAAAATTAACTCACATGGAGGGAAAGTACCTTAAATACTGAAAATATAAAATTTAGGAAAAATGTGATAGTAAAAAACCACGAGCCCTATAAGTAGTTTTATAGTGATCTTCACTCATTAGTAATACATTGAAATGTTAAAGTTTTGAGCACGACAGTCACAGGAAAGGCTATCCATAACGCTGCACAAACTTGTTATTCAACATTAAATGTTAAATTTCGTAGTCTTCCTTTTATTTAAGATGCTATGTTATTAAGAAAAAAATGATAAGGTATGATCGAGCCTTTCGATCGGTACAATTAAATTAGAGAAATATTTTTTTTTACATTCGTCGGGTTCGATTCCCAGTTCAGACAGTTGATTACTTAAAATTCGATGAATGCAGTTCGTTTTCTTTTTAAAATAAAAATGAAGTCTCCTATCAGTAAAATTTTATATCTTCAGTATTTAAGGTAGGTACTTTCCCTCCATGTGAGTTAATTTTGGGACGTCCTGTATATGCAGGTTGTTCACCACAGAGTGTCAATTTTACAACTCTGGATCATTTTATTGCTACGAGTTGGTAAATCTAAAGAGGTACCATTGATTTAGTAGGTATACAGGATAATTTTTTTATCAGTGCACAATACACATTTGTGCACTGATAAAAAAATTATCCTGTATATGTACTTACTCGAAATGTGCATGGGTCATATTTATGCTCAAAATGTCAAATGTCTTTGGCATATGATAAAAAACATATAAAATGGTGTAAGTATAAAAAATAAAAAATTATAACATAAAATTTTCAGTAATACTTCACTATACTTTCTATGGCATTCGAAAATTAACATTAAGTACCAGTGTGGGTACCACATTGTAGCACCACACATACCTACAATTTATGTGACATAAAATTTAAGATCTGAGACTAGAAGTGGACAATGTTGGTACATTATTAAATCTTGCAATTTTGTCGTTGGTATCCCAATTCTTTCATAGCACAGAATATTTCTCAAAATACTGATATTGGCTTAGGGTAAAAGTAAAGAGATACTTTTATTATTTCACGTGGTGTCTCACTCAACTATGATTAATGTGATATTCTTGAGAAACTTTGTTATGTCATCGAAATATTCATGTGTGTGGAAATGTCGTAAAGCTATAGTGTTCTATTGAAAATGAAGTAGGGCAGAGGTACCCTTTTTGGCCACTTTAAGGATTTTTTGACTTTTAAGCACTAAGTACTAAATGGTCTTAGGTATTTAAGACACAAGTTATATCTTAAATTATAGATAATTTATCTAACTTTAATGGTACATTTTTCAAATTTATAAAAGTAAAATAGATTTTTTTATATTACACACAATGTGTGAGACGATCCAAATGTACCGGTTTTGGCCACTTACTGATAGTTAAACTTTTGTAAGTATTGCGAAAAATCAAAACCAAACTCAGGTAAAATCAATATATTCTAACGCGCTAGAAACCAGTCAATTTTATTTCAAAACAACAATTTGATTGAAAAAACAAAGGTTTATAAAGTATTTCATCCAAAACAAATTTCTTAAAATTTTCATACAAAACATTTTTTCAAACAGAAAATGGAATTTATTAAAAAAAAATCTTATGGCATAAGGAATTCTACCGATCGTTATTATTACCTTAAAATACCTTATTTTAATTGCCTTTATCATCATGGCTAAAAGTTGTTTAGAAAACTTTTAGAGCAAAAAGTGGCCAAAACCGGTACAGTGGCCAAAACCGGTACGCCTGCCTTATTAGAAAAATCGACCCGTCTAGCTCCGAATAATTCGAGGAACTCGAACACACGACTTTCCCTGTTTGGGTGAATGCTCTTACCACTGAGCTACGGAGTCGTTCAGTGAAAGGTCGTGGGTTCGAGTCCCATCGAAAATTCGAAGCTAGTTGTGAGACGGGTCCATTTTTTCTAATACTTCATTTTCAATCATAAAAATTGTATTGTGAATGCAAAAAGGTAAAAATAATCTATATGGTCTAGTGAAAGTATTTGAATTGAAATCAAAATGCCTCTTACTGTCGCACTCAGAGACTCGTGTCGATGAACAATTTAGTCTCTTGCGTTTTATGCTTGCGTTTCATTTTTTTATGTTTAGTGCAAGTAGCAAACTAAAGATGATGATGATGATGATAATCATCATAAAGATAAAGATAGATATATATTAAATTGCGATATAAATTTAATTGACGTCTTTAAGTGCGGCCGTTAGTTTGACACAAGCAAAACGAATCTTCTCTATGGGCTTCGTTTACGTTGCGTTACGCCGCGGCTGGTTGACGATGCCTAGGCATAGGTACACGATATCGAGACGAAAGTATGAATAAAAAGCTTTCCATGTAGATGGCATATTATGTTATTTGAGGAACCCGTGGCGCAGCGGTTAGAGCGCTGCGCGCTCAGTCTGCGATCGTTGAAGTTAAGCAACTTTAGCAATGGTTGGTCACGGGATGGGTGACCAAAAACTTTTCACATCGAGCTCCTCCGTGCTTCGGAAGGAATGTTGAGCCGTTGGTCCAGGCTGCGATTGCAGCCGTTAATACTTACAAATCCGCATTGGGCCCGCGTGGTGGGTCATGTCCTGGTACAATCTCCTTATCAACCATAATACCATAATCATACTTGTGGAGGTTTGTAATAGGCTTTTAAGTGTTATTTAGCTAATCTAATCTGTGTCAATAGCTGTAAACCTTCCTAAAATAATAAAATAAATAAAAATAAGGAAGACCTGCCATAGCAGTGGGGACTTTTAATGGCTAACGATGATGAATATATTATTTAGATCTTAGTTTACGCGGACAAAACCGCAGAGAACTGCTAGTCCATACTTCTGTACTAATAATATAGAAGAAAGATTTGATTGTGTTTCGTTTTATTTATAATGGATCAACACAAAAAATACTAGACACATTTTAAAAATTATTTCATTTATTGAGTGACATAGGCTACCATCTTATCCCAGTATTCCCACGGAAACGGGTAGGTAGGTACTATGCGGGTAAGACCGCATAGAGCCCCTTTATTCAATACAGCGGCCGCCCGCGGTTTCACCCGCATGGTTCTCGCAATATCTATTCTATTCTCACAATATCGGGATAAAAAGTATCCTTTGTTTTAAACCAGGCTATGTACTAGCTGTGTGTCAAATTTCGACCAAATCCGTTTAGTAGTTTTTGAGTGAAAGTGTAACAAACGTCCATACATCCATACTCAAACTTTCGCATTTATAATATTATTAGTAGGAAGAGTGTTGTACTGCACAAGTCCGCTATAAATCCTATTTTATTTTATAGCATATGGGTATTATACTGCGAACTCGTTTCTAATTTTATTATATTTTAGAACCCTCATAAAAGTTTTCGCAGTGCAGTAGTGAGAAATTGAAAGCGCAAATTCTTTCTCAGAAAATGAAAAGACATATGTGGCAGGATTTTCATACAAACGAAATGATTTAAATTAAATTTCAAAGAGGCGTGCTGTTACCTTTCCGCTTTTAAATATTCAATTTTTATCTATTTGAACGCCCCATTGACAACTTTAGTTGCGAAACGGTCGCTTGGTTGAGACGCGACCAACAACTAAAGATTGATTTTTACATAAACTATAAATATAAATAATAATTAAAAATGTCCCATCACTAGCGAAAATGCATGTCACAGACACGTTTTACTTGGTTTTACTAGGCTTGGCTTAGGCTTCAAAAAACGTCAAAAAGCGCTGGCGTGCAAAAGTTGAATAATAATAATCTTATTTAGACAAAAACAATCTTAAGCGTTTATTACGTTGAAATGTTCCACGATTGCCATGAAAATTACCATCATTAAAAGTAACTGGCTTACAACCTTTTTAGAACGTTGTCCCGAAAAGGGAATGATAGAGGTCGACAATTGCAGAGCTTCCGTTTTTAAAGGTTTCAACGAAAAAGATCAAAAAACTCTTTAACGTAAATGCTATAGGTATATACAGCCTTGTATGTCTTTAAATGAGTAAAATGAAAACGTACAGCCCTTTGATAAAATCTTTGAACGAACCATTAAACTGTGAAACAATCTTAATACTGATGAAAGAAATAACTGCATAGACGATATTTAAATTACTTTTGATGTAAGTTTATTTGTAATTCTATAACTTACTGCTCCCCGCTAGTAAGTACTGCTGTATTTACCCGCGGGATGAAATATCACTCAGAAATAATGTGGATACTGGTGAAATAATTTAAAACCGGTTCAGTAGTTTTGGAGTTTATCCGTTCATCACATCATCATCATCACGTCAGCCGAACGACGCCCACTGCTGGGCATAGGCCTCCCCCAAGGATCTCCACAACGATCGGTCCTGCGCTGCCCGCATCCAGCGGCTTCCCGCGATCTTGGCCAGATCGTCGGTCCACCTTGTAGGGGGCCTGCCCACGGAACGTCGTCCGGTACGCGGTCGCCATTCGAGAACCTTTCCGCCCCAACGGCCATCGGTTTTCCGCGCTATGTGTCCCGCCCACTGCCACTTCAATGATGCAATCCTTCGAGCTATGTCGGTTGTTTTAGTACTCCTGCGGATCTCATCATTTCTGATTCGATCGAGCAGGGAAATACCAAGCATCGCTCTCTCCATTGCTCGCTGGGTGACTTTGAGCCTTCTTATGAGACCCATAGTAAAAGACCACGTCTCACTTCCATAGGTCATTACTGGCAACACACACTGGTCAAAGACTTTCGTCTTGAGACATTGAGGTATTTCGGACGCGAATATATGTCGGAGCTTCCCAAACGCTGCCCATCCGAGCTGGATTCGACGAGAGATCTCTTTCTCAAAGTTGGACTTACCTAACTGGACCGTCTGTCCTAGGTAAACATAGTGGTCAACAACTTCGAGTGTAATGTTCCCAACATTAACTGGAGCGGGTGCAACATGGGCATTGAACATGATTTTCGTCTTGTCCATGTTCATCTTAAGACCCATTCTTTGCGAAGCATTACCGAGATCTTCGAGCATTGTGTTCAGTCTTCCAAGGTCTCAGCCATAAGAGCTACATCATCGGCAAACCGTAGGTGTGTTAGGTACTCGCCATTGATGTTGATGCCGTATCCTTTCCAGTCCAGCAGCTTAAAAATATCCTCCAACGCAGCTGTGAACAGTTTGGGAGAGATGTCATCTCCCTGTCTCACACCTCGCTGTAGTTGGATAGGATTAGAGCTCTGGTTCTGTAATCGGACCGACATGGTGGCGTTTTGGTATAAGTACCTCAGCACCTCGATGTACCTGTAGTCTATTTGGCACCTCTGGAGAGACTGCAGCACCGCCCAAGTCTCAATCGAATCAAAGGCTTTCTCATAGTCCACGAACGCCAAGCAAAGTGGCAAGTTATACTCTTCGGTCTTCAGCTGTATAACTTGCCGCAGCGTATGAATGTGGTCTATGGTACTGTAGCCTTTCCGGAACCCGGCTTGTTCAGGAGGTTGGAAGTCGTCGAACCTGCGAACGAGACGGTTCGTAATGACTCTCGAAAACAACTTATAGATATGGCTCAGAAGCGAGATGGGTCTATAGTTCTTCAAGAGAGTTTTATCACCCTTCTTGAAAAACAGCATCACATCGCTTCTGCCCCATGCCTTTGGCGTTTTGCCCTCACTCAAGGATGACTAAATTGAAAAGCTTCTGGAGGACTTTAAGTATCGGCTTACCGCCCGCTCTCAGAAGCTCTGTTGTGATTCCGTCATCGCCCGCCGCCTTGTTGTTTTTAAGCTGCTTGAGAGCCATTCTAATCTCGTACAGGCTGACGTCCGGGATATCTTCGGTATGGTACAAATACAAATACAAATACAAATTCATTTATTTGTAAACATAGGTTATATATAGGTACAGATGGTGTGTAAAAGTTCAGTATCACTATGTTTGGCCATTATTAGGCGTACAAATATATTAGATTTAATTGGATTATTCTTGATCCTTACATTGATGACAAAAGAAGTTAAATAAAATAATATCAATTTCCGTCAGATGCATACATATTCAATCTGTTTAAATTAGCAAATAAAAAAAAACAACAAGTCACGTAATACTAACTATGTTATTAAATAGTCAACAAGATTAAAAATTATAAGATGGTCAAAAGCATGCATAATGTCGATTAATATAATATTTATTTATAATTTGTCATTTAAATACTCTGTCAAGGTATAATAGGCTTTACCTAATAACAATGATAGTAGCTGCTTGCGAGATGAAGTCAAATTAGCTTCTTTTATTGTTTTGGGCAATTTATTAAAGATTTTAGGTGCCATGCAGTAAAAGCTATTTCCTTTCAGTGCTGTTTTAGTAGTCGGCGCACTTAACTTATTTCCATGGCGTTTGCTTTTTTTTGTTTGACCAGATGATATTGTGGGAAAGAGATGCGGATTCCTCCTGACAAACATTGCAGTTTCGTATATATAAAGATAAGGCAATGTTAAAATCTTCAGATCAATGAACTGTTGTTTGCAGCTATCCTCTCTTTTCAAACCTTTTATGGCCCTGATGCACTTTTTTTGAGCTTTAAAAATTATTTCTTTGGTTGAACAATTTCCCCAGAATATAATTCCATAACGTAGAGTGGACGCAACATAACCGTTATAAGCAGTTAGTACTGTCTCTAAATTAGCTATTCTAGACAGGGATCGAAGTGCGTAGACAAATTTACTCAAGCGTATACACAAATTATTTGCATGAGTTTGCCAGTTAGTTTGATAGTCCACATATAAACCTAAAAACTTTGTTGCATTGACAGATTCTATGGCATCATCACCATGACGTATGGTCCGATTAGGTGCTTGTGTATATTGACGAAAATGCATAATTTTGGTTTTGTCAATATTTATATTTAAATTATTCATTTCGAGCCATCTTATTATACGGTTTAATGTCAAAGTAATTTCATTTTCATATGACAAGGTATTTTTACATTTCATTAATATAGTACAGTCATCAGCAAATAAAGTCATGGGATATTCAATGGTTGTAGGCATGTCATTTATATAAATTAAAAAAAGTAGAGGTCCTAATATTGTCCCCTGAGGAACTCCGTATTTAATGTCTCTACATTTTGATAAGTGCTCAATTTCAATTTTTTTATCATTACAAATACTTTTAATGGCGGTTTGCTGCTTTCTGTTACTGAGGTACGATTCAAACAGTTTTAGCGCTACGCCGCGTATTCCATGATGGTAGAGCTTTTGTAAGAGTATACTATGGTCAACGTAGTCAAAAGCTTTTGACATGTCCATGAATGGGTGTCGGGTAAGCTTGGCTCTAGGGTCTGTAGCCTTGCTTTCAACAGGTGTTTGTGTGGAATATAGCTGTCCATAGAAACTCTCAATCTCCCTCAGGATTTCAGGTGTTGACGAAATGATGCTACCTTCCTCAGTTTTCAGCCTCGTCAATTGACTTTGCCCGATAGACAGATCTCTCGCAAACACTTTGGAGCCTTTGTTCCGGTCAATGGCTTCTTTAATACGCTCGGTATTAAATTGGCGAAGGTCGCGCGTCAAAGACTTAGATATCTGTCTATTAAGCTGTCGATAACGATGGGCATCCGCTGAGTTCTGCAGCTTCATTTCGTGTCTCTGATCCATGAGTAGGAGAGTCTGACTGGAGAGTTTCTTCAATTTGGGACGGCGGGTTTTATAGTACTTAGACCCTACCGTGCAGACAGTATCCACCACCATGTTGTATAGATCGTCCACGTCTATGCTGTTCTCAAGGGCATCGAAGCGGTTTTGAAGCTCGAGCTGAAAGCACTCGGGGGTCTCTACAGTTGTCTCTTTATCCGTTACAAACAAACAATTAATTTAACCTTTCCTTGCTATTTAGTATTAAGTACTATTTGCCTTTAATGTGCACCTATCTCATAAACTCCTTTTACTTATCTTTTTCGTTCCATTCGTGTAATTGGTCCATGTTTCTATTTTCGTATTATCATTAATTTAATAATACGTACAAAGGCAACTACACGGTATGTAATAATAACTTAGGTATAGTACCTACTTAGAATAGTACCTACTTAAGTAACATTAACCTTCTTTTGAGATACACGGTTCTCAAACTATCCAACAAAACCACTTTAGTCGCTCGAAATAGTTTGATGGTCTTTAACAAGTCGAGTAGGACAGGACAGGAGTTGTAAGTAACTATTAAACAAGGATCCACAAACTTGTAGAGAAATATGTGGATATTATAAGGCACAGGTATTCGGTATAACTTGTGGGTGAAAGGAATCTTTCGGGAAAATAGTCGAAATTTGGCAATCGTTAGCTTTTGAACTATAACTGTACGATAATAGTTTTTACTTTGATTTATTTTCGTCTTGTTGATATTTTTGCTGGCTATACCTAATGAGTGAACAATTTTCTGGTATAGTAGGCGGTTTATTTCGACGAATAAAGAAAACCAATTTAGGTTCAACCAATGAAGAGGTATCTTAGTGCCCAAACCCATAAAAATATACCTATATTTTGTGATTGTATTACATCAGTTATTTTTATACTGCTTATCAATGCTCTGAAACTTTCTAAATTATTATAATTAAAAATAATGGTTAATTGAGCATGAATCACGTCGTTATTTCGAGACTTAGGCCGTTTGTCCACGACCACGACGTCCGTCTCGCCGGATCCGTCTAAAAACGGACCGAAGAAGAGGTTCATATATTTGTATGTATTGACGGTCTGTCCACTCTTGCCCCGGCGTCCGAGTTCCGTCATCCGTTTTTTGACGGGCTCCAGGATTTGGCTAGATCGGATGTACCGCTACATCGGATCCGGATCCGGACTCGGTCCGAAGTGTGAGCGTAGATTCCATATAACTGTTTCACTCACACGCACAGCACAACCTCTCAGTATGAAGTGGCTCGTCCGGGTTCGGACGCAGTGCACAAACGTATTCCGGTTTCCATCCGTCTAGTCTAAGCACCAGCTTCCGTCATCCAAGAAAAAATCGGACCGGATCGTCCGTGGTCAAACGGCCTTCTACTTTGTGCTCAATTTGTAACTTTGAAAATCACCAGCCAACAAAAATCACAATGTGTTGTGTTCAGCAAGAAATACTCGCGCTGCCTAAACATTCACAGTACCTACCTAACATAAAATTGAATAATAAAATGTTTGAATCTCCGTGCCGCAATATCAGCACATACAAATCACAAAGGGAAGTGTTGGGCATACATAATGTACGTGACTATAATACATAAGAAGGTATATCGAAGATATTGTACAGACAGTGTTTAAGGTTGAAGGGTTCCCGATATTCACAATACTTTTCTGGTTCAGTGGACCCCTACGGAACGGTGGCACGTATGTGTGTAATTTTCATAGATGAATGACTTGCAATACATTGTTACCCGGGAGGTGAATGCGTGCTGCGACCACTAATGTGGTGAAATTTCACGCATCTTTTTATTATGTCGACTTTTGGTCTAAATATTAGGAGTTGTGAATTATAATTACTTATATTCTTATATTCTTCTTCCGACTTCCAAATTCAATAAGAAAGAGGTTATTTTTAAGGCGCTACTCGGAAAAATATGGACTTTTTGATTTAAAACTATAGGACGGTTACAGTTGTTAAAAATCTGGTAATAAGATATATATTTCTTCATACCTTTATCTAGAATCGTATAGTTTCAAAAACACGATTTTATGATTTTGCCTCGACACTTTTTATTTTCGAAAAGACCTCTAAAAAATACGAAAAGTGAAGATTATTCTTAAATGGGGTTACTTACACTATTGGAAATTGGTTTAATTAGTGGACACCAATAATATTGAGGATCGTATAGAAGCATTTTTTTTATCGCTGTAGTTTTTTAATACGAAGTGATTTTGTGTTTTTTTTGCCTAATCTGCAAAATCGGTCTCGCTCCCGCGCGCGTCGTTTTTTCATTGCTATCTCGCTTCAGCACATTTTTTCCGAGTATCGCCTTAATGATATTTAAGTACTCAATATAAGTACCTACGCATAAGCGCACTTCAAAAGTGCAAGAGTGCACTTTAATTGCAATTCCTGTCATTTTTGTTCCTGTCGTAAGATCAAAACATTCGTAACCTTTTTCTCTGTAAAAAAAGGAATTCGGTTCCATATTACTTAGTTGGGTTTTAGTTCGTGAGGCGTAATTTAGTGGAACTTATTGTTGGTCGAAGTTTGCTGGCAAGAAAAATAATTCTTTCGCTTTAAAGTATAGTAAACTTCATTTTAATTCTGGTCTCAAAAAACAATTTTAGCTTATAGTGGACTCACCGGCCAGTGCCAATAACTCCCTTTGGTCAGATATAGGTAGGGGAGACTGTTCCAAAACCGTATAGCTAAGGATTAATGCCTATAATATAGCAATGAATAAAACAGGGCAAAGTCTAATCAACGTTTTTATTGAACAGTCTTACTAGGAACATTATGTAATACAAAATTGGTTTAAATCTTGTAGTAGTAAGGAACTATAATAAAAAAAGTAAACCATTCGAAATTCCGATTTTGCCCCGGAGGGTGTCCAGGTGGTAGAAGTCTGCGTTCAGTAATGCAGCCGAAATATTCAAATGTATGAAGATCATCAGGTTCCAAACCCATATAGCAGTCACGTGACAACCCTCCACAACAAATGCACTGTACCTAGCCATCATTGAAACGACTTTTATATTCTTTTCGGCAATACAAACATAAGTAATTTTTTTTTATCCACAACGGGGTAGCACTTAGGTAAGTTACTTTAGCAACTATTATGTTTTATTTTGAAATTAGGTATTATGAAAAATATCTAAGCAACCCAACTAGATCTAGTGTGCCAATCTCATAAAGATAGGTTATTAACTGATAGTCAACTAAAGTTAAGTTACCTTAAAAATCTTAATTTTAATCTAAGTATTTCAATAGAATACCACGATAGACTTCGCCTTTGCAGCTAGTTCGTCTTGCATGCGTTTGTATGTAAATACGTTCAATTTCAGGCAGTCACAGTTTGATTAAATCAAGGCTTCGAAGTTGAACTGACTATCCAAGACATCAGTGAAGTAGTTCTTAGAACGAGAACAGTGTTGATGTGGAATAACTAATTAATTCACTCGAGTGTCTCACGACTATTCAATTGATCTCATACTTGGTCAAACATGGTAGTTATGATTGTCAGTTTGAATTCCAAATTCAAATAAAATATTTGTTGCTGCACTCCGGGAATGCCGGCAGAAGAGAAAAAGACTTCCTAGACTAGAAAAAAAGTATTTTGATAAAATAAAGAAAAAAATACGGACTGTATTTGAACTGAGGTCTTCTGGCTTCAATGCCGCCCGTTTTATCTCCTGAGCTATTACAACTTTGGATACGGTGGCGAAATTGGCCTTCGTATTCTAATGACATTGTAACAGTTTTTCGATCAGGTCACGTGTCCGTCTTTTCGATCTGACGGACACGTGTCCTGAACTACTGACTCGAGTTTAAAATTTTTTACCCATCACAACAAAGTGCACAACGCCGCGGTAGGTAGAAGTTCGACCAGTTACAGGGCAAAAACTGATCGAACTCATCCAGTAATAGATATTGCAAGTATTTAAAGTTCATACTTTAATCACATGCAAAATCTATTGCTCGCATGATAGAGTAATCAAAGCATTTGTATTATAGCTTTTTCAGTTTGTACCCATTCTAACCCGCTGTGCCAATTTGGGAACACCTATAAATATTATGAAAAACGGAATTTTTACCATCTTTAAATTTGTAAAAATCCCGTTTCCATAATAGTTATTAGGTGTAAGTACCAAAATTGGCACGGCATGCTAGAATGGGTTAATGTTAGGAGTTTTTAGTTACAGTTACACAATTTACAAAATTTTAGAATATTTTCCTTGTTAATCCTTACTATTGTTCGATTAGGGCGATGTATTTTACATATAATGTATTTTTGGTGTAGGTATGTCAATGAAATAGATTGGTGGAAATGGAAACCCTTCCTAATGACTGACCCTTGTCAGTTTGTTATTCAACCACATCACTATACAGTATTTGCCCCTTCAACCCTATAACCCTGTTTAGTTTGAATAAACAAATTGACAATGTCGGATGGTATAGGATGCTTTTATTTGGTATTTTTACACTTAATCAAAATTAAACAAATCTTTTTATTGGAAACCTCTACATTCAGTTTTTTTTTCGTAAAATAAAATAACCAAAAGTATCCACTATAAGAATTCAGAACTAGCCAATGATCGTAATAGAAAAAAGCTTAATATCAGGCCACAGTCAAATCGGTATTTATAATAACATTAATGTTGTGTTATCACCTTTAGGCAATTCACGGATAGATGCCGCGGTGGGATACATGCCGCAATTTTATAAACTCTTATTAGGGTAATGACCCGAAGCCCGAATTGCAGTAGGTATACTAGATAGTCCGACCCGTGTACTTCGCCAGTGACGCCAGTTGGCCGTGAGACGCGCTGTAAAGTAAGTATAAGTATACTTACCTGTAGGTACTGTGTGCGTAGCAGATATGACCAGTCACCTTTGGATGCTGGTCATCCCCAGTGTGCACTTCGCCTAGGCGGGTGACGCCCTGCGCCACGGCCCTCCAGGGACGTGGTCGCCACAGATATGCTGAAATACCCGTCCAGGTAACAGCAGTTTTCAGGCAGTGTTTAGTCGGTAAGAGTCCGACATAACCATTACAGCCGGCTGTAATGGTATCCATGAGGATTCACTGTCTCCTTCCCCCGTAGTCCGGAAGGTTGCCGGATGAGCGATTGTTTCAATAGGAAACGATCGGTCGTTCGACGCAAAAAAAAAAAAAAAAAAAACAGTTAAAAAAATTCGCGCGCGAAAAACATGGGCCAAAATTATTGAACTGCTCTATTGGAGGAACTGGTTACATAACACAGAGCGCTAGTCTGAAACAATACCCACTCAAAGATTGTAGGAAAAACTTTCTAGTTATTATTGACTCATCTCATCAACTATGTATTTCATTGTACAAATTATCAAGATGGATTGACACAACTTTCAGAGCTATCAATGATTTTATAACAATATCAAACATTGTTTTTAGAAAAGATTAATAGATAGGTCACGTTTATATCCCAAAGCTTTAATATGATTTGTAATAATAAACAATAATAATACCAGAGTAAAAGTGATTGATTTTTTAAGTACCTAACCGTAAACTGTGTCAAAGTAGAAACAGAAGGTAAATATTAAAACTCTAATTCTTATGTGTATGATCCTTCCTAAAATTCGTTATGATTTAAATAAATTATTATTAGTCATAAATAGGCACTGTAACAGTTGGAGAAGTATCTGCTCCGTCGGAGCGTAAAAATGATTAATACTGAAAGTTATTAAGTCTTTTGATTTAAATAATATTTCCATTAGGGCGCAATGCTGGGAATAATAAAATCTTATTTAATTATTATTGTTGTTTTTCGAGTTGGAAGACGGGTTGAGTTAAGTTTAAATACTTATTTTAAAAAAACTTTTTTCAATAGTCGCGTGATATTTACTCAATTTAAGAAAGTTAAGTAGAGAAGTTTAGTAAGGAGTTGATTTAAAAAATACGAAATATGTGTTTGCTTATTTGTTTTAGTTTCTAACCATAAGCCTAAATAATAAAAATGAAGAACTTTCCAGATACAACATTTCATCCCTCTTTTCACGCCTTCGGGGGTAGAATTGTCAAAAACGCTGACACACGTAAAATTAGTTTTCAATTGTCAGCCTAAATACAACGTACCGTGCCGTATAATTGTGCCGAGGCAGGCAACCGACACGGTCCTGCGTCACCTGTTCCGCTGGCGAGCTACAACTGTAAATACCTAATTTCAGTTTGCATGGTTCACTACTATTCTAATTTCCGTTCGCTCTTTTAATAATTGTTTTGAAATGCATACTAGCTAGTTATATTATTATATGCAGAAATTCGTTGTTGACCTCATGCTTGAACCAATATACCGTATTCCTTACCATTCAAATTTTATCTCATAAATACCGTCGTGGTCCTAATTTATGTCACCCGGTTCCGTCACGCTAAACGTGACAAAAATTATAAAATACCACGTTAAACTTGACGGAAATTATAAAATACCTAATAACATACAAAATATTCCTTGACTCCCAAAATTGTTCATTCAGTTATTTTGTAGACTGAAAAATTACTTGTAAGGTTTATTTTATATTGTATAGTATTCATTTTCTGTTTGAGTCATATAACAATAAGGTATATAATTTTTATTGAGCAATTTTCTAATTTCCGTCACGCCCACAAAAAAATCTTTCCGTGGTCTGTGATCGATCATAAGTTTACCGGTTGGAAGCTCAGTCGCTCTAATTTTTTACCAAAATAAACAAAACAGAATAGTGCGATTCGGACTCGAGCATGAAGGGTTCCGTACTATTATCACGGTTGTTGAATGGGGAATGTGTTATAAGTTTGACGTGTATGTGTTTATTTGTCTGTCTGTCTGCCTGTACGAGGCAACGTAGCTCCTAAACGACTGGACCGATTTGATACGGTTTTTTAATTTGAAAGCTAAACTAATCGAGATGGTTCTTAGCCAACTTTGACGAAAATCCATTCGGCCATTTATGGAGATGGTCAACTGCCTGCCGAAACGGGAAAAGGTACAGAGGTGGTGCTGTAACTAAAATAATGTACAGTCGGCCAAGAAAGTGGTCTACCAGTTTTGACAATAGTTCCCGTGTCAACAAAATATCGCTAAAGGCGAATCTTTAAAATGTTTGCTATCTGAGAAAACTGACATGAAATCATAGAGCAACCACACAATGTTATTTTCGCATTTGTGACCTATGCATTAGATCATAATTTGCAACAACAAACAACCCTCACAGTTTTTCATAAAGTTCAGAACTAAGGAGGTTTTTTAAAGTAGAAAACTCTTTCACTGGAAAAGAACATATATCACTGACAAATAAATGTCACAGGTATTTTCCTAAACTCCCTAAACTAAAGTAAAATTTATTCATTATTTTACTACAAAATACCTCGAAATTTATCCATAGCCGAGAGAGCTCAAATAATCGCACTTCACAATTATGGATTCAATTAGTAGTGAGATTTCTAGAGAATTAAATGTGTCTTATGGTTCAGAGATGATGGAACCGCAACTAAAGAACAGCAGAAGCACTGCAAGGGCACTGCAATGAGGTATGGGAGGAAACCCGTGAGTCTGACATCTGCTCGAGGCTGGTGGGCTCAATGAGGGACCGACTCCGAGAAGTCATAGAGGCAGATGGCGGCTACACAAGATTTAAACATTTAATTTTTTTAAGTGACTTATTACATGTGAAAAATAATATTTTTAACAACCAAATAATTAGCATTTTCACTACCGCTTCTTGTTACAACCCTTGTTTCGTCCTTTTCTAATCGAGCAAATTGATATCATTGGGGGAGGCCTACGTTTAGCAGTGGACATCCATTTATGCAAGGTGTTAAACCAGGCGACTAAAAATTACTAGGTTGAGCGACTAAAAATACTAAGTGAGCAGCGGATAAATAGGTTTAGGTTGGGTTAGATTGGCGACTAAGTCGCTCACCTAGTAATTTTGGTACCCTCAAATGTTTTTTAGTCGATCGGTTAATTACTATCCTTACAAAAATACCCCTAAATACTGAAATTGGTAATTCATTATCGATAACTGAACAACTTTCCCAAGGAACATTAGGGCGGTTTCAGATTATCGTTTTATACGCGCGTATAAGCTCGTTTTCGGAAGCGCAATGTAGGCGCGTATAGTACCTATAGGCGCGCCTTTTGCCACACGCGCGACTCGTACGAGCGTTGACGTGCTTGTATGTTCGTATAAGCGCGAGCCATACGCTAATCAAGCGCAAGGTTCGAGCGAACACGCCGAAATATGCCCGTTCAGTTTTTTGAAGTACGTATTGTGGCTCGCGTGAATGCGCGTATGCCGGAACGAGCGTATACGCGCAGAAAAACGCCAGTTTGTAACCGCCCTTATACCGCAATATTAGAATAAAGAAATTTGTATGTTGTTGATGAGAATCAATATTCGACGATTCGAAATTCGAAAAACGAATTCGCGAAGTGTCATAAAATTCAAGCAAAGGAAAATCAACATTGTTGTTAGTTGACGAACAAACGAACTTCACCCTTACGGTGGTGGACCACATATTTGGCCGACTGTACATCACCCTGGGCAAACGTAGGTGAAACAAAAAAAACAAAATGGCGGCAAAAAGTATGTCTGTCTGAATAAGTATATTCGTAGTGCTTAATCGGATCAAGCAATTTTAATGCGGTTTTTTTTTTAAATTTTGTGTGTTATTTAAAAAGGATGAATTAAAAATAAAAATTTAAAAACCCTGTGAATTTACTGTGAATTTGACGACCGATAAGGCGCAGGGGTAGAATACCTGCCTTCTGCGCCAGAGGTCTCGGGATCGATTTCCGAACAAGACAATTATTTGTTTGCATGACATGTCTATTTGTCTTGTTCTGGGTGTTTTCTATTTGTAAGTATGTATCTACAAAAAAAAGTATATTATATTTATCCGTTATCTAGTTTCCGTAACACAGTTTCTTAAAGAAAACTACTTAAGTTGTAAGAAATATTTTTTTTATTGATATGTATAGATTATACAAGTTTTGTATTGTTTTGTCACTGCATCGTATTTTACCTTTAAATGTTTTTTGCACTTAGATATCTTTTTTTACTAAATTACATTATTTTTATAGAGTCTTTAATATACTGGTGTGAACAAATGTAAAATAAATAGCAAATTAGGGTCACATGTTAAATCTAATACCTTTAATTAATTCAGGAGAAGTAAAATCACATTTCACATTTTATTTAATATTATATACTAGCGGCCGCCCGCGGTTTCACCCGCGTGGTTCCCGTTCCCGTGGGAATATCGGGATAAAAAGTACATATAAACCTTCCTCTTGAATCACTCTATCTATTAAAAAAAAACGCATCAAAATCCGTTGCGTAGTTTCAAAGATTTAAGCATACAAAGGGACATAGGGAAAGAGAAAGCGACTTTGTTTTATACTATGTAGTGATGCTAAAGCTTCATTTGAAAATTAAATTTGTACAACGTATTTATTAAACCGTATTAATTAATTAAAACTCTAACAGTACTGAAAAACGTATAAATAGCGAAGCGTGGAAAAGCCAAGTTAAATTAATTTATCTTAACGAAAACAAATTTGAAATTTTTGTTACGGTTGTTTGCTTGTTGGAGGTTCCTGACGAATGTTTTGAATACTTCACTAATTCTTTGAATTCACAGATAATTCCAGATGTTTGGTTGTTGTGAGATTCGCCTATTTCAAAAATCAAGTGTTGCGATTAAAATTACTGACCCCTATTTACCCCCTATTTTGTACTCGCGGCAATTATTAAATGTAAATTTTATTGTTTTCCCGGGCACACTTATGTATAAATCGCCCATAATAGTATTATTTTAATGATGTATCATTAAAATACGCCAACAACACAGATTCCGAAAACGTATGCGCCTTTTTTTCACTTTTCCAAATCAGATCGTAGGTTTTCATATATCTTTCTTTTGATTTTGCTGGCAGTAAGTTTTCTGTTACCTATTAATTTTGCTTCTGCTCTCAAATTTGGTGGAGTAGGTACATACAATATCTGTATATGTTTCATTGGCAGAACTTATTTTGATAATTTATTACACAATATAAACTGTATTGATATCAAATCAACCGCTGAAAATCATTCCCGCCGTTTTTTTATATTGGCTTGTGAGGCCATGTGGAACGGTCATACAGCCTATTGATACTTACTACTTGCTACTAAAATGCGCAACTTCAATACCCGCTTCTGGGCGGTAGATGGCGCTGTACATATTTCCCATACAAAATTACTCGTAAACATGGTAGTATTATTTAGGTAATACTTCCATGCTCGTAAAGGATATTTTGTCTATGATAAATCTCATTTTGTTTTTTCGATTGATGTTCGTGCTAAGGGTACATAGCGCTTGTGGTACAATACGAAGTAATATACTCTGTGCGCACCGTATTTAAAAAAAGTTATCCTAATTATGATATAATAATTACCTATATAATAATAATAATAATAATGTGGCTGTATGGTGCAAATGTCCCTTTGCTTTTTCTGTTTTATACACAGGAATAACAAAAGAAAAAATAAAGAAAAAAAGTTGGTAATAATATCTTTGGGTAGTACCTTTTCCGAGGTTAACATTCTAAATTTGAAAATCACTACAGTAATGAATTTCAGTACTTACTTACTGCACTAAAATCAGTGCAGTAAGTAAGTACTGAAATTCATTACTGCAGTGATTTTCAAATTTAGAATGTTTACCTCGGAAAAGTTCCACGTACTGCATTCTTTTCTCAAATATAATATTAACATTTCAGAGCATAAGTGTGAAAAATAAATAATATGAAGTGAACATAATATCGCTTACTAATATCATGTTTGGTTTTCATAAAAATTACATGCAGTGCAGTTTTTGAACGCAATGCAAACAGTTACCTTCAACTTGCATAGGTACCTAATTGCACCAATTTTACTCTTAATTATTAATTTTGATGTTTTCTTTATTGTTAAATGTTGCCTTCAATGTTGTTTTTCTGACCTGTAACACTTTTCTCGCTGGTAGAGGTGAAAAGTTGTATGTTTAACACGAGAGCAAAATTTTCTGATGTCTCGTGCCTTTAAATCACTCACTGTGCTCAGTAGTCTATATTTGAATCACTCACTACGCTCGTGATTCAATTTTAGACTACTTCGCTAGTTCGTGATTTAAATTCAGCACTCGCAGCGAAAAATGATTTTGCTCTCTTGTATAACAAATAACTATTCTTTCAATTTTTTTTTGATAATCTGTTACGCAAAGTAGAAAACTCATAAGAAAATAGAGGTAACAACTGAATTAAGCCCTTGAAGGAGTCGGGATACTTCAGCGATAACGTTAAAAGTAATCTGAGAATGTGCAATTTTTTCAAATCACTTTTCATATGTAGGTACATAAAATATTTTATTTACAGCTTAATTTAAAAATACTACCGGCATAACTTAAGTATATCCGAATTGTTTGTTTTTAAATGTTCTTGTAAAATCGTAGTTTTCGACAATTGAATAAACTTTCCGCTTTTCCGGACATTTATTTGAAAGCTACGGTAATTATTTCCGTCTCTAATGCAATTTAAGCACAAGGCTATTTGGGTCACGGGACTAAGTTATTTACTTAAAACATTGTTCGTTCCGCCTTACCATTTATTCATGTTTTCTATCGTTTGAGTGATATAATTATGGAAGCTTTTCCTTGAAAAAGTTATTACTTTCTTATCTATTTTTAACACAAATTCAACTTGAAAAACCACTCTGAAATTATTAAAGACTAGCCTTCCGCCCGCGACTTCGCCCGCGTGGATTACACGACGATATTATAATGTGATGTTTTTCCGGGATACAGATCGTAGGGGAGCCCAAAAGGGGATTTTGGGATTTACTCGAGCGCGTCAGATTAATATAAGGCAGGATACCTTATTATATTGATAAGTAATTCTCCAGCCAGTACGCCTTAATATAGGGGGTACGCTAAGGGGAACCCGTCAGATTAGTAAAAAACAATCGATCACCTGAAATAGGTACTCGAGCGAGTCAGATTAAGATAAGGGGGTTAATTTTATTACTAACTAACTAATGTCAATTTTGCTAATCTGAAGATTTGAGCGTAACCTAAGAGGGTGGGAATATTCATTCTCCTTATTCATCCATAAGGAAGGCCAGAGCCCCAGCAGTGGGGACATTAAATGGCTGATGATGATGAAGAGGGTGGGAGGGTAACAAAGTTGCAAAAAAAAAACGATGTGTGGATTTAGTTGAGCGCGTCAGATTTTCAAAGGGGTTGTTCAGTGAACCCTGAACGATGGAGCACATGATCTGCTGCCCAAGCCTCCCCACATCCTGCACTCTACAAGACCTCTATGAAGCCAGTCGGAAAAGGATTGACGTCGCGTCGCGTCGCACACTACTGGCAAGATATCATTTAAAATATCTACCGTTGACACGAAAAGAAGAAGTGAACCCTACTGATGCTCTAATTTCTTAATCTGACGATTTGGAAGTGACGCAAGCTCACAGCGAATTTTTGAAAATGTAAACAAAACCGCCATCAGAACCAAAAATAAATTACGGTTATCACACGCAGTGCTACAGATTATTTACTGCCGTGAAAATAACTGCTGTTAAAAAAACAGCAACAAGACGATTTAAAAAGAAATGATGATGCACCTGTGACTTACACAACGGAGGCTTCTGATGTAGTGATGAATGAGAAAGTGCTAATATGAGTAATAAAATAAATTTTAAAAACTTTTTTTTTTCAAAACGTCATGTTAACGATACCCCTCAAAATAATCGTCATATTTTTGGTAAGCGTGACTGTAACATCTTGTTGAAGTTTCAGTATGCTTATCTGATGCGCTCGAGTATTTCAAGATAACGATTTTTTACATTTTCAAAAAAATTAAGAAGTTGGATGGAGCATCAGTAGGGTTCATTGAACACCCCCTATTAAAATCTGACGCGCTCGAGTAAATCCACTTTTTTATTTTCACCCCTCCTGCATAGCCACCCCCACCACGCAAATTGTCAGATAAATATAATATTTCATATCAGAGACATGTTGGAGCATTAACAATATTGTAATCTGACGCGCTTCAGTATTTCCATGTCATTATTTTTTTTAATAACTTTGAAAATCTGTTCTTTTTAACGCTGTAGGCCAGCGTCGCTTCATCAATGTGAGGAAACCCTAGCATCCGAAAGAAACATTTTTACAAATGTTTAACAATCGATTAAGATGAAACAGCCATTAAATGTAGATTTAAATTATTTTTATGCATTCACAATGAAATTTTGTAAGTATAGAAAATATGTGATAATAAAAATCGCCCAAGTGCGAGTTGGACTACCACTATCATTTTTCGTCAGCAAAAATAACTTTGTTTTCATAATGATTGTATGAACGACAAACTTACATTTGCGGTTTTTGAAAATGTGTTGTATTATTTATTTATTTAATCTTTATTGCAAAACACAGCAAATGGCGGACTTAATGCTAATATGCATTCTCTTCCAGTCAACCGGAAAGGGTGTCAGGGAGAAAATGAACAGCGGCTTTGTATTATATCTCAAAAACTGCTTTCTATATCTTGTTCAAACCAATTTTCGTTGAAAGTTTTTATTAAGATCTGTACAGCATATAAATATATGCTGTATAGATCTTAATAAAATCTAGAAAAAATTATCTAGATTTTTCACTTTCTTATTTTAAAAGTTAGAGGGCGGGACACACATTTTACCAATTTGGAAGTGAAGGTATATCTTTCAAAATATTGATTTTAAGCTCCGATGGGACTCGAACCCACGACCTTTCGCTTTCCGGGCGACTGCTCTAACCACTGAGCTACGGAGTCGTTACGAGAAGCGTCGAATTTATCCAATACTTCTTACTCGCTGTATAGTCAGCGTTAATTTTATCAATGTGGAGATATTACTATCCTCACACGCGAAAGAAATACCTTTCCAGGTATTTGGCAATCGCTAAAAATGAAATTACTTAATAATATAAAAAAAATCAGTTTCAGTTCCATGTATGGGGATACATGGAACCAAATCCTAAAGCGGTTCACAGAATAAATCTACCTACCAAGTAGGTATTAAGTATGTAAGTAGTCTTAATAGTTTTGGAATAAAGTGGCTGTGACATACGGACGGACGGACAGACAGACAGACAGACAGACATGATAAATCTATAATGGTTCCGTTTTTTGCCATTTGGCAGCGGAACCCTAAAAAACCACGAGCCCATGAGTAGCTTTCAGACGGGATTCTAACCCGCGCCTTCGGGGATCCAGCCCGATGCTCTGACCAACTAAGCTTTGGTAAAAGTAATTAGGAGGTTCCGTGTTACGTCCAGCTGCTGGCCGAAGGCCTCCCCCCAGTATATAAGTGTATCATCTATGGCCTCCCCCAAGGAGCGCCACACAGCACGGTCTGTCGCCTTTCTCATACAGCCACTGCCCGCTACCAGGCGTCTGTCACTCGCTCAAGATCCCGAGATAAGTGCCTACCGCTTCGGGTATATCTCGGGATACCAATTCAATACAATCAGGGGGCCGACCGCCCGAGTGCGATAGAATATATGCGATAGAAAGAGATGCAACGACTGGCCGTTCGTAATTTGCGCCGTACAAGCTGAATTCCACTTTATTGCGTTATAGATAGAGTTGATATTTATTTAAATGGCTAAGCAGAGTGCAGTATCTGTTACGTAGTAACTATTTAGTAATCTGTGCCGCTACCTTCATAAGGTCGTCGTTCCATCTGGCTGGGGGGCGTCCGACACAATATGCGGTGATTAAATTAATTAACCAACGACAACGTTAGAATAGACACTGTACAGTCACAAGCAATAATATTATGTAACCAACATAGGACTATGTCATTAACCGACTTCTAAATCAAAAAGGAGGAGGTTCTCTATTCGTCTGTATGTATGTTTTTTTTTTTTTGTATGTCCACCGATTACTCGAAGACGGCTGAACCGATTGAAATGGTTCAAACGTTATTACATCAGGTTGGTTTCCAAGTTGGTCCCATTTTTTGAAATTTTGAAATCGGTTCAGTAGTTTTCAGGAAATCTTGAAAATACTGTCGTTTTCGTTACCACTTTATGTGAATTTAATACGTATCTTTAGGCATAACTCCTTTGTTTATAAACCGATTTAGATGATTCTTGTTTTGGTAAAAAGGAGATACCTCAAGGTATTTTAACCGACTTCGAAAAAGGAGGTTTTCAGTTTGATCACATACCTATTTACCAGAAAACACGTAAATTGCCTGCACGATGCACTAAAAAAAGTGAAATAAAAATTATTTTTATAAAAAAATAAAACCGCCTTCAAAAAAACCACATCAAAAAAGTAAGAAATAATTCCTCACCAAATAAATAACGTAAGTACTTTGAAGTCGGGCGGGTTTTAACAAAAACAACAAAAAACTGTACATGTTTCACGCCCGACTTCAAAGTACTTACGTTATTTATTTGGTGAGGAATTATTTCTTACTTTTTTGATGTGGTTTTTTTTTACAATATTAATTGACTTTTGTGGCACAGATGGTTTTGTTTCGGAACGCTTTAATATGACAATAGTAGATTGTACAACAAGAGAGAAAAATAACATATTTACGGCGTGGGCGCTCTTTTGAATCCAGAGCGTAGTGAAGGATTCTAAAGTAGAATCCTGAACGCAGCGAGAGAATTATATAGGTACGTCGCCCGAAGTGAAAATAATTTAGCGGCCGAGTAATACACTCTACTTTTCATTTCGAATATAAGGAAAGTAAATACACTCTGATTTTCATCCCCCTCTATAAGAAAAGCAATAAAGACAACTAAAACTACCTAGAAAAATAAAAGAAAAGTGGCGGGGGGCTTCGCCTTCTCTGTTTTTTCTTTTATTTGAAGTTTTGAAATAACCAAAATTTATACGTCCATCGGATGCCTCCTAAGCATCTCCGTGGTACCATAGGGGGTTGAAAATTTTGTTATATTTTAACTACGACGCACCGTTTTTGAGATATTCTCATTTTAATAAAATTCATTTTTGAAAAAGTCCCGGCTCCATACCAAACTAGTAGAAAACTTTTTCATTGCCGATATGAGGTAGCTCTATGGTTGACTGTAACCAAATTCAATTCTATTTTTAAAATTCTTTTCCACCCTAGGGTGGAACGGAGAGTTTTTAACCCGCTGCTCAGTTTGAATATACTTACACCACTTTAACCCAGTAAATAGAGACTAATTAAGGGGGGTTCTCTTACAAGTGGTCCGGTAGTTCTGAATTTTCGATATGTTGTATAGGACGGTTAGTGAGTATTAAAAATGCAAAATGCACAATTCCTCGCTCTCCGCCCCCGCCATATTGGAAAAATCGGCAGTTTTTTTAGATTTTCGCTTAATTCTTCGTTTAAGTGCATTTGAGCCAGAAACGATTGTTGACAATGTTGCAGTGTAGAGAATTAAATTTTCTATAATTAACGGTTTACATTTTGTTTCTGAATGAAAATGTCTCTGATAAAAATGTCACCATCATCACAATTAACTAATTAATTATCGAATTAAAGTATTAAAATTATTTCATGACATGTCGTAAATAAAAGGTAAAAAAACAAAAATTAATAAGTATGTCAGAAAATAAAAATGTCAATATTAAATATAATTAGCTGGTAGTGGAGGACTTCTTAGTCTGCCTAGATAGCTATCACCATATTCTTATCTAAGTCTGACGTCATAACAATGATGTTTTCAGCATTATTGTGTTCCGGCAGTTACAGATAATAAGATACCCAGTTCCTCAATGATTGAGGATTCCGAGAGTAGTGTGCTTCTACCTTAAGCCTAATCACCACTTAACATCAGCTACTTTCGGGAAATAGTTTAATTCACCGTTCAGTATGTTTATATATTTTCGTATAATTATATAGTTCCATTTTAACGCATTAACAGAACAAAGAATATGTCATTCAATCCTAGTAGTTAGTTCAATAGTTTGAACATAGAGTTTGGTCAGTACTGATAAAACAACAATAAAAATAAAATAAAAATACACTTCCAACAGCCTAAACCCGAAACAAATTAATATCAAATTGCTTTTAGCGATAATAAGCTATAAGGGAAAGCGTCAAAACATGCTCCAAAGTAATATTTGATGAATGACATTCAATTAAAAACTTTCTTCTGAGTCCTTTGTGAAGTTTGTCGCAGAGCAATCGATAAAGTATTGCCTAGTCCAATCTGCTATAGTTTCCAAGAACAAAAACAATGAATAACGGCTAGAAAAGATAAAAACAATGCTAAAACAATCGGCTAGAAAAAGATATAAGAAACAGCGCGGAAAAAGTAATTGCCATTCGACCTAGTAGCTTTAAAACGTCTAGGGAATACGCAATGAATCTTAATAAGTGTCATTTAAGTTACCTGGTGGGAAAGAAATTATTTTCAAAGACCTTTGTTCTTTTTAATTTTTATTAATAGTGGTAGACCTACAATTTTGATCTGCTCTGCATCTCATATGATAAGCTAGTGAAAACGAAAATAATACCTATAACCAAAAATGGTGTAATACAGATTTGCCATTAAATTTAAAATTATATTCAATTTTCCGCTTTTGACACAACCCGAGGACACAACCAAAGATATAACACAAACGACGTGACGCAAATAATGATAAAAATTATAATAACTCTAGTGGGACAATGGTCCGTATCAATATGTTAGTTTAAAATGTAAGAACTAAATATTTACTGTTAATAAAAAAACCCTAAATCAGTACTAATTACGCAGTTAATACGTGATATAACTTTTTTTTATTAAAGCTTATGACAAAGGAAAAATTTTAGACCAGTTATTGTTCTTGTACAAGTACCCAAATAAAATGGAAATCTGAACTGCTATAACTATGTTATTTTAATTTTTAGTTTTTTGCATTAACAAAGAAATTTTTAATATAGAAAAATGGAAAATTAAGTATTTAGAAAAAATCGACCCGTCTCACAACCAGCTCCGATGGGACTTGAACCCACGACCTTTCGCTATCCGGGCGACTGCTCTTACCACTGAGCTACGGATTCGTTACGAGAAGCGTCGAATTTATCAAATACTTCTTACACGCTGTATAGCCAGCGTTAATTTCATCAATGTGAAGATATTACTACCCCCACACGCGAAAGAAATACCTTTCCAGATATTTGACAATCGCTAAAGAAGAAATTACTATGGCAAGTTATTTAAATTTTTACTTTTTTTGCATTCACATTGCAATTTTTATAGTTGGAAAATGGAAAATGAAGTATTTAGAAAAAATCGACCAGCTCAGTGGTTAGAGCAGTCGCCCGGAAAGCGAAAGGTCGTGGGTTAGAGTCCCATCGGAGCTTGTTGTGAGACGGGTCGATTTTTTCTAAATAGGTACTTCATTTTCATTTTTCTATGCTTTAACTATTGCAGAAAGTGCATTTTAAAAGGATTGTGTAGCAAACAGTCTCCATACAAACAGCGATAACGTTTTCCACCACCTGTGTTTTCCACCCTCTAAGTCTAAACCTTGACTTACTAAGTGATTTCATACAAAATAAAAAAGTGCCAATATTTTCCACAATGAAATTATTTAAAAAAACAAAACATACAGCCCTAGTTCTTATGCATTTCAACATCATCCAAATATTCATTGCTGTAAGTATATCAAGGTTTAGAGGGTGGAAAAAGTTAACGCTGTTTGTATGAAGACCGTATGCTACACATCCACAAACCACCTCTGTGGTCTAGTGGTTCACACCACCGATTTCAGACCAAGAGGTCCCGGGTTCGATTCCCAGTGGGGGTACATATTGTATTCGGTTTGGTTGGTGGTAGGACTTGTTCTTAGTCCGCCTGGCTAGCTACCACCATCTTATCTAAGTCTGACGCCATAACAATGATGTTTTCAGCATTATTATGTTCCGGCAGTTAAAGATAAGATAGCTAGTTCCTCAGTGATTGAGGATTCCGGGAGTAGTGCGCTTCCATCTTCAGCCTTATCACCATCTAACATCAGGTGTGATGAAGGCTAAGTGCTACCCCGTTGTGGATAAAAAAAAAATTCCTCTTAATATTCTTCATAAGCCAAGTG
Organism: Crambus lathoniellus; assembly: GCA_949710035.1. Classification (NCBI taxonomy): domain Eukaryota; kingdom Metazoa; phylum Arthropoda; class Insecta; order Lepidoptera; family Crambidae; genus Crambus; species Crambus lathoniellus. The sequence continues at coordinate 24,900,074 of OX453301.1, forward strand.
CCCATCCCCATCCAAGCTCAATTTTTCTACTCGCTTGGGTTCACTGTTTTTGATCTTTCAATTCGCTCTGTACTGGGGGCCAAGCCTGCTAACGTAAAGTCACAATCGTGTCTCAATCGTGTTTCAATTGTAGTTCATGTGTAGTGTTTTTTTAAACACTAGTAACAAAAATTATGACAGTATGATGTGATGTGAATGTAGTGTGTGGTGTGACCATCAATAGTATTGTGAAAAAAGTACATATTTCTTGTAACTAGTGTGGAAAAAAGCACTACAACTGAACTACAGTCGAAACACGATTAAGACACTATTGTGACTTAACGTTAGCAGACTTGGCCCCCTGGGTGCCTACCATCAACTTTAAGACAGCGATTCAAAAATAGCGCGATGCAGAATAGGTTCCTAAAATGAATTGCTTTCCTTCGTAACTGGATCGCAAATGAATCGCTAAATGTGAATGACCGAACGATTTGTGTCCTTATTTCTTCTACCCGTCTCTTTTACTCGACTCTATCATGCCCGGAGAGTGAAAGGGACGGGTATAACCTGCAGGTGTCATCTTAGCTTGGCCGAGATATAAGTCAAATAAGAGTTGATGACAGCTCAGCGGCTGTGAAATGTCATTGAATAATCACTGAATCGCTGTCATTGATATTAAGCTGTCGTGGTACGAATAAGCGAAGCAGATCAGGTCCTAAACAAAACCGCAATAAGAGTTGATGGTAGGCACCCAGGTCTCTTAGTTTGTTTTAATTAATGTCAGATTTTATGATAGATTTAAAAATAAAAATAACTAAACATAAAATTGCATTTGACTTTAATTTAGGTTGTTTTGTATTTATGTTGTCAAATATATTTTTTCTTTTCACTAGAAGTACGAAACCCTAATACTTTCGAAAGCTTAAAAGTCAAAGGTGACGATAAAGGTACTCATATAGCTGAAGTGGCGTGTAGGCAGCTCCCGGAATCTAGCCAGGTAAAATGCGTTCCAAGCGAAGTTATTGCCTATAAACCCTTTGTGCCTGTGTTTACGCCATTATCTTTTTTAATCTCCAGCTTTTTGCAAAGCGAAACGCTGTGGGATGTAGGTAGTTAAGTACATTCATTAAAAACGATAGTGATACTGACACTTTTAGGAAAATGCCTGAAAATGTAGATAGGTCCTGTTTTTACATGACTGTTTTTTCCTTTGAACTTTTTTTCAACTCGAGAATGACAAACTTAGGGCACCAACTTTGTTTAAAACTGAAGTTCTTAGAAAAAAAACTGTTACTTTATTAAAATATGACAAATAAATTATTCTTTTTCTTATTCTTATGCAAGCTTTGATAAATGTTTAAATTAAGTTTCAACATGATGTCAGCCGAACGACGCCCACTGCTAGGCATAAGCCTACCCCAAGGATCTCCACAACGATTGTTAAATTAAGTTTACTTAAAAGTAATTCAAAAACTGATAAGGTTACCTAATGCTTTGATATTATTGTAGCTATTGAAAATTAAAATTCTCTCTCTTCAACTTCCGGGAGGGCGAACAGCAATCTCAAGGTGGCGGGCGTAGGGTTTCTCGTTAATAAGTCCATAGCTAACAATGTTGTGGAAATCGCCAGTGTTTTGACTAGGGTAGCGTACCTCGTACCTGAAGACCAAAGTCTTTGACCCAGTGCATCATACCCGTAATGACTTAGGGGGCCGAAATATGGACACTCACGGTGGGACTAGTCCACAAATTTAAATTCGAACAGCGAGCAATGGAGATGAGGCTATGCTCGGCGTTTCTCTGAAGGATTTTGGTAACGAAGTTATCAGACAGAGAACCAAAGTCAACGACAACTGCGAAGTGGCAGTAGGCTGGTCACATCGCTGGAGATGGCTACACTGAAGACCGCGTTTAGGTAAACGTAGTGTAGGGCCCCGCTACCAGGTGGAGCGATGACCTGCGAAAGATGACAGGCGAGGGCTGGATGCGAAGAGCTGAGGACCGGGCTCAGTGGCGTGAATTGGGAGAGCCCTATATCCAGCAGTGGACAATACAGGCTGATGATGTTTGAAAATTGTAGTATTTTGTAGGAAAACTACAGCTAAACAGTGAACAGCCAAAGGCATAAAAATAATTATCGTTACAAAACTATTAAAAAACACAAAGGTAACGAAAAATCATAAAGGCTTGTTAGATTCACAACATTTTATTTACTTACACCTTTAAAAGTTGAAGTGGGATCTTTTCACCCTCAGACCCTCAAGCTTTTGTCATGATCATAAACCTTGTAAACACTACAAGTCGAGAGCAAATATTATTTTATCCCTATATCCGTTATAGAACGTTGTATAATAATAGATTCAAGATACACACCGTTTACATTTTGTACCATTTCAATTATTAAAAAATAAACATAAAATATAAACGAATATACTAGGATTTGAAAATTATTTTTATGCTTTCACAATGCAATTCTGTAGATAAGTATATGAAAAATTGTGATAGTATAAAACCACCAGCCCCGCAAGTAGCTACCAGGGGGGCAACCGGCAAAAAAATACAGATATGAGCATGGGATTCATTTGACATTAATCGCACTTGAAAATCAATAAGTAGGTACTGTATTATCTTTAAAAAAATCAATTTTGAGTTATATATATAATATATTTGAAATGTAGTTTTTTTTCCTCTACAAACTGCTAAAACAGGAGTATTTGTAAGTCACGCGGTTCATCAATAGATGGCGGTCTTGCCCGTTGTAATAAAGAGATCATACCTTCCATGGTTTTGTTAAGGGCACGATCTTCCAAAAACTCCGTCTTTGTCTTTTTCTTTATATGTGAAGAGTAATGAAAATAACCTCACCTTTTTTATTTTTTCAATGTTTTTGTTGTTATTTTGAGTATAAATTCACTTTTTGAAAAAGTAGCCTGAGAATAATCTACAATATATATATATGTATATATATAATCTAATAAGAGATTAATAATGTAAGTATAAAACCAAAAAAATATAAAAATTATGAAAATTTTCTTTGTTTTTGAAAATTTTTATAGTCGAGTGAAGATCGAATATCGTGTTTCTAGCCACAAAATAATCAAGATCGTTTATGAAACTTCAACATATATTTTTATCTGCTCAAAATAAAGAATATTTGATCGTTTACTTTTGAATCAAAAATAGGTTGATTTCGATAATTTGGAAGATCGTGCCCTTAAGAAAACTATATTGCGACAAGCTTTTCTGTTCCGGTGATTATCTTTGGAACTAAAACAGTTTTCATACGACAGTCTATTTTGACAGCTAATTTCGTATTGCAAGTGGCTTCTCTGTCACGACTGTCACCGGAACAGAAAAGCTTGTGGCACTGTAACGCCCGAATACTCGAACGCTAGGTAGGTACTCAACTTGAGGAGCGTTTCAAACATCGTCCTGTCACGTTAAATGTCAAAGGTATGAAAGAGACGCCATGATGTTTAAGAAGCTTCCAAAGTTGAGTATCATTCGGGTATTCGGGCGTAAAGTAAGCACGTTTTTATTAAAACAATGTCTGGTTCTACGTTGTTTAAATAATCTTAGAAATACTAAGTAGGTAGGTACTTCGAGTATAAACTATCGTTACTTGCACAAAAACATTTCAGTTTTAACGAAGTTGTGCAACGATAAAAGCGCCACTTAGGCCACATGACACCACTATACTCGAAACTTGTCTATTTTCTTAGTTCAAGAAGTAAAAGTTTCTGATAAAATATGTTTTATCATACTTTTAATAGGTATCAAGAGTAAAATTTCATTTTAGTAGAAAAGTTTAAAAGTACTACCTAGTCTTGACCTTAAATATCTAAAGAATGATTTTTTCAATAGGTAAGTAAGTACCTACTAGCTTTACGCTCCCGGGTCTGCCAGCGTAAGCTAGACAAAGTTTTCCCAGGGAAATAAGATTTTTTCCTGGATTAAAAAGTAGCCTATAATAATTATGTATGCTATTCTAAATATTCGCCGCTAAAATTTCTCTCCTTGACACCCTTTCCGGTTAACTGGTAGAGAATGCCTCATAGCATTAAGTATATAAAATAGTATTAATAATAAAAATAAAATAAATAAATAATCTGTTCAACAATCTATCTCTGTGCCAAATTTTATCCAAATTCGTTCAGCCGTTTTGCCGTGATGGAGTAACTAACATCCAAACTTTCATATTTTGTAGGTATAAGTGATCCAAGTTTCTTTCGGCTTATTATAAATACAAATTGGTGGTGATAAAAGTATTTTTAAATGCTCACTAAGGTATATCATAAAAAAAAATTAGAATTAACAATTCTGGTTGTATTGTCAGTTAGGCAATGTAGTTTATTGACACCACCTTATGTTTAAAGTTAATTATAAATTATGTACCTATTTGTGACAATATTCGGTATATCGCCGTAGCCGCCGTGGGTTTTATAACACCCACTTTTCCTCTCGTATAAAAATTTCAAAATTCCTACGTTAGTACCTACCTACCTACGTGCGACATTCGCTTTGGTATTCATCTTAAATACTTTTACCGTAAAACCTATTCATAAAAATCAAGCGTAGAATGTAAATGTACGTAGGTAGCTTACTGTAACGTACCTACACGTTAAAAGTACGTTTATTTTTAAGTGAGGCCCAAACGTAAATGCACGTCTGAAAATTTTAATTTAATTTAATATTCTAAATCTCCATAATCTCCGGTTTTAATTCGAATACTATAAATTCAAAGCCTTAAACCGAAATTGGGTCATCGGTGTCGCAAACGTGTCGCGATAGGTTCCTGTATTTGCTCAGTCATATTAATTAATGGTCGGCCCAGCTAAGCCTTTGTTCGAGTTATTTACGCTTTCAAAATAATACAAAGGTGATTCGAACAAAATTAAATTCTGTTTGATTAAGGTGTTAACTGTATTTAGGAATTTGGGAACGCTAAATTAACTTAAATGTTTCGCTTGGGATTTGTGTATGTAAATGCTTTATTTGTTTTACATTTTACTCCTTACACACCACATCTTTTTTATTAATACAGACATATTAAGCGATAGATGTGTTCATCAATATAAAAATTTTTTTATTAAAGGGCGCGCCACGAAAGCAGTTTTATAGAAAAGTATAACATTTACTCTAAAATGTATGGAACAGCTGATGTTTTTCTGGCGATTTCGTGGGTGCCTGTAGCAAAAAAATGTTTGAATTGATTTCACCCCCTGAGATGTTATGTTGTTATTTAGCTATTTCATACTTATGCTATAGTACTTTTATGTTTTGACTTCTTGAGTTCTTTTTTGTGTTTCTTATTGTGATTGTTTGTGATTGTTTCTTTGAAATTAAAAACCACCGGTTTTTAATTTCAAAGAAACAATCAATATGCTCCATTGTATACTTCGATCAACAATAACACCTAGTTCTTGTCTAATGTGCATTATGTTTTTTTACGAAATAACGATAAGACTCCTTTTTCCTCGTACAACCTAAAACAATAAACACATAACCGGCGATGTTCGCCAACGCAGGCCGATCAAATCGATTGCGTTCGCCGTTAATGAATAGGCGTTTTTATCGATGATTGATTGTTGTTTGTGCAAATACCTAAATTGTCAGCTGGCGACTCATTACGTCCATAACTCAACCGTTTGCTCTGAATAAACGTGGTAACGTCCGAATAATGATGAACAGAAATAGAAAAACGGTTAAAAAAATTAGATGAAATACAAAATCTTAGTCTGTCGCTATGTAAAAGATAAGATCTGGCTATCTTATCTTCCTCAGTGATTAGGAGTACCGGGGAGGAATAGAACCATTCCATCCAATCCAATTCCATCTTGAGCCTTATCGTCACTTAATCATAAGGTGTGATGAAGGCAAAGCGCTAACATGTAGGGGATAAAAAAAACACATTAGCGACACGCGACAAAACACCAAGCTTTATGCATAAGATGCACTACGGATCCTTAGGACGCGTTGTAGTTCACCACGTAAAAGCCCTATATATTGTTATTGATCGCAATTTGTACCGTAATAGGGTGGATGCCCCGAATAACAGCCTTTTAGTGCAAGTTTGATGTTTACAAAAATATTCTGCATAAACTTATAGGTCAAAACTAGTATTTTTTTTTTTAAACGGTAAGTTATCTAATGGAGAAATGTATTTATTAGGGTAATTGATCGTAAGTTTCATAGAACATTTTTAAAATAACGTCAAACAGAAAAATACCCTGTGTCTCTAATTCCAGCCAGGCTGTATCTATTGCCAGCCTTTTGTGTACCGAATATCAGCCTAGCATAGGGTCATGTCTTAAGTCATTGTGCTGCATTCTGAATATGAATAAATACTCAAATGCGTAACATAAAGTCAGTCTTTCGTTTATTCACACTATGCGAAAATTTTGCGACAATATGAGACAGTTTTTTATTTGTATAACTGACTACATTTTAATTCATATATTACGTCTAGGGTTTGTATTCATAAAGTGCTAAAAACGGGCGTTTTGAGACCTTTGTTAATACAAAGCTAAAATATGAAGAACTGGTTTGTAAAAATATTGAACTGTTGCAAAGAACGTTGTTGTTAAGAAGTTTGTGACATCCCTGATTATTAAGACATGGCTGTAATTAAGTACTTACTCCAACCAAATACCAGCCCCTGGGGCTGGTATCAGGTACTCCATACGTTTCGTGTATCTTATTGCAGCCCTATCAATTTCTACGAGCAGAAAAAGCAAAACTTGTATATTTACTGAGAAATGCATGCATTACAATATCATAATCCATAATCTCACAAATCATGACATATAAAGCAGAAGAAATGTGAATTATACCTTGTTTTAGCCACCTTCAAATCTATCGAAAAAATTGCAATATGGCCGATAACCGTCCTGTGCAAGTTTCGATTTAAAACTGACACACAACTGATCATGCCGGTCCTGCCAATTTTAGTTTTAAATTTTCTACAGAATATATTTATTTTTTATATGACAACATTGGTTAGTGAAAACGGAAAGTAATTCTAATATCAAAACAAATAAGTGAAAAGGCTGGTATTAGGTACGGGGCTGGTATTCGGGGCATCCACCCTATGTAATTTACATCCATAAGGAAGGCCAGTGCCCCAGCAGCGGGGACATTAAATGGCTGATGATGATGATTATGATGTGATTTACAAAGTTTACAACAACAGTTGAACAGGAACTACTGATCATTAGTTTTAGATTTCAATTATGAATGTTTGTACATTTCAATTCACAGCTGTTATATTAAATGGCATTAATAGTGTTATTTTGTGACTTGAATTTACTGAGTATTTAGATGCATTCACACAATTATTGAAACATAGTAAAATAATGCAAAGAAATGGGTAGCTGTAATAAACTTTCAATTGAAATAATTTATATCATTTATCTCTAGAGAACTGAAACTCGATGTCCAAATCTTCTTAAATTAATTAAATAGGTATGCAGAAAGGGTTCCTCAGCAAAAACAACGTAAGAACATGAAATTGACGTTTTAATTTTCGTTTCGTTTTGAACGACAAAAAAGTAATGGCGCTACATACAGGAAATAACATATTATTTCAAGTGTTAATTAATTCATCTATAAGTAAGTACCTACATTTGATAAAATCGTATCAACGCGATATCTGAACCACACCATCCCAATTACAAAAAACTCTCGGTACCTACCATCTTATTCGTATTATTTTGCAAGAAAACATTTTCAGTCGTATAAGGAACTAAAATTCAATATTCACTTTGACGGCTTTAGTACGAAGCTTTAGTAGAATTAGACGTACCTATACGATTAGGTAGGTAGGTCTGTACGCCAGAAAGATAGTTTATGTGCATGGGGTACTTACTTACTGTACTGTAATAAAATAAATGATAGAGCTATGTATTTGTAAACAAAACATAATTCATAGGCATTTTAGCAACAGTCACTGAATGTTTAGTGTTCGTCTGTTCGTTTTTCATTAAAGTTATTGATTGAGTATTGAAAGTGCTAAGCCCCCGAACCTCCGACTGTTATTTCGCGCTGTCAAAATCTAGGGTAGCCGCTAGTGAAGTGATTGAGGCTAATATCTTTGCTAAAATTTTCCTTGTGATAGCCTTATATGTGTCGTGGTCAGATCATAAAATTGGTAATCTCATGATATTATCGGTTAATTCATGAAATAGTCATATTTCATGAAATGACCTTATCGTTTACCTTCTTTTAATTGACAATATCGTTAAAAGTTCAACGTTTAATAAAAAAAAAATAACCATCTTTAAGACGCGACTCCGTCAACTTATGCGAAGATAAAATAGCTTACGGAAAAAAATATCGGAATAGGCGTTTAATTAAAAGGCGAATTCAACCATTTGGCTGCGACATATACACCCCAGACCCGAGGAAATATTGAAAAGTTCGTTTTCAATATTCACCCGACCGGGAATCGAACCCGGGACCTCTAGAGATAGCGGCACCTTGAAAACCGGTACGTACACTACTCGCCCACGGAGGTCGTCATTATGATGTGATCATCATTATCAGCCTATTAAAGTCAAGCCATTGCGAAGATTTTCGCTCCACCGTTGCTCCACCTACTCTGAGGGCCTAAACTGCGTCACGCGGACGCCCGCGCGGTTCCGTACAAAAGTGCTCCGTCGCGGGCCCCGCGCCCGCGCCTTGTGGCCCGTTTCCCCGCGACGACGACGGTCGCCCGCGCGGGTGCCCGCGACGGGGCCCGCCAGCGGGCCAGCGGTAGCACGCACGGGCTTGTTCAGTCAAAAGCGCTATGTGATGCGGTTCCACGGAGCCCGCGCACGTACCCACGCGGCCCGCGCGCGTTTCTACGGACGGAGACCCGCGACCGACGTGTGCCCGTCGCGGACGCCCGCTTCTCAGTTTAGGCCCTGATTCATGTGCTGAGGGCGTCCTGCCTGCGTTACATTTGCCGATACGCGGTCTCAACTCAAGGTAAGCTAAATAAACGACACGCTAAGAAGAAACGTTACAAAATGATTACTAAAAGAACTTTGTAATCTAAACAAAATATTTATCCTACTATTATATCCTACTTCCTACTAATATTATAAATGTGAAAGTTTAGATGTTTGGATGTTTGGATGTTTGTTACTCAATCACGCCATAACGACTCAACGGATTTGGCTGAAATTTGGGACACAGATACTTTGTAGCCTGGAGAGGAACATAAGCTACTTTTTATCCAGGAAAAATATCACATTCCCGCGGGATAACGTCGTGTAGTTCACGCAGGCGAAGCCGCGGGTAGAAAGCTAGAAATATTATAAATGTGAAAGTTCAGATGTTTGGATGTTTAGATGTTTGGATGTTTAGATGTTTGTATGTTTGTTACTCAATCAATCACGCCAAAACGGCTGAACGGATATGGCTGAAATTTGGGGCATAGATACTTTGTAGCCTGGAGAGGAACATAGGCTACTTTTATCCCGGAAATGTATCCCATTCCCGCGGGATAACGCCATGTGGTCCACGCGGCCGAAGCCGCGGGCGGAAAGCTAGTTAGTAATAAAACTAAGAATATACTTTTTAATATATGTAGGTAAAGGTTATTTTTGAAGTGAAAACTTCTTAAGCGTCATTGTGCACTTTTTGTGTGATGGGTAATAGTAGTTTGTTACACAAGGAACGTAAGTGAGCTATTACAGAACAAGATCCAATTTGGCGCCCGTGCGAGCGCAGCTCGCAAAGGGCGCTAAAGGATCGAGTGCACCCGAGATATTTAGACGCCCGAGCGAGCGAAACGAGCGAGGGCGAATATAGTTCGAGGGTGTAATAGCTACTTACAACCGAGGTAAACATTCTACTTTACATCATTCATGCGAGGTAAATAAAACATTCATATTGGTATGACAAAATGATTCTTTTATAAGATAGAAAATATTTATTCAAATTTATTTGCAAAAACTTGTAAATGTACTTATTTTAAAATTTCATACAGTCGTCTCAAGTGAACAAACATTTAATTCGATGAAATGCCGCCATTTTCATTGTTCTCTACAGTAAATAGTTTTCTTATCATTTTATGAAAAAAATATTGTTTGACCAAGGAGTTTTGCATAGCTTGAATGGTAAAGTTAATTTACAATTAAAGCATTCACTTGCTTGAACTGCAAAGTAATTCGAAAATAGAACGTTCTATCTAAACAATACACTGTGTTGCACATGCCAACTTACACAGCCTCTTACCATACTAGTAAATCCTAGTTACCGAGCAGTATGATGTAAACAATGTTAAACGCGCGTCAGGATCGCGTGACCGTCATCGTCAGATCGTCAGATCGAAAACTCGTAAGACTGACACGTGACCATCGAAAAACTGTTACAATGTCATTAGAATACGAAGGCAAATTTCGCCACTGTTTCCAAAGTAGTGATAGCTCAGATTAGAAAACGAACGGCATTGAAGCCAGGGACCGTACTCTGAAACGCTAATCCGAAACTTCGGTTAGCCCCGCCCCGCCCCTTTCACTCGATTCTATCCTGAGGGCCTACTCTGAAACGCAAAACCCGAAACTTCGGTATACCCGTCCCTCTCACTCTCTAGCCGGGAATCGAGTGAAAGGGGCGGGGCTGACCGAAGTTTCGGATTAGCGTTTCAGAGTACGGTCCCTGACTAGAGAGTAAGAGGGACGGGTATACCGAAGTTTCAGGTTTTGCGTTTCAGAGGCCCTCAGAAGACATCGGTTTAAATCCAGTCCGTATTTTTTTTCGTTTTATTTGTCAAATTCCTTTTTTTTTGTGAAAATGTCTAGGGAGCCCTTTTCACTTCTGCCGGCACTCCCGGAGTGCGACCCGTTTTTTTTTGCTTTTTCGCATTAATAATGACATTTTTGTAAATAAAAATTAATTTTTTGTAAGACGGGTCGATTTTTTCTAAATCCTCCATTTTTTTTTTTTTAATGTCGGTACTTACAGTCAATCTGGCAGGTGCACAGTCCGAACTCCAAATACGACATCAGTCAGTAAATGAGTCTCTTGACTTCTGAAGAACCAGCAATATATAAGGAAAAAGCTGCTTTTCTTTTCCATTTGAAATAAACTTAGTAAGAGTTTTAACTAAGGCTAACTGTAAAATATTTCATCCATTGTTCGTAGGGAACTCAAATAAAACTGTATCAAAAGTAGAGTCGTTATAGACCTAACAATTTCTATCAATAGTTCTTCAATTCAATCAATTTTATTCAAATAGCTCTATAACGTAAGAATTGTAATAAGTGTGTATTGCCGCGAATATCGTAAAATGTTTACTGAAATCATGAAATTGTGGGAGATGTCGAATAATATAATATTTGCTGTCTCGTAGGAATAGCGCCTTAGATATCCATACTAATATTATCAATGTGGAAAAGTGTCCTTTTTTCCCTATTGAAAAATTAATAGGTAATAAAGTGTTTAGAAAAAATCGGCAAAGTGCGAGTCGGACTCGCCCGTGAAGGGTTCTGTACCCTCTTAACGTACCGACTACATACACCTAGTATTAATACCACTATCATTTTTCGTCAGAAAAAACTAAATTTGTTTTTCATAGAGTTGGTATGAATTACAAAGTTATATTTGCGGTGTTTGATAATGTGTTATAGCTCAGAAACTTGTAAAGCCTACTTAGCTGTGATAGTTTTCCTTTTAACTTCGTCATACATACAACTATCGTTAATTTTTTCAGGTATTCAAAATACAATCATTTGGCTGGCAGGGGGTGGGGACACATGACTCTAACAAAATTTTGCATTTTAAAGCTTACTAATTCCCAAACGGATGCCTCAATCAAAAAACTGTTTTCACAAACCCACTATATTTTTAAAATTGCTATCCAATGACATCCCACACTATGGGGTAGACAAAAAAAAATTACATCCCCATTTCACGTGTAGGGGAGGTAGCATAATTTTTTTTTTTTTCAATATTTTACTTCACCACTTTGTCGGCGTGATTAATATGTATATTCCTGCCAAGTTACAGCTTTGTAGTACTAATGGTCTATGAGCTAGGCTGGGGACAGACGGACAGACGGACTTGGCGAAACTATAAGGGTTCCTTGTTGACTACGGAACCCAAAAAACGACCCGTCCCACAACATTGTTGAAATTAACGCTGGATAAACAGCGCGTAAGAAGTAGTTTTTTATTTACTTTATTTTTAAAATTGAAAATTTCATTCTGTTCTGTTTGTTCCCAATCTTTTTATTCCGATCTTGTATCAAAGTAAGGAATGAGATTATGTTACTCATAAAATTACAATCAATAGGTATTGTATTAAAAAATAAATTACCGAGAAAAGCCTACCCAAAGAAATGTTTTTTTTTAAAACCGTCCATCGTTAGGTAAATCACAAAAAAATAATGATAAAAAATATACTCTCCAAAACTACGAAAAATCGCCGAACATAACATGGGTGATTAAATCGATAGGTATGGTACTCAGCTATAACCTCGCAATGGCTTGACTTGACACCTTAAAAGAAACATCCTGTATAGGTGAGTCAGTGATAAAAATGACGATTTTTAGCCGTTAATATCTAAATAACCGTTTGAGGTGTGTTTATGAAATTTTGTGCACATAATTGTATCTTGCAAGTCTCAATTTATGAGCCAAATTTGACATGTTTATGTGAAATAGTTTTTAAGTTATGAGGGGGTCATAGTGGCTCCACGATGCTGCTCGCCAGTTCTGTTAGTTTGAACTTGGCTTGGCACGCTACTGCGTTTCTAGATAATGATAGTTTGTAAGCTGGAGAGTGACATATTAAGCTACTTTTTATCGCGGAAAAATATCACATTCCCGCGAGATAACGTCTTGTAGTCCACGCAAGCGAAACCGCTATCGGAAGGCTAGTCTTTATTTTATACGAATCTCAGCATTAGTTATGCTACCTTAGATATTCATAGATTTTCGCGCATGGGTACTAAGTATTCGTTGAAATAAAAAAAAGAATTACCTACACGTTCCGTTTATTTCCACGACGACGTTAGATGTTTATTCTAGAAGCTACGTAGGTTCATACGAATGAAGCTTTATAATGTATTCCACTTAATATTCATTTTCATAAACATAACATACGTTTGAGGGTGAAATTTAGAGAATTCGTGGCGCAGATGGCATCGTATCACTTCGGTGATTCATTGCATCCCGAGTTGACAAGACGAATGTTGTTTGTTGTTTCGTCATCGTCGAAAACAACCCTCCGAGTTTTTCCCAGTAAAACGGTTTAATTTATCTTTATCACCGCAAATGTGAGCGCTGTGATTAGACATTTGGAAAGGTATTTTCATGAAAGCTTTTGGGACATCTTTTAGGTGACTAATTATTATAGGCTATGATAAATATCAGCCAATTTATATGGTTTTGAGATGGTTTCTAATATTATAGGTACTTTTTGAAATTTTATGAAATGTATTAATCTATTACTATTATTATCATCTTTATTACATTTTAAATACTTACATACAAAATTATATTTCTAAATATTAAACTTTTACAATGTATAACACCAAAAAACAAAATTATTGTTTGCAAAACATACAAAATTACATAAAGATATTAAGATAAGTAGGTATATCAAGGATCTTATAATGTTAGCCTAATAGAAGCTTGCTCAGCATTCGCAAAAACAAAGACAGCCGTTACAACAAGAAAAACGTAATTAGAATTGAACGTAATTACAGTAAAATTAATTAATGAAACTGAATTAAATTACAATAATTATCCAAATAAAAAGAATATAAATTAAACAAATCTGAGTTTTAGGTATCTCCTACCCTACGGGGAAACGTTTTAAATTATCTTGACATTAACATTAGGTAAGTACTGAGTTTTGATTATATGATCTGAGGTTTTGATAGATTGATTGGAAGAAAAGTAAAAAAACCTTTAGCATCTAATTATTCATGATGAGGAATATTTTTTGGAATTTAAGTAAATAAATATATCTGTAGGTCTTATGCCCGAATACTCGTACGCTAATTATCTTTGGGAGCGTCTCAAACATCGCCCTGTTACTTTAAATGTCAAACGTATGAAAGAGATGCCATGATGTTTGAGACGCTCCCAAAGATGATTTGCGTTCGAGAATTCGGGCGTTAAAGTTTTAAGATTTTGAAGAGCAGCTCACTTTGAATTTGAAAGTCGTATAATATTTTTTATAACATAATGACGATCTCCGTGGCCGAGAGGCGTACGCACCGGTTTTCAAGGTGCCGCTATCACTACAGGTTCCGGGTTCGATCCCCGGTCGGGTAAATAATGAAAACGAACTTTTCAATATTTCTTCGGGTCTGGGTGCATGTGGAAATACTTACCCGTAGTTGTTTTCATTTTCCATAATACTTGTGCTTAAACTAGTTACTATACTTTGGTATTGGAACAATATATGTACTTATGTGATGGTGTCCAATATTTATTTATTGTATTTATTATTTATTTAATTTTTCAGAGGCCCACCGCCTCTGAAAGGCAGAAAGAACGAGAACTATTTCGTTTTAAAAAAGGTAGTGGATATAACTGACATAAATATCTCAAGTCATTTGAATGGACTATAAGTATAAAATACCTTATTTCTTTCTCGTATTTAAAATTGTAGCCAATAAAACCCGTCCATTTGGAAATTGTCCAGCAAATATAATTCAGGATGAAATAAAAATATTTCTGTGTTAAGCTGTACGCTGTGAAAGATTAGGCAAGCCCGATAAATTTTATTTAACATAGGCCTGACCTTTTATTTTTGGAGTAAAATAAAACCTTAGATTAACCGAATTTCGGTACGGTTAAAGCTTTATTAATCTATTCGAAAAAGTACTCCGTTTATGCAAAATTTTCTGGGAATTTAAAACAAACATGGCGTTAATTTTGTATTCGTCCCTAAAACATCAGAGAGTAACCGTTTTTTAAGTGTAAGTATACTAAACGTTTGGTTTGGTTTTACCAAAACGTTTAAAGATTGAACTTTGATGGTCCTTAATTTTGAAAATAACCCCATGACTCTTATATTTACATTATCTGAAGTTTAGGAAGCACAAAAAGAAAAATTACTCAGTATTGGGGCCCCAAATTGCTTAACAAAGCATACATCTGAGTTCGGTAGACAATAGGGATAAAAAAGACAAAAATTCGAATAAACGAAACATCACACTCAGTGGAATTTCTCTGATCTATTTCACTATCGGCAAATGTTGTTGAAATAGAAAACAATACCCCTTTTGTGAGCAATTTTGAAACGTGACGCTCGCCCAGAATGCTCGTTACCCTATAAAGGGTTTTCATCAAAGTTCGTTTCGGGAGACATATCGTTTGGACAATGCGGACTAACGATGCTATTCCCACTGTTGATGGCTCAGGGCTGCCACAGAATAGTCACATAAATTCTAAATATATCAATTAAGAAATCGCAATACGAAAATTAGCGTTGGCTTTGCTTTACTGAGAGATTTCATCACTTTTATAGAGAAATAAGCAGTTCTAGCGAGATTTGGCCAGATTTTTACAGGATGTTTATGGTGGGATAAAATATTACCTACTTTTCTTTATTTTAATGGTGATTAATTCGTAAACTTCTCTTAATTTCTTATTTTATAGCTATCCAAAACTTCACTTAATAAACTTAGCATGTAATAATACTCATAAACTAGTACGAGTTTAACAGTCAAAATGTAGGGCAGAAGCCCCGGTTTTGGCCACTGTACCGGTTTTGGCCACTTTTTGCCCTAAAAGTTTTCTAAACAACTTTTAGCCATTTTTGATGAAGGCAATTAAAATAAGGTATTTGAAGGGAATAATAACAACCGTTAGAATTCCTTACATCATACGATTTTTTCAATAAATTCCATTTTCTGTTTGAAAAAATGTTTTGTATGAAAATTTTAAGAAATTTGTTTTGGATGAAATACTTATATAAACCTTTGTTTTTTACAATTAAATTATTGTTTTGCAATTGACTGGTTTCTAGCGCCTTAGAATATATTGATTTGACCTGGGTTTGGTTTTGATTTTTCGCAATAATTACAAAAGTTTAACTATCAATAAGTGGCCAAAACCGGTAAGTACATTGGGCACCTCTCACACATTGTGTGTAATATAAAAAAATCTATTTTACCTTTATAAATTTAAAAAATGTACCTTTAAAGGTAGATAAATTATCTATAATTTAAGATATAATTCGTGTCTTAAATACCTAAGATCATTTAGTACTTAGTGCTTAAAAGTCAAAAAATCCTTAAAGTGGCCACAAAGGGTACCTCTGCCCTATTTATATTTTTACCCTCAACTATAAAAACGATTTGTGGCACAGTACCAAATAATAATCCGATAAAACCAGACTATGCAATCCATAACACCGTGAAGAACTGAACAACAACTTTATCACGTCGCTGGCAGCCCTGCTAACACAGAATCTGCTTGTCTAAAAGTCTACAGTGGAGCTTACCCGATAAACAGTGCATCACCATAACTCGCCTGATGTGTTCGTCTGGTATAGTAATATGCGTCATTTAAGGACACAGGATATCATGGACCCTACACACTAAAGTTGCCGACATGCACGCCGATTATATATATATCCCATCCGTCAGCGCAGACAACTAAGATTGCTTTGTACGCTATTCTCTATTTTAAATAATCCTTTTTCACCTGATTACTTGAAATGCAAGTTCTCATACCTGTGCGATTCTCATGACCGTCAACTCCGCTCTTCCGATTGTTTATCTCTCTCTACCCCTCTCTTCCACTCCGGCTGTATGTATATAAGTATTATATGTTATAGTATTATAATAGTATATTATGATACAAGTGAGCTTAGGTTGCTCATTATACACGAGGCTGTGGGTTGCAGCCCGAGCCGCAGGCGAGGGCGTAAATCAGCCGAGTGTCTAGTGAGTAAGTTGCTCACGAGTTTCATACGCACTTTTTCAACACACTTGCGAGGAAAAACAAACATTTATTGCATACATATTGTATTATCCTAATATTAACAAGGAAAAAAGCGCGCAAGTTTTTTTTTTTTGCACTCGCCATATGTGAGTTGATTGATTACATACAGCCATACAGCCTACTACAAAATAATTAAGTATAATAATAGTGATAAAATCATAAAGTTAATATACCTTAGCGGAATAGAGAAACAAAGGGCTGAGCGAACGGGATGTCACTAGCAACAACACTGTGAGATAAAAAGAGATGCGTGATGCAACGTAACAGAACCGTTTTTGGCTACTGTTTGACAGTTCGTCAGCACTTATCAGCACGCTGAGAATTTAGGTATTTTAATTTTTTCCGATTTTACGTGCAATCTTAGATATTTTTAGCCAATATTGGTATGGAAACATGGTGACTTGCTCAGTTATTGATTGTTGTACAACACAATGAAATAATCCCGCAAAATGTTCAGTTCACAGGTAAATTATTCCAAACCGACACCTCCCTTCCTAAGGTTTATTTTTGCCAATGCGCTTCGAATTTAAAGCAAGAAGTGTGATAATGCTCTTCAACAAACATTTATTTATGTAACAAGCAAATATTGATTACACATAATGCAGAATTTACGAATATTTTGTGTAAAGAAATAATTTTCGTTTTATACTAGGGCTGCATCAAGTTATCGATATTTCGTGTCCACTGTCTATCACGCGGTAAAAAATGAATATGTATTAGGTACTGTAATTAAAGTACCTGTAAGGCGTTTAGATATGAATTACCTGGGAATGTAATTCCATTTAAGATACTTAACTGATCCATAGGTATCAGTTTTTGACTATTAGAATAGGTACCTACATATACTATCATTAGTAATAATAGGTCTTTACCTATGAAATTGCCGTTTTCTATGGGGATATTGTAGGAAGTTGGAATTAGCATACAAAGATATTTGGGGATTTCTTGGACATGTGAACTCCGAATTCAACGAAACTTTCGAGATATGATCAGTCAAAATTAATCTAACTATTGCCTATAATCACATTTAATAAACTGTCTTAGAATAAAAAAAAAATCTGTTCAAAGCTGTCAAATTGACGACAACCAAAGAGCGGTACTTTGAAACAGTTATAACAATTTTAGACGCGTGTTTAATTATTCTTTACTTAGATGTTTAACATGACGACATACTCTATTTTCGAAACTGACTATTAATTTTGATATATTGATATTAATTAAAAAATTAGAGACCAATAAACATGTGAGAAAAAGACGGCAATTTCATAATAATATGTAAGGACCTATTATAATTATCTTTCAGATTACATACTAACTTGGATACCAGAAACTAACTGGACTAAATTGATTATTATGCAGTAAGCATTTTGATGAAAAATATTTCCAAACGCGAGAAGTGAAACGTACTATCACTGTGGAAGCACCAACAAATTGTTCAAAGGATTGTGCGAAGCATGGCAAGGTCGCTAGTGTATAATAAATGATTTAAAATCTCGTCGGAGTTTTTCTTAAATATGTATACTTCACCGCAGAATCGTAGTTTTAGCCATGCAAAATCCCTTCCCAAGATGGGAATTTTAGTTATATTAATAATATTACTATTTATTAATATATTATTATTAGACGACCTTCGTGGCGGAGTGGTGTACGCACCGGTTTCAAGGTGCCGCTATCTCTAGAGGTCCCGGGTTCGTTCCCTGGGGGGTACCGCGTAACTTTATGGATATGAACTTCATACGTTTTTTGAAATTTTAAGTCAATTTTATAAAGAAAATAGCTACTATCAGTTCCTTGTTTTGTGACGTCGCTCGGGTATAACGATAGCTAGCGAGCAACGTTCAACAGAACAAAGCCGCAAAACTATCAAAATAAGAAATTCAAAAGACAGTTGAAACCCACGTCCATATCCATATTTTTTAGCCGGTAGCCCCCCAGGGGGACTACCGCATAACTTTATGGATATGAACTTCATACGTTGAACTTTAAGTCAATTTTATAAAAAAAAATAGCTACTATAAGTTATTTGTTTTGTGACTTCGGGTATAATGATAGCTAGCTAGCAACGTTCAACAAAACAAAGCAGCAAAAATCTATCAAAATAAGGAATTCAAGTGACAGTTGAAGCCGATACCCATACCCATATTTTTTAGCCGGTAGGCCCCCCAGGGGGGCTACCGGCTAGATTTTTGCTGCTTTGTTCTGTTGAACGTTGCTAGCTAGTTATCGTTATACCCAACGTCACAAAACAAGGAACTGATAGCGGCTATTTTCTTTATAAAATTGCCTTAAAGTTCCCAAAAACGTATGAAGTTCATATCCATAAAGTTACGCGGTAGCCCCCCAGGTCGGGTAAATGTTGAAAACTAATTTTTCAATATTTCCTCGGGTCTGGGTGTATGCGGTAATTACCCGTCGTTGTTTCTAATTTCCATAATACTAGTGCTTAAGCTACTATACCTTGGTATTGGAACAATGAATGTGATCGTGTCCAATATATATTTATTTATTACTGTAACTATTTAATATTGTCGATATCGATATTAATCTGAAAAGCGACATAACGTACATCACTGACACGCATACATAAACAATTTTACACACACAAATGCGATCCAATTTCGGTTTCGTTTGACAGCTCGTGGTTGTTCCTCTATTCCGATAGGTATATTAACTTTATGGATAAAATGCAAATGTTTTATAACAAATTATTGTGAATTATAAATAATTTGATAATAATATACTTAATTATGTTTTTTGTCTTAATTAGGGACACATTTATTTATTCTAAAAACGTAAATGGATTTTCAGCCGTATAAAACCTCTTTGTTGTTACAAAAAAAGAACTGTATCTATTACCCGCTGAAATTGAAAATGCTCTGTTGACTCGCATATAACTTGCAGTTAGGTACTAACTTAACTTTGTAGGGATACTGTATTACCCGGTTAAATTGAAAAGTCTCTGTTTACTCGCATATAATTTGCAGTTAGGTACTTACTTAACTTTGTAGGGATAATTCTATTACGCAACTAGTACTGTAATATTATTATGCACGCGTGGGTTATAGTTCGGTTTATGGCCCTAAGATCGATGTAATAAGGCTCACTTTATGAGCAAGTGTGTTGAAAACGTATATTAGGTAATTGTATTCATTTTTAAATCAGATTTTTTTATTATTTTATTTGTACCGCCTTCGCTTGTCTCGTTTTTCCCAAAGGTTGGCTGGTAGAGAATGCTTTTAGCGTTAAGCCCGCCTTTTGTACTAAATAAAAAAAATAAAATTATATCAGCGGCGTATTGAGTATACTGGCCCTGAATGCAAGTACAATCACGGTTCAGCCATTTGCCAACATTCTTAAGAATTTTTAATTAATTTAGCCTTGCAATGCAAAGGGCGTACTTTGGGCGTGCGGGTACGGTTGATTCACATTTGAAATCTAGATTTTAAGAATGTTAGAATTCGCGATGGTACCTACCTACATAACGCATCCGTCCCGAAGTAATAACTTTTTGCGGATAAACCTAGGCCCGATCCCGATTGGTATTGAGGAAGTGTGCTAAATCATACTTAAGTGTTGTTGTTGTCTGTTATCAAGTCGCCCGAATCGCAAACCCAAGGCTGCAATGAAAAATGAATAATTCTTCAGTGTCCAACACCGAGTAATCTGGTCAGGCTTTGTGTGCAGACTCTTTTATGTTCAATAAAATATTCGGTACACGAAGTGGACTGGTTTCTAAGGGAACGTCAACTGTTGAAGTAAGGTAGCTTCCGTTGTTGAACGTTTCAAATGCCGAGTGCATTCTGTTCATATATTGCTTAAAACCCTTTCAATTCCCAGAGGAATAAATATTAGTACCTTCTGTATTTTCGACGTCCTGGTTGGTTTACTCCTACGTAACTCTTACCACCTCTTACGTGATAAGGGCTCAAGTCAACATATGAAACACAACGTGGTGTCATCTGTCCGAGGAGGTCGTGGCGCAGTGGTAAGTGCGATCAACCTACGATCGTTGAGGAGAAGAAACTTTCGTCAAGGGACCAGTGATCAAAAGTATATTATTTCGAACTCCTCTGTGCTCTTCGGAAGGCAGAGGCGCGTCAAACCGCTAATCCCAGCTGCATTTACACTCACCAAGCCGCATTGGGTCCTCGTTTTGAGCCATGGCCGTTCTCCATATCTAGGTACCCATAAAGAAAATATGTGCCCCAGCAGTGGGAACTTAAAATTACTTACTTATGTTAAAAAAGTGTACAGGTTGGTATCGGCTG
The DNA here is from genome assembly GCA_949710035.1 of Crambus lathoniellus. Lineage (NCBI taxonomy): Eukaryota > Metazoa > Arthropoda > Insecta > Lepidoptera > Crambidae > Crambus > Crambus lathoniellus. Next base: position 24,921,276 of record OX453301.1, read on the forward strand.
TACCTACATTTTGTTTGTACACCACGGTGTAGCACTAAACTTCCATCACACCTGATGTTAAGTGGTGATAAGGCTGCAGGTGGACGCGCACTACTCCCGCAATCGTCAATCACTGAGGAACTTGCTATATTATCGCTAACTGCCGGAACACAATAATGCTGAAAACATCATTGCTATGGCGTTAGACTTAGATAAGATGGTGGTAGCTAGCCAGGCAGACTAAAAACAAGTCGACCAAAACGAATACAATATGGGAACTACCTTTGGGAACCTCTGGGTCTGAAATCGGTGGTGTGAACCACTAGACCACAGAGGCGGTTAAACATGATGATAAAATCTACTTAGGTACCAAAACAGAATTGAAGAGGGTGGGAGCAAGCGAAATAAGAACAACGTATTAGGGGTTCGATCGGGAGAGTGGTGGAGCGGCGAACGTACGGTGATAGCGTTATGTCAGTGCCGGCGACCCGCCCGTGACTGAGCGCAAGCGTTTTTCTAGGTAGATGCTTCCCGCGGCCCCCGCGTCCCCGCCCGTTAGAGCGTCGTGTGCGCCACCTACTGGTCAGCGCTCGCGGCTCCAGACAATCCCGCATTTTATTTAAATATAAATAAAATACAAAGGTTTAACAAGAAAGAAATACACTATAACAACTAATACATACTTCATAAATTTACATCGTGAACATTCCCCTCCCCAGTGCGACAGCACTCATCCCCCATAGGAATTCGAGCAATACGCGTCGCGTTTCGTCTAAGGATCGTTCCGCTTTGTAATTTTATGTCTGCGACCCTGACTCTGCCATCTTTGCCACTCATAACGTTTATTATTATGCCCTTCGGCCACACGTTTCTAGGGCTATTGGGGTCCACTACTAGGGCGAGGTCTCCCACTTCTAAGGGCCTCTGCTCCTCGTGCCATTTTTTCCTTGGGCGCATGTCCGGCAGCACTTCTCTCACCCAGCGTCGCCAAAACATGTCTGCTAATCTTTGGGATATGCGCCACTGCTTCCTGAGGAACGAGTCCGAACCGTCAAACGCTCCCAAGCTGGGCCCGCCCGATGACGATCCCAATAAAAAGTGATTAGGGGTGAGGGTTTCACTCGTGTAAGGCTCGACGGACACATGCGTAAGAGGGCGGCTATTAATCATGAGCTCAACTTCAGCCAGCAGAGTCTGAAGGATTTCCTCACGCGGCGCTCGTGCCTTTAAAATCACCTTTAGTGACTCCTTAATGCTGCGTATTAGTCGCTCCCAAGCCCCTCCCCAGTGAGGACTAGCAGGCGGTATAAATACCCAAGTTGTGGCCATGCTGTAGGTGGTCACCCCTTCTTTCAGGGCTCGCTCATCTAACTCACGGACGCAGCGCTTCAACTCTGTGTCGGCTCCTCTCAGGTTAGTACCGTTATCAGAATAAAGGTAGCGAGGCCAACCCCTTCTCGCGGCCATACGCCGCAAGGCCATAATCAGCGCGTCGGTGGTCAGTTGGCTTACCAACTCAATGTGGACGGCTCTCACAGTCAGGCAAGTAAAGATAACTCCATACCTTTTTTCACAGCGTCGTCCAACCGTCACATCCAGGGGACTGAACAGATCCAATCCAGTAAAGGTAAAAGCCCTCTGATGATGAGCAAGCCGAGCTTCAGGTAAGTCACCCATTCTAGGTGGAAGGGGTCGGGCCTTCTTGATCCGACACAGCATGCACCTGGAACTGACATGTTTAACCGTCGGTCGAAGTCTTATAATCCAATATTTTTGTTTAAGCTCATTGACGACCATTTCCTGGTTCGCGTGACATGCTCTCACGTGGTAATATTTCACGATCAGGTGAGTAATATGACAGCGGCCATCAAGTATCACAGGTCGTTTCACTAAAGCAGTTATTCCATCAGCAGCATCAATGCGTCCAGCCAGTTTGAGTAAACCGTCGTCGTCAAGGGTAGGACTCAAGGTAAGTAGCTTACTCTTCTTATCTAATTTATTTTTCTGTTGCAGGTTACGTACATCATCGGGGAACGACTTTAGCTGCGAGTATTTTATCAACAGGTGTTCAGCCCGTTCCATCAATGTTTCATTAGAGTCACAAGTAAGTCGCTTACATTTTTCTATGAAGGACAGCATCATGCATGTAGACCTCAGTAAACGGAGCCACGACGAAAACCGCTCGGGATCAGGTACAGCAGGTAAGGTTCCAGGTGTGAGGTGAAGAGTATTTACACATTCTAGGTCCACATCACAATCATCAGGTCGCTGTACGTCTGAGTCTAAAGGCCACAAAACTTCCTTCTGGTACAAAAATGCAGGTCCATATAACCACTCGTCCTGTATGGTATCGACGTCGCATGTTTCTCGGGTTCCAATATCAGCGACGTTTAACTTTGTCGGTATGTATCTCCACTCATTTTTATTTGTTAACTCGTCTATTTCTCCTAAGCGATGAGCGACGTATGCTTTGTAGTTTCTCGAGTCGTTACGCAGCCAATGCAAAACTGTTGCTGAATCACACCATAAGTACCTGGCATTAGGTTTTATTCTATGTTCCTTATTTATCGTATCGATCAACCGCGCAGCCATTAAAGCGCTTTGTAGTTCGAGGCGCGGTATAGAAACATACTTCACAGGTGTAACTCGACATTTGCTTGAGATAAACGCAACATTTATTCGTTTGTTTACGTCAGTCCAACGCCAGTATGCGACGGCGCACATCGCTTTCGTAGACGCGTCGCAAAACACATGTAGCTCTAAAGGTCGTCACAGACGGTGAAGATACTATAATATTTTATCTTAACATAGAATATCGCTCGCCATACAATTCAATGGACCATCACACACGCCGAAGATAACATATATTTTCATATTAAGTATCTTAAGATGCTAGGCGATACGGCAAAATATATATCTCGTATGTTAAGATACGGAAATATATATTTTGCATGTTAAGATACTATCTTAACATACGAAATATATATTTTGGATACGAAAAGATGTGTATACAGGTTGTCCCGTTTTCGGTGCTGGGCATAGAGAGAACTAGCGGCCCGCCCCGGCTTCGCACGGGTGGACATTTTTTTTTTTACATTTTGGGATAAATACGAAAAAGTCAAAACATTTGTAACGATGCCGTTTCGTTCCAGTCATTATGGATGGTTAGAAACTCCATAATGGCTGGAAAGTTTTATAGTTTTACGTACTGGCCATCAATTTTATGCTGTACCACTGTTCTTTCGTAATTGAAATTAAAACTCTTTTCGCTCCACGTGCCCTATTCAGCATTTTGATTCAGTCCTACCAGAACAATCAAGCTGAACAGAGCTCGCGTGCGAGCTAGCGTACCAAAAATTTATAAGTGAAATGTAATAACTATTAAATAGCCAATTAATTAATTATAGTAACAGTTCCTATTCTTCATATTCTTTCATATTTCTAATTTACAATATTTGATAAAACAACTCTCCAAGTGCTGAAACAATCTTTTATTCTCTACAACATCTTCTAATTGAATACTATGCGGTGACTTCCGACGTTCCGGCTAGTGTACCGCTGGCCGACGAGGGGGTCCCGTAAAGCCCCCAGTACAAATTGGCCGACCATGGTCGGCGACCATGACCAATACACCGTACATTGACACTTTTGAACGAACAAGTTTAAAAAGGTTATTTCAAAAGTGTTGATGTACGATGTATTGGTCATGGTCGTCGACCATGGTCGGCCAACCTGTACTGGGGCCTTAACACATTCATAATAAAGGAAGAGTAAGTTTACACCTAGTTTAACCAAAAAGTTTGCTTAGAAATAATGACGCTTTGAAACGTCAAACGTAAGGAGTAGGTGCCACAACCTTTTCTGTGCCGGTGACAGCGGCGCTACGTACGTTTTTCTTTTTTTTGTAGTAATTTAACCGGCCCTGACTTCTAAGAACTTCAGCCGCCAGCAGCGCTATGGTTGGACATCAACTTGACAGCAAAATGACATTAAAAAAAATCACGTTAGTTTCACATTTTGGCCACCGGCACAGCAATGTTTGTGGCACTGTACCTAATGATGATAGTATGATTTCCTATCCAAACTGATCTAGAGTTCGAATTAGCTATAGCAATTTTTATATCAAATTCCAGGTCAGAATCATCTTCTGATGAACTGTCCAATTAGTCTAATAGCAAATCCGAATTGCTCATTTTTGATCACCCTGTATAAGATGGTTTACATAATATTCGTCCGCTACCTAGGACGGATATCAAGAGAGTGAAAAGATTCCAAAATATATCGTATCTTAACCGTGTGTGATAGTTTAAGATGCTATAATATTTTATCTTACGATATCTTAAGATAAAATATTATAGCATCTTCACCGTTTGTGACGCGCTTAAGTTTGTATAACTTGAATTACTCGACTGCGGGCCCGCGCCGGCGATAATCGGGCGCGGTGACTCATTAGTAGGTAAACTAGCGTCGTGCGTTTCTCTCGCACCTGCGGTTCGTGTCGCACTCGCGTAATGTCTAGGCAGCTTAATATTGTTTATGTTATTCATAATGCGCAGCCACTCCAACCATTTGTCGTATATATCGTTAGATATTTCATCGTCCCAGCTGATTTGTGCCCGCCAAACATCTTGAATCATTATTTTTCCTTTGATAATAATAGGTGACAAAAAACCGTAGACGTCGAATATTGACATTACTACTCTGAGCATTTCTCTCTTTGTAGGCTTTGTTTGACCGGTCATAATCTGTTTAGGTATTTTCTTGAACGAAACATCGAATCCCAAGGTATCGCTGTCTGGAAACCAGATGAGACCCAGCGTGCGTTCTCCATCATAGTGTTGCCCGTTGTTCAAGGCAACAGCTGGTCTTAAAGGCTGGCTTGGTAAACCTTTTAAAACAGTGGGATTGTTTGACGACCAATTTCTAATTTCGAAACCGCCTTGTTTGTGAATGTAAGTGACGTCATTAACTAGTTTAATGGTGGAGTCTTCATTACTCAAACTATCCAAGTAGTCATCCATATAATGCTGCGAATAAATCGCCTGTACAGCTTCTGGCATGGTTTGTTCGTAGTTTTCAGCATTTTTATTCTTTATATATTGTGCAACAAACGGGGAGCAGTTCGCACCGAAGATAAGGCTTGTCATCACATAAGTCTGTATGGGTTTTTCAGGTGATTCGCGCCACAGAAAACGAAGAGCATCCTGATCTTCCTTTTGTATTTTTATTCTAAGAAACATATCTTTAATATCACCGGACACGGCAATTTGTTGTTCTCTGAATCGCATCATGATGCCGTACAGTGATATCAATAAGTCCGGTCCTTTACGTATGTAATCGTTCAGACACATCCCATGGCTTTTGGCGGCGGCGTCAAATACCAGTCTGAGGTTTTGTTTATTCGGGTTGTCTACACCAAAGTGAGAGAGGTACCACACTGCCTTAGGTTCTGGACTCTCCTTAAGTGGCGAAGCGTAATCGTTAGTGAAAAGATGTTCGATTCTTTGTTTGTATCTTTCAGCGTATCCTGGGTTGACCTTCATTTTTCTCTCAACGCCTTTCAGCCTTGTCAAAGCGTTTGGGTATGAATCTGGCATTTTACAGGTTATATCTTTCCACGGCAGCCCCACGTACCATCTTCCATCTATTAGCTTAGCGGTTTGATCCAGGTGTTCCTTCGCCTTGACGTCATCCATGTTCAGTCTTGGCTTGGATGAGACGCCTAAAGCATCTATCGCAAAGGATTGGCGCATTTCTTCTTGCATCTCTCGTAAAATATCAGCTTCAGTGCTTATGTTCATTTGGTTTTCAGATAGAAACAGGGTAGACTGCGATGACATCTCTCCTTCACAGTTAGATCGTAAACGGCCGTGAACACACCATCCCAGCGGCGTACGAGTGAGGTAAGGTTCGCCAGGTTCGCCCTTTATTATTTGTAAAGGTAAGAGTAAATCGTAATTATCTTGGCCTATCAAAAGTTCTGGTTTGCACTGTTTGTCACTAATAATGTTTTTTATTTCAGGTTTCATCAGTTCGTAACTACTCAAGTCCACGGAGGTGACGTTTTGCATAGGTAAGTTCAAATTATGTACACTACGCGCACGAATAGAAAATTCAGTTCCTTCACAGTTAATTAAGTCAAGATCCAATACTTCACTGTCGCACACTACTTCGCTATTGTCCCATGCGCCGCACACACGCATAGTTTGTTTACATCCGCGTAAACCTAGTTTAGTTCCGAGCGCAGCGCTTATCAATGTTACAGATGATCCGTCGTCTAATAACGCATAACAAAGAAATGTACCGTTCGGCCCGCGTAGGTAAACAGGCACAGTTTTTAGTAACACTTTATAACTGTTCGTACTTACATAGTTCACTGTTTCAACTTGCGGTTCGGATAACGTAAGCGCATCGGTCATGTTCACGTTCACACTGTTACTAGGCACTGAGTTCTTTTTAACAATGTAGTGTAAAAAACGATGATGAGATAGTCCACAGTTATCTACGTCACACGGGGGTTCGGGACACGTATCATGTTTATGACGCGGCTTCAAACACTTGTAACAAATACCGTGCCGCTTCACAAAGTTCCATCTGTCCCTACGTAATGACTTTTTAAACTTTTTACACTCAACTAATTCGTGTTTAGACGCGCGACAAAATTTACAGTTACTATTATTCACTTCACTTGTGTGACTTAGTTCATTGTTCAACAACAGCGCTTGTGAGCGATTCCGATAGTTTTCACTGTAGCTTTGTTTATTAAAACTATGTACACTAACAAAAGTCTTTGTTATTTTCAGGGCTTCGTCTCCGAGGAAGTCGGACAGGATCACGAGCTTCGGCTTGTCTCCTTGGTTGATGAGGGGGAAACTGTAATCTGACCATTTTGAAATCAGGACGCTCGGCAGTTTTGATAAAATAACTGAGACAACATCCATTGCTTGCAGGTACTGTTCGCAGCCGATTGCAGTTACTGCTGCCACGCAGTTCTTCACTTTAATAGAAAAGGGAATAATATCTTTCTGGTACTCCTGTGACATCGGACGTAGCCTATTCAGGTCTTGAAGTATCCTGGATACGATGACGTCAGGGTTTCCGAACTGCAGCTCCAGGGTTGACATCACGACGTCGGGTGACGTCACGCCAATTAGTAGCGCCAACACTGCTTGCTTAGCGGGTCCATGAAGGCTCTTCCTGAGTCGCCAAAGGTTCTCTCTATCAGTGAAGTTACATACTTCCGCTGATTCCATGTATGCTCTTTTGAATTCAAGCCATTCTAGCGGGTCACCTGAGTACGCGGGTAAATCTTTTGGTGCACATAAACGGTTAAGTAATTTGTCGTTACAGTTTTTGGTGGTCGAAGCAGCCAAGTCCTTTAGGGCACTCGCCAGTGCGTGCACGGTGTCATCGGTGCCTCCGTATGCTGGCGGCGGCGGTCGTGCTGGTGCGAGTGCGGGTTCAGCCGCGGTTAACGGGCGGCCGGTTGTATTTATTTGTGCCGGACCCGGTTCCGCTTGCTTTGTAGGCTCTTGCCGACTGGTTTCTAACCACTCTTCTACAAAACGGTCATTATTTTCCGTTTGGTCTTCCGATATGGAACTGCAACTACCCTCCACTTCCAGTTGTGCCAGGTCAGCCGCTAACTTTTGGTCTATCAGATCCAATTTTACTCGAGCCTTTTCTTCAGCAGCTCGTATTTCTAAAAGCCTTTTCTTTTTAGCGAGTGATGAAGTTGATAGCTTCTTAGACGCCGATTTTCTGACGCTTTGTCGCTCTGCAGATGGTCCAGGTTTGTTCACCTCAGTGACTTCCATCATCTTGCTCCTGGAGTCTTTCGTATCTGCAGCTTCCTTGGTTGCATCCAGGCACTCACTTTTGCACTCCTGAACAAAATCCATTTCTTGTTCCGCCTTCAGCTGTTCTTGTTTCTTTTTAGCACCCCTGGTGCTAACCATGTCTTTTGTTGGTGTGTGGAACATTCACGATCCGACTCGAAGACCACTTAATGAAGAGGGTGGGAGCAAGCGAAATAAGAACAACGTATTAGGGGTTCGATCGGGAGAGTGGTGGAGCGGCGAACGTACGGTGATAGCGTTATGTCAGTGCCGGCGACCCGCCCGTGACTGAGCGCAAGCGTTTTTCTAGGTAGATGCTTCCCGCGGCCCCCGCGTCCCCGCCCGTTAGAGCGTCGTGTGCGCCACCTACCGGTCAGCGCTCGCGGCTCCAGACAATCCCGCATTTTATTTAAATATAAATAAAATACAAAGGTTTAACAAGAAAGAAATACACTATAACAACTAATACATACTTCATAAATTTAAATCGTGAACAAGAATGGAGCAACTTCAGAAGTAATTTCAGTATAAGTACTCTATAGGAATTTCAAAATAAAATTGTTCAACCCTATCAACTTTTTTTTTTAGGCATGACAACTCTAACATTGTCCTCTGCGCCGAACAATAACTTTTAATACTGGCGGAAAATACAATGAAAATGCTTTTCGAAATTGCACTGCACTTTCAACAAAGTGTTAGGAATATCGATATGAAACGATTTCAAGATAGTTCCAAATGTTGCATGTATTTTATTTTGAACGTATAGGTATGTTATATTTTCTAAACATGTTTGAAAGGTACAAATTTTATTAGATAAAAATTCTACGAGCTTTCTTGTGACAAATAATTCACATCTGATAACTGGGTAAGCTAAAAAGAAAAAATATCTTCGTAGAAAACCAAATAAATATATGGTTTTCTACTAGGAAAAAAATCCCATTTGAAAACCGGGTGAACTAAGAAGAATTATTTTTCCTTTTGTGCATTTTTATTTTTATTTTTAAAATCAAGTATTAGCCTTATGAACCTAAGACCTTTCACTGTCCGGGCGAATGCTCTATACCTATATAAACTTCATTTTCAAAACTTGTAGATTTCAAACTCTTCATCTTAAGTACAAAATAAGATGTAAAAAATGTAGGTACTTATAGATAGTTTGAATTTTTTGTATAAGTATATAGGAAAAATGTGATAAAAAAAAACACATTTTTCCTATAAGTACTTACAAAATTGCATTGTGAATGCATTAAAATAATATATAGTAGATTGTACAACAAGTGCATAAAACGTACCATTTTACCCGAGACGTATATATCCACCCGAGCCGTAGGCGAGGGTTGATAGTCAATTCGAGAGTAAAATGGGTTTTATGTACAAGTTATACACTCTGCTTTTCACTTAGAGTGTGAGGAAAATAAATAACAATATTGCAAAAACGAAAAAATAAAGACTTCGCCATATTGGCGGGAAGACTTTCTTTTTCTTTTTTTTTAATACGTGGCATTGGCAGCACAGTGACTTTAGCATTATATCGTAGTCCATAATGCTCTTGAAATACTTATTTCTTAGAAAACTCATTAATTTTGCCTAGTTTTATTAATTTAGTAATTTAACATGGATTAACGTACAAAATTGAAGAAACAGAATGAAATAATAAAAATTATTTATTTTAAAATAATAAAGAAGTTTAATTGCGTGTGTGGCTGTTTACCTGACGATCTTTCTCTTAAAGTCTGAGACTTAGACGAAGATTTTACTTTATGCACTAGAGCATAAAAAGCGATTTTACGCAGCCTATACCCAACATAAACACGAACTTTACGAGCATGAGAAGTGAAAATAGTAGATTGTACAACAAGTGCATAAAAGGTACCATTTTACCCGAGACGTATATATCCATCCGAACCGTAGGCGAGGGTGGATAGTCAATTCGAGGGTAAAATGGGTTTTATGTACGAGTTATACACTCTGCTTTTCACTTCGAGTGTGAGGAAAATAAATAGCAATATTGCAAAAAATAAAAAATAAAGACTTCGCCATATTGGCGGGAAGACTTTCTTTTTCTTTTTTTTTATACGGGCACTGGCAGCACAGTGACTTTAGCATAGATCGTAGTCCATAATACTCTTAAATACTTATTCCTTAGAATACTCATTAATTTTGCCTAGTTTTATTAATTTAATAATTTAACATGGATAATGTACAAAATTAAAGAAACAGAATGAAATACGTTAGGTATTAATAAAGTTTATTTAACGAAGTTTAATTGCGTGTGTGACTGTTTACCTGACGACCTTTGTCTTAAAGTCTGAGACTTAGACGAAGATTTTACTTTATGCACTAGAGCATAAAAAGCGATTTTATGCCGCCTATACCCAACATAAACACGAACTTTACGAGCATGAGAAGTGAAAAATCTTTTTTGTATATTCTTCATTTTTGAGTGTTTATGTCGTTATTACATTTAGGAGAGGTCAAGAAAAACCTCAGTAATGCCGGGTCCCTACTTAGCTTAACTTAATTGCCTTAATTTGACAAAAGGAGGACACAGTCTTTGTATTCTAAATTTATTTACAAGTACCTACCTGCCTTTGTTTTGAAGATTACCTAGTGATTACCTAGATGTTGTACACTAATACTTTTTACCTTATGAAATCTCTGTAACGTAATCATTCATCCTAATAAGTATTTGAAATCATGAAATGTCAAAGTGTTTGTTTTTTTGTTTGTCCGTCTTTCACTACCCAAACGGAGCAATGAATCGACTAGTTTTTTTTTTAGGTAATATAAGTAGGTAGCTATTTTAAATAGAAAGCTTTCTTTGAATACTCTCCACTAATTATAACAAAGCTAGCTCATATTGAAAAAGTATCCATAACACTGAGGTTTTACATTGCACAAAGAACAAAAACAATTCAACATCAAATGAAAAAGAACACAAAGAATCGAAATACAAAGGCTCAGAAATTAAGTGGGATACAGCCATAATCACGAAAAGAAGTGTTATTTATTCGAAAATCAACCCTAAGTTAGTACAACGTAAAAATGGTTTTTCCGTCACAATTTAATCCTACTATACTTGACCTGACATCGGCTTTTCTCGAGGGTGAAATTCCTCGCAAACCTCTTGGGATAGTTCGTCACCTTGTGTTATGAAAGATAACACATAAAGTTACGAGTGGTAAGGATTCAGTGATGTAAATATATAAAACATACTACAATAAGGTTCTTCTTGTTCTTACCGCAACTTGATTGTTTTTGGGATAAGGAAGGCGATTTTCCCGGGTTTATTCTCAAGAAGCAAAGTGGTTGCATTAGGTATCGTTTTTTAGCATTTAATGCTTCGGACTTCGTGCGCGTGTACTTCACGATGACACGGTACAAATAAACACATTTTTAACCGACTTCAAAAAAGAAGGCGGTTTTCAACGGCATACACACGACACAAGTGTGTATGTCGTTGTCAGTTTTTCACGTCAAAACGGTGCAACGGATCGACGTGGACGTTACTGTTATAATTACCGTTTATAATTATTTGTATGAGGATAGTTTAGGAGCGGGAGAGTGACTTTTGATCCAGGAAAAATATCACATTTCCGAGGATTAACGTCGTGTAGACCTCGCGAGCGCAACCGCGGGAGGAAGGCTAGTAGATAATAAAATGAGCACCAACCGTCTCTGGTAAGTACCTATATTAGTCTAAGCAAAATAAGATTTGGGGTCGCATTAATTGCACCTTTAAGAAATTTATTTTTAAATATATATTTGCCATTTTTTTGAGCACTCATCGTGATTTTGTAGACATAGGTACTGGTGTCCTTTTGTGAGAAATACCTAAAGTTGTGTTTTGGCCAATGATGTCATTGGTTTTGGCCGTTTATAATTTAGTAGACAAAAAAGCCACTTTAGGTGAATATTATAATTTAATCTATGTAGGTACTTATACCGTTTAGATTATGATTATGATAGATTATGATAGTAATCCCTGACGTAAGAACAATATTCGTTCGTAACGATTTTTTTTCTATTACGATTAAATATCACTCGGAGTGCCATTATTTTTATAAAGTTAGAAACAATTTGATACAGAATATTCGAAATAAATCGACCTCGACAAGAGATTTTTTATTCCTCAATGAAAGCATTCTAAAAGACTCTAATATTAACAAAATCACCAGTTTTCCAACACCTAAATTAACCGACAATTACGTAGTTAATATCAGGGATTATTCTGATTTCCGGTTTTTCAAGTACCTACCTACCTAATCATTTATGTTAATCTAAATTATCCCCCGAAGTGCTTTAATTGCAACCTACTCCATACAAAAACATTTATTTTGACTGGACTAAGTATATTTAGTTCGGTTAATTAATAAAACTCACAAAACCGCTTCCAAAGTTTGATAGGCTTACCTACTAAACTCTAGCTCAAACAATCATGAACAAACTTACTTCCATACATCACTGTCATTCACCCATTACAAAGAATGTGCTGAGGATGTTCGTATATCTACCTAGCTATTACATGTTACCGTATCTAGGTACACTTCTATATGTAAGTACCTAGGTACTAATATTATAAATTGGAAAGTTTGTTTATGTTTGTAATGGACAAACTAAAAAGTATTGATTCGATTTTAAAAATTCTTTCACCAGTAGAAAGCTAAATTATTCCCGACCGAGGGACATAAGTAGACTTTATTTTATCCCGATACCTACTCACACGCGAACGGGAACCACGCGGGCAAACCCGCGGAAAGACACTATTCAAATCGCCAGGCTTAGATTTGATTTTTAATACAAATTAAACCATGAATTATTTGGAAAAAAGTTTATAGACATACTTACTTGAAAGGGACTAGACTAAGTGAAAACATAAAATATAACATGAAAAATGGAAAATGAAGTATTTAGAAAAAATCGACCCGTCTCACACCTAACTCCGATGGGACTCGAACCCACGACCTTTCGCTTTCCGGGCGACTGCTCTAACCACTGAGCTACGGAGTCGTTTCGAGAAGCGTCGAATTTATCCAATACTTCTTACGCGCTGTATAGTCAGCGTTAATTTCATCAATGTGGAGATATTACTACCCTCACACGCGAAAGAAATACCACAATACCTTTCCAGGTATTTGGCAATCGCTAAAGATGAAATTACTATTGCAACTTATTTAGTTGTGAGACGGGTCGATTTTCTCTAAATACTTAATTTTCCATTTTTCAGTAATAAAAATTGCATTGTGAATGCAAGAAACTAAAAATTAAAATATGTACGTATTAAATAATTTATAAAAAATAAATTTTCTGCTACCTATACCTTGAATGCAAAAAAGTAAAATTTTAAATTATTCAATGTTTAGTCAGAATACAGGGTGTATGTAAGGGATACACCCAGAGATCTCTGATCGATCAGTCAACGAAAATTATTTACCTTTTCAGAAGTACTTATATAACACAAACTTTTAATGCTAATTGATTGAATTATATACGAGAACTAGCTTTCCGCCCGCGGCTTCGCCCGCGTGTAATACACGACATTATCCTCAGGGAATGTGATATTTTCCGGGATAAACTACGTCACTTTCCAGCTTTCAATCTACCCCCGGACCTACCAAAAATCACATTGATCCGTTGCTCCGTTTTGACGTGAAAGACGGACAAACAAATAATACCTACCTACTGGTTTTCCCGTGAGAATATGATACTTTCCTGTGGTAAATAGTAAAAGTAGCCTATTATAATCCTTCCCAGGCTCTCAAACTATTTACTTAAAGAGGTACCAATTTCTGGTTGCAAATTAGCCAGCGCTTAAAATGATTTTCGTATGGGATTGAGATTTTTCCCGCGGTAAAAAGTGTTATGTCTTTCCCAGTGCCTTAAACTGTCTCTATTCTAATTATAATCCTTTCCATTAACTTAAACTATCAACTTAAATACCAATTCCATTCCACAGCTATGCCCGTGCTAAAACTCATTTTACCATGGGAATGATCCTTATTCCCGCGGTAAAAAGTCTTTCCTAAGGTCACAAAATATCTTCATTCCAAATTTCATCTGAATAGGTTCAGCCGTTTTGACGTAAAAACAGAACATACAGACAGACAGACAAACAAACAAACAAACATAATTTTCGCATTTATAATAATATTAGGGATAGTAGAAATATGAATATGATTTGGCGGCCGCGACTACGTCCGTCCGTGAGTAATTTAATTGTGTACCTACATCGCAACATTTCATGTCAAAAAGTAGGTATATAGGCGTTCTCTAAGGCTTCATCAGCACCATCATAAATCCATTTTAATGTCCCGCTGCTGGGGTACAGTCCTTCATATTGATGGATAAGGAAAATGGACCATGACCTTCCACACGGGCCCATTGCAGTTATGGGGTATTAACCAATCCAAGCGTAGCCAGTACCATCGGCTTATCGTGCCTTCCGAAGCACCATATATTTTTGAAAGAAGAAAGAAAGAAAGAAAATAATATTTATTTGGGACATCACAGAAATGTAAAATTAAGTAAACACAAAAACACGTAGGTACTAGGGTATGTCCCAAAACGGTTCCGACTCAGCATAATGCTTGCCCAGCATGGCCAGCGCTGATCTTCCGTCGGAACCGTGTTTGGTGAGGCTGCGAAGTTTACCCAAAAAACCGGCACAAAAACAAACAAGTCCGAAACACATAGACGCTAGTGCCGGGATAATCCAAAGATTATCACCGGAACAGAAAAAAAAAAAAACTTGTCGCACTACACAGATTAGTCTATTAAATTATCATATTTATCTAGTCTGGCTAGCGTCATGTGCAGTAGGTACTTACAAAGTAAGAAAACCAAAGAGAAAAATAATACATAAGAAAACTAAAAACCTAAATTAAAACAAGAAAAAGACAATTATTACATAAAACTAAAGTAAGCAATACAATTAAATGCACAAGTTGCACAACTATGGCAGAAGAAAAATACGTCAAACAAATAAATTGAGTTTCCAGTGCACATTACAACAAACTAATACGAAAAAGCAATACTTAAATTGGACTTATTTAACATAAGTGGGCGTCACAAAGTTATAATTTAACGCTGTAAAGAGTGAGCCAAACAATGAAAGTGAGTAAATGATCAATATGTACATACACAAGCAAAAATGTTATAACTAAATTGTAAATTTTACACATTGCAGGGTTCCCAAAAATAACATGGATGCGCATGCGATTATTGCAAATAGTATGATCCTATCCTATACAATTTAACTTAAAAATGAAAAGCAAAAGTACCAATTGAAAAACCAAATTAAAACTATAATGGGCATCACAAAATGGTAATTTATGGCTGTAGTAAGTGAACCAAAAACCTTAGGTAAGTTTATTAAGCGAGTATACAATGTTTAAAACGATGAACAAGCAAAACTAAATATTTAAATTTTTCAGGGTTCCCAAAAAACAACCTGGATGAGCAAACCACAAGAAGCAAAACCAAGCAATCAAACAACCGAAATAGAATGAAATTATAACTAATTACAAAATTAGAAATTTACGAAAATCTAATTACGAAATTTTGAACACCCATCCCGTTAAAGACCACTGCGAAAATCAACATAACCTCAGCGATCGCAGGCCGAGAACGCTACATGACGCTACCTATACTTTATACCAAACATGAAAGTCAGATCCTTTACAGCTACCTACTTTCGTATATGAATAATATTCGGACATTCTCCTACTCTTGAACTACAAAAATGCAAAAAAATCAAGTCAATACTTCACTAAGGTAGTCTGTGGCATGGGTTCTATGACAGCTCATTCGTGCAAAGCGAAGCTTTTTTACCACACTTTTATTAGCTTCACTTGTAACTAAGTCACTATGTAAGAAAATCTTGGAAATCAATTTTAACCTACTTCTAATTGTCGTACTGATTTGAAACTTTGCAAGTCTATGAATCCGATGACAATACAATAATTTGGTACCATCGAGCTGATCTGATGATGGAGTCAAGAGGTGGGCAATAGAACTCTTTATCGGCTGCTAGGAAACCCCTCGAGTTTGGGCTCCGTTGTTTTTCTCCTTCATAATATCATAATATAATGGCAATACGCTAGTTAATACCATAAAGTTAATATACCTATCGGAATAGAGCAACAAAGGGCTGAGCGAGCGGGATGTCACTAGCAACAACACTGTGAGATAAAAGGAGATGCGTGATACGACGTAACAGAACCGTTTTTGGCTACTGTTTGACAGTTCGTCAGCACTTATCAGCACGCTGAGAATTTAGGTATTGTAAATTTTTCGGATTTTACGTGCAATCTTAAATATTTTTAGCCAATATTGGTATGGAAACATGGTGACTTGCTCAGTTATTGATTGTTGTACAACACAATGAAATAGTCCCGCAAAATGTTCATTTCTCAGGTAAATTATTCTAAACCGACACCTCCCTTCCTAAGGTTTATTTTTGCTAATGCGCTTCGAATTTAAAGCACGAAGTGTGATAATGCTCTTCAATAAACATTTATTTATATAACAAGCAACTATTGATCACACATAATGCAGAATTTACGAATATTTTGTGTAAAGAAATAATTTTCGTTTTACACTAGGGCTGCATCAAGGTATCGATATTTCGTGTCCACTGTCTATCACGCGGTAAACGAATATGTATTAGGTACTGTTATTAAAGTACCTATATTACGTTTAGGTATGAATTACCTGGGAATGTAATCCCATTTAAGATACTTAACTGATCCATAGGTATCAGTTTTTGACTGCAAGAATAGGTACCTATACTATTATTAGTAATATAAGTATCTTTCGGATTTCATACTACCTTGGATACCAGAAACACATGGACTAAATTGGACATTTTGATGAAAAATATTGCCAAACGCGAGAAGTGAAACGTACTATCACTGTGGAAGCACCAACAAATTGTTCAAAGAAATTCAAATAACAGTTGAAAACCATGTCCATATCCATATTTTTTATGGAACTTAACTTTATGTAACTTTATGGATATGAACTTCATACGTTTTTGGGTACTTTTAGTCAATTTTATAAAGATAATAGCCGCTATCAGTTCCTTGTTTTGTGACGTCTGGTATAACGATAACTAGCTAGCAACGTTCAACAGAACAAAGCAGCAAAAATCTATCAGAATAAGGAATTCAAATGACAGTTGAAGCCCATACCCATATCCAGATTTCTTAGCCGGTAGCCCCCTGGGGGGCAAAAAACGTTCCCGAAAACGTATGAAGTTCATATCCATAAAGTTACGCGGTAGCCCCCCTGGTCGGGTAAATGTTGAAAACGATTGTTTCAATATTTCCTCTGGTCTGGGTGTATGTGGTTGTTTCCAATTTCCATAATACTAGTGCTTAAGCTACTATACCTTGGTATTGGAACAATGAATGTGATCCTGTCCAATATATATTTATTTATTACTTCTATTTAATATTATCGATATCGATATTAATCTGAAAAGCGACATGACGTACATCACTGACACGCATACATAAACAATTTTACACACACAAATGCAATCAAATTTTGGTTTCGTTTGACAGCTCGTGGTTGTTCCTCTATTCCGAAAGGTATATTAACTTTATGGTTAATACATAACACCATAACACTCTTTGGTGGAAATTTATATAGTGTCTTATCTATGGTGGAAATGAGAAACGGATTGAGTTTTCAAACATGTGTCAAAACAAAATGAAATTAAAAATCAAAAGCACTAAGGAGTATTGATATCAACTTCGATGAAAATCACCCCCAAAATAACTTTCTATCCCTTTTTAACCCTGTTAGGCGATGAGTTTTAATGAAATATGAAACACATCTTCGATTAATTCTGTCAAAGAATGTTTATGCAAAATTTGAAGAAGATTGGACAAAGGAATCACGTTGTCCCATACAAACTTTACCCCCGTTTTTTACCCCCTTAGGGGTAGATTTTCGAAAAATCCTTTCTTATCGGATGCCTACATCATACAAGGAACACACCCTCCAAGTTTCAGGTCTCTACGATCAGCGGCTTAGGCTGTGCGTTTATCCGTCAGTGATTCAGGACAAAGGATTTTATATATATAGATATACCTACCTACTGTGTTTTGAGTTAAAGTTTTGTTTTCAATCCGTGGCTAGTCAGCAAAAACAAGGACTTGTTCCTTACTAGGTCGAAAATTGACAAATTTCTTATTCTTTTTAACGTTGAAGCGTTCAACAGTTTTTATGACAAAATAAAAATACCAAAAAATCTGGCTAGCTAGTCCAAAAGATCTGAAAAACATAATCGCAATTTGATCTAAGCAGTTCGAATCATCATATTGTTGTAAGCACGGAAGGTACCTATTCAAAATATCTTGGCACTCATTGTTTCATATTTATATGAGCAGTCAGTGTTCACAAAATTATCTAGGCAAACAAAGCTCTCAAAATATCTATGCATAATGTAGGGTCGGGTCGGGAACGGTGGCTCAGTCGGGTCGGGTACAATCACTCGCGACGATATTTCCTATTAAGAACAATACTATACAACTGTCATTCTCATTTAATGGTAGGGTAGCGTTTATCAGCCAAACATGTACAAACCAATGATCCGGCCGCTCCGGCGCCGTTCAGTCGTGATACGACTCTGTAGGTATTTGTATTAGTTCTTGACAAAATACTATTTAGGGTAAGTTACACTTGTTTTTATACACTAAAATTTAAAGATTTTGATAATTGTTAGTGTCTGGATGGAAAGTGGCATTATTATACTAGGCATTGGCATAGAATTGCTCGCCTTTCGGCAAATCTGTTAAAATTTGTACGCTCCTGAAATTAAAATGGCGACGGCGTGTTCAGTGGCTCAAAATAAAAAGGTATACAGTGACTCAAAGAAAAAGGTGAGATAAATTGGTTGAATCTCAATTTTTCAGTATTTTATTCTTATTATAACTATTAAGAGGCCGTACAAAGCTAGAAAAAATAAGGATTTCCCCCGCGCGTCCCGCACCCAATGCCGCTGTAGACTAGCTCCGCGCGTCCATATCGCGGGCCGAAAACAAAGTTCGCTTGAGTTTACGCGCACAGTGTAATGAAGAAAACAGAGACAAGTGTCGCATGTACATGGCACATCCTTAATGCATATTAGATACTACCCGCAAAACTCACCCGGCAAACTTTGTATTGCCATATAAATTATAGTATACTTTAATATAGTACTTCGTATCACCAACAATAGACAGATGAAAATAAATAATCACGAAGAAGTTTTATAGGTACGTGACAGATAAGTAAGGGCGCATGCGCAACTGGGGCATTTTTAGCACTAGTAACAATACATTTTTTTTTGTGTATACAAACATACAAGTAATAAAAGGTTCTTTTAGGCTTACTAGGTAGTGAGCGTGCTACTGTAAATATTACGAAAAGCGGGTCGTTTACTATGTTACCATGGTAAAAATCCCGCTATTCGTAATGTTTACTATATACCCAAAACCCATGTAAGAAGGAAGCGTGAAAAAGTAATAAACAATTCAACAAGCAACCAATTTTTTATTTACATTTTCTTTTGTTTAGCTTCAATATTCATTGATTCTCCTTTTTGTTTAGTATTTCTTTTATCAACTAATGGACTGCGTAAGGGCATGTTTTGAGTCTGACGTGGATCCACTAGTTCTGGCAAAACATGTTGAATATAAAAATCTTATAGTTTGGGTAGCATTATGGGTGTCCCAAAGTTTGTAATCTCTTTAATTTTTTTCAATTTTCATACATTTATTTGCACCATACCACACACCAAACAAACAAAACTTTCTTTTTGTAACATGGAGCTGTCCTTGTACCTGGGGATCAATATGTGAAGGCAACATTTTCATACATTTAGTATGGTTAGAAACACACTTATGCAGTGTGGCGCGACTCTTTCTGTCTCTGTCGTGTCCGTACGTGCATGAAACAGACTTTCTGGCGTCGCGCCACACCACAGAAGTGTGTTTCCGACTTAAGACAGTATAAGTATTATTATTACAATAAAAATCGGCCCCCAGTCCCCGGGGGCCTCGCTATTCCTAGCTACGGTAGCGGCTATGGTAACGGCGGGGCAGGAGGTGCTAAGAATCCCCGGGTAGGCTCCGGCTACCAACACCGACGACTTGACCTGGCAACCTACAACACGCGCACGTTGAGGCTCGAGGAGAAGCTTATAGAGTTGAAAGAGGCAATTAGTAAGTTACATTGGGATATCATTGGGTTATCTGAAGTCCGAAGAGAGGGGGAGGACTCGATTACCCTTCAATCCGGTAACTTAATACCACCGGGAGGGCGACCAACAGTCCCAAGGTGGTGTCGGGTTCATCGTCCATAAATCCCTTGTCAACAACGTGATCACCATCGGAAGTGTTTCGAGCAGGGTAACGTACCTGATACTCAGATTATCGAAACGATATTCGCTGAATGTCATTCAGGTCTACGCTCCGACCTCGAAACACGACGATGTCGAAGTGGAGGAGATGTATGTATGAGGAGATCTCTAAAGCCATGCATAGCTATAAAACCCACTACACGGTTGTGATAGGGGATTTTAATGCTAAGTTGAGGCAACGTTGCGGTGATGAGTTGAGAGTGGGGCAACTTGGATTTGGACAACGGAACGAAAGGGGCCAGATGCTGGCAGACTTCATGGAGAGGGAGAACCTCTACATGGTGAACTCCTTCTTTAAGAAGCCCGTAAGCCGCAAATGGACCTGGATTAGTCCGGACGGTAAAGTAAAAAACGAAATAGATTTTATTATGTCAACGAGGAAGCAAATATTCAATGATGTCGTTGTGATCAACGCCGTAAAGACGGGAAGTGATCACCGCATGCTTAAAGGCACATTGAATATCAATGTCAAGCTGGAAAGATCTCGACTAATAAAATCTACGCTCCGACCAATACCGGCTCAAATTCAAAACCCCGAGTGCTTTCAGCTCGAGCACCAAAACCGCTTCGAAGCCCTTGAGAACAGCATCGATATGGACGATCTATACAACATGGTGGTGGATACTGTCCGCACGGTAGGGTCCAAGCACTACAAAACCCACCGTCCTAAATTAAAGAAACTCTCCAGCCACACTATCCGACTCATGGATCAGAGAAACGAAATGAAACTACAGAACTCAGCGGATGCCCTTCGTTATCGACAGCTAAATAAGCAGATCTCCAAGTCCTTGACAAGCGACCTTCACCAATTTAATACCGAGCGTATTAAAGAGGCCATTGAGCGGAACAAAGGCTCCAAAGTGTTCGCTAGAAATCTGGCTATAGGGCAAAGTCAACTGACGAGGCTGCAAGCTGAGGACGGTAGTATCATTTCATCAACACCTGAAATCCTGAGGGAGATTGAGAGTTTCTATGGACAGTTGTGCTCCACGCAAACACCTGTTGAAAGTAAGGCTACAGAACCTAGAGCCAAGCTTACCCGACACTATACCGAAGATATCCCGGATGTCAGCCTGTACGAGATTAGAATGGCTCTCAAGCAGCTCAAAAACAACAAGGCGGCGGGTGATGACGGAATCACAACAGAACTTCTGAGAGCGGGCGGTAAGCCGATACTTAAGGTCCTCTAGAAGCTCTTCAACTCTGTCCTGTCTGTATCCTCGAGGGCAAAACGCAAAAGGCATGGGGCAGAAGCGATGTGATGCTGTTCTTCAAGAAGAGTGATAAGACTCTTGGTGATAAATGCTTGCAGTATTTCCCTGCTCGATCGAATCAGAAATGATGAGATCCGCAGGAGAACTAAAACGGCCGACATCGCTCGAAGGATTGCTCAGTTGAAGTGGCAGTGGGCGGGACATATAGCGCGGAAAACCGATGGCCGTTGGGGCGGAAAGGTTCTCGAATGGCGACCGCGAACCGGACGACGTTCCGTGGGCAGGCCCCCTACAAGGTGGACCGACGATCTGGTCAAGGTCGCGGGAAGCCGCTGGATACGGGCACCGCAGGAGAGATCGTTGTGGAGATCCTTGGGGGAGGCCTATGCCTAGCAGTGGGCGTTGTACAGCTGAAATGATGAAGTATTATTGATTTTACAAGCTTTTATCTTGTTTTAAATGTCCATGGTTATTGTCGTTACTAGAATAAACTATGACTGGATTTAAACCATATACCTGTTTATATTTGAGACTCCGATATTTCGGCGCAGTTGCATGCGCCATGGCCATAGAAGAACTGTTTATTATTGTGGGTTGATGTTATTGGCAGATTCCATGGCACATGCAACTGCCCCGAAAGTCTTAAATATAAACTTGTAAATGGTGTAAATCCCGTCATAGTTTATTTGAGTAAGCTTTTATTTATTACATATTAGCCCTCATATCGTCATTATCTAAACGTTGTTCCTGCTTATCATTAATTAAGGTAGAAGTAACATCTGGAATCATATTTGTAAGATCTGCCAATACGATTCTAAAAAACAGAAAAGTAATACATTTTATAACTGTATTATTTTTGTCATGCACTAAAGCCTTAAGGGTATTGGGTATTTTAAGATACCTTTTGGGACCAATACATTCGCCATCCGTGCCTTTTTCCTGCACCGTCGCATCAGAATTGAACATTGAGCTACCTGTTACAATGATGTTACTACTAGACTCGGCTCTGAAATAAAAACCGGAAACAGGTACAGCCCGAGGACATAAAGAAATTCTGATCATTCTGTCTTAATAACTATTAATAATATCTTCTAATTAACTAGTAGGCAGGTAAATTGTTATACCAAAATCATATTTTTTTTTACAATATATAGCATGAGTGCGTGTGTACAAAATGAAACGTAGTATCTGAACTTTGCATTACTCTATGTAAGTGCCGAGCAATATTTTGGTTCCTCGATGTGACCAACTAGGTACCAAATAGGTCATGTTCTTTTTTTTTTTTTTATCCACAACGGGGTAGCACTTAGCCTTCATCACACATGATGATAAGTGGTGATAAGGCTGAAGGTGGAAGCGCACTACTCCCGGAATCCTAAATCACTGAGGAACTGGCTATCTTATCTTTAACTGCCGGAACACAATAATGCTGAAAACATCATTGTTATGGCGTCAGACTTAGATAAGATGGTGGTAGCTAGCCAGGCGGACTAAGAACAAGTCCTACCACCAACCAAACCAAATACAATATGTACCCCCACTGGGAATCGAACCCGGGACCTCTGGGTCTGAAATCCGTGGTATGAACCACTAGACCACAGAGGCGGTTCAGCACTTACATAGAGTCTAATAGAGGCGCGAAATGCGGATCCAGGATTTGATAGGAACTTAGCTTATTTCAAGTTGTAAAATTTAAAAATAATGAATGCAAACATTTTTCAGGTATAATTGTTACACACAATTTATTTGGTTAGGTACATACGTACTTTTTCTTATATGACTTGTCGCGAAAAGATGTATAAAAAGTAGGTAGGTACTTACCTACCTAAAAACATTGGCTTTATCTTTACCTGTTTTCTTTCGAGTCTTCTGCTGTTTCTACACTTTCTACAGTAGCGTGAAGTGGTTTGTGCCTGAAACTGAAAAAAGTAAACTATGTACTTATAATAAATTACTACTTTTACCTAAAAAGTAGTGTATTATAATTAATTAAGTACTTAGGTATTTTAGAAAAAAATCTACCGATGGGACTCGAACCCACGACCTTTCGCTATCCGGGCGACTGCTCTAACCACTGAGCCACGGAGTCGTCTTGATATGCTGCCGACTGTACTCGTCGAATACTTGTCTACTTTCTACAATTTCTAGTTTCTACCAACTTCAGATTACAGCCTATTTTATTTATTTTTAATTAATGTCTGTTTGCTGTAATTACCTATACGTACCTAACCTAGGTTATGATTTACTAATAACATTATTATTAATAAAAATTATACATACCTTTGAGCAAACTCCATAATCGGCGCACGTATCTTTCTTTAAATTTATTTTTTCTTTTAATATTACTTTTATGTCCCATATTTACACAAAAAGTACTTTTTTAATAATTTACGTGCGAAGTCGTCACGGAGCGTAAGACAAGCGCAGTCCACACGTCTCAATGGAGCACTCACGACTGAGGAGCGAGGAGCGAATCAGACAGAAATACGGTGAAATAACGCATGCGACAGAGATGCAAACACCGGTGTCTGTTTAGAAAACATCGACGTAAGCGACATTATCGTTTTATATTTATTATTAATAAACTATTTCAAATTTTGAAAAACTGTCAATCACAAAACTGGAGAGCTAGCTAAGGTTTTTTTTAATAATAGTTTCAAGGCTAAAAGTTTAATAGCGGCTGACACAGCATTGAAAAACTACAAAATTAGAGGTCACTTTACGATTTTTTTCTATCGAGAAAAGTTTGAGCAATCATGTTTCTGTCAATCACATAACTGAGTACTATAGTCTACTTTCTACATTATTTTTTTGGAGCCGATAAACCTAGAAATACTATGTGAAATCTTTGCTAAAAAAATGTGTATTTGGCTTTGTACGGGCCCTTAAGTATGTGACG
This sequence comes from Crambus lathoniellus, assembly GCA_949710035.1. Classification (NCBI taxonomy): domain Eukaryota; kingdom Metazoa; phylum Arthropoda; class Insecta; order Lepidoptera; family Crambidae; genus Crambus; species Crambus lathoniellus. The sequence goes on from OX453301.1 coordinate 24,945,615, forward strand.
GATTTTGATGCATAATATGTTTAAAAAATAATTCTGACATACCTAACCGAATAAAAGTGATTAAATATACTTAATAAATGTTTTTCATTCAATTTTGTACTAATGAGCAACTGTGTACTGGAGTCTCATTGTACTACAGCGTCGAGTCACAGTAGCCCAGTACCGGTAGGTACACAGTGGCTCATTTCCCTTTTTTTTTAATATTGTTGGACTTCTATAATAATGCATTGTTTAAAAAAGTAATAATGTAGGGAGACACTTTAATAACTAAAGCATGTTGACTGACTGTGATTTTCAGGTAGGTAGGTACTGCAAAATTTTCTTCATAATTTGCGTCTGAAAAAAACTGAGCCACTGTTGCCGACCCGACCCTACATACAACACCATAATGCACACAGATAACTGCATTGTTGTCTATAAATAGGTCTTTAAATATGACAAAGGTTTCTCAGACCATTTTTTCTCGAAGTCAATCTTTCGAAAAATAGAGCCTTCCAAAGTGTGTAGTTGTTGAAAATTATTGAAACGAATTACAATTACGTATGAAAATATTTATTTATAAAATTAACACTACCTCAATCATCACTTATCTTATCTTATCTTTAAAATCACTTTACCTTAATTAAAATAAAAATCACTTCAAGTGTTTCATACAAAATTATAAAATCACAACTTTAGGAACTAATTGAATATTTTAAATAGTTGGTAACAAAAATCAACAAACTTATTTATCTTTTTCCTGGGACATATTTCTTTAAGTACTTATATTATTTTTAATACTTAATAACTTATTATTCCTTCTAATGCTGGGGCTTCACCTGCGTGACGCTTAACGGCGGCGTTAATAACGGCATGCGCGTCTTAGCGCGCTAATTGTATCTAATTAGTGCGCTAAGACCTGGCTACATCTGCGTATTATATCAAATAGCGCGCTAATTGGGTTTTTGACTGTTGTTGAAATAAAGATATTTAAATAAGACATTCAGAAATATAACATTTTGAATAGCAAATGTGAAAAAAGAAATTCAATATGTATTATAACAAGCAAATTATGAGCTACTTAATTGTGACTATAGCTATCTCTTTCTAAAACGAAATTTTCTATGGCGAGAGTATGGCGCTATAGAAATGTGACGTCACGTTTCTATAGCGCTCTCCTTGTCTAATTAGAAAGTTTGATGCTCTATATCGCTGAAAATATGCAAGATATTTGAAAAAAAATAAGTACCTATGTTGTGTTGCTACTAAATAAATGATCATTTTAAGTCAATAAAAAAAATTCATAGGAAAAATGTGATAGTAAAAAACCACGAGCCCCATAAGTAGCTGAAATCCCGCCTGAAAGCTACTTATGGGGCTCGTGGTTTTTTTTTCCTATACTTACAAAATTGCATTGTGAATGCATAAAAATAATATAAAAAAAAATCAGTCAAATACCCAATTAATGGCATTAGACGCAGGTGAAGCTCGGGCATCATCATACTTAATCTACTAAGGCACTTTATGAGATCAATCGTCAAATCAGTCTTATTTCAATTATTAATTTAATAATAGTAATACATTTCTTACAATCACACCATTTATCTAGCTCATAAGAGTCATAAGTAGTTTTCATTAAGCACCTGTGTTATGGAAACTAGATGACGGATAAATATTATATTTAAGTAAGTATATACTTTTTCGTAAATACATACATAGTATACATAGATTATTTAAGTAAGTATATACTTTTTTGTAAATACATACATAGTATATATAGATAACACCCAGACCAAGACAAATAGACATGTTCATGCACACAAATATTTGTCTTGTTCGGGAATCGAACCCGAGACCTCTGGCGCAGAAGGCAGGTATCCTACCCGTGCGCCAAATTGGTCGTCAAATAAATTGCTAACAGAAAAGGGTTTAAATAAAACTTTACATGGAATTTTTAGGGCCCCTAGTTTAGTATTTTTAGAAGATACCTATCGCTGCATTCCCTCATAGTCATTCGTAGAGTGGTAGAAGTCACAGAACAGTGGTAGAAGTACCAAAAAGTAAAAATAGTGGTAGATGTGTCAAAAACGGCCACTTTTAGAGTTTTGCTACCTACTTCTAGCAGTGACTACGAGGGAATGTAATGATACCGTCTAAAATACTAGTGGCCATAACAATTCCATGTAAAGTTTTATTAAAATTGTATTAAAATAATAATCCTACTTATAATGTTATAATGTGAAAGTTTAGATGTTTGGATGTTTGTGTTTGTTACTCAATCACGCCAAAATGGCTGAACGGATTTGGCTGAAAGAAGTTGCAAAAAACATGGTTATCATCCTTACTGGCTAATAGATTGAAAAATTGCTCTAAATATTAGTCCAGGTAGGTATGGCCTTTTATATTGGTCGGAGTGTACGGCGGCGCTTTGAGAAGTTCATTAGTAGTATTTGGTAGTAGGTGTACCGGACTTATCTATACAAATAAATAAAATTGAAGTGTCTGTAACATTAAAATAACCGCTTTTTACTACATGCATATGATTATATATACGGTACATATACCAAAATGACATGTTTTTCAATTTTTGACCGTCTGTCTGTATGTCTGTCTGTCTGTCTGTCCGTTTGTTCCGGCTAATCTCTGAAACGGCTGGACCGATTTTGACGGGACTTTCACTGGCAGGTAGCTGATGTAATAAGGAGTAACTTAGGCTACTTTTTATCCCGGAAAAATATCACATTCCCGCGGGATAATGTCGTGTAGTCCACGCGGGCGAAGCCGCGGGCGGAAAGCTAGTATATTATATAATCGTAGAGCTGAAGGGAGATCTGCGATAACAGAATATTGCTGTACATGTAGAGGTACATGGGCGCAGGACACTGGGAGTCTGCGCTCATGTAATGACTAAGTATACTGTATTATCTTGGGTGGGCGAGATTTATGAAGATGTTTTCGCCACCCAGCGCACATTTTAGGCAATGTTTTGATAGACATAAAATGGGAATAAATAAGTTTTTTTTATTTAATTGTTTTATTTACACCTTCCTTGGATAAGAAAGCAAATCAACTTAAAATGTCGCAGATGTCCATTTTTTAATCTTCATGACATCTCTATTCCACTTTTTTATGGTCTTTAGGTACCTACCTATTACATCATTGAAAGTAAAATATTTTAGAGGTTTTCTGCGCCTTTTCAGGCGGATCCAGAATCTTTGGAGCAATTTTTAAGTATGTTAGCCAGTAAGGATGACAATCGGAGGTAGGCAGTTTGTTAATAACTACTGTTATCTATTTTTTGAGATATTTTTCTTAGCTGTGCGACGTAGGTTAATTTTATATGGAAGCTGCAACTTCTCCTTTGGGACACAGATACTTTGTAGTTCTGGAGAGGAACATAGGCTACTTTTTATCCCGGAAAATCTTCACATTCCCGCGGGATAACGCCGTGTAATCCACGCGGGCGAAGCCTCGGGCGGAAAGCTAGTATTAAATAAAATTCACCGCGGCGCCACTTTCGCCTAACTTATCGCCATAAATCTAGGTTTGACGTGACACACTCGTGAAGATTCCGGTAAGTTTAGCTAAAAATCTCTCCTCGTTTCTGGCATCAAAGGCAGCAATTCTGTGATTATTCTTTCTTTCCGTTCTTTTGTTACACCTCTGAAGGCAACCTTACTATCAACATCCGGCAAGCTTTTACTTTTGATAATTTTCACTTGCAAGAAATCAAATTCTTTCTAATCAGATGGATGATTTTCTTTGTATTTTAATGAAAATTGTCCCCTGCCATTATAATTTTTAAATAATTCTTAGTTCTGTGTTTCTAATTTTGTGCTGAGATGATAGATCTAAAATCAGACACACTTTTACCGTGTTCTTTTTGAATTTGACTTTTTTACAGCATCCACAAAATCATAAACTTTTTGTTTCTTTTTTAGAGACTTTTCCACTTGGTAATAAAAATTACCTGCCGACATAAATGTGTGACCGGGTTCGAAATATTTTACTGTGATTGATTTAGCAGCAATTAGTTGACTATTCACTATGTTTCTTATCAAGCTTAAATTTTTTTATAGGTAATAAAATTCCTTAACATATCTGCAATAACTCTTACTTATTGCGCTGATGTCTAGTAAATGTGCCCTAAATCATATAGGTACACGTTCTAATCATAACTGCAAGATCTAGACTTATTGCGGTCATCTTTAGTATTATCACAAAATATTATAGCTAGCTAACCGTGTCATAATCATAACTCAAGTTAATTCGTTTATGATAATATGCAACTTACAGTTGGTAATATGAGATATTGCGGTAATGCTTAACAAAAGAAGCGAATCTACTGTCGGACAAAAAAAACATCTAAGGAGAAAATATAGAGCTCATTTTCCTGATGACGAATATGTACTTAAGTTAGTTAGCCAAAAAACCCTAGTTATTGCACTTATCGTAAGGACGGCAGCATTGTGCCTGTAACTATTGGAAATACAAATAAAAAATATCTATCAATGTGGTGACCGTTTTGCCATGTTGTGATTTGAGGTTATTTATCATAATATTCATGGATTGCGTCACAGTCCCAAAAACATTGATAATTATTAAGTTACAAGTGTGTTTTCTTGTTACTTTGGAACTGTAACACCCGAAACGAAAAATCAGGTAGGTAATTGTTATATTATTATACCTTACAGATTGATTGGTGTAATAATATTTAATAAAAGTAAGGTTATAGTGGTAATGATTTAAATGCTAAACAATATCTGAGCATGAGACTAATTTGATATGATCTTTGTATGATTAAAAACTGTAACACCCGAAACATTTCGGGTGTTACAAATATGTGTGTGTATTGCTTGAAGAATGCAATAAATATTATTTTAAGGCTCTTTCGACGGCCCACCTAGCGCCGCCACCGAAAAAGCAGTCACATTTCTTTATTTAGGACATTGATTGAAATGTCAAAACAAAAATAAAACTTTACTATACCTACTTAAGTATTTTTTTTTTATTATTTATTATATTTTTTTTTATTAAGTATTTATTTATTTATTTTTATTTAAGTACTAGCTGACCCAGCGCGACTTCGTTCCCGTGGCCCTACCCCCTACTCCACCCTACCCTACCCGTACTCTACCCCTACCCTACTCTACCCCTACTCTACCCCTACCCTACCCTACCCTACCCCTACCCCTACCCCTACCCCTACCCTACCCCTACCCTACCCTACCTATACCCTACCCTACCTTTACCCTACCCTACTTCTACTCTACCCCCACTTACCCCCTCCTCCCCTATTTTCTCACCGTAAGAACCTTCCTTGGACTTCCACGAACATTTCAAGACCAAAATTAGCCAAATCGGTCCAGCCGTTCACGCGTGATGTCGTGACCAAGGGAAATAGGGATTCATTTTTATATATATAGATTTATTTTTGGTCTGTGTGTTTACTATGTACCTATATTAAGTATGTATTTACAAACAAAAAGTATTTAAGTAAGTATAATATTTATCCGTTATCAAGTTTTCCATGATACAGTTTCTTAATGAAATTAAAATGGGCTTAATTGGTGTGAATGCACGTGAATGTAAGAAGTTATTTATTTGTTTATTTATTAAGGTACCACCGAAAAAGCAGTCACATTTATTTATTTAGGACATTGATTGAAATGTCAAAACAAAAATAAAACTTTACTATACCTACTTAAGTAATTTTTTTTTAATTATTTATTATATTTTTTTTTATTAAGTATTTATTTATTTATTTTTAATTTTTGGTCTGTGTGTTTACTATGTACCTATATTAAGTATGTATTTACAAACAAAAAGTATTTAAGTAAGTATAATATTTATCCGTTATCAAGTTTTCCATGATACAGTTTCTTAATAAAATTAAAATGGGCTTAATTGGTGTGAATGCACGTGAATGTAAGAAGTTATTTATTTGTTTATTTATTAAGGTATTGCGGTAAGATCTGGATATTTACGTAGAGAATAAGGAGAATAAAGAGAATGAGTCACACCAAGGTTTTTTGTTATCAGCATATCTAAAAAATATGTAACTCGAGAAAAAAGAATCTGTTTTTATTTTTTTCCTATCTCCAAAAATGACTGAGATATTAAACGTTAAAGTACGGCCTCCGAGGAAAATTTGGGTGAACCAATGGCATTAGCGTGTGACGTCACGTCGCACTTCCGTATACCTACATAGAATCTTTTAGCTATATAGTTGCGCTCTCACGGTTTCGTAATAAATTTATTTATTTTTCTTAGTCGATCAATGAAATGTTTAAGAATTTTGTATTGAGCCCATGTGAAAAAACAATGATGTAAAAAATAAATTAAATCAACTTTCGTAATGGCGGGCGGGATTCTGTCAATACATATAGCAAACCGTCAAAACAAAATGTACTTACAACCTTAACTGACTTGGTAGTTAAATATGCACCCTAAAAACTGACAGCCATTTCGATAATTTTTTACTGCTAGTGGCGCCTTCACCACTGGGTCAGATAAGTTTGTGGGATAAATGTCTAAATAATAGAAAAAATTGAATACTAATCATTTACCATAACCTTAGAACTAAGAAAATGTACTGTAACTAGCGTCAAAAACGCACGAGTTGCGCGAAGATTGCGCACAGACGAACTCTATGTAGGTACAGTTAGACGGAAATCACCCGCAACAGCCGCAAACGGAGATGTCAGTGCGACATGACGTCATCGCAATAGCGCGCAAGGAAAGCAAATTTTCAAAAGTTGGTGAAACTTTACAACGCTGTATCTTTGGAAATCCTGGCCAGATTTCGATGAAACAAAAACTATTAGTACTTGCACGAGTACGCGCATTAAATGCAGTAATTTTTATAGTCATATTTTGATGTGTTGGTGTGACTCGTTTTCGTTCTCGTAACACCCGAAACAAACCCCCTGTAACACCCAAAACAGACGATAACATTAATAAAAAAATAACTCTACATATTTTTCGGATTTACTCTTGTATTAATATTAATGTACCAGATTTCATCCTTTAACTGCCGTACTCAGAGACGTCAATTAACTTTTAATGACAATTAAATCTATACCTATCTGTCTCTTTTTTATGTCTAGTATTGAATAAAGTAGGAATGATAATTTATTTTAATGCTAATTAAAGTTAATTCACGTCTCTGAGTGCGGCAGTATGACCACAGAATAAATAATAGTGCTAAGGCACAGAAGGATCACTCTGCAAGCTCATTCAAATAAAAATAAATCTTTCTGCGTGGTAATAAAGTCCAATTCCGGTTGCTTTGTCATCGCTTGCCTACTGTTATAATAACCTAGAGTTCGCGCATGCAAGCAAAACTGTACCCAATATCTACGCGCGAGCGTTTCTATTTCTATGAATGTCTCAAACAGCTCGCTCGCTGATTAGGGTTGCGAGCGACTTGCGAGTTCGGTTTTGTTGTTTCTTTTGTTCTTTCTTTTATTTAGATACTCGTAAACACAACAGTATCGTATATACGGATTATAAGAACGTTTAGTAGTCATTGTCCGGTGCACAAAAATCACAGAAATGATCGATCGTTTTACGCGCGAACGTGGAGCTTACGAGCCGAGCGGCATCCTTCTGCCATACGCCTGCCCGGCAGGCGCGCCGGCCGAACGTACCTAAACTGCGGAGTGACACCCCCCTGGTATGACTGTTGTTTTTAAAGTATAATTAATCTAAGTAACTTCGCTAAATTTGGAATGTATGCAACATTGATAAGAAAGTGGAGGCAAAATCGCGTAACACCCGAAACGCTACTTTTTCCTTTGTAACTGAAGTTTAAATAGGAATTTAGTGTTTATTCATATACTTACCACAGAAATAGAACTTAATACTCTTAGTATAAGACACATATAAACGAAAACGTTAACAGAACATATAAAAACAACACATTTAATGAGTTGAAGTGTAACACCCGAAAGGCTAGGTATAGGCAATCGGTACGTTAAGTGGGTACGGAATCCTTCATAGGCGAGTCCAACTCGCAATTGGCCGATTTTTGTTTTAAATAATTAGTACCACAACCGTTCTCATTAGCTCTGCGGTGCAAATACGAGTGTCTCATGCAGAAATTATACTACATAGCTAGCACTATGCGATTTCAAAAATGCTGATTTCAAATATTTTTTATACCGGAATTCGAAAATAACTGAAAATTCCGGTTTTGTATGTGACATCAAAACCAAAATTGCCCAACGGACTCGCTGTCACACCGTTTTGTCACACTGGTGCGACTACGAAGCATTTTTTTCTTCGTAGTCACACTGTTTGGTGTGAATATTAGTAACTGCCAAAACATGAGACTTGTTGTCACACTACTAGTGCGGGGAAATTAAATACCCTGTATGTGCATATTTTATAACATGGATTGCAAACTGTACCCCGAGTGTAAGTTTTTATGTCAAGCAAACGCAAACTATTTCGATTGCGTATTTATGTTGTATGAAAACTGTATTAGCGCCTCTAGCGGCGAGTAGCGCGCTTATATAGTTTTCATACAAATTGACATTAATACGCATTCGAAATAGTTTGCGTTTGCTTGACATAAAAACTTACACTAGGGGTACTGATTTATTCGTCAACTCGCAAGTGTGAAACTCGTGAGCGCGCGCGAGTTGGCACCTTCCAATTTTACGTACAGTCAGCAAATTTATTTATGTACAGTCAGCTACAAGCTATAACAACCTTAGGATAAATTTAATATGGACTTGGCATTCTAGTAACGGTTTATTTGCGAACTTTTGGATTCTAAAGTACCAGGATAACATAGCTATGGAGGAGGTAAGTAGAGTTGCGACTGGTTAGAAAAAAAATCTTTACCTGTGTTATGTAGGTACTAATCTTTTCTAAAACATAAGAACAAAAAATGCACTGTAACTAGCGCCAAAAACGCGCCAGTCACGCGCAGAGTTATCTGACACACACTAGTAGTACCTAACACGGGAGATATTTTTCCCACATTACTACTGCATAAAGGATAAGTTAGCTCCCCTGAGTCGAATGAAGTACCTATCTACTAGGCACTAGGCATATTGGAAAAATAATGAACAAAAAGTACCAGGGCAGCCTAAGCAACCAGGAGTTATTACGAGTATACCTACTTAAAATGCTGCTGCCTATAAAACTCAAAACATCTAAAACAACTCCTGGTTAGCTATGCAACCCTGGTACTTTCAGCTAATAATATTTTAATATAATAATTAATTTAATATCATATTACGTATATTGTATAAAAGTGGTATCAAACTGGTATCAAATTATCAAGTGATTTACGTCAAGTATGACTTTTTGAAAATGGTGTGACTATTAGGAAAAAAATTCTTCGTAGTCACACCAGTGTGGAAAATGAGAAAAAAATTCTTCGTAGTCACACCAGTGTGACAAAATGGTGTGACAGCGAGTCCGTTGGGCAAAATTGACAGCGAAAATTATTACAAACAGCAAACGTAAATTTGACAGTTTGAAAATCTAAAACATTATTTTTAGTAATACAATAATCACGCTTTGATGTACTTATATCTTTGAAACATGCGCTAATCGACAGAGAAAATGATTACAAACAGCACACTTACTTCGACAAAATGTCGTAAGTGATATACTTTCTGCGGTATTTCAGTTTGAAAATAGAAAATATATTTTTAGTTACACAAAGATCACGCTTTGATGTTTATCTATGAAACATGCGCTAATCGACAGAGAAAATGATTACAAACAGCACACTTACTTCGACAAAACGTCGTAAGTGATATACTTTCTGCAGTATTTCAGTTTGAAAATCGAAAATATATTTTTAGTTACACAAAGATCACGCTTTGATGTTTATCTATGAAATATGCGCTAATCGACAGAGAAAACGATTACAAACAGCACACTTACTTCGACAAAATGTCGTAAGTGATATACTTTCTGCGGTATTTCAGTTTGAAAATAGAAAATATATTTTTAGTTACACAAAGATCACGCTTTGATGTTCATCTATGAAACATGCGCTAATCGACAGAGAAAATGATTACAAACAGCACACTTACTTCGACAAAACGTCGTAAGTGATATACTTTCTGCGGTATTTCAGTTTGAAAATCGAAAATATATTTTTAGTTACACAAAGATCACGCTTTGATGTTTATACCAGAATTTATATGAAATATGCGCTAATCGACAGAGAAAACGATTACAAACAGCACACTTACTTCGACAAAATGTCGTAAGTGATAAGTATACTTTCTGCGATATTTCAGTTTCAAAATAGAAAATATATTTTAGTTACACAATGATCACGCTTTGATGTTTATCTATGAAACAAGCGCTAATTGACAGAGTTACACAATGATCACGTTTTGGTGGATATTTTATCATCATATCCCTACCCTAATCTTAATCCCAATTTTCCTTCTCTTCCATTCTTTACATTCTTCACACTCATATCATTTCTGACACAGCCACACATGACACAATCCATCCATCTTTTCTCCGTCCATCCTCTTTCTTTCCAACCATCAACATCCAATATCCATCACTCTTCTAACTTTCAAAGTAACTTAGCTTTCATCCCTCATCGTATGGGCAAGTGCCCATACCACACTTTTGGTGGATATAAGCATATTAAAGATAGGTCCATATAATCAGGTAATAATAAAACCAACACAACAAACATTTTCAACCGTAATAAATAATTTTCAGTTAAGTAATAATAAGACTACCTGTAATAAGAAAAACTATCAAGTAAGAACTGTCAATAAAAAGAACTTGCAATTTTAGATGATAATGAACAATCAAATGATATAAGTAGTTATAATTTTTTTTCAAATGTAAATATCATTTACAGCCCTTGTCGAAGGCGAAAAGCTACGCCATCAGTTAAATGAACAATGATATGTAAGTACTTATTTTTTTATGTAAATATCATTTACAGAACATATAAAAGACGAAAAGCTATGCCAGCAGTTTTTTAACTAATAAAACAAGAAAAGACAGTTCAATAATAAAAATTAAAATAGCAATCACTCAAACATTCACTCAACAATCAACAAAACATTATACTACTTCCACTGTTTCCGCAAAATCCCTATCAAAATGATTATTTATGAACAATTTTGTACAGAAGAAAGAAAGAAATTTATTCAACAGAATAAGAAGATGAATGATAAGTTTTAAAACAGTATTCAACACAGAGTGGCACGTCGCAAGCTTCGCACTTGAAAGTAGTCTTGCGGTCCCTTTTGGCCTTAACGCAAACAATGCATCGCTTGCGCTCGGTGCGAATTCTCACCGAATCTGTTTGGGCTAAGCGAACGGGCCAATGAGGATGATCAGCTATGCGATTAGTTTGCAGGGTCGATGATCTACTAGTGGATGCATGAAAATTTCGTTTTGAAGGGCATCGCGAAAGATGTTGCGTAAGGATTGAATCTACAAGCTGAAGGCGGAAGGATAAATGGTCATGATGACGCTGAGTAGAAGATTGAAGGAGAATGCGGGAATTGAGTATAGAAACGTTAAGCAAGCGCTTAAAAAGTTTCATATACCACTTTACCCCACGTTTCCGCTCTAATAAATATGGCTCCAGCATCTGGTCTTTCAAATCTACTCCGCCCATGAATTTAGTATAATCTAGCACAACTTGCGGCTTAAAGGGGACTGGTCGGGGCAAAGTTTTAGACGGAACTCTAGGCAAGGCAGCAGATGAACCATGACATGTGGAAATCATGGTTACTTTCGTTTTGTCTTGCCATGCTAAAACGCACACGTCCCCAGAGTGCCTGGCTACTAATTCACCGCGTCTTAGCGGAGCCACATTTATTACAGCGGGAACGTCTGTACGCGATGGTCTCAAGGTACCGACGCAATCAGTACCATTGAGTTTGAGGAAGCGGGCCAAATGGGGAGAATTGTACCAATTGTCCATAAATAATCGGTGCCCTTTGTGAAGTAAGGGGCCCATGAGCTGTTTTACAACAGCTGTGCTCTTCAGAACTGTGGAATCATGTACGAGATCCGACGATTCTTTCGTGCCAGTGTAGACAATGAAAGACCACAGGTAGCCCGTAGCACTTTCACACAGCTCGAAGGTTTTGACCCCAAACTTCGAAGCTTTGGACCGAATATACTGCCTGATGTCGAGCTTTCCTTGCCAAGGGGTTAAACTTTCATCTATGCAAATATCCTGCTGTAAAATGTAATTTTCTTGAAACTTTAAATTTAAGTGATTTAATATCGGTCTCAAGCGGTGTACTCGGTCCGAGCTAACAGCAGCGCCAGTGTTGGATGGATTTGATTGATTTGAAGGGGGATTCTCTACAAAATGTAATGCCCTCGACAAATGTTCATACCTCGTCCGCGTGAATATACGTCTGAATGCCTCAGTCTTGAGGAGAGGATTAACAGAAAAGCAACTATGCAAAGTTGGCATTCTGATAATCCCCAACATCATCCAGAACGCGAAGAGGCATAAAATTTCGTGGCTGTTAGTGGGGTACCATTCGGACTGAAAAGTAACAGAAGCTATTGTAGCTGCGTATCTGTTCGTTTCAGTCACCATTAGGTCTAAGATGTCTTCGGTCCAATATGAACAAAAGGCATCATATGCCGAAGAATGTGACTGAACCGCCCCAGTACGCACTTGTCTAAAGTCTTCCTCCTTGCCCTGAAAGGACTCCATAGAAGACCAATCAAAGCGGAGGTTCTGTCCTTCCAGGAGATTATCTCGTCCATCACTGGCGTCTGCAAATCCGTCTTCTTCTTCGCTCCCGCTCTCTTCCTCTCTTTCCGCTCTGTATCTTTCACGTCTGTTTCGCTCACCACTAGTAACATCTCGTGCCCTCTCCTCTCGCATCCTCATAATATCCTTCATCTGACTTACGAATTGAAGCGGGATGACGTCATCCGTCAGCCAAATTTCACTAAGTGGTTGCCCCACCATCCGCCGTGGCTCCCCTTTGTGCGCCCTTCCCCGCCCCCCTCCCCGACCGCGGCTCTGGCCACGCCCACTCCCACTCCCACGCCCACGGCCGCGCCCACGTACCCCCCGACCTCTTCCACGCACACTTCTCGCTCGCCTCCGTCCACTCCCCCTTACATTCAAACTATCATTCTCGTCGGGGGTACGAAACTCGCCGTTTTCGTCGTCGACGTCATCGTCGCCTCCCGCGCCGACGGCACGATCCTCTTCGAAGTCTATCGGCCTGCCTTCTACGTCATAAATGGCCAGAACTTCGACCATTTCAAGTGGTCTGAAACAAAAAAGCTGTTGTCAGAGATTTAGGTACCTACTTCAAGATACCGTGCCATGAAAACATGCAAAATACTAGTGCTCATCATGATAATATACGGGGTGTTTGTTTAGAGATGGGACATACGTCAGGGGGTGAAAGTACCCATCAATACAATGCACTTTTAGTATGGGACCAAGTGCCACATTGCGAAAAAATAATCAGCTGTTCCATACATTCTGGCCCATTCGGTATTGCACTTTTGTATGAAACAACCGAATTTTTTTCGCGATATCGCACTTGGTCCCATAGTAAAAGTTGTTTGTATTGGTGGGTACTTTCACCCCCTGAAGTACCTATGTCCCATCTTTAAACAAACAGCCTGTCTAAACTTAGGAGCGTTTATACCCGTGACTCCCCTTTGAATATATTATTTGATTTTTGCATTTATAAGATTAGTAGGGATTGATCCAGTTACTTGAGGGCTCGGAGTCGTAGGTATTTATTATTTGAATTTAATATACTCAAACTTACCGCGGTTGGGTTTAAATCATGGGCCGATGCGTTTGTTACCCGTGACACCCCTTTCATGATACCCCAGGGGTGCTATGGGGTATCGCCTTGCCCCGTGACACCCTCGAAGAGATGTGAAACTCAAAGTGTAAAATAACAGGAGTTACTGTATGGAAATTTATTATGAACTAGCTGACCCAGCGCGACTTCGTTCCCGTGGCCCTACCCCCTACTCCACCCTTCCCTACCCGTACTCTACTCCTACCCTACCCTACCCCTACCATACCCCTACCCTACCCTACCCTTACCCTTACCCTACCCCACCCCTAACCTACCCTACCTTTACCCTACCCTACTTCTACTCTACCCCTAATTACCCCTCCTTCCCCTATTTTCTTTCCACGAATTTTCAAGACCAAAATTAGCCAAATCGGTCCAGCCGTTCACGCGTGATGTCGTGACCAAGGGAAATAGGGATTCATTTTTATCGTTTAGGCGCATAATGTCCAATTCGCAAAATGTCCAGCGTTCGCAAAACGTCCAGTTCGCACAATGTCCAGTTCGCAGATTGTCCATTTCGCATAATGCCCAGTTCGCATAATGCCCAATTCGCACAATGTCCAGTTTGCAGAACGTCCAGTTCGCGAAAATGTCTAATTTTCATCATAATGTCACACCATCAATCAGTAATTTTTAACAGATCAAATAATTAATAATAGTAAATTTAAAAATAAATATGTAGGTATATTTTTCATTATTTGATCTGTTAAAAATTACAATCACCGAAGGACTTATTTGATTTTATTAAGTTGATTTTAGTATTTTATGACTTATGTTACTTAAATTAAAATAAATTACAAAAATAAAAACTGATTTTCAAGTAATAACTTGACTAGTCATTAAAACCCAACGTTACACTAATCAATAAACATACTGATTGATGGTGTAACGTAATGAAGAATATTGGACATTTTCGCGAACTGGACGTTTTGCGAACTGGACATTGTGCGAATTGGGCATTATGCGAACTGGACATTATGCGAAATGGACAATCTGCGAACTGGACATTGTGCGAACTGGACGTTTTGCGAACGCTGGACATTTTGCGAATTGGACATTATGCGCCTAAACGATTTTTTATATATAGATAAACCTTTCTACCAAGCTTACAAACGAAATATGAACAAAATAAACAATAAACAAATTTTTACCGCGTAAGTATATTTATATTGATATTTTAAAATCAGTAAGATAAATAACATAGCAGTCCATTATTAATAGACCATGTGTCACGCACGGGGCAACGCGATTCCCCATAGCACCTGGGGTATCATGAAAGGGGTGTCACGCACGGGTAACAAACACATCCAAGTCAAGGCAAGTCAAGTCAAACGACTGAACCGATTTTGATGAAATTTGGAATGGAGATAGTTTGAGACCCTAGGACGGACATAGGCTACTTTTTATCCCGGAAAAATATGCGGGATAACGTACAAGATTCAAGATTCAAATTTGTTTATTCAATTTAGATTGTTATTTACAATACTTGTGAACGTCATAGAAGCTACGCCATTGGTTCGCAGACCCTACAGCGGGAGACCTTGGAGAAGAACCGGCAAGCAACTCCAAGGGTTGTTTTTTACACGCGCGCGAAGCCGCGGGCCGAAGTTTTTTCTTTTATCCACAACGGTGTAGCACTGAGCCTTCATCACACCTGACGTTAAGTGGTGATAAGGCTGAAAGTGGAAGCGCACTACTCCCGGAATCCTCAATTACTGAGGAACTGGCTATCTTATCTCTAACTGCCGGAACACATTAATGCTGAAAACATCATTGTTATGGCGTCGAGACTTAGATAAGATGGTGGTAGCTAGCCAGGCGGACAAAGAACAAGTCCTACCACCAAACAAACCAAATACAATATGTACCCCCACTGGGAATGGAACCCGGGAGCTCTCGCTCGTGAACGGGTGCTGCCAGTGGGAATGGGTCTGCTCTTATCTGCTTGCCTTAAAATGTGTTTTCTTTTGTTTTTATTCATTTTATTAAGAATTACATTAAAATTTGAAACATGTATGGCGCAACTTACAGTATATAGTAGAATTGTCTTTTGTTTTTAACTAATATTAAAGCTTTAAGTAGAGTTCCTAAGTAATTGAAAATTGTTCACCGCTGTGATCATTAGTTCGCCTATACTTAACTGTTTTTATCATAACCCATTGTGTAATTGTGATGGAAACTGACCTTAGTCATACCATGTTAAGGTCATTTTTCAATTTGACGACTCTGTATGAAATAAAACAGGGAGAAAAAAATAACCCTTGGAGTTTCTTGCCGGTTCTTCTCCAAGTCCTCCCGCTGTAGGGTTTGCGAACCGATGGCGTAGCTTCTATGACGTTCACAAGTATTGTAAATAACAATCTAAATTGAATAAACAAATTTGAATCTTGAACCTTGAATCTTGGCCTGAAATGGGTGGTGTGAACCACTAGACCACAGAGGCGGTTAAAAAAGGCTAGTGTAAAATAAAACTTACGACTCAGAATGGCCAGGCCGGAGGGGCGATCGTGATCTGTCACGATGGCGAGTGAGCGAAGTGAGCGGCGAGAAATGAGGAGTAGCATGCGATGACGACCTAAGGCGCCGCTCCCCTGAGAATCCTGGTTGCGGAGTTGTAGTTACCGGTAACTGTACACATAAACAAAGAAAGTATAAAATAAGTTATTGTTATTATTGTAAAGGCACAATGGACATGGGAAAAATAAAAAAACGTTCATTTTTATCCTATACACACATACTAGTATAAAAGCCGTTATTCCAAAACCAACAGTTTTTATTTCCCTTCAATACCATTAGTATTTATAAAGTTATTGTAAAAATAATTTGCTTAAAAGACTATTGCCTCGGATGTTCGCTAGCAATTGGCTTTTACCGTGTGACGTCATTCAGCCTGACCACCCGTATACTGCACCGGCCGGTCATACTTACCTACTCGCACAGCTGCACTGGTTCAGAGAAGTTTTGTTTGATAGTTGATTTTTTATTATTAGGTACTACATAGTTCTGGAGTTTCTGGAGTCCCTTTTCATCGCATTCATTGCACCAAATTTTTTGGTTTTTTCATAAAAAGATTTTATATTGTGTTTTGATCAAAGTATTCATACACAGAGGCACAATACAGTATTTATATACTTACCATACTTTGTGAAGACATGTTGATAATTTTACCGAATAATACAATATTGTATGAGAGTAGCGAGAGAATCGAGCGCATTGTGACTGTCACAAAAACAATTTATTGTGAAGTATTATAAGTTAAAATGTATATACTTATTTCAAAAATAAATAAATATAAATACCTTTCCCAAACCCATTCGGGAGAAAAAGTAGTACCTATGGATCTATAAAATATAGGGTTATTCCCAAAGGTTCATAGCTCTATTGTTTTCAAAAAATAAGTTCCTACATTGATTTCCAACGGGTCCACGACATTAAAATTTAAAAAAGCATTTTCTATCCCAGCAGATCCATGGGAATATTTGGTACAATCAACAGAAAAAGCTGGGTATAATAAGGATAGAAATTAATATTAATGAAATAAATATGTAGTTTAAAAAAACTATAAAAACACACTTTTATAGGAACAGACTTAAAAGTACAAAATAACCGTCTATTCAGTAACTGAAATTAAAAAGCGTGGTGCGCGTTGTCAATATTAAGTAAGTACTTGAATGCATGCTTTGCAAAGGGCGCACCACACTTTTTAATTTCAGTTACTGAATAGACGGTTATTTTGTAGGTACTTTTAAGTCTGTTCCTATAAAAGTGTGTTTTTATAGTTTTTTTAAACTACATATTTATTTTTTACTTTTTAGTTTAACAAATGGCAAGCTATGGATGGGGATGGTTATCGATTTCACAGTCCACTCATGTGTCTGCCCACCCCGTAAACATTATAACTCAAAGGCGTGATTGTATGTATTTAGTTTTACAAATTCAAGTGGAGTCTATTAGTTACCTACCAGATGCGCGAGCCGAACCCTTACTTTCTCCCTGCTCCATCATCAGACCCTCACCACCAAGTGTAGCGAATAGGTCTCATCAGAACGAAACAAATGAGCCCAAACTCGAGGGGTTTCCTAGTGGTAATTAAGGAGTGCCACTGACTTCCTCCCTGCTCCATCAACAGACCCTCACCACCAAGTGTAGCGAATAGGTCTCGTCAGAACCAAACAAATGAGCCCAAACTCGAGGGGTTTCCTAGTGGTCTTAAGGAGTGCCACTGACTTCCTCCCTGCTCCATCATCAGACCCTCACCACCAAGTGTAGCGAATAGGTCACATCAGAACGAAACAAATGAGCCCAAACTCGAGGGGTTTTCTTGAGGTCATTGAGGAGTTTCACTGGGTCCTCCCAGCTCCATCATCAGACCCTCACCATTAAGTGTAGCGAATAGGTCTCATCAGAACAAAACAAATGAGCCTAAACTCGAAGGGTTTCCTAGCAGCCATTGAAGAGTTCTATTGCCCACCTCTTGACTCCATCATCAGATCAGCTCGAAGGTACCAAATTATTGTATTGTCATCGGATTCATATAGACTTGCAAAGTTTCAAATCAATACAACAATTAGAAGTAGGTTAAAATTGAATTCCAAGATTTTCTTACATTGTGACTTAGTTACAAGTGAAGCTAATAAAAGTGTGGTAATAAAAGAAAGTGACTAGATAAACAAACAAGTCACCAAAAAAAGTTGTTCTAGCAAAACAAATGAGGTACCTATTCCAGTTACCGCACCAATCTGAACCGCACTACAAACTATGCTTTTATCCATAAAAAAGGAAGAGCCAACAAACACTTGTCTAAAATTAGTTAGGAAAGGATTTATTACCTCATCAAAGTCGTCGTCGCTGCTCATGTTGCCGTCGCTCTGCTCCTCCAAATCCTGACTCCCCTCCAAATCCTGATCCTCCAAATCTTGATCCTCCAAATCTTGACCCTCTGACTGGCTGTCCGGCCCATACACCACCTCCAAAAACTCGTCCGCCACAATGTCTCCTTCGCTTGAGTTCCACATTCTAAAATTATAAGAAAATAAAATACTATAGATAGGTAAATATTAAATAATCATATTATTTACATTTGTGTACATAGTGTACATTACTGTGCTTACATTTTATTCATATTTATTTTACCATCGCAAAACAATTTGTGTTATAATTAGAGATCGGATAATCGGATGCATATTTACCTAAAGTTAATATTTTGCTAGGAAGATATGGAAGCGACTTCTTAAAACATGTTTTTTTCATATAAATCCCAGGATTCCAGAAAATTTGCGAATGCCAAATTAGTCAGTCTCATGGTGTGGAGTCGAAGTCTTTAGCATGAGGTATTTATTTAAAAAAAATCGATACAAAAGTGCATTCCATAACAGCTAACACCTCAACTTTAGGTAATTATGCATCCGATTATCCGATCACTTGTCTTATCATCGATCGACAGTTTCAACAAAAAAATATTTCACCAACAATATATTTATTTATTTATTTATTTAATTTTCATACACTTAAATCTATTTTTACAGGTAATAACCTAATGCAATAGATTAGGAATAGATTATTAAAATACATAACATTATAATATAAATCAATGACATTTTATACATCACAACAATAACATAATATTACAAACAAAGCTGTTTTTCTAAATTCATTCAGAGAACAGTAGAACAAGTCAATTTCGTTTGAAATTTTGTTGAGGGTAGTCAGTGCACGTGTTAGCGGCGCCTTGCCTCGCAGGTTGGTGCGCCCGCGTGGCACGGCCATCAGCGGCGGCCTACGGCGGCGGCGCCACTCGTACTTATTGGAAACAAATAGACTTATCTTGCCAAGCACCTGCATATTGCTATTTTTACCCCTAATTAATTTAAAAATGTATGTTACTAGGCACAGCTCTCTTCTCACCCGTATCTCATTATATCTTACCATACCCAATACGAATAAAGTAGGATACATGAGCAGGAAAGCATGAGCAGCATGAAAGGATATAGAATACACCATATATCATAAAATAATTAATTTGTAGTTATTTAAATTTTTTCTTTTTATGTATTCACAATGCAATTTTTATTATTGAAAAATAGAAAATGAAGTATTTAGAAAAAATCTACCTGTCTCACAACCATACCATCCCATCCGTCCCATCGGAGCTGGTCAACCCGTCTCACAAGACGGGTTGATTTTTTCTAAATACTTCATTTTCAATTTTTCAATAAATATACCTTACTTACAAATTTATTCTGAACTTGCTCAGAGTTGCCATGAGACTTTATTTAGCTTCATGTGGAGCCCATATGACTGCATTGCACTTGAGGTTGCTTCTGACCAATGCATTGTATAGAGCTATGATCACTCTTTGTAACATTTCACATTTGTAAAGCCATAATATACATATACATTTGATGGCAATTAAAGTATATAACAGCATTTCAAATAGCATTAAGTGTCTTGAAAATATTAATGCATTCGAATGTGAGCTCAAAAAGTTTTTGATAAATAAGGCCTACTATACCTTGGAAGAATTTTTTAATAAGCT
Organism: Crambus lathoniellus; assembly: GCA_949710035.1. Taxonomy (NCBI): domain Eukaryota; kingdom Metazoa; phylum Arthropoda; class Insecta; order Lepidoptera; family Crambidae; genus Crambus; species Crambus lathoniellus. Next base: position 24,965,943 of record OX453301.1, read on the forward strand.
ATAGATTTTAAGTAAGTACCCTTACAGGGTGTCACACTGATCTCAAAATTTTTGTTTACAACTTTTTATGTAAGTACTGTGACTAGCAATGAATAAATGAATATGAATATAAATAAATGAGCCAATTACAATTGCATTGCATGCCTTTAGCAACGTCATGTATACCTATTATTTGTAAATGACGTCGCTTCTGTAGACAAGCTGGTGAGTTTTTTTTGCCCGAAAAGATGGACAATTCAAAAGCATTTCAGTACCTATGTAAATCTATTTGAATAAAGAGATTTTGAGTTTAAGTTTTGTGTAATTGTACCATAATAAAACTATACTTAGCTCAAAAACTACAGAACCGATTTTGATGAAACTTGGACTGTTCCCTAAGTTAGAATACACTATACAACTGACTTTCAATCAAAAAAGAATCATCGCGGTAGAGCTTTTAGTTTTCGAGAAATTCGTGGACAAACATACAGCTACCTATGTAGGTAGGTACATGGGAACACTTAGGAAAAGCACGTGCTTGAAAGCCTCAAATATTTACCTACCAATTCCAGTTAAATCACATACATACAGATCAAACAGTTGGAAATGTAGGTAGGTATGTAGGTATAGTATATCTTACTGATAACCTCTTTTTTTGAAGTCGGTAAAAATGGCGTGTAGAAACGGCAACGGCAGACCTTTAAAAATGGCCGTATGTATACGAAATACTATACATTTAATTTAAAAAGATAATTTTTTACTAGGTACCTACTCAATCATAAAAAAATAACTTAGAAATGCGAAAATACGGTCATACTTCTTCGAGCTGGAAAATTACCTACTTGACGATTTGCTACGAACATAGAACTTCATGTAAAACAGCAAATAAATAACAGCATTTTCATCAGTTTTTCAATAAAAAAAATGGAACTTACCTTGCTAAAACTTGAGAAATGAACGAGATATTACTTAGACGGCAGACCGACCGCGCGAAAAACAACCAAAATCAATCAAATTAATCAAAATAACCGGCAACCGGCTTTCGTTTTTCGCACGTTTTTCGAACCACAGCACAGAACAGACACTAGTCTATATAATTTGTGGAACAGACAGAGCACAGCACAGGCAGCACAGCAGTCACAGCCTGGGGGGGGCACACTTAATAGTGTCAATACACGTTCCGATCCGACAGCCGATTTGGTCTGCTCCCAGACTAAGGGCGTTTGTGCACTACCACTGAATTTTACCGATCCGGAAAAAAACGGATGCTTGTATTTTAATAATTAATCATTTATATTAGTAATTAATTAAATACAAGCATCCGTTTTTTTTCCGGATCGGTAAAATTCAGTGGTAGTGCACAAACGGCCTTAATCTGCGCTACACACGTTCCGATTTGGTCTGTTCCGACCAAATCTGCGCTACACACGTTCGGATAGGAACGTGTGTAGATGCTATAAGAACATAAATTTTTGACAGCATTGTGTACCAACCGTTTTGACAGATTGGTGGTGGTGTACCAAGAGGTGTCGTTTTGCCGCGATAGATGGCTATTGTGTTTCTTTTTTTTATTCTGTGGAAAAGTAGTAAAGTTTAGAGAGTATTCTAGTTTAGAGTTTATAAACACAAATAGAAAAAAACGTACAAATCTATCTATGAAGGGTTTACATAATATTATTGCAAAATGATTTAATAATCAAATTTAAAAAAACGATGTTATAATTCCTATAGAGAATATAATTTTTGTGAAGCACTGGCTGAAAACAGAAATAATAATAAAAAGAAGAAAAGATAATCTCAATATTATGTCAAATTAATGTCACTTGTCAATCTCGAATTTTATGCAAAAGTTAGCTGCTAAAATAATATATTTTTGTAAAAGCAGTGCTATATTATGTTGAAAACATTGTGAGGCAAGTGTGTGTTGGTAAATCCGTGTAATAATTAAGTACATGATAGTGATATACATAATACTGATGACGATGATTTATAATCACAAATTCTGGAAGTTGCACAGACCTAGGTGTTATTATTATTGTTAATCGAAGGTTGCAAAGAAGATATCAAAAGACGAGCTGCCCTAACCTAACCTTTGAAAAGCTAACGAAGATAATTATATAGAAAGATCGCCGCATAATCAAAAACACCAAGGTTCGATTCACGAAAAGCTTACTACTCCCTATCTTCTTATTTGGAGCTGAAACATGGACGCTCCAACAAAAGTACCACAAGAAGATTGATACCCTTGAGATGTGGTGCACGATGATCTAACGGACTGCGCGTCGCACAAATGTTTCCACTAAAAAGGAGCTTCGGATCAAACAAAGACTTTCGACGATTGTGCTAGTGCGAATGTTTGAACTTATCATCCATAACGCAAGCTCCTTAGAATGATTCGATTGAAGAAACAAGGAAGAGTCAACGTTTTCGCGGCCGATCACCCACAACATGATCAAGTCAAGTGTGTGTGCCCTTACAGAATGCACACGCAGTGGCACAAATAGAAAGATGGAAGAGCATCGCAAAAGCCGCTACCAATTTAGGGGACCATGACCACAACCACTCTGTAAACCTTTGTCTTAGAAAGAAGATGTAAATATAATAAATACAGACATATATAATTATACAATAGGTAATAAAAATCCAAATCAAAACTGGGTGTTTTATTTTTATCGCCAGCTCCTTAAAACCACTAGAACTACGATGGCTGTCCTTTCGCTAACTGTGGAAATTACATCCACTTTTCATTTGAGCTAGCGAATAGGGCCATAGGGCCCTATTCGCTAGCTCAAATGAAAAGTGGATGTAATAGCCACTTTTCATTTGAGCTAGCGAATAGGGTACAGGCTATTATGAGTGACACCAATTTACAGAGAGCAGCACTGGCGACAAGATGGCGGACGTTCAAAATGAGGTGACAAAAATATGTGTCGAGTGGGCCTCAGGAGTGGGCTCTCTATTAGCACAGAATAAATAATAGTGCTATATTACTATATATATTTATCTTTATCTATGGTCACAGCTCACACTCTGAGTACTGAATTCAGTACTCAGAGAGCTCACAGCACACAGCCACACTCAACAGGCTCACAGCATAGATGTATAATACATCTATGGCTCACAGAACCACACACAGAACGACAGAACACACAACGAAATGCACGCACACGCACAAATTAAATGACATGAACAAACGACGAAACGTCAAACATGCGCTAAACACAGAATAAAAAGAAACACAGGGGTGCGTTCTGGGGTGCGTTCTGGGGTGCGTTCTGTGGCTTCGCTCGAGTGCACTCGAGCGCACTCCGGCGCGCGCTCTAGCGTTTTGAATACTCAAAGGCTCTAGCCGTTCCATGGCTTGGTGAAATTTTACTCTGACAGCTGTCAGAGTGTAGTTTCACCCGTTCTGTGGCTCAGAGTGCAGGGGTGCGTTCTGTGGCTTCGCTCGAGTACTCGAGCGCACTCCGGCGCGCGCTCTAGCCGTTCCGTGGCTTGGTAAAATTTTACTCTGACAGCTGTCAGAGTGTAGTTTCACCCGTTCTGTGGCTCAGAGTGCAGGTGGCCTACCACAAGCCCTAATAGCAGTTATTTTTAAGTTGAGAGACAAAGACGCCGCTTTACACGCCGTATAGCGGCGTCGCACTCTCTCAACTTAAAAATAACTGCTATTAGAGCTTGTGGTAGGCCACCAGCAACCAAACAACCGGTTGTTTTTCACTCTGACAGCTATTTGACGTTTGAACAATGAAAAGTGTCAAAGTTTGAATGACGTCTCGAAAAATTTTTACTTTATCGCCGTAATGAGCGATTTTCTGAGAGGCCATTTAAAAAACTACTAAACTTGCTTCACTAGATGGCGTTGAATAAGTATGTACATGTCTATGGTATATTTTGATATGAAACAAATTTAAATTAATTACTTTTTAAAAACCCAAAGGAAACTAATAATATATTAAATAAGTACTACTGTGAGCAACAGAAACGAAATAGGTAAATTTAAAGATTTAGGTAAATAAATAACATCTGTCTGACGTTCCGTTTTACGTAAAAAAACGAATAAAAAGTTAACAACAACTAGTGCAATTAATGCTTACGGAGAGAGAACCATCCCGTATATCATTCCTCGTTTACTTAATAAGTTGGATTCATCTTTTGTACAGAGCATCACGCAAAGTAACATTAAGACCAAATTAAAGGAACATTTTTTAAACAACCTGTAAACGTGTGGTAGGTACCTAACTTGTTTTTGTGCACAGCGGCGAGTAGTTGTGTTGTGGACGATCGCCGCAGGTAAATTGTTTACCAATGAATCATTATTATAATTTTTTAGCCTTTTGTATGTATCACAGATAATAATGTAAGTATTTTAGTTAAGTTTAAGTTTAAATCTAGCATTCCGGACAAACCCCCGTGGTTTTTGGTTTGCTTAGATGAAAAAAAATGTATTTTTATGTTGTTTAAATAAATTTAAAAAAAAAACGTAAAAAAGTCGCGTCAAGGTAAAATTTATAACGTTCCGTTCCTTCTAACTGCATAGGTGGGACAGCGCCATCTAGTGACTGAGCTTTCAGAAAATCGCCCATTACTTCGTCTATCTCATCTTCCAGGAGGATTAAAGTCAAAATGTTGCAGAAATAGCTATAAAACTCGAGCAAAAGTAAATAATTTCCAACACAAGCGTCGTCAAAAATTTTGAGGTTATGAAAACAACTCGATCGTTCCGTCGCTCGGTTGCAACTCAAACGGGTGAAACTTTAACCAAACAACCGCGCCCAAAACGACGGAACGCAGTCCAAGCGTGCGTTCCGTCGCTTCGATCGAGTGCACTCGAGCGCACTCCGGGGCGCGCTCTAGCCGTTCCGTGGCTCGGTGAAATTTTACTCTGACAGCTGTCAGAGTGTAGTTTCACTATGGTTTCACCCGTTATGTGGCTCAGAGTGCAGCAACCAAACAACCGGTTGTTTTTCAACCAAAACGACGGAACGCATTCCAGCAATCAAACAACCGGTTGTTTTTCACTCTGACAGCTATTTGACGTTTGAACAATGAAAAGTGTCAAAGTTTGAATGATGTCCCGAAAAATTTTTACTTGACCGGACCGCCGTAATTACTACGTCTATCTCATCTTCCAGGAGGATTACAGTCAAAATGTTGCAGAAATAGCTATAAAACTCGAGCAAAAGTAAATAATTTCCAACACAAGCGTCGTCAAAAATTTTGAGGTTATGAAAACAACTCGATCGTTCCGTCGCTCGGTTGCAACTTGCAACTAGGGATGGATAAATTTCATGAAATTTTTCTGTCAGTGAAATTTTTCCGAAAAATTGTAAAAGAATTTATCAATGGATAAATTCTTTGTATCGTTTACTGTCTTTTTTGTATGTCAAATAAAACTGAAATATATTTTTTCTGTCATACAAAAATAATATTAACGCGCCATGAAAAGTTATGTGCATCTGAAAGGAGTGACCACCAAGAAAGAAACAGCTTGAGATTCTATCAGAGAATCTTTACGAGCCTAGAAAAGTTATGTGCATCTGAAAGGAGTGACCACCAAAAAGAAAAAACTTGAGACCCTATGAATCTAGTAAAAAAATTGTTGATTCCTAAGCAAAACTCCAACTAATTCGTATTAATTCTGAGTTGGACACTCAGTTCAGCAACTATAAAAAATTTACTGTCACCTGTCAAATTAATTAAGCATTGTGTGTTAATTATTTTTAAATTCGAATCTAGTAAGTAATAATAATTTAGCTTGGTCACTGAGTAGGTACATACAATTTGAGCATTATCGAATCTCTCAAATTTTGCAAGTAAACTAAAGAAATACATAAAATTACTTTAAATGTCTGATTGTTTAACACCTTATGAAAATTTGGAAAAAGAGAAACAATGGTGCAAATGTTAATAGTTTAATAATTAATGGAATTTATCTATTTTGACAACTAACGACAAACGTTTGAACTGAGTGACCAACGTTTTCGGTTTTAATGACTAGGCTTCGCCACATAGATAAATGAAAGTAAGCTTAAGTTTTTTTACTCGCGGGCGAAGTCAAAAATTACCTGACTGTGGCGGGCGAAGCCCAAAAAGTGTTACGTCTTTGACCTGAATGTATGTGTTTCTGGGGGGCTACCGCGTAACTTTATGGGTATGAACTTCATACGTTTTTTGGAACTTTAAGTCAATTTTATAAAGAAACAGCTATCAGTTCCTTGTTTTGTGGTGTCGGGTATAATGATAACTCGCTGCCAACGTTCAACAGAACAAAGCAGCAAAAATCTATCAAGATAAGGAATTCAAATGACAGTTGAAGCCCATACCCATATCCATATTTCTTAGCCGGTAGCCCCCCTGTTCCTTATGTTCCCTCGTAACTACTAAACGGATAAACTGATTTTGTTAATGAGCGATTTTCTGAGAGGCCATTTAAAAAAAAAAAGCTTCCAATTGCTTCACTAGATGGCGTTGAATAAGTATGTACATGTCTATGGTATATTTTGGTTTGAAACATATTTAAATTAATTACTTTTTAACAACCCAAAGGAAACTAATAATATATTAAATAAGTACTACTGTGAGGAACAGAAACGAAATAGGTAAATTTAAAAATTTAGGTAAATAAATAACATCTGTCTGACGTTCCGTTTTACGTAATAAAGTCGCGTCAAAGTAAAATTTATAACGTTCCGTTCCTTCTAACTGCATAGGTGGGACAGCGCCATCTAGTGACTGAGCTTTCAGAAAATCGCCCATTGAAACGTCATCAGATTCCTCTTAATAGCCCGAGTGGCAATAGAACATCAATAGTAACAAAAAACAAAATGGCGGCTTTTAGGTGGCATTTTTTTGACGACCGATTTGGCGCAGGGGTAAACTATCTGCCTTCTGCGCCAGAGGTCTCGGGTTCGATTCCCGAACAAGACAAATATTTGTGTGCATGAACATGTCTATTTGTCTTGGTCTGGGTGTTTTCTATGTATAGGCTATAATGGGTTAACCATTATAGCCTAGCGTTACCATATGGTCACGTTAAACATGTATCAAGTTAAAAATACATATATATCACGCTAGGCTATAATGGGTTAAGTATGTATTTACAAAAAAAAAGTATATAAGTATATATTTATCCGTTTTCAAGTTCACGTAGACACAGTTTTTTAAGAAATTAACTACGGGCTTAGATAATTGGTGTGATTGAAGAAAATATTTATTTATTTTTATTTATTTATTATTATTCTGTGCATTGTAAAAAAAATATTTTTAAATCTCATCGAGTAGGGTAGGTATTAAATGAAGAGTTTTAAATAGCGACTCCATAAACATGTATAACTTGCAGTTTTGTAAATCTCTCCGCATTAGTTAATCTAAAAAAGAAAAGAATTTACTAATTTTTAAATTAGTTGACAATGAACTAAAAAGTCTAAAATAAAAACGCATTATTTAAAAAACTAAAAACACGACTGCAAAAATTTAACCATTAAAAATGAAAAAACAAGTTTTTCACTTCTCGGGTTTTTTAGTTTTTTAATAATTATTACGAAATCTTTACTAGAAGTTGGCATATCATCCGTTTCTCTAAGAGTACCATACTTTTAGAGATTGAATTTTTATATTTTTTTGTTAAAACAAAATTGACTGATGGTTACCCTCATTTTTTACTTTTTTTAAGGATTTTAAATGCCGCTATAACGTTTTTGTATTTTTTGATCTGGAGCCCCAGTAAGTATGTTTGGCATTCCAATCTCCGCCTACAATGTAGCGGTGTCCCAGAGTGTCGAAGAAATCGGAGTACAATGACTCAGTCATATTGTGTTTAGGTGGACAGTACACTGCTGATATATTGATGTCTCCTGTTTTGTCATGGACAGTAATCGTGGTAGCTTGGATGTGCTCAGTTTCATAGTTAGGCATTTGATGATGTTTGATGGTCTTTTTTATGATGATGGCTGATCCCGCATGGCTTGTACCGTCTGGGTGGTTTGTAATATAGCAATAGTAGTCAGGAAACCTTATTATGGAATTAGCCTTACAGTGGGCCTCAGAGATAAGAAGAATGTCTAGTTTATGCTCAGACATTAGCAGTTTAACTTCGTGGTTATTAGAGGCAAGACCATTGATGTTCCAGGCCGCAATCCGTAGTGAGGTCATTTTGTCAGTTTGTCGACTAGTTTAGCTATGAGACTCATAAGAGTGCTCATTTGTTGAAGGATGATGTCAAACTTTTCAGTCTGTTTTATAATTATTTGTTCTAGGGTCGCGTTTATTTGGCCTGGGGTGTGAGTATTATCGAATGTGTTCTGGGAAGTGGTGTTTATTTGGGAAGGTTTTACGGCTTCTGCGTAGGACAATCTCTGTTCGCGATTCTTTGGCACTGTACTAGTATTCAGTTCGGTCATCATTGGTGTTTTAGATGTAGTTTTGTTTCGTATTGGAGGGATATTGGTTTTTTGTTTTCTAGTTTGGATTTCTTTGTAGACTGTGCATCCCTTGTAATTATCTGGATGTGGTCCATTACATAAGGCACACAGTGCTGGAGTGCTCCGATCACGTTTACATTAAACTAAAGCTTGAAACTTTTTAGTATAATTACACTATATAGATAAGGCAGGGCTTATGTTATATTTAGTAAATAACTTTTAAATATCCTTTTAAAAAAAAAATTTCCTTCATTTCTTTATTCCGGACCGGCCGAATAGTGCCGGAGAATTATATAGAAATAAGGCAGCATTTACTTTGCAGTTGGCCGTTGCAGTTATTACTTTTGCAAGTGGCCTAGTGCACGCACTTAAAAACCGAATATCAGGTGGCCTGTTCGATTAAGGATTGCAGGCGGCCTGCCTGCTGACTGATACATATACATATGTAGTAAATATACCTCAGTACTTATATTTTCCACCAACATTAACAACTTCATTTAAACAATAATATATTTATAACAATGTAACAGTATATTTACTCCAGTGTGCAGCAGAAATAAATCAAGTATCAATATAATCAATCAAGCAACAACAAGTATTTTTGCATTTGTCAATGTTAGCGTTCACAATATTTTAGACTAATGCAAAATAGGCATATTTTCAGTACTTATTATTTCAGTGCGTTTTACACAAAGCTTACTTAATTTTTAATTTCCTTAAAAAACAGTAAAAAATGATGGTAGCCATATTCTGTCAATTTTGTTTCCACAAAAAATAAAAATTCAATCCCTAAAAATATGGTACTTAGAGAAACGGATGATAAACTAACTTCTAGTAAAGATTTTGCTAAAAAACTTAAGCTTTCTTTCATTTATCTATCTGGCGAAGCCTAGTCAGTAAAACTGAAATCGTTGGTCACTCACTTTAAGCGTTTGTCGTTAGTTGTCAAAATTTCTTTGTCACTCCTTTCAGATGCACATTAAAAAGTTTGACGTCCTAAGGAATGACGTCACGACCGGCCATTGAGCGTTTACGCGCGGACTTTGAAATGTTAATTTTTGATTTGCGTTAAATAAATAATTTATGCATATTTCAACTTTTTCGCTTGTGATATCTTCATGCAATCCTTAAATCTTTCAGATAGACTACATTAATAAAATAATGCAAGTTCCCTATTGTTTCTGGTTTATCGGGTAGACATGCAACTTTATATATCTCCAACAAGCAAAGGCAATAATAAGCTATGCCATATAGACAGAAAAGAAAACACAAATAGTAGATTGCATTACAAGTACTCCTTGGATGGGGCCTGCACCCCCCCGTCCCCCCTTCTCTGTTTTTCCATATATAAGATGACTTTTTTGTATTCGAAGAAAAAGTGGATGGTCAGGTCAAGTGTTTAGAACATAATAGAAGCAAAAAAAAATTTTTTTTATTTATTTATTTCAAAATTTATTTTTAAAATGAGAGATTTTCTACCAGCAAATAAAAAAAAAAAAGTTTATTTATTAGCTCGATAGATGTCGCTGACCAGACATGAATCCACTCACCTCTATTGTTTATTACCACACAGAGATGGGCCTACTTCTCGAAAGATACAAGTTTACAAGTTCAGAAGCTTCGAAATGTAACATGGACTTGTAAATTCTGTTTCACAAAGTAAATAACAAGTGTTTTTTACGGTAACAAAAAAGAGTGTCATTGGAATACCTAATGACATATAAATGCATTGGCTGATAAATATTTTTCATTTCTCATATTCGAAAAGTGATGTAAATTTAAGGCCTAATCAGACGAAGGACTGTTGTCCCCGTGGGACAAAAAGTCCCTGTACGTCCAAAATATTTCCTCCGGGTACTTGTCGCGGACTCAACGCATATAGTGTGCGGTCATTTGTTGCCCGAAGACGTACTTCACTATCGGGCGCTCAATGCAGACTAAAGTTCGTTGTGTGCGTTGTTACGCCTATTTACGTTTGTTCTATTTTTTTGTTCTTATTTTTTGCCTTTGAACTGAGCAGCGGGTTCAAAACTCTGCATTGCACCCTAGGGTGTAAAAGTATTTTTAAAAATAGAACTGAATTTGGTTAGTCAACCATAGAGTTATCTCATCGGCAATGAAAAAGTTTTCTACTGATGTTGTATGGGGTGGGGGGGCCGGAACTGTTTCAAAAATGAATTTTATAAAAATGAGAATATCTCAAAAACGGTGCGTCGAAGCTAAAAACCCCGGAGATACATAGGAGGCATCCGATGGACATATAATTTTTTTATTTTTTGTTTAATTGAACTTCAAATTTTTTAAATATAATAAAAAAAATAGAGAAGGCTATGCCCCCCGCCACCATTCTTTTATTTTTCTAGGTAGTTCTAGTTGTTTTTGTTGCTTTTCTTATTATGAAAAGCAAAGTGTATTTACTTTCCATAAATTGGAAATAAAAGTAGAGTGTATTACTCGGCCGCAAAATTATTTTCACCTCGGGCGACGTATATTGAATCCCTCGCTGCGTTCAGGATTCTACTTTAGAATCCCTCACTACGCTCGGGATTCTACTATAGAATCCTTCACTCCGCTCTGGATTAAAAATAGCGCCCTCGCCGTAAATATGCTATTTTGCTCCCTTGTAATACAATCTACTATTATCTTAATGTCAATGTCACTGACATTACACTCGTAATAATAGTGAATGATTTCTTTTAAAATGGCCGCCAACTTGTGATTCTGATGTTCTACTAGAGTAAAAATACAAGTACTTCACTAGCTTTCTTACATAATTGTAGACTTGTAAAAATGGTTAAACAGGGCCCTTGCCAGCAAATTTAAAAAAAGCAAACCCATGTCTGATGAACGCCATCTGTTGAGTTTTTTGGAACTAACTTTTTTCTTTTTTAATCATCTGTCAGAAAATCCCTCATTGTAATTGGATATTTGTTGAGCATCTCAATTATTTTTAGCCTATACATAAAAAAACAATAATTTAAATTTATTAAAAATAATTGTTATAAATTTACGCGCAATGTGCGGGGCGCGGCGCGCGGCGGGCGGGCTGCGGCCGGGCGTCGTCGACCCCTCGACAGCTGAGAGCAGGCAATGGCTTGGCTACCTTACCTACTACTATCTACGTTACCATTTAATTAATGTGGGTGTTGTTCTGTTCCCATGTGTAAGTTCGTAGTGTGCAAACGTTACAGTCCAATCGTTCGCGTTAAGAATTCAATTCTAGATCTTATTACTTTGCAGTAAGACACAATGTAGGTATTAGGGCATGCTCCCGGGAATTCCCGGTACCGATTTTTCCCGGTATTTCCCGGGAAATTGGCCTTTTACGCAGTACCGGTACTGAGACTTAATTTCCCGGGAAATTCGGTACTTTCGGTACTTTTGTTATAACTTAAAATCACGCCAATGTTAAGCTCTGTGTTTGCAATATTGAGCATCTATTAGTTTAAAAATGTCCCTATTTTGCGATGAGAACAAAATGAATGAATGACGTGCAAACTAATTTGATTTCTGATTTCTTTTTATATTATGTTTTGTGTTCGTTTTATATTTAATCGCTATTTCGCTCACTTCGTTATAAGCAACAAAGGTATTTGATTCCTGACTTTAGTTATAACTAGCGGCCGCCCGCGGTTTCACCCGCGTGGTTTCCGTTCCCGTAGGAATATCGGGATAAAAAGTACATATAAACCTTCCTCTTGAATCACTCTATCTATTAAAAAAAACGCATCAAAATCCGTTGCGTAGTTTCAAAGATTTAAGCATACAAAGGGACATAGGGACAGAGAAAGCGACTTTGTTTTATACTATGTAGTGATGATATAACTTATATGACTGGAAAGGACGTGGCGTTAACATCAACGGCGAATACATCTCACACTTGCGATTTACGAACAAAATCATCAATGTGGCCGAAACGTTGCACGTTCTTCAACACATGCTGAACGGTCCAGCTGATTCCTCTCAACTCATCGGTCTTAAGAAAAACTTTGACAAAACCAAGGTTATGTTCAATGAACACATTACTCTGGAGCCGATTGCAGTACAAGGTTGTACTCTTGAAGTTGTCACGGAGTAAGTGTATACCTCGGGCAAATTCTGCAGTTCATCATCATCAGCCATTTAATGTCCCCACTGCTGGGGCACTGGCCTTCCTTATGGAGGAATAAGGAGAATGAGCCATGACCCACCACGCGGGCTCAGTGCGAATTGGTGGGTATTAACGACTGCAAGTGCAGCCGGGACCAACGGCTTAACGTGCCTTCCGAAGCACGGAGGAGCTCGAGATGAAAAGTTTTTGGTCACCCATCCCGTGACCGACCATTGCGAACGTTGCTTAACCTCAACGATCGCAGGCCGAGCGCGCTATCCACTGCGCCACGGGCTCCTCCTAATTCTGCAGTTAGGTAGAAACAATTTCGAGAAGGAAGCCAAGAGAAGAATACAGCTGGGCTGGGCAGTATATAGGAAGCTTCGTCGGGTATTTATGTTGCCTATTCCACAGACTCTAAAGACGAAGGTCTTCAACCAGTGCGTCCTACCTGTTATGACATACGGAGCCGAAACGTGAACACTCACGGCAGGGTTGGTTCACAAATTCAAAGTTGCTCAGCGAGCTATGGAAAGGGCTATGCTCGGAGTTTCTCTGAAGGATCGAATCCGGAACGTGGTACTTAATCCGTGGTAATCCGAACAGAGAACCAAAGTCATCGACATAGCCCACTTGATTAGCAAACTGAGCTGGCAGTGGGCCGGAATTATAAGCCGCAGAACCGATAACCGCTAAACGAGTTCTAAGATTGGAGTCCGCGTATCAGCAAACGTAGTGCCTATACACTACGTTTGCCCTCAAACTAGGTGGGGCGACGATTTTTGCAGGGTGGCTGGTAAGAACTGCGTGTGAGCAGCCACTGATGCTCGATGGCGTACTCTTGGAGAGGCCAATGTCCAGCAGTGGACGATGATGATAACTTATAAGTAATTTGATTACATAGAGAAGCCCGAGTGCAAGTTGTAAATTACTTGATCTCGTTTCATATGATTGAAAAATTGAAAATGAAGTATTTAGAAAAAGTCGACCCGTCTCACAACCAGCTCCGATGTAAAAACAACAATAATAAAAATTGCATTGTGAATGAAAAAGTAAAAATTTAAATAACTCGTTTCATATTGTTTTTTATTTCTTTATTTATTTAGGGACTTTTAACATTATAAGGTTAAGCCAGCCTCATCAAAGTGTAGTTACTAGGATGTCAATTAAAAGTAATTCGTTTACTTATTGATCTCGTTTTATGTTATGTTTTCTACTCTATTTAGATCTAAGCCTTAGATTAGTCAGATATAAAACAATTGTTGAATAAAACGAATTACTAATAGAACAAACGTTATTTTTACTTTATTTTAGTAACTTACATCGGAGCTGGTTGTGAGATGGGTCGATTTTTTCTAAAATACTTCATTTTCAACTTTTCAAAAATAAAAATTGCACCTCTTTTCTTATAGAGGTGGATGAAAAGCAGAGTGTATTTATTTTTCTTATATTCGAAATGAAAAGTAGAGTGTTTAACACGGGTATAAGCACAGAACATGGAAAGTAATAGAAGTCGCATGTGCGGGCGTGGCAGCGGAATCAAGCTTTTGCGTAAACCCGCCGATTTGATTTGACGTCTCTCAGTCAGTCGCGGACTTTAAAGCAGTAATTTTGTAAGAAATTTTATAAACAAGGGCTGGTTGTGAGGAGGTCAGCTTTGAATGGACGATGCGCCGATCATCGACAGAAAGCAAATTTACAAGACCTGTAGACCTTCCTATGAGACGGGGATCTACTTAGACTGGACGAAAAGCTACTAAATCTAAATCTAAATTCAAAAATATTTCGAAATGTCATTAAATATATACATTGCTTACTTAATACGTCACCAATGGAAGTTACACTGTGTATAGACAGTGATGTATATCGTTTTGGGGAAATTTTGCCATAGTAGTGCTGTGCTTCGGTTATATTACAAGGTGTCGATACCGCGATAGTTCCTGGATTAAAAATAACATCGTAACGTCATAGATGGTGAAATTTACAATAATTAAACTGCTTTTCTTTTGGCTTTCCCTCAAAACTTAAGTTAAAGTAGAAATAGCTTGGAACAACGGAACGAACCGATTAGGTTCCCAAGACAAAAAAGCGAAGTGCAAGGACAGTGTCAACCTTTTCTCGAAGCACTTCGCCGCTAAAACAGTAACAGCACAGTATTAACAGACACTAGAGGTCTGAATATTGACAAAGAGAATCCTTGTGATAAACATAAACTTATTATACTCTAGTATCTGTCCGTCTAGTAATAGACGGACAGAAGTCGCTTGGTTGTGAAACCGAAAATGACATGAGCTAGTGTGTGTAATTTGTAAAAGTGTGTGTGAGTTTTAGAGCTGCCCTCAAGTTCATTTTAGGTTGTCGATAACAATCATGTAAATAAAACACAAACAAGATTTAATAATTATAATAAAATATGTATATGAAGTATACTTCAATGGACATGGGAAAAATAAAAATAAAGTTCATGTTGTTTATCCTATACCAGTATAGAAGCCGTTATTCCAAAACCAATAGTTTTTATTTCACTTCAATAAGTACGATAAGTATTTACAAATTTATTGTAAAAATTTATTTGCTTAAAACACTATTGCCTTGGTTGTTCGCTAGCGATCGGCTTTTACCACGTTCGACGTCATTCCTCCCGACCGCCCGTATACCGCACCGGCCGGTCATACTTACCTACTAGCACAGCTGCACTGGTTCAGTTCAGATCAGACATTGAATTGAAATCTTGTTTTATAGTTGTTTTTTTAACAAAACTAGTTCTGGAGTTTTTGGAGTCTCTTTTTAACGCATTGCACCAAATTTTTCGATTTTTTACGAATAAAGATTTTATTCTGCGTTTTGATCGAAGTATTCGTACACAGAGGTACAATACAGTATTTAAATACCGTACTTTGTGAAGACATGTTGATAATTTTCTTGAATAATACAATATTGTATAAGACTAGCGAGAGAATTGAGCTGTATGACGTCACGCCCGCGGCTTCCGGGCGCATTGTGGCTGTCACGAAAACAATAGCACGTAAAAATGTAAAATGAAGTATTTAAAATATATTATTTATTTATTTTTGAAATAATATGCATTTTAACTTAACATATATACATTACTTTTTTTCCGTAGCCCTTTAAAATACTTTACAATGAATTTTTAAACATTCGTAAAAATGACCACCAAGTATTGAAAATGAAGTATTTAGAAAAAATCGACCCGTCTCACAACCAGCTCCGATGGGATGGGACTCGAACCCACGACCTTTCGCTATCCGGGCGACTGCTCTAACCACTGAGCTACGGAGTCGTTGATCTTTGTCGTCGCCGTCGTCGTCGTCGTTAACGCCTCCGTAGCTCAGTCGTTAGAGCAGCCGCCCGGATAGCGAAAGGTCGTGGGTTCGAGTCCCATTGGAGCTGGTTGTGAGACGGGTCGATTTTTTCTAAATACTTCATTTTCAATACTTGGTGGTCATTTTTACGAATGTTTAAAAATTCATTGTAACGTATTTTAAAGGGCTACGGAAAAAAAGTAATGTATATATGTTAAGTTAAAATGCATATTATTTCAAAAATAAATAAATAAAAATACCTTTCCCAAACCCATTGAACATTTAGTTACCATTAATTATTGTCCTCTGAAGAAAACAATTTTATTTAAATTATTTCTCAAGGTTTCTTTGCCGTTTTGCTTGAAATATTTGCTGCACACCACAGAGTTTTGGCGAAGCTCCCAGCCTATTCTATTTTTTAATTTTATCCAGTTTTTAGCCTAATCACTGAATTTACAGGAAACCTGAAAATATTGTTAAATTGGTACTGAAGTAAGTATAATTTACTATTTAAAAGGTGTCGGTTAAAATCAGCATTAAATAAAACTATCAGTGTTCACAAAGACAAACAAAGTTATATTGGAAACTATCGACACCTACCTATCGATATCGATAATTTTTGATCAATCTCTACGTCATATTTTCTCAAGTTCACGGATATAATATCTTTTTATCTAACACATAATGTTTAAAAATCAGCCTTTATTTAGAAAATAGGCGGAAAATAGTACCTATGTTATTAATGTGTCACTTATGCCCGTTTGCACTAAACTCGGGTTGAGCGTGTCATAGATAAGATACATCTTAGCTTAGAAACAGCCTAAAACAGCCGAGCTAAAATTTTTGTTTGCACTGACAGACTACGTCGTAAATTTGTCATCACCTTGCTAAAAGAATGAATGAATGAATTCAAATATTAATTGTTTATGGATTTTAAACCTGGCGAGGTAAAGTAGGTCACTGGATATTTTTTTGGTTGAACCTTCTCATTGATTCCTTCGTAAGTTAAAAGGAGACAAAAGCTAAGGCGTTGTCTATTTTATTTGGTAGGAGTAATTCACCGAGAAAAGAAAAAGTCGACTAAGCTCAACTGTCAGGAAAAACATAAATACAGTGCGCAACCTTTTCTGTTCCGGTGGCCAAAACTAGAACTAACGAGTTTTGTTTTTAATGTCATTTTGCTAATACTTTCATGTTTTGCTGCTAAACATAAGCGCCGCTGTCATGGGAACAGAAAAGATTGTCGATCTGTAATGTTTTTTTAAAATAAATGATGAATGACGTATGTCACATGTGTTGTGTCTCTATCTAGCAAACAAGAATACAAAAGCCACAAGCTTTTCTGTTCCGGTGACAGCCGTGACACAGGAGTCACTTGCAATACGAAATTAGCTGTCAAAATGGACTGTCGTATGAAAACTGTTTTAGTTCCAAAGATAATCACCGGAACAGAAAAGCTTGTCGCACTACTCTTTGCTCACAATGCCACAGACAATAATCACTGATATAGGTATTTCTTAAGCCTTAGGCGCTCGATATTGGGCCCGTAAGTTAAGAATAGCCAAAAGTGCATTTAAGAATGTCCTAAGGTTAGTGCAAAGCAATTTTTTGTTAAGAATGTCTTAAGTTAGCTAGGAAAAGACTTAGGCGATTTTTAAGTTTAGTGCAAACGGGTGTTATGCCCGTTTGCACTAAACTCGGGTTGAGCTTGTCATAGATAAGATACATCTTAGCTTAGAAACAGTCTAAAACAGCCGAGCTAAAATTTTTGTTTGCACTGACAGACTACGTCGTAAAGGACATGGTCAAAAAAGTACATTCAATTTACACAAAGATAGTAAATATAATTAAGTAATATAAATAGAAATATGAATTATTACGTAGTTTTGAAGCTCTCTGAACTTGGGAGTTTTTATTTCAAAATAATAAGTAATGCAACGTGTTTTCGCCATTATGGACCATAGAGAACAACATAAGTCATGTTGTCATCATTGAAGATAGTGATGGGCCAACTCGGTATAAACGCGACTCGTGCTAACTCGAGTTAAAATTCATGTAACTCGATGTCTTTGTTTTGTGTTTACCAATTTTAGATGATTCTTAGTCTAAGACGATTTGATTTAAAGCCAACGCCCCGCGCCATCTTAGTTTGGTTTTAATAAGAGCGATTTTGCAACAAAAAATGAGAGCACCGTAATCTCGTAATCGTTTGATTCGTTAATTTTTCGCGCCCCTATCTAAATTAGAGTTTAATCGAATTCAACTCGAGTTAACTCGAGTTAGAGCGAACACGCACTTGTGATTTTTAATCGGGCGATAGCTTGGTCGTTCTCAGATTCAGTATAGAGTTATATGGCAGTGCGCGCACTGACGATTAAACTACCGACCGATCAAACTATCGACAATGACTGGCCGATAGTTGTACGCTCAAACTATCGCACAACTATCGGAATGTGCATGAAGGACTATGTGAACGCGCCCACTGCATTCAACTAAACTATCGGTAGACTGTGCATTCAGTATCGAACTATCGAAAATGACTGGCATATAGTATAATAACAATAGTTGTAAAACTATCTATCGAAAAACTATCGCACAACTATCGGCCTGTGCATGAAATACGAGGTGAGCGCACGCCCGGATTCAACTAAACTATCGACCAACAATCCGTCGGCTAAAAATCACAAGTGCGCGCAGGCTCTCAAAACCAAACTATCGGCCGACAGTTTGATCACGATCTAATATTTCTAATTTTGTATTTCACGTTGCGTTGTGATTTTGCGCTTATTTTTGACCCTGGATTAACTATATTGTTAAACAAGACTTTCGCGTTGAGTTGGATAACCAATGTTCAATCAAACCCAGGTATGAAGTTGGAGTAAAAAAAAACTGCTTTATTTTTATAGTGCATCTTAGTTTCAGTTGCCTCTGGCTGGATGCATTTATTTGCCATTCATGCTACCTTTTATTAAATACCGAAGCTGGTGAACATGAGAGACTAAGTACTTGGGCGTAACATGGTTTGCTTTTGGGAAATCTGTGAGAAGACTAAGACGCCATAATATCAGTATGAAGTGTCCATTGCTGGCTGTCCTATTATCACAGAATACTAATTACTTATGTGGTAAGCATTTTGTTTTTCATTATGACCACCTAGCTAGTTGTAGTATCTTACAAAACAAAAAAAGAATAAGTACTTAAATAAAAAATGTATAATATGATTGTAAGTGTGTCAATTATTTTCCATCTTTAATTAGACCTGCCTAAAGTAGGCAATAGGCATGTTGTTACAAAGTACCAACTACTCATTAATCATTAGGTATACAATATCATTAAACGTACATTAAACTTGAAAACATAAACAGATATTATAAAAAAATACTCTTGTTGCTAAAACTGTTAAAACATAAGGTTTCATCTGTGTTTATTCTAACTGTGGTTTGTTTTCAGCCTGCAAAACGGATAAGTACACTCAAACAGACATGCTGTGCATGACTAGACAAGTGACTAGACAAATGACGAGACATGCCAGAATTGGTATTGGACAACAATGCCGCAGCTTCTAATATTCAAGGTGTTAGCCCACCAGAGCCATCACAGCCACCACAATTACCGCATGTTCAAAGTGGGCCACTTTGAAGGGAAAGGAATACTACATCATTACCCAACTATAAGAGAGCTTCAATCACATCTATTTGCTGTATATTTCAATAATGCAGAAACAGAATGTTACATTTGATTCATATCAGGTGAAACAAGCATGTTCATACTGGTATGTAATATGTTGTTGAAGTGCATCCGGTACGGAGTACTCCAAAGAAATACCATGAATTGGTGGAAATAATACTATTGGAGGATATTTAAGTCTTGTCATGTTTCCCAGAGAGTTTACTATAAGTACATGTTTTACTTGACACTGAATATGATAGCGCTTCTGTCTTGTAGGGAACAGGACTGTTTGTTGTTTTTGTCATGAAATGACAATAATCTGGTATCTTGGTCGGGCAAGACACCAAAACTATTCAAGCTCCTTCCAGCAGGATTTTAAGACTACATATTATCAACAATATTTAAGAATATTAAAATATTCTAACAAAGGCTAATCTTTGTTAGAACGAAGAAACGGCATTCACAATTGTAAAATAATAAATATACTATGCTTGTATTTGTTTCTCATGTCTAAGCAACTACTCATACCTACACAATAATGCTTTTAAATACACTTTCCAGCTAAGTGTCTAAGTGCAATAAAAATGTTCTGTTTTATCCAAGCTGGTCGATTTATCTCAATCTCTCAATATATTGAATATTGAATTATGTACCTAGGCACTTTCTTAAGATTTAAGTAATAAATCTTTTTATTTATTGTCTCTAAAAACAACAAGTATTCATTAAACAACAAGTATTTATTCAGTCTTGTTTTATTTTGTGTTGTTCTTTCTTACCTATATCCTGCTACCCCTAAGTGTACGGCCAGACTGCCCGCTCTGGTTGAGCGTCGGGCGGGGCGGGGCGGGCAGCGTTTATCATTTGGTTGCCGACGCTCCGGCCGCTACTCAAAACACCACTATGCGTTAGCATTTATTTAACATGAACGCTGCCCGCTCCGCCCCGCCCGACCCTCTGGTTGAGCGGGCACTCTGGCCGTACACTAAGTATACTGTCACAGTGCAGAGCGTTAAGCGGGGCGGGGCGGTCAGCGTTCAGCTCGTGGTTGCCGACCTTCATGATCGAAGTTGCCGCCGCTCCGGGGCGGCCGCTACTCATGAACGCTGCCTGCCCTGCCCCGCCCGACCCTCAACCAGAGCGGGCACCCTGGCACAGATTACGTACGTACACTTAATCTACTGCTAACCCTATATTTGTTTGTAGTATTTTTAGTGTAGGTACATATGAAAAACATTACGTTTCAAATAAGCTTCGTTATTAGTACTAACATTTTTGACACTATTACCCTCAAATAAATGTAAGTACATTTACATATAGATAAAATCCTTAATTCAAGTCGTCATTACATGCCTCATGACATGATTCCAAAACCTTCAGTTTAGCATAATAATTCACTACTGGTGGCCTACCACAAGCTCTTATAGCAGTTATTTTTAAGTTGAGAGAGTGAGACGCCGCTATACGGCGTGTAGAGCGGCGTCTCACTCTCTCAACTTAAAAATAACTGCTATAAGAGCTTGTGGTAGGCCACCTGTTCGTCATTTTAAAGCGCCTTACGTTTTTTAAGAGCAAAACCATAGTCTATACACTAGTTGCCAGCGTTCTGACAAAAGGTTTATTAAAATTTAAACGTCAATTAACATTGTACTCCCAAGTTCTTAGAGTTTTCTAAGTATAGTGATAAAATGTGCCAATATTAACAAACATAATAAACCAAAAATCATCGGTGTAAATTAAGTTTGACAACTATGCCGACGCCCATACAGAAACCTCTGAGTACTGAATCCTATGGAGATGGCATATTGATCTATATGAACTATCGGTTATACAAATATGAGCTAAATCGACATAGTACTCATAAACTTGTAGCCATCTCGTTCTATCTTACATTCAATACTTCATGTAAAAAGAGACAGCAATATATTTATTCGACCTATTTTTTGGCAACATTGAAACGTGACGTCATCGTAATGCATGATTGAAGCCGGTCGCCATTTAGGTTTCTCGGTAGGTGAGCTGTCAACGCGAGTTGTATTTGCAGTGTTTTGTGATAAAAGTCTTTTAATTTGAGACTTTCATGTGAATAAAAGGTATTAATAAGTGAGAGAAAGCAACAAGGAACATGTCTAATTGCAGTGTGGTAGTTTGTGGCATCAAAAAAAGTGAAAATCGTCCAAACATTACATTACACCGGTACGTACTATTTATTTTGCAAAAACACCAAAACAGTACAATAAATGCCTTGTGTTTTGGTTTTCCTGTGAATAGTTTACTTAGAATTAATACCAAATGTAGCTTACTACTTATTTTGATGAGTTTTTTTGGTGTATTTCAAGAAAATATAAATTTGTTTGTTTTGCGCTAGGGTTGCCCTTATAGCATTTTTCTTATCGAATTATCGATGTTTTCAAATTTCAAGTGTAAATTGAGTGTATTAATTTTAAACTGTTTTTATTGTTTAGGTTGCCTAAAAATAACAAAAAAAGAAAAATATGGCTGGAACAATGCAAAAGGAAAATTTAAAGACTCGTACAAAAACTATTTTTATGTGCTCTTTTCATTTTGAAGAACAGTTTCAAACGTCAACGACAGTTTAAGTTTTGAAAAAGACGTTAATTAGGCCACTGGCAAAATCGAAATAATAGTGCGACAACGTTTTCTGTTCCGGTTGCCAAAAACTGGATACTTATATATAACGTGTTTTTTTAATGTCATTTTGCTGTAAAGATGTTGTCCAACTTTCATTCATTCTAGCACATTAAAAGTAAGTATATTTTTTACCACTAGATGTCGCTTCGCTATATTCTAAACTAGCTTTCCGCCCGCGGCTTCGCCCGCGTGAACTACATGACGTTATCCCGCGGGAATGTGATTTTTTCCGGGATAAAAAGTAGCCTATGTTCCTCTCCAGGCTACAAAGTGTCTGTGTTCCAAATTTCAGCCAAATCCGTTCAGCCGTTATGGCGTGATTGAGTAACAAACATCCAAACATCCAAACATCCAAACATCTAAATATAAAAAATATGATTGCTAGTAAAGATCTCGATTCAAACTGTTTATTATTTTATTACTTAATAATGCTTGTTTTTTTTTTTGAGACATTTCTTTTTTCTATGGTAGGTAGGTACCTAGTAGGCATTCTCCTTTGCGATTTATATTGTAATGTGTGTTATGTAAAAAAAACCAATCCTTGTTGTATAAACATAATAGGTTTTTACAATATGGAGCTTTTTGTTTTATTTCATTACCTTTTTTTACTTAAATTGGTTCTCGCGACCTTTGATCTGGAATTCTATGGAGGTCTCGCATGTGTATAGACGCGTGACTCGGAAAACATAAAAAATTTGATCATAAAATTGCAGTTTCTAAGTAAAGGCGAGCCTCTGATCAGTCCGTGGTAGCTTTTGCTACCATGTGTAGGCTACTCTCAACAGTCCCACAGTACATGGTAGCAATAGCTACCATGGACATACCTGCTGTTTTTTTTTTAATCTATGTCGATTCCGACGGATAACTAACCAAAGTATTCCTTTTACTTACTGAGAATACCATCTGTGACATTAAAAGCAATAAAGGACCTCAATAATCGGTTTTGAAAAAAAAAAAAAAACATAAACAAACGTGTTGTTGCGTGTTGCATTCTGTGAGTCGGTTGCGTAAATTGGTGATATAAAATTGAATTATGCCGTAAGTTCCTATTATTTTTGCTTTTAGAAGTTTCTACATAATTGTGATTATACAAGCTTTCATATTTTCAAAAGATTATCATGAGAAAAATGATCTGGATATTTTAAACATAGCCTCAAAGTTGGTCGATAAATGTCCATAGATAAAAAAATCATTGACCGATTTCAATGGCGTATAAAAGAATATAAAATACTATATTTTAACAAAATATTGTTAAATTACGTCGTGTTATTAATTACAAAACCTATTTAAATAGATAACATTCAAAAATACCTGTATGTTAGCATTAGATGTATGTATCTTGTCACACGGTTGTTTATTTTCCAGCCATGCCGCGATGTATTTGGAGTCGACGTGATGTTAGATTTTGTTTTTTTTGACAAAGTTACAGATCGAATAAAATAAAGATTTTGATACCATTAAATAGATAATTAAATTTCCTTTATTTTGAGAACAATAACATTTCACATTTTCCGAATTTCTTTAGGAATTATGGCAGCATTTCAGTTTTCCGCCCGGGCGTCGAAGAGTTACCCGCTATAGTTAATTGATTTTTGAGTACCAAATACCCAAATATTTTACTATAATATTCTTTATTTAATCAGCTTGACGGTAGTATTTTTTGTTTGGTACTAGCTTCATTAATTAGCTAGAAAATAGCATTTCTGTCTAACGCACGGACGCCGGAGCGGCCGCAAAGGCCACAGTACATGCTGGGACTGACGAGACGAGTGTCGCGCGCGTTGTCGGACGATTCAGTGGGTAGAGCCGACAAGTGGGGCGCCCTCAATCAAATTTATTGCTCGCTAAGTATTAATGTATCTACAATCGTACAGATTGAAGCTAAGGTCGTGTAGTTTATTTACAAACTATAACCTCAGTAAAATATAGTAGGTTGGTCTTTTATCTACTACTACATCTAAAACATGAAATATATTTTACTAAGGTTAGTTTGTAAATAAACTACAGGACCTTATTTTTAATCTGTATCTGCGTTTGAATTTTTGATACATTATGTACTTAACAAGCAATAAATTTTATAATAAATTGAATAACATGCGGATCCTCGCGGTTTTACCCGCATGGTACTCGTTCTCATGGGAATATCACGATAAAATATAGCTTATGTCACTCGGAAAGAATGTAGCTTTCTAATGGTCAAAGAAATTTCTAAATTAGTCTAGTAGTTTTGGAACCTATTAAATTCAAACAACAACCAATCAAATCTTTCCTGTTTACGATATTACTATAGATGAGGAAGCACTTGGCGGCTCTTCTCACCTTGAAGCCCCCAGTACAGGATGGCTACTCATGTTCGTCGACCATGATGGGCCATCATGTACAGGGGCGGTTTGCGTTGCTCGCAGGCGGCAATCACACGCAAACTCTCACACCGGGGGCTTTAAGCCCCCAGTACAGGCCATGGCCGATCAAGTTGGCCGACCATGTTGGCCATCGTGTACAGGGCCGGTTTGCGTTGCTCGCAGACGGCAATCACACGCAAACCGGCCCTGTACACGAAGGCCCATCATGGTCGGCCAACATGATCGGCCTTCCTGTACTGGGGGCTTAGCCCCTCAGTACAGGATGGCGTTACTCGCAGACGGCAATCACACGCAAGCCGCCCCTGTACACGATGGTCCATCATGGTCGGCCAACATGATCGGCCATCCTGTACTGGGGGCTTTACAGTTGTTGCGTCTCACGCGCGCGGTCGGGCCAATGATTGTGTGCGTACATGCACAAACACATACACATTGTGTCATTGTCATAAAGAAAGCACATTATTAAGATTTATTTTTCAAAAAAACTAGGTATATAATTATACACTATAATTCCGTTTTAAATTATCGAGGTGATTACGAAACTGCTTTTATAAAATATAGGGTAATATAGGTAGGTAGTCACAAAAATACTTGATCTATAACTTCATCAATAAATATATCGATGTACAAATAGGGCAGCACTACGGAAAGGCGCCATTTTGGTTTCTCGGTATGTGTGCTTGTGTGTGTGTGTATGCTTCAATTTTTCGTAGGTATGCCATCTCCATAGGATTCAGTACTCAGAGACAGAAACTGACCATCTCCTTTCACCTTGATAAAAGAATGAATGAATGAATTCAAATATTAATGAGCGATTTTCTGAGAGGCCATTTAAAAAAAAAAGCTTCCAATTGCTTCACTAGATGGCGTTGAATAAGTATGTACATGTCTATGGTATATTTTGGTATGAAACATATTTAAATTAATTACTTTTTAAAAACCCAAAGGAAACTAATAATATATTAAATAAGTACTACTGTGAGGAACGGAAACGAAATAGGTAAATGTAAAGATTTAGGTAAATAAATAACATCTGTCTGACGTTCCATTTTACGTAAAAAAGTCGCGTCAAAGTAAAATTTATAACGTTCCGTTCCTTCTAACTGCATAGGTGGGACAGCGCCATCTAATGGCTGAGCTTTCAGAAAATCGCCCATTGTTTATGGATCTTGATAAAAGAATGAATGAATGAATTCAAATATTAATTGTTTATGGATTTTAAACCTGGCGAGGTAAAGTAGGTCACTGGATATTTTTTTGGTTGAAACTTCTCATTGATTCCTTCGTAAGTTAAAAGGAGACAAAAGCTAAGGCGTTGTCTATTTTATTTGGTAGGAGTAGTTCACCGAGAAAAGAAAAAGTCAACTGAGCTCAACTGTCAGGAAAAACATAAATACAGTGCGCAACCTTTTCTGTTCCGGTGGCCAAAACTAGAACTAACGAGTTTTGTTTTTAATGTCATTTTGCTAATACTTTCATGTTTTGCTGCTAAACATAAGCGCCCTGTCATGGGAACAGAAAAAGATTGTCGATCTGTAATGTTTTTTTTAAATAAATGATGAATGACGTATGTCACATGTGTTGTGTCTCTATCTAGCAAACAAGAATACAAAAGCCACAAGCTTTTCTGTTCCGGTGACAGCCGTGACACAGGAGTCACTTGCAATACAAAATTAGCTGTCAAAATGGACTGTCGTATGAAAACTGTTTTAGTTCCAAAGATAATCACCGGAACAGAAAAGCTTGTCGCACTACTCTTTGCTCACAATGCCACAGACAATAATCACTGATATAGGTATTTCTTAAGCATTAGGCGCTCGATATTGGGCCCGTAAGTTAAGAATAGCCAAAAGTGCATTTAAGAATGTCCTAAGGTTAGTGCAAAGCAATTTTTTGTTAAGAATGTCTTAAGTTAGCTAGGAAAAGACTTAGGCGATTTTTAAGTTTAGTGCAAACGGGTGTTAGTGTATTTGGGAATACATTCAACTAAAATTTGAACTATGAAAATGGTAATTGTACAATCCTATTTACCTGTGAAATTAGTGTTTATTTGGTTTATTGTCGTAAGTAACATTACAATTCA